>OX101819.2:40947210-42202780 GCA_944452925.2 Chrysolina oricalcia
ATTTCTGTTGATGGTTCGTTGTTGAAAGTTAGATGTATATTAGAGCTACGGGTATAAAACAGTTTTGTCAACTTTCAAATTCGAGAAATTGGTGTGGAATCAGAAGAGAAACAACTTTTTTCTTCAAAGTTTTTGAAATTCGAATAAATAAGCTTATTTTCAGCGATTATTTTGAAAGCATATAATTTTTGAAAAGTAACAAAAGTCACGTAAACACATCCGAGTACAATATTTCTCACATTTTTCAAAGCACAACTTAAAGCACAAGTCGAATTTCAAAATAAATGATTAAAAAAGTTTTTCTCATATGAAGGACTTTGTATATAACTTGAAATTACCCCTTGTTGAATATTTTGTTTATTTTGATGTAACTGCAAATTTCACAATTTTTCGTAAACAATTAGGAAAGTTACGGTTGTATTTCCTTGAGAAGTCAGACACTGTTTACATTCGAAAAACTCAATTTAGGTAGCTTTCATGCGCATGTCAATACTTTGTTGGAATTTCAACAAACCGGTTTGAATTCATTTTCAATTAAATGGAATCATTATATTCAATTAACAGTGAGAGAAAGTAATTTGAATTAGTATGGATTTCATTTCGATTCAAATTTAATGAAAGTGGTCAGTCTTCCTAACAGAAACAATTATACCAGCTAGTCCATTAATCTGTTTCAAAAAATAACTTCTCTTCGTAGGTCAGTATTGTCGTAAATATCGAGTAATGCCCTTTGAATTGTTTTAGTGCATTGATCCATTCATCTTGGTATTTATTAATTCGATCACGATAAAAGTTCATTGTCATATACGACCGACATTGAAATAAGCAAAGTCGCGTGTCGAGCTAAAATCGTTGACCGAATGATATATATTTTCTTATATAAATACAGGAGGAATGAAACGATGAGAGAGTGAGTAATAGACTCCCTTAGAGGAGTGAGCCCTAGCGCTCAGTTAGCCTTATAGACTAGGCCCTTGGGCCTTAGCTGTGAGTATTGGTTTAGTGATGGTTTTAGTTAAGAGTTTTATGTATCCCATATTTTATTATTGAGTATCCCGTATTTCAAATGTGTATATAGCTTTCCTCCCGTATCCCAGTTGTCGTTTAATAAATGTTCATGTTCTGTTGTTACCATTTCGTTTTTCAATAGCTACCATCTGTAGCTATACCCCAAGTCGCATTTAGAGAAACAACCCCTTATCCGACTCAGGATGCTACCCCAGCAGCCCTAGTCGCGACAGTATCTACTACAGCTAACAAGACTTACTTTCACTGGCAAAAATCCATTCTGACTCACCTATGGTTACCACAACCAATAGGTACCTACCGTGTAATAAAAAAAAATCACTCTGACTACTGACCAGAAATCTGTTTCTTTTATATGCAACATACAGCATACAAGGAAAAGTAATAACAAAAAGATGTGATGGCGACCAGAACTGTCTTGTTACAATTTCGATATTATTTAAAAACTAGAAGTTATTGACACAATTGTGGACACATTTTCTAGGATTTGTGGATCTACGACCAATAATACTTTATTTGACCATCATCAAGATTTGTCAAATATGCATTTATATATCAACTGTCTTTATTTATGTCGTGTATCTGAGTATACGATGTCAACCTAAGATAAAAGTATTCTAAGAAAAACATAAAAAGAAATGAGATAGGGGCGTGTCTAGAAAACTAGTTAAAACGAATAGGAATTATTATCTATGATTAACCTAACTAATTCTGACTGTTTAATAGTTACATCGTATGTTGGTGTATATATTCAATGAAATCATTCATAACGTAGTCTATTGGGTAATTTTACAATTCTACCAGATTTGGTAGTGGTCGGAAAATGAATTACATTATTGTCATGCTCTTTTTGTCTCTCAACATAATGGTTTCCATATTCAACAGAAGTTCCTTTATCAGAATCTTCATCAAATGCAGTAATATCATCATGAGACACATGATTTTTGTTTATGAATTTATTATTTCTTGCCAAAACACTGCCAGTTTTCAAATTCACATTGTATGATCTAGGCCTATTGCAACTTTTTGTTTCTGATTGCGTCTTGCCAAATTTTACAGATAACTTAGGTTTTATTACCACTGTCTCATTTTCCTCAAAACTCTGTGTCTCATTTTTAGTGTTTCTATTCTAAAAATAATTTTGTTTATTTTGGCGCATGTGCAATCTACCTTTTATATCGGCATTGTCATTTGTTTCTGGTGTGAGTAGTGAGTATTCGATGGGTAATATATTTCGAAGTCGCCTAAACATGAGGAGTTCCACCGGAGACTCAATACTATTTTCAATAGGCATATTTGTGTAATTTAATAAATTGTGTTTCGACTTACGGGGCATATTTTTCAGACTTTGTGCATGTCTTTCAACAAAACCATTTGACTGTGCATATAGAGGGCTAGTCATTATATGTTAAAACTGCCAAGGTTGTGCGAATTTTTTGTAATAATAACTATTCAAATGTACAATAACTTAATTGGAAGAAGTCAAGTTTTCGCCAGTTCAACGTATTTAGAGAAATAATCGATCAGTTTCAACTTGAAATAGGTCTCAAGCAAACTTTTCTCAGGGTTTTTCTGTCACTGGATGAGGAAACATTGGCACTTCCTGTTTATAATTTTGGAACATTTTGCATGTTGAAAAATTAGAAATGTTATCTTCTTTATTCGTGATCGGCAAAAAAACACTCCCTAGCCCAATTTTTGCATTTACTGATACACATATGACTATAATGAACTTTACTCAATATGTCTTTTCTGAGTTTTTCGGGAATTATTAAATTTTTTTCTTTATGTAGTAAACCATCGGACTCTGTAATGTCATCTTTAAATTCATAATATATTTTTACTGTCGGGTGGGTTTCTTTGATATTTTTAGGACATCCATTTTTTATGTAAGTTACTAAAATTTGCAATTCCTCATCTTGGGAAATTGCAAGTTTCAATTCTACAATTTTATAAATCGGATAAATTGAGATTCATTCGCAATGAACAAACCTGACTTTTTGGCTCTACTCCTGTCATTCAAATCGATATTATCATGAACATATGCCCTAGAGAAAGTTTATGCAATAACTAAGTCTTCTCCTGGGTTGTATATAAAATTTAAGTCATATTGTTGCAATCTTAAGAACATTCTTTGTAGGCGGGGTGGACATGCATGAAGAGGTTATAAAATTGCTGAACAAGAGCTTTGTGATCAGTCTCCAGGGTTATTTTTTTGCAAATATAAACTAATGAAATTTTTCACATGAAAAAACTGAAGCATTCAGCTCTTTTTAGATTTGTGCCCAGTTTTTTTGAGCATCAAATAATGATTTCAATACATACTTACACGCAAACCATTTTGCAGCAGCACCGCTCCAATTCCACTTTTTGAGGAATCAGCTGATATTGTGATAGGCTTTTCAGGGTCGTAATACTGCAACATGGGCCGACTCATCAAACACGAAATCAACAGTTTAAATGCATATTCGTGTCGAATATCACAAGACCAGGCATTGTTCTTTTTAAGCAACTCCCTCAAAGGAGCCGTTATAGTTGATAAATTTTGATGAATTTACCAACATAAGTAACTAATCCTAAAAATCGTTGTGACTCCTCTTTATTTTATGACCCATATACATAATTTCTTCTACACAAATTTTGCAATTATTTTTATTGAATTTTATGTTATGTTCTCTCGCAATTTGTAACATTGCCTGTAAACGTTTATCTGCTCTTTTCTATTCATCCTCTAGATCAAAAAACCATCTGCATAAAGGACCCCGCAAACTCCTTATGGAATTTGGGTCCCGGTGGATTTTTTTGAATTTTTGGGCTGATGTAGTCCATGTAATTCTCAACCAATGTTACCATTGCGCCAACCCAAAAAAATGAACAGTTTTGCTGCTAGGGGGCTTTGAAATCACCCCTTGTGCAGATAAGACTATTTATTTTTCAAGCCGGTAACAATATTTTCACTTGTTTCATTATTGCTAATATTGCACAATTTTATGCAGTTTTATAAAAGAAAATCTTACCTCCTCCCCTTTTTCCCCCAACTCCTATTAGGGAACGCAAAAAAAAATATTTCCCGAGTTGAATGTTTGATTATGCCTAAATAAGGGAAATAGCAATTTTTTATGATTATCCCCCCACCCCCCAAACGACAACAAACGAAAAAATGTCGGTGGATTTTTCTGAAATTTTGATATGATGCAGTTCAAGTTATTTTGAATAGAGAATAAATTCGGTAACAAACCCCAAAAATTGATAGTTTTGATGCTAGGGAGCGTTGAAATCATACCTTGCTCAGAATAGACTATTCATTATTATAGCCGGAAATAATAGCTCTACATATTTTAGTTTAGATTATGCTCATCAATTGTGTGATTTTTAATAAATTGAAAATCTCAATCCTCCCCCTTACCTCCACCCTTATTTTAAAACAAGAAAAAAATGTATTCCCTACTACTTGTAAATGCTTTATCAAAATAAATGTTTTAATCAGCCCAAATTGAGGAAATCGTACAGTTGTTTAGTTTCATCTTTCCCTCTCTTCAGAAGAATATTGGTGGAGTTCGCTGACTTCTTAGTAGGGCATAGTTCATGTTTTTTGAATATCAATTAATTGGTCGAAAATCTTGAAAATAAATAAAAATTAGACATCCACAATTTTAATTTGAGGTGGTGCCTGAATACATTTTTTTCGTGTTCTGAAATAGGGGTTGGGGTAAGGGAGAGGTTTTGGATTTTCAATTTATAAAAATTCACACAATTGTTCGGCATAAAATAAAACGAAAATAAGTAGTAATATTTTTTCGGCCTATAATAATGAATAGTCTATTTCTGAGCAAGGTATGATTTCGACGCCCCCTAGCATCAAAACTGTTCATTTTTGGGGTTTGTCATCCGATTTATTTCTATTCAAAATAACTTGAACTGCATCATATCAAAAATTCAGAAAAATCCACCGAAATTTTTTCGTTTTGTGTCATTTGGAGGGGTGGGGGAATAATCATAAAAACTGCTATTTCCCTTATTCAGGCATATTTGAACATTTGACGATACATTTGAAGGCACTCGAGAATTTTTTTTTTTGCGTTTCGTAATAGGAGTTGGGGGAAAGAGGGGAGGTGGTAAGAATTTTTTTCATAAAACATCTCAATATTGTGCAACATAAGCAATAATGAAACATGTGAAAATATTGTTACCGGTTTCAAAAATAAATATTCTAATCTGCGCAAGGGGTGATTTCAACGCACCCTAGCAGCAAAACTGTTAATTTTTTTGGGTTGGCGCAATGGTAACATTGGTTGAGAATTACATGGACTACATCATACCAAAAATTCAAAAAAATCCACCGGGACCCAAATTCCATATGGAGTTTGCGGGGTCCTTTCTACACCTGCAGTATCAAATATATCTTTGAATTTCTCATAAAAAACTTCAGGTGCGCGAGAAATTCCAAAGGGTAAGCGCAGAAATTTAAACCTACCAAAGGGAGTCACGAAAGTAAACGAATCTAGTTCAATTTGCCAGAACCCAGACATTGCATCCAGTGTCGAAAAATACCTATCTCCCTTGAGTATAGAAGTAATTTCTTCGAAAGTAGGGAGAGGAAAATGCTCTGCGAATGTTCTCATTGAGATCTTTGGCATCAAGACATATTCTCAAAGACATATATTTTTTCAAATCTAAGACTATGGAATTCACCCAATCTGTTGGATAATCCACTAAAGGTATTATGTTCTCAGTTTCTTAATTCTGCAAGCAGAGTTTGAAATTTTTTAATCAAAAGAAAGGGAATTTTTCGAACAGCATGAACTACCGGTGTAGCAGATTCTTTCAATTGAATATGAAAAACAAATACAACCAAGTATCACCTGAAGCACTACATCCAAAACGATCATTACTTTGTACTGCAATCAACTGTACTCCACATGGAAGAATGTTCAGTTATAAACAAGAAAATCATCGTTTAGAACTACACTACCTAGTTGGCTAGCTGAATCAGGACCAGTTTCAGTGAGAGAACATGTCAGAAATATCAAAAATGAACTACTTGTGATAGAGGCAGAACTTATTGATGCAAACCCTGAATATGCGTTAGTACGATTTCCAAGTGGAGGAGAAACGACCATTTGACTCCTTGTGGAGAACTTGAAATTTTTTATGGAACCCCACAACAACACATGGCAGAAGAATAAACGAACATCCAGATCGAGAAATTGTTCAAAAATGCAGCCTGATACTGATACGCATGCTACCTCAACTTAAAGTTCTACCGATAACAAAATGCCCGATCCAGCTGAAGTGGAAGTCAAACCTGGGAGAATTCGTCGTATAATGTTTCAAAATGATACAAAGGAAAATGTAGTGAAATCACTCTATATTCAAAATTGTTAATATTCAAGTATCATCATCATTCGGAAGGTATTATTAGTACAATTGCTAATATTGAAAATAATGAAATTTGGCAGTACAAAAAATAAACTAAATAGCTGAATAATATTTGGTTGCTTTAACTATTAAGAAATGTAGAAGAAGAATAGAGCTAAGTGAACTCAGATAAGTACTCTCCAACTGATGAGAGAAATATTTATTGGGGATGCAGTCAGAAAAAAGACATGGTTTAAGAATACCCTATGTTGACTTGTCAAGCTTCCGAAAATTTGATTTTATTATACTTGCATATAATCATGCTGTTCCTATCTTTCTGTTGGAATAAAATCATTCAGTATTATTATTACATACATTCCATACTTTTCTTATGCCAGCACCACTGAGGCACCATTGTAGAATTTGACTAATCGATACAATGTTAACTTTCATTATTTTGATTTAGGAAGTTATCGATATAGTAAGATTACCGAGAGATAACCTAACAAGACGATGGCAAAAATTATTAATTGTACTTTCAATTTCTTCGAAGTATTAAGGAGAACTCAATGTCTATTACTAACAGCTAATATCGCTTCCCATGAATGTAGTCGATTCCTATCAAAATCGGATATTGTTTTCATGGATGAATAAGACTAAAAAACACTATGAGAAAGCTATTGTATTCATATTAGCTTCAGAGTAGGAGATGGTGAAATTTCACATGTTTCAAACTACAAATGAATTGTACATGATGATGATGACAGAATGATTATCTCTCAAACGAAAGTGGGATAAATTATACAGGGTGAGTCAGAATAAGACCAACAAACTCCGACTACAGATTCCTGGCCTCATTTTGAGATGAAAAGTTTTTATCAAGGTATGTCCTAAAATGCATCCCCTCTGAGATACAGGGTATCAAAAGTGCGAAAAAAATTTAGATTAATTTTTTTTTCTCTAAAACTCTTAGAGAAAAAATTTTCAAACTTGGTGCACTAATCAAGGTTTATCAACGTGATAATTTGAAGTTATAATTTGCAATTTTCGTAAACCAGTGGCGTAGTTACGATGGTATGTGGTCATATTTTCCTTCATATTTTCTTTGGAGAACTGAATTGACAAATGAGCGTTTGACATCAGTTAGGCTCATCCATACTCAACCTAAAAGTCATAAAATTCCATTTGCCTAAAAGTGAAGGTTTCCGAGATATTTGCAAAAAACTGAAGATATGTCCTGAGAAGAGACATAACATCCTGTGTGCTATAATCGCATGATGCAAATTTATTATAACTTATAGGAATACTTGTCAACCTGTTGAACGTTTTTTAATGTTGGGAGTATTCATAATATAGTACAGGTAAGTCAGAATGAGACCGACAAACTCCGTTTTTTTATTCGTCATAATATTTGAACGAATCGATTTCGTAAATTCACCGATATGTGACCATACATTGTTGCATAATGATTATTCTGAAAGATCCACTGACAAACCCAGCCTCAAATTATAATACTCCTGTTAGAGGAGAGTTAAAGCCTAAAATAATATTTGCGAAAAACTGTAAATACATACTTTTAAATTTGTTAAATTTTATGTTGGAGTATCATTATCAAAGTCATTTCATACTGAATTATCTAGGAAAATATTTTCCAATCATCATGTTTTTGGTGAAGAAAAACAATTATTGTGTATTTATATGTACTCAAATGATCGAAACGGTTTATAGGGTACACAACATAAAAACAAAAAAGGCTCAAAGTAAATGTTCAAATGGACCACCATTTTGTTCGACACACAATTGGCATCTCCGTATCATTAACTGTCGCACGCTTTGGAATATTCCTGTTGTATCCTGTATTAACTTACATGCTGCTAAAATTCTTGCCGTTAAATCTTCAACAGATTCTACAGGTGTCGAATACACCAAGGATTTAAGGCATCCCCGCACAAAAATGTCTAGTGACGTTAAATCCGGAGAACGTGCAGGCCAGTGTATGGGACCATGTCTACCTATCCACTGATCATGGAATGTTTCATCAAGAAATTGACGAAGGATTCGTTGAAAATGGGCCGGTGCTCTGTCCATAATCCATTTTGAAACGATATTCACTGACTGAAATGATGACAGATGACTTGACAACAATACAAACTTGTTTGGGTTACTATCAATAGTGTCAATCATATCTACTATGCTGCGTTCGAGTTGACGCCCTAAACGATCCGGGCGCGCTCCCAATAATCTTATCGCATTTCTTTTGAAAGTCGGGGCAAATTCTGTTCCATTGTTTTCAATGGCATCAAAAGCCTCGCCAATGCACTGAATGCCCTGCTCGCTCGATCGGGCATCAACTCAAACGTAGCTCTAATGTAAGTATCGATATATCAATTTGTTTCTACCGGAAACAATGACTGTCTAATTCAGACTCATCCGAACCATCTTTTCAATTCTTCCAACATTAGCTTCTGAGGATGCTTACTATGTCAATTGACTGTACTGTTACTAAATTATTTTCTTTCGATTCGTGATAACTAATTGCAAAGTCGAACCTTCCAGACTAGTTTGTATATATAGTTTGATCAATGCATATAAAATACACACATTTTTTATTCTTGTTCTTTTTCAAAATCATATGCTGAATGGAATAATTTTCCTCGATACACCAATTAGAAAAGGCTCTAAAAATGATACTCCAACATAAAATTCAACAAATCATGAGTTCTTATCTTCGGTTTTTCGCAAAAATTGGTTCAGATCTAAACTCTTATTTGAGTATTATTAATTTGAAGTTGGGTTTGTTTTTTTAATTATTGCACATAGCAAATTACGTTGATACTCAGGACATATCTTCAGTTTCTCTCAATCATCTCAGAAACCTTCACTTTTAGACACATAGAATGTTATGACTTTTAGGTTGAGTATCGATGAGCCTAACTTATGTCAAACGCTCATTTATCAATTCAGTTGTCCAAAGAAAATTCGTTCAAATAATATGACGAATAAAAAAAACGGAGTTTGTCGGTCTCATTCTGACTTACCTGTACTATGTTATGAATACTCCCAACATTGAAAATGTTCAGGAGGTTGACAATTATTCCTATAAGTTATAATAAAGTTGCATCATGCGATTATAGCACACAGGATGGTATGTCTCTTCTCAGGACATATCTTCAGTTTTTCGCAAATATCTCAGAAATCTTTACCTTTAGGCAGATAGAATGTTATGACTTTTAGGTTGAGTATGGATGAGCCTAACTGATGTCAAACGCTCATTTGTCAATTCAGTTGTCCAAAGAAAATATGAAGGAAAATATGACCACATACCATCGTAACTACGCCACTGGTTTACGAAAATTAAAAATTATAAATTCAAATTATCACGTTGATAAACCTTGATTAGTGCACCAAAATTGATTTTTTTTTCTCCGGCAGTTTTAGAGAAAAAAAATAAACTAATTTTTTTCGCACTTTTGACACCCGTATCTCAGAGGGAATGCATTTTAGGACATACCTTGATAGAAACTTTTCATCTCAAAGTGAGGCGAGGAATATGTATTCGAAGTTTGTAGGTCTTATTCTGACTCGCCCTGTATATATAGCTGTACGCAACAAAATTGTTTACTTGTATCCTCCATCAGGTTTTTAAAATTTAAATAGTTCGAAAATTTATGAAGATATCAAGGATTTCCAAAAACAGTTCCGAGGTGAGCTAGGGGAACCAAAAGAGTATATGAGTCAACCTCGATACTCTCAACTATCTACCCTATCAACCACCACTTCAATAATTCAAAAGGAAACCCCCTCATGTCGGATACATCATTGAAAATCTTTTCAAGAATGCCTTTCAGTGGCACTCAATTTTGATAGCGTAGGGGTGTTATTAGCAGAAATACAAACAAAAGCCCAACTGACAAGCTAGGATGAACGAATTTCAAAACAAATATCCCATTCTGCATATATATTGAATCATTTCTTTCATTGAGAAAACAAACCCGTGTCGTGAACCAAGAAAAAAAAAACTGCAATGAACTAAAGAAGTAATCAATACAAAAAACTCACAAAATTGGATCTTTTTTGAAATTATTCATCTGCAAAGGAACACAAAAGACGAATTCTATTAGTAATTTCGTATTATCAGGTATGTATACCGTTCATTTCTGTTTAATAGTATATTACACACCGAGGTGGGAAGAGATTCATTCCTGTCGAGGTTAGCTATGATCTCGAGACAGGAATGAAACTTCCTACCGAGGTTTGTAAGTATACTATTTTATTTTAAACCATCATATTTCGTTCAAAATTGATAGTTCTCTGTTTCATTCTGAACATACCTAAAATATTACATTTAACGACAAATTACCAAGAACGCGGTTTTCTCAGAATAATCAAGTAGATAATATATTGTTACCGTGCCTACGGACTGTACGATAGTCACCAATATAAATAAATGTCAGATAAAGTCTATTAATGTTATTTAATATAAAAAAATATTCATCTAGAATAGATGAAATGTGGGCTGGAAATGAGGCCAGGAAGTGTGGTCGGGAAGTAGAGGTGTGTAATGTAACACTTCCCGACCATCAATGGCGTTAGTAGGTAATGACAGCATTACATATATGGTTGTAAATAAACATTTTTTTTGGCAATCATCCGGGAAGTGTTCACTTCCCGGATACTTTTTCTTTGGGAAAGTAGCACTTCCTGGACTAGGCCAAGAAGTGCTCGAATTTCAATATAAATATTAATATAAATAAGAATTAGAATGTTTCTGTTGGTACCTATCTTCTGTTCGAATTTCAATATATAATACAAATAAGAACTAAAGTGTTCGAAATATTCAAATTTGGAGTCACAGCTAGGGTAGTTTACTCTTGATCAAAATTATATTTTTTATTCCCCCTGTACACCGTTTGGAAATTCAGAATTTTACAAGTACTCGAATACAAGTATTCCGTAATGCACCAATTTTTTTGAAGAATAAAATTTTCTGACAAATCGATAATAAAAAAGTTTCCATATGGTGCAAATTTTTGAAACTCACTGTATATAGTCATGACCACATTCTGATAGGCAACCCAAATTAGGCATATTCATCAATTTCAGTAACTTCATAAAAAGTAGGTTTCATCCGGTTAACAGATGAATGAAGGTCGACCTCTCTTGATGTGTTATTCTACATGGTTGCCGAAAAAATAGTGTACGCAACACGTCCGAAAACAGTTGTTTTGGACTCGCAGACTTCTAGGACTCGCTGACGCTCGTCTAAGAATTTGTTCTACTCGACCAAAAAAACAGTATATTCCGTACTTGTTACGTAAATTACTATTGTCTACGACTATTGTATAAAATATACATAATGCATGTGTGTATCCAAGAATTACGATATACATTACTGAAGTAGCCAAATTGAAAACTCACTACAGAGATTGAATTCATTAGTTGGGTCATACCTACCTGAAATAATTTTATTTAAGTTGTAAAATTAAGTGAATCCACCAGTAATCAGTCTCTTGATTGATTAATCAAATATAAGTCAGTGCTAGTGCAGTTATTAATGAAATCAGACTCTAGTGTCTATCTGTGAGTACCTAAGGCCCATTATTGCCTGAATCTTATTAGCTGATAAGGGAAATCCATAAAGAAACTTCCTATTTTTTTCATTCTTTTGCTGCAAATAGGCTAAAGTCTTCGATCCTAGTGCAATAATTACTTCTAATAAATTATTGTTCAATGGCACATCTTATTATATTGAACAATTAATCAAAGAAGACAAGTTTGTTTGGACATGCTAACTATCCTGCTGACTTCTCCAGTGAAAAATCAGAATAGCGGAAGATGAAGTTGAATAACTCGCTCTCCGGCAGCCTTCTTGAGAATTTCAGGACAAGACTCCGCTCTCAATCCCAATCCCTACGTCCGATTTAACTTGAACCTGCAGGTTTCTCATACGCTTGTATTCACACTTACTCCTGTTTTCATATTATTCTTCCTATTGTTACGTTTTGGTTCATTATCATTGCGATCTTTATCTCACTTTTTTTGTTTTTATTGTATTTTTCATTATATACACGAAAGCATGCTAATCAAGATTTTCCATATTAACTCTCGATTGCTTGTAGTACATTTACAACAAATTGAAGATCGTTTTTATTCTGAATTTGATATAATACTGATCACCGAATCATGGCTTTCCGCCGAAATTTAAGATGACTTGATCAAACTCAATGGGTACAGATTGTATAGGAGGGATCGTCTGATAGAGAGAGATCCAAGTAACACCAAGTAGTTATGGGTTTCGTTCTCCTTGAAAAATTAAAGATTCGCACTTGGTGTTCTTTATCGTCCAACCAAGCAACATCTTAACGAATTCATAAATGATTTTGAAAACACTCTGAGCATAATTGCCCCAAATATGACTACCTTTTGTGTGCAGGAGACATGGATATATACATATGAGACGTTGAAAATAATGCCACCATACTCCTCAAGAACACCAACCACAGCTTTGATTTCAAGAATTTAATACTCGAACCTACAACACTCAGTTCAACTGGCACTAAAGCTATCGACTCAATTTCATGCTCTGAATCTATTTTTATCAATAACGTACTCAACCAGCGATGCCTCAGAAATTTCTAATCACTGCCTTGTTTGTATCTTGATCGTTTGGAACTGGCATCGTCACCTTAGAACCTAATCCACGTACTTTCCATGATTTTTAAATTTCAATATCCACTCATTCATTAGTGATTTGATTCAAACTGATTTCTTCCCTATCTACCGCTTCGATAATATAGACTCTAAAGTAGAAAGCTTTAACAACATATTCATAGCCTTATTTGACTATCATGCACCTTTCAAATCTGTCAAAGTAACTAGACCTGCCACACTCTGGATAACTGATGTAAAGAAATTGATAACGTCATTTCGAGATGAAGCCCACATTAAATTTGAGCGCACCCGGCTAGAGCGCGATTGGAACTACTACAGAGATCTCAGAAACCATACTCAATATGAAAAAATTCTTGTAAAAAAGGCGTATATCCAAGTTAGAACAGGAAAATGTGGAAATAACAGCAGGTCGCTATGGAGAGTACTTCACAAAATGAATATTTACTCTAAACACAACCTATCCCCGCTCATTTGAAAAATTCTCAAGGCATCAACGATTATTTTGCCAGCTCATCGCAGAGCAACCTACAACTAGAAGTCGATACCATCAACTATTATTACAATAACCTTCTGCCCGGTACGGGATTATTCACATTTGCTAGCTGATTTATAAGCATGTCCTCTTCATCAAATTGCGAGCCATTGGTGCTGACTGCATAAGTTTTAACATGCTACTCTTCGCTTGTCCATCCGTATAAAACATATCTTTAACCACTGTATAGTATAAAATACCTTCCCTCCTATTTGGAAACGCGCTGTTGTCATTCCCTTACCAAAAATCAACAATCATACTGAATTCAAATTTGTTAGACCAATCAGTATTTTATGTGTTTTGTCCAAAAACTGGTCATAGCAAAGCCAATACTGTTCGACATTATAATAGTGTACTCAAACTGAGAGTAATGACACAAAAATAGATAATTTCAATGACGAAATTTTTAATTACAGACGGAATTATGAACTAAACGCCTTTTCGCAAGTTTTGTCATCACCTAGCATTTGTGTCACTCTGTATATCAATTTCGGACAAGCAGTATGCTAAATGGTTTCTAGTCAAGTGTCCCTGAAGCTCAAAATATGAAAATAAAAATATAGCAAATGTTGCCAAAAAAAAACTGTAACTTTCTAACTCATCCAGTACAAAATATTAATTTGTCGATTTTGACATCTTCAAAAGATGGGCATTTCAGTGTGCTACTTGGTTTAATCACATCTCCATTTTATGGGGTCGACTAAAAACTTCATTTTGAATAATGCTTGTCTCACCCCGTATCTAATAATATTTTTCATCAAAAATCAGTACAAAATTTTTGCAGAATGCAATATTTGTCGCGGAAAATTCTTTCATTCGAGATGTTTTCCTACGAGCATTGTTACCTCAAAGAAATGGCCATTTTCCAACTTCGACACCCTGTACCCTGTATTTCGAAAACTAGTCATATGATTGATTTGAGTCCATGGACACTCTTGTTCATATTCTACAAAATACCAAAAATTCAAAAAAATTAATAGGTGACAATTTTTCCATATGGCTGCTGCCTGGCCCTCTACAATCACCAATTAATTTTACGAAATTTGTAAAGAGTATATCAGCAGTTGTACATGTCATGTTATGTCTGATGTATTTTTTTTGAACTATCAAAATGGCAAATGAACTTCGCAAAGAGTAGGTATTAGCAACTTCACACAAATGGAAAAACAAATTGTTATTGTTATTTCCGTCAACCGATTGCACCCCTACGCGCAACCCTCGGAAGTCTTCGAAAGACTTGTGTGAGCTAGGGTAGACGCAGCTCTTACCTTTTAACGTGTGATGCCATGCACGAGACCGGTGAATTGATGGATCGAACCCACGACCCCATGCTTATGAGGCGATCGCTTTACCAGCCGACATACTTGCAATTACCAGGTCCAGAAGAATACTCTGGTCAGGGGTTTCCGAAAATCATCTGCGTCTATACTTGTTGATGCAGGCGGGGATATCACAGCTTTGGAAAGGCATGATTTTATAAGATATTAAGTAGAAGCAGCCAAGAAAATCTCCAACACGATACAGACTCCATACAAAAATTAAATTATATCGACAAGCTCGCAGTCCGTCACCCAGCTACCAAAAAATTTAAAGATTTTATTACGTATTATGAAATACATTTTGGCAGCGGGCTGACGGGCTATATCAATAATAATAAAATCGATATAAGTTCAAACTTAGGGCCTTCAATCATTTTTGAACATTGTGTCAATACAAATATTACTATTAATATCAGGAGGCCATGAGCGCGATCATATCTGGGACGTTTTTTTTTTTGGTAAAAGAGTCGATAACTCAAAAACGGTTCGTCGTATCGATTTCAAACAAAGACAGGCTTCTAGAAGACGCTCGGTTCTATGTACCTACTCCTGCGGTAGTACCTCACGATGCTCTTCACAGATTATCGAGGTAGCTACAATGGTATTTCTCTTCCATTGAAATTTGAAGCTATCTTTATCCAATCGAATTGAATTTGATATCAGGAAAACCGTAAAACAATATTCTATGTACGTGCTGTAATGTTTTTTTGAAATTATCTGTTCATCTACCCAAAAAATTGCTTTAAAGTAACTGCATTTTTGGGACATTTTTGAGTTTTTTTTTTGTGAAAATGTATATTGAAATTGAAATTTCCATTACTGCACGTTCCTGGAATCTAACGTACTCTAGAATCCTGTCCTTGTTTGAAATCGATACGACAAACAGTTTTTGCGTTATTAATCGACTCTTTCACCCTAAATGCCCCCCAAATATGATCGCGCTCATGGCCTCTTAATAAATAGTTGAATTTGTTTCAAATTAGTTATAATACAAATTCCATGTCACTCACGTGAAAATGTGATGAGTTTACAAAGTATTATCTATCGGTTGTGGATGAAGTATACTATTCTACTTGCATATTATGGCTATTATTCACTTAGATAAATAATAACACTCGCCTGCGGCTCGTGCCATTAACTTCATCCACGTGAATAATAGCCACCATAATATGATCATTGAAAAATATACTATTTTCTGGTAGTTCGAAATTGTGCGTTTGAAGAGTTATGGTACTCTCTCGAAGGATTTTTGAAATCTCAAGTATTGGATTTTTTTGTTAGTTTTGCGAGTGTATTGCTTTTGATGATTTCTCTCACTTTGTCAAGTTCTTTTGAGTTGTGAGTATATGAGTTTCGTGACTTTTCGTATTGATTTTCATTGCTTTAGTTTTGTTGGAGGTATACTTCGGTTCGCGACAATGGAAGGAATTGAGTGATTCACCTGTATCAGAACAGGACAATTTTTTTAGGAGAGCTGTAACCGTTTCTAAAGAACGTCATTTAGAGAAAACGATAGTCACGAAAACACACGTAAGTTGGTGACAAATTTTGAATAAACGGGCTCCGTAAATATCACAAGACCCACTACCTGATGTTCATTATCGAAAGGCCAGTCAATTTTAAATTCAATTTAATAGTATATTGATTCATAACTACAGGTGTGCTCCAGGGTGATACTCTGGGCCGATTGCTATTCTCCTTATTTTTGTCTGCTATGGAGCATTTTTTCATCATCAACGGTGTGAACAGCATAGATATAGATATCAAGAATGATGCTGTTTTATGCTGACGACGTAGCAATTATTGCCGAAGCAGAGGTTGATCTCGATAGAAAACTAAAATTTTTAGAATACTATAGTAATACGGGTTCATGTCATTTACTCTCAGTACTTTTGCACTCATTCAATTTTCTCTTACAATTTCCTCTTGAACAAGTTGCCCTCGCACAAATTGCTCTCAACCAGTATGCTCTCATTCAATCTGCTCCTATGTTATTTGCTCTCACACAATTGAAATTTTCTCTTAAACAATTCGGTCTTATTTAATTTGTTCTCATTTTATTCGCACTCAAATACTGAATAACTAAATTTAATTCACCTCTTTGACTCAATACAATTCTCTTCAATATAATGTTCACTTCAAGGTATATGTGATTCAGTCCGTTTTTTGTGAACAGTCACACCAAGGTTTGTCCTTGTTTCGTATACTCGCGTTTCGTACACTGTTATGGTCCCCCGTTGCTGCTAGCTGATGCAGTCCAAGCCTCTGGTAGCCTGCCCAAACACACGTCAACTTGTACTTGGAGTGCATTTTGATGATCATTCAGATTCAGACATTCAACCAACACATTCAGTAGTTTTGCATTTTATTTTCATTGTTCCAATATTTTATAAAGAATCGTTCCTTAAATCTAATTCGAAAAGTCCATTTTGTCCAAACTTCATTTTTTGGGAAAAAGAACCATTACAACTGGCGCAGTCGGTAAGATTCCGCAGAGATTTCGAGTAGAAGTTATCAAGACTCCGAAGAAAATCTAGAGCAATTTGGTGATACAGGAGTATCATTATCGAAATCGGAATTTCAAAAACCTGAGACAGAGAAGAAGGATATCACGTACGTGGATAAGCTTTCCGAAAGTAGATTTTGGTATTAGTCGATTCTAAATCCCATCATTTATATTATACCATCATTAATTATGCTAATTAAAACATTCCTAACTCCACGCAAAATAATCAAACAAATCCACCAAACCCACCGAATCCACCAAATCCAATTCCACAAAATCCATTAGGAAATATGCCAATTCATTCAATGGCTGATATCAGAGCAATTATTTCTGAAGATTTCCATGGTGATCGAAATAAACTTTATAACTTTCTTCAAGATTGTGGTCAAGCTTGGGCTTTATGCCGAGGAGCACAAAAAACCTTACTCATATCAAATATATCGAATCGAAATTGAAAGGTTCAGCTCGTGCACAAACAAGATTCAAAACTTTTTATAATTTTGACAAATCAGAGAGTGTTTAATTCAATTATTTGGTGATCGTCGAGATTTATCTCAAATTCTAGAAGAACTAAATACTGTCAGACAATTCAAAACTGAATTAATTCAAGCTTATTTCAACCGCATCGAATCACTTCAAACTCATGCTTTAAATTCAACTCCTTTACAAGATCCTGATGAATATATTGGAAGAACCGCTTTAATTGAAGAACTTTCACTTCAAAGATTCATTCTGCATTCAAATGATGAAATATCAAGTGCTTTACGTAGATCTAAGCCTGTCAATATTAACGATGGACTAGCAGAAGATTTAATACCTTTTAGCTACAAAACCAAAAACATCCAACATTACGAACAAAAATACTGCAGTCACTGTAAGAATAAAGGTCATGTTATCAGAGTATGTTATTAAAAAAATAAATCACATCAGCACGAACCTTCAACTTCAAATTACCAATCTAACTCCAATTTCAATGCAAGTCAAACAAATTCCAAGTTCTGTAACTATTGCAAGAAACGAGGTCATGTAATTTCCGAGTGTAGGAAAAGAGCATTCAATAATCAAAATAGACAAGGTGACTCTACGCCTACACGTTCTCAATCAAACCCAGCACAACCAAATTCTTCTAATTCGGTTAAATTAAACTCGACACAGTCCATGATAAGTGTCGAATCACTGGACTAAAATCTAAATACGACACAAATCAATCATCATTTCTGAAAAATAAAGTTGTCAATAAACAATCAAGAATAATCGAATCAAATTATAGTGAAAAATCATTTTCCATTCCAGACAAAAGAATGCTGCAAATTTTCAACGTAAGCTTTAGCAAGAATTCAAATATGATGAACGTGACTTTGCCTTACTCAGATAAGAACAACGAGATCATATACTTCTAGTTCCTTTGTGACACAGGATCTAATGTTTCTCTGATTCTTCATTATTCTTCAACCTAAATGAAAAAATTATTCTAAATGGCATTGATCCGAACACGCCTTTGAAAACTCAAGGTAGCGTTTTGTTTCAATAAAATATCCATGATCATGAATTGAATATAAAATTTCACATACTCAAAGGCGAAACAAATGTACCCTATGACGGATTAATAGGTAATGATTTTTCCCAATCTCAAGAAGTTGAAATAAATTACAACAAAATGGAACTCAAACTCAAGTCTTTGCCAATCCCATTGAAATTGACGAAAAATAATGAACAAATTGATTCACAGTGCTATATCTTAAAACCTAGATCTGAGAATTTTATACAAGTCAATATTATTAACGAAGGAGACATTACAGTAGGTACATCCCCTGAAATAAAAATTTGTGCAGGTGTATTCTTAGCGAAAGCTATTTTGACTGTTGATTCTAATAAGAAAGCAATCACATCAATTGTCATTACTAATGAACATCTCTTTAAAATCAATTATATTAATTTATTGTTAGACGAATTTCGAGAAAATGAGTCATTCATATTTTTTTCTTCTCACATCGAATCGAATATCTCCTTAAATGAAAGGATAGAATTACTTAACCAAAATTTAAGACTTGATCATTTAAATCCCGAAGAACGAGATTCGATATTGAAAACTTGCAAAAAATATAACGAAATATTTTATCTCCCTGGTGTTCCACTGACTCATAAGGACGTGATCACTCACAAAATCAATACAACCACACCAAATCCAATTTGTTCAAAACTGTACCGTTTTCTAAAAGTTCACGAAACCGAAGTAAATAAACAAATAGATAAAATGTTGAAACAAAATATTATCAAACCCTCTACTTCCCCTTACTACGCACCGATATGGGTGGTCTCGAAAAAGACTGATTATTCTGGTAAATCTAAATGGAGGATCGTGATTAGACCTATCCAACGGTTTTCACCAAATGAAAATGGATAAAAATGATTCACCAAAAACTGCATTTTCTACATCCACTGAGCATCATGAGCACCTTCGTATGCCTTTTGGGGTTAAAAATTTTCCAGCATGTTTTTCTAGGCTCATGTCAATTGTTTTGACAGGTTTGTAAAATAACCAAGGCTTTGTTTATTTGGATGATGTTATTATATACGCTTCTTCTTTAGAAGAACATGATACGAAATTACGCAAATTATTTGATAGGTTGAAAGATAATAAACTTTTGCTGCAACCCGACAAATGCGAGTTTTTGAAAAGAGAAATAACATACTTAGGTCATATAATATCACAAGACGGTGTGAAACCCCACAATAATAAAATCAAAGCTGTCACGAATTTTCCAACGCCAAAAAGTCCCAAAAATATCAAACAATTCCTTGGTCTTGCTGGTTACTATAGAAAATTCATTCCCAATTTTGCTGCTATAGCTAAACCACTCATTATTCTTTTGAAAAAGGAATCTAAATTTTTAAGGCAAACTAATCAAGAAAATTCTTTTAATAAATTAAATGAAATTTTAGTAAGCAAACCAATTTTACAATTCCCCGATTTTGAAAAAGAATTCATCTTGACAACTGAGTCTTCCAATTTTGCAATCGGAGCAGTGCTATCACAAGGTGAAATCAATGATTTACCAATTTCCTTTGCATCACGCACATTAAATCAATCAGAAACAAAATAGTCAGCTACAGAAAAAGAGCTGTTAGCAATTGTTTGGGCTGTCAAGCATTATAGGCCGTATCTTTATGGTCAAAAGTTCAAGATTTGCACAGACTGTCTGTTGTCCATTAATGTGGCTATTTAATTGCAAAGATCCATCATCACGATTGGTAAGATGGCTATTATTATTAGAATCGTATGAGTACAGTATTCATTATAAACCTGGCCGAATAAATTCGAACGCCGATGCACTTTCGCGAAACCCTGTATTACTAACGGTAACAATAGGTGACTTCATCAAATTCCTTACATGAATACGACCATATACGACGTTCCTCTGATAAAAGAAAATGTTTTCAGCAAAAATCCAAACGTGATATTATTCTCGAAAGATTTCAGTGAAGAAAATAAATACTTCAGTAACATAAGTCAGCAATATGATTTGAATAAAATAAATGTAGACTTCGTCGAGCAGTACGACGTTATAGTATTAAATAACTCAGATAAAAAAACGTACTTACTCATCACTCATTTGAATCATTTCGACATACCCTCATCAAGAGATTTATTTTATTCGCTTACGAATCTTTACGATAAATTGCAAACTGAAAACGACAAAAAGATTTTTATCAAGAATTTTTTATTTTACAATCCAAATTTGAAATTGAACTTAATGCAAGAAATGATATATTTTATTTTTATTGATGAAATCGAAGTAAATTTCATTGACTCACAAAAGATAACTCCGAATTCGACTGACGAAATAAAAAGGATTATATTCGAAAATCATTCTACTTCTATAACTGATGGACATCCTGGATACTCCAAAACTTATAAATAAGAGAATAAAGGAAAATTATAAGTGGACAAAAATGAAAAAAGACATAAAAAAGTTTATTAATGACTATCAAAGTTGTCAAAAAAACAAAACTAACCGACATCCAATCAGAGCACCAATGCAAATAACTTCAACGTCAAGTGAACCTTTTGAAAAATAATTTCTCGATGTAGTTGGCCCCTTGCCGTCAACCGAAAATGGAAATAAGTTGATCCTTACTTTACAAGGTGACTTAACTAAGTTTTCTTATGCCTATGCTATTCCAAATCATGTAGCACAGACAATCGCCGATAAATTCTGCGAATTTATTTTACTGTTTGGTAAACCAACTTCTATAGTTACAGATAATGGAAGTGATTTTACGTCAGATCTTATCAAAGAAGTTAACAAAATTTTCAAAATAAAACATATTACTACTTCTCCATATCATCCTCAGAGTAATGGCGCTTTGGAGAGAACACACAGTACATTAAAAGACTACCTCAAACACTTCATTGACGAGAATCAAAATTCATGGGATTCATTCATACACATAGCAATGTTCGCTCTGAATACTCAAATACACTCAACAACCAAATTTACCCCGTACGAATTAGTATTCGGACATAAAGTAATTTTACCGAACAAAGTCACTCAGAATCCAGAATTTCTGTACACATATGATGACTGCCATAAAATGTTACAGTTGATATTAAATAAATCTTTTGAAATTGCGAGAGGAAATATAATCAATTCGAAAGAAAAGTCAAAAAAATACTATGATCACAAAACCAATGATCACAATTTCAAAATAGGTGATTTAGCTTGTCTAGTTGACAAAACCACCAAGCCGGGTGTAAACAAAAAGATATCTCCAAATTATAAAGGCCCTTACAAGATAATTAAAATAAATTCGAATGATTCGATTGTACTAAAAATGAAAAACAAATAAGTAACATATCATAAAGATTTGCTGAAACCATACATTGTTTCAGATAATGAAAATATTGATATCAACGCTGATCTATCTCAAGATGTGGATGTTGGTGACCTTACATTGCGTGGCAAGCCAAACGCCGTATCAAGTGACACCGATCGACATTAAAGCCGGAATTTTTCATCAAGACTTAGGCGATGTAAAACTATACAGCAATTATTTCACACTTCTCACCTTTTCCAACGTTACCTATTATATAGAAAAACTCCATAAAGTACAGTCAACATATAAAAAATTTGGAACATCCAGAAATACATTTATTTCGTTATACAGGCTCCTTAAAATTATTTAGCCTACAAATTCCTATTTTAATAAAAAAGCTTGAGATAATTACTCATTTAGTTGGGCATGAATTCGAAAACAAACGGAAACGTCGTGGTTTGTTGAACGGAGTTTCCACTGCATTCAAATGGTTATTTGGTACCCCTGATGCCGATGACGGTCAATATTATGACGAGGCTATTAAAGCTCTTGTTAGTAAAAATCGCGAGACACAAATTCTCATGCAACAACAAATTAAAATAATGTCTTCAGCAATTGAAAATTATAACAACTCTGTGATTTCGCTTCAAATAAGTGAAAATAAATTGAATGATAACTTCGAAAAATTTAATTAATTTTCGAAAGTTATTACTGAAAAAGTTATCAGATTCACGAATCTTGAACTCATCAATGATCATATGAATTTATTATTACAATTGACTACAGAATTGAACGAAGAGTATGATTTAATTATAAATTTGATTCTCTTTGCGAAACAGAATGTCACTCATCCAAGTGTTATAAATCCTAGAGATCTTCAGAACGAACTTCTAAAAATAAAATTAGATTCAAATTTGATTCTTCCTGTACCAATACATTATGAGAGCATTCACAAATATTTCACTATCTGCACATTGCACGTCATTTAAAATAATGATCATTTAATTTCTGCTTTAAAAATACCGTTGACAAGTAATATTATTTTTCATTTATACAATTATACCAGATTTGCTAAATTGAAAGACTTGGTCTAACTGCAAGAAGATTGACGAGAATGCCAAATTATGCCAAGATCCAATAACATACCTCACTTCTCAAAATCCGAGTTGTGAACTGAAGTTAAAACTAAATCAGCTCACCAGAATTCCTGAAGATTGTCCAACAAAGACTATCAAAGCAGACGTGGAAATATACCACCAAATTTCTCCAAATGAATGGTTATTCATTGTCACTCACCCGATATCAGCAACTATAACCTGTGAACCAAATGCAGAGACCTTCTACGATTTCATTATCCAAAATGTAGGATTCCTGAAATTGCAACCAAAATGCAAATGTTTTACGTTGTCATCCGTCCTAGTATCCTCAACAAATCTCACCAAGAACTATACACACTTTGTACCAAAAATCAGCATAACCAGCGACAACTGTTGTATAGAAGAGAGAGAAGCCATTGAAAACGTAATAATGGAGCCACTACAGTTGAACAATATCAATTTGGATGAACTACGCCATGCCAAACACAAAATAGAAATGTTCGATGAAACTCTTCAGAAGGAAATAAACAAGCCCTTCCTAGGAAAAAACCACACCTTATTCAACATCCTATTGTCGAGTATGGTTATTTCAATAATAATAAAAGCCATATATATGATGCTGTTGCTGTCGTTACTGTTGCAATTGCGGATGGATTCCATGTATTGGTTCCTACTTAACAGCCAAGAAGAGAAGATCCAAGAAACAATATCAAGTCACCTACGATGACCACTCAATATCCAATAGCAACATTTTCATACATTCCGATAATCCGATTAACCTGAGATGCATCCAATCCGCAGAAGCACCACGCCAGCGAGTTCAACTCCACAACTCCATGCCCCTTCCATCATGGAAGAAGACGAGGACACCCGTTCTCACAGAAACCCATACCAACCTATAAAATCACGTAGATCGATTTCCAGAGAAAAATCCAATTAATCAAGGTCGTTATCCTTTGATTAATATTAAGGAGGGAGAGATGTTATGATCCCCCGTTGCTGCTAGCTGATGCAGTCCACGCCACTGGTAGCCAGTCCACACACACGTCAACTTGTACTTGGAGTGCATTTTGATGATCATTCAGATTCAGACATTCAACCAACACATTCAGTAGTTTTGCATTTTACTATCATTATTCCAATATTTTATAAAGAATCGTTCATTAAATCTAATTCGAAATGTCCATTGTGTTCAAACTTCATTTCTTGGGAAAAAGAACCATAACAACACCTCATAAATGTTATTAAAATATTCTTGTTTCGTAAATTGGGTCATATTCATAAACCTTGAGCAAATGCTTTTACTTGGATTTCTTGATCCATTTTGTTGAGTTATGAGGGACACAAACCTTCAGTATGAGTAAGCATTTGCTACCTTTTATGAATATTACCCATTGAACTCATTTTCGACTTCTTCCTCCGTACACCGACCTATTTTTCCTTGTGAGAATATATTTTGTGAAGATAAATTTTTGAGAATGATCTAACCTTACATAGACATTTGAATGCGTGGAATCGCAGTGATCGATGTGCGAAACGAGAAGCCAAAAATTATTTGATTATTTCAGTGTTCCAAACAAGAATATTACAGGTAATATTTTGAGGTGTACGAAACGCGAGTGTACGAAACAAGATAACACCCGCACCAACGAGACCCTTGTTTCATTCATCATGTATTACAAGTGAATTACAGGAGGGCAAATGAACTGAGAGGAAATTGCCTGAGTGCAAATAACGAGAGAGCATGTTGTCCAAGGTGATATTGGGAGGACAAAATGTTCGAGAGGAAATTGTGCAAAAGTAAATGACCTGTTTCCTAGTAATACGAATAAACTCTCTGTTGAGACAAACAAAATTGAAAGCACAAAAAACACCACCGATTATAATTTTTACATTAATAATAAAAAAATTGGAGTGGTGAATCATTTCACATATCTCGGAATAGCCTTTCCATCCTCCCCAATGTACCAAGTGATGGCCACAAGTATATCAGATAAAGTCCGACATACCGATGATGGCTGGATCTCCAAGCAATAAAAGACATAGATAATCTATAATCACAACACACATTTGTTATGAAAGCTCAATAAAACAATCCTTTGTTACGGATTGCGGGTGGGGGGTAAAACTCCGAGTTCGGAGTGGGAGATTTGTTATTGTTATGATATTCGGACGTAAGCGTAGAATCAGTGGTGTGCTAATACATTTTCTTATGTTTCATTTTTAATTGAAAATATGTATAATCAAATACGGTCGGTACAGATAAATTTCTTCGCATATGTATTGTTATCTATAGGCGACGATATGCCTGGTTAGAAAGCACTTGCGTTGTCAAGATGTCAATCCTGACGTCTAATGCTTGACGGAAGTGCTGTAGGTTTTCCTAAGTTAAAAAGTGAATGCGCTACCAATAATTTCTAAGTCACCCCGTAGCGCCACGGCAAATAATAGCCGCCATGAACCCTCACAGGCTATGCCTACGAGTACACTCTACGAGTGTTGTCAGTAGAGAGTAAAATATTACGATGAATAGATACAAAAATAAGTGACAAATGTAAATGACATGAGAATTTTTAAAACGCCACGTGTACTACCATGGCATACACTATTTTTTCTACGATCTTCTAAAAATTGACTTTTATTCGTCAATTGTGAATGCAGAAAAGTAGTAGTGATTATTGCTGTGTGGCAATAGAAACTAAATTGCTTCAAAGCAAGGAACACTTACTTTTGATGATTCAGTCAATCAAAAATACTGTATTGTGCGAAGAATTAGATTATTGCTGATGAATTATAGAATGAGGTCATAAATACTAAAAAAATTAATGAAAGTGATGAAGTAAAAAAGTCAAAATATTCAAATCTTTGAATCACATTAGTAAACTATACTATACATTTATACCATATACATCAATTATGATACACATGAGAATTTACGCATAATCTATAATACACATAAGAGATTACATTCAAATTTATGATGAAAGTGTATCATTGAAATACGCATCCAATGTGTAGTAAGCTAGTAGCTCTTTAACTCTTTTTCTGGTGTTTTTTTTTCTGAATTCAGGTTATTGATATCCTGAGACAGATGATTGTAAATTTTTTAGAGTTGTCAAAAATTCATTTCCTAACTTGTGTGGAGTTAGGGAGCGATCGATATTACAAGTCCGTCTTTAGAAAATCGATAATTTCTTATGTAGTTATTATTTAACTTCTTGCATCTCCCAAAAGGAGTGAAGGAATTCAATGAAGTACCTTCCGAAGTTAGGAAGGAGTATAGGCTCCCTCAAGAGATTAAAAATACTACTCAATCCATTGATTAGATTTTAAACCTACGATGATTCACAGTGTTTCATTCACAGTAAAGAAGTTTATGTCCACGTCCGGTTTAGGCGGAAGCGATACGTCACTGACAACATTCCATATCGATTATTCATATTGAAATATGTGATATTCCGTGTATATACAATTTTATTCAAATGGGAACATCGACTACTTCTGATGAACGGATTACCTACGTGATAATCCCTGTATGTCAACAAAACATTCCAATACCCATTAGATATAGTAGGCCAAGCTGTAGATAAAAATAAGAGGCTCTTTGCATACAAAATAAAAGACGCAAACGGCCTATACTACTTTTTATAGAATAGTTCGTTAATGAAAACCCCGGTTTTCGTTTTCAGGAATTTTTTAAACAAGAAATAGTGAAAAAAATCACAACTTCTTTGTTTTTTGCGAATATCTCAAAAAGTATTGAAGGAATCGTTTTAAAGTCGATAGCACTTTTGTAGAGAATGATAAAACCTACCAAATGTTCATTTATACGACCGGATCGGTGCCCTTTTCACTGAGAAAATCCAGGAAAACCTCGAAAAAGAGACCATTTTTAAAAAATTCATAATTTTTATAAATCTGAAGCTGGACAAACGATATTGCAGAAACTGATAGACGGTGACATGTGGTTCAACTGTGCGCAAGATGTTCTCTGTCCGATGTGTAGTTTTTGCACAATCGCGTTATAAACAATTTAAGGGCACATGTTGCAAGATGCGCCGATTTAAAGGAAATCGTAATATTCAAATTCTGTGAACGGCATCGGGAAGTAGAGATCAATATCTATAATTTTTATATTTTGGATTTTCACCTGAGCGGAGGAAATGTGTAGTGGCTTATGATTTGAATTTGGAATTTGGAATGGAAAGTTGAGTTTGCTTACTTACTCACTTACTTCTTAGTATACCTACATTGCAACAAGTTTTTTCCTGAAGAAAACAGAATTCTTTGGGAGATCGTTTAATAACGAACAGTCGTTGCCGACCGATGATGAACCCTTAACTCCCATATACACCTACTAAGTAGGCTAATTAAGGCAAGTACCTGACAGAAAACAACTACTCCCCTTATTAAGACCACGACGGGTATTGAATCAAATCTAACATATAATTTTTCTTTTTTCCTAATTATTGATAGGTAATGGTTTAGTCGATTTACATAGTAACATAGCTGTTTTACAGCTTTTTCAACAAATAGTGTATTTTTGTCTCAAAATCGTTATGAAAATGAGCAAATTCAATAAAAATCAACTTATTTGATACCAATAAAATGTCAAATATGGTTTATGCCATGATTACCATGCTGCGACGCCCATGGTTTGATTTGACAAGACGACAAATAAGTCGTGAACGGACGTAAACAAACATGATCGCCAAGTTTAGAGTGAATATAATACCGAATTCCGACCTGATCACCGAATGCAAACGGATATATCCGACAATGCCCTTTTTAACATGATTCGGGCTGTGATGTTTGTAAACAACGTCGGGTATGTTGCTTCCAAGAAAGAGACAGAAAAGCCCTATCTATATATTTTATTGCTCGGAGGGCTGGATCAAAAATGAACTCAAGTCTTCACGAACGTATTCATTCGATTCTCTTATTACCAGCATAATAACGAATTGTCTTCTGAGATATCTATCTATTTTTAAATATCAATGCTACCTTCCTTTTAATGTGGGTATTTTTTACAATTATTATTTGTTGTAGAGAGAAAGTGAAAAGACCTTGTGCCATTCGCGTAATGGAAAATACTACACTCCATATGAAAGCTACACTGAGGAAGCTATGGAAAATGCTGAGAGCCTTACAAAGTAAGACACACACTAGATGAAGCGGCAAACATCTTTGATGTACCTAGGTCTGCTTTGGCATTGATGATAATTAAGAAGAGCAGGTATCTGACACCAGGGAGGCCCCATCTTTTATTTGTCGAAGAAGAAAGGGTGTTAATTGAACACTTGAACAAGGTGGCTTCCTTGGGCTTTCCGTTTGATCTCCTCGACTTAAGATTGTTGGTAAAATCGTATCTTCATAAAAAAGGTATTAATGAGAGGAGACTAAAAAATAATCTGCCCGGACCAGATTGTGCTTTCAATTTCATTAGGAGGTAGGTACAAAAACCAAATATCTAACTGTCTTTCAGCAAATATGTCCACCAAGAGGGCAATGATGAATAGTCAAAAATTAGCCGTTTTCACCACTACAGATCCATCTCTGATAATTAATTTTGATGAGACTAATTTGACAGATAATCTGGGAGCAAAAAAGTCATTTTTAAAAGGGGAACAAAATATCCGGAAAGAGTGGTAAATTCGACTAAGACGGCGATAAGCTTGATGTATGCTGGAACAGCTGATGGTCAGCTCTTGCCAGAATACGTAGTATACAAAGCCGATTATTTATGGAATACATTGGCGCATGGTGGACCTTCTGCAGCAAGGTACAATCGCTCTTGAAGTGGATGGTACGACGCCGTGTGTTTTGAAAATTGGTTTTCTACTATTGTCGTGCCATGTTTCAGAGGTGAGGATGGAAAAAAGATAAATTGAATTAAAAGGCAATTGTTGAATTGTTATGATATACGTACTATTATTTGTTGCAGATTATAGTTGGAGACAATTCATCATCACCTTTTCCACCTAATGTATTGAATAAGTGCAAGTAACTGAACATTTCTTTTGTCTGTTTTCCTAGTAATTCAATGCATTTAATGCAACCTCTGGATGTAGCGTTTTATGACCCATTAAAAAAATATTGGCGTGAAATTCTCACAGATAGGAAGAAAACGGCAGGGCGCAATATGACTACACTCTCAAAGAATGTTTTTTCGCAGCTCTTAAATGAACTTTATAACAGATTGCTTGAAAATAACAAAGCATCAGAAAATTTGAAATCAGGTTTCAGTAAAACAGGTTTATACCCATTTGATCCCTCACAACCAAAGCGAAGACTACCTTCTGAAGAAGCTACAGAGGATGATACACCCTCCCTGGTTTTAACTGTCGTGATTGACATGCTCAATGAAACGCGCGGTGGGCCAGAACCGGAGAAAAAGCAGAAAAGAAAAAAATCCAGTTGAACCTGGAAAGAGCGTATCAGCTAGTGATCTGGTCATTGTTACACCAAAGAGGAGAGTAACTGTAAAAAAGCTACCGACAAGAAAAAGAGCTTCAGTTGTACGTGAAACGAGCATATCACCTAATGACGTGGCATCAACAAGTGCTGTAAAACCAACAAAAGTAACAGCAAAAAAGCCAAAGAAAAAAATTATTTCTATACCATCTTCCTCAGAAGAAGAAGATATATCATTTGAACCTGATGAATCTGACGATTCGTTCGAAAGTTTTAACAGCGATGACTTGCCAATAATATCCGAACATGCTAAGTTGAATATACCATTGAACGTCCAGATAACTCAAATAGTGAGGAACTGTGAATCCCCACAATCAAAATATACCAGTTCAACTTCCTATTGAAAATGACTGGGTTGTAGAGTACAAACGAAAAAATTTACCTTGTCACTATGTTGGAAATGTTATTCCACGTTCTTAGTCAAATCATGACTACTTCTATGAAGTGGATTTTTTAAGAAAATCTAGTAGAACTGATATATTCTTAATGCCCTCTGGGAAAGATGTTGACGATGCTATAACTGCAGATAAAACTGTTAAAGTATTGAATAATTCAATAAGAGATGGTTCTGGAAGGAGGGGATTTTTATCAAATTCATTGACGATTTATCTGCGTTTAATATTCCTAGTTAATTGATAAGTAGCTCATATTGTTTGTGATTTACCTAGTTAAAAACCAGGGTTGAATTGAGTTTTTTTATATTTTTGTTGGTACCTATTTCTGTTATTGAATAAATATTGAATTTTCAAATAAATTCATGAAAACTCGTGTTGTTTTTCTTTTATATTAATAACGGATGCCCAAAATTTTCGTTTGGGCACCAATGAATAAATTTTGTTTTATCTAGTTTGTCCAATTTCACCCCACATACTAGGAAACTCTAATTCATGCGTTATTCTTTCCAATTCTAAAATATATATATAATAATGGGCTTATTTTAGACTGTCCTCAAAAAAAAAATTTCAGGCCCTCTGTTAGCAGGAGGGTCTATTTGTCATAGAATAATATTTGGTTGTATATAAATATATACAAATCTATTATCAAAGTGAATTATTCTCAATCACGTTTTCCTATATATTGAAAATACTGCAAAAAAGTCTAGAATAGCACCGTTCTACGGTATTATCAAAATGTCTAAGATATCAGCGATATAGAAGAATCAACATTACCATCGACTCCTCCACACATATCAAAAAAGCAGAAAATGCATTATAAAAAAATTTACCCCAAAAATCTGAGAAAGTGTACACATATTTATATCTGCCTGATACAAATTTATACACAGGGCATTATTTGCGAAGGACATCTGCAACCGTATTAGTTGATGACGGTGGTGATATTACTGCATTGAAACGTTATGGTGGCTGGAAATCCAATTCAGTGGTGGAAGGCTACATTGAAAATTCTGTTCAGAATAAATTCAGCATTTCCAATACGATATTGAACTCTGAAATGAATCTGAATATTTCTTCTACTTCCTGATCAGTTGGACCTAGAATATAGTTGATGTTTTATAGAAATCGGATAAATTACAATTATTATGTTCAATAAATAGGTTGTTTATAGTTTTCCTATATCCATGGTAATACACGAGGAAATACCATGAATTACAATTTTGAAGAATTTTTTAAAGAAATACGAGTATTTACTGTAGTATTTTGAAAGTCTGAACGGCTTTAAACAATTTATTCCCAAACATGAAATCTCACTTCTAATTCACAAAAGTATATAACTATTATTCATTTCAACTGCTGCGCTCTGTCTTCCACTCTCGTGAGTCTCTTTACTGAAACCTACATTTCTTCAGGCGCGCTGCGGTATTTATTCACGAAGGTCGCTTCTCGATACAGTTTATAGAAAGCTGTAGTATATTGAATCAGCCGCTTCGAAGTGACTCTGTGTCGACTAACGTTCCAAAGCGTTAATGAGGTGAGATGCCAGTGAGGCAACAGGTCTGGAATCAGAAATATTACATTGCCACCTTCTTAGAAATAGTTCGTCCCGAAATGTCATCCTTATATCTGCACCGAGAATTTAAATGGATATAACACTCAACAGTAGTCATGTTTAGTCGTGGAGAATGGTTACAGCAAACCAAAATCTTGATGCCGCTAGATCTGAATATCGTCTCCAACATGCTTTTCATCACTCTTCACTCTACAGTCCAACATCGTATCTCTTAACATGGTAAGGCACCTCCAGACATCTTCATAGGACGGTTTATCTCGAGAACGCCTCTTAGTTACCATGTAGATGATGTTTTCCTTGCCCTTCTTCAACTGTAGCACCCTCCCAACTACCAGGTACTGTTTTCGTAGTTACTGGAGTCGGCCGAACTTCTTGGAGAATATCACAGAGATGCCTCTGGATGGTGAGCTAGCGCGTAATCTACTGGCTCCTTGAAAAGGTTCCGTGGATCCTCTCGAGTTACGCCGTGTGACACTTTCTGTTTATTTGAGAATGAGGACATGAAAATCTGGAACCTCATAGCCTCCTCCGGTGGTCAGAAGGTGCGGAATTGGTCATGGTTTCCAGCGTAAGGGGCCAGCCTGTTGAAATGAACAACCCTTGGTTTCCAGGTCGATCTTGTATGGGCCTTTCCATGATTTCGGAGATAGACCCCACCGATGCTTGGGGATGCTTGGGGTTGTCACCCTCCTGAAATCCTCCAGCATTGGCATTGATGTTATGGGTCGCTTTCATTAGGTCGGTAGCACTCTGGGTGTTCGAACGGGCTCGTTCGTGGATGTCCTCCATTCCCTGCCGGAGTTTGCTGAAGTAGTCCTCTCCCGCGAGATCTCGTCCTGGTGGCGTCACAAAATTCAGGTCACAGGAAAGTCGCAGCTCTTGGCCCATTATGATACTAGCAGGGGTATGGCCGGTTGACTCGTGTACTGCGGAACGATAGGAAATCAGAAAAAAATGTTGATACTGGTCCCATTCTCTTTGATGGTCAGAGATTACTTTGAACACTTAAGGCGAGAGATGTGAATGAATTCAACAATCAACTTCGATTCAAAGAAGTAAAAGATGGCCGATGATGGCCGGTGTGGTAAAAGTAGCTCTCCAAATGAACCTAACAATTTCTTTTACTGCTGCAAAATAAATTTAACCCTCAGTAGTATGTGAGTGTAAAGTGCTCTGGAGTCTTTTACAAAATTTGTATGTTGAGAATAGACACTTTTAAATTTTCAAACAGTTTCAAGGTAATATGTCGTGAGTGTGGACAGGGCATGGATTCTGAAAACAATGAAGCCCAATCATCATTAGCTTGACAGGTAAATGAACTTAAATTCGAATTTAAACAACAATTGCAGATAATTACAAATTTGAAAAATGAGACAACATTCAAACAGTGCGGCTTTTTTAGCCCCCCCCTTTTAACCTTCAAACGGTTCGACTTGAAATCATAAAACAGAAACCACTTAGAACGGTATCACCAATAATACTTTTTAAAAGAAATGACATTGCGCTTGCACGATAGGGAGCGTGGGGGAACATCAATTGAAAAATTTTAAATGGCTTGGGGGGTCAAATTACATATCGTTGAAGAGATAATTCAATTTTCGTTCCAGCAATATAATTTTTTTGAATTTTCGTTAATACGTATTTACAGAATTTCGATGTCTTCGCATTTCGAAATTTTTAAGTTGATGTGCCCCCAGCGCCATCTGTCGAGTAATTGCAATGTATCTTCTTTCGAAAAGTAGTATACGTAGTAATACCATTCGAAACATTTTTGTCTAATTGCTCCACATCGAACCGTTCAAATTTATCGAGATAAGAGTACCATTCAGATCCGTACTTATACTTGATATTTCGAGTGAATATGGTGAAAAAATTATGAACGGAATCCGGAAAAACTTAGATGGTTGAGAAGAAAATTAAATCATACTTTCAACGATGGGTCACTTGACCCATGCCATTTAAATAATTTGAAATGATGTGCCCCCCCCTCCGCCACCTTCTTTCAAGTAATCACAATGTCTTCCATTTCAAAAAGTAGTATAGGTGATACCTTTCAAAAGTTAACAGGAGAGGAGGACTAAAAAGCCGCACTGTATATGATGAATACATAACAATGGAAAATGATCAATTAAATAAAATTAGAGAACTCGATTGAAACCGTAAATGACCTGGAAGCTGTGGTGAAAACATACAGAGATGAAGATAAGAATGATGAACAAAAATGGGCATATGATTCTAACCAAAAAGAAACAAAGTAAAAACAAATAAACACAACTAAAGTGACTCATAGACGTATACAAACAGCCTGAAGATACGTACACGGAGCAATATTTTGAAAAAGCAGAAAGTGCGAAAAAGTTAACAGACTTATCGTAAAAAATCGAGAAATTCAGATGAAAATAAAAAAAAAATACGAGAGAACACAGAAAATTAAGACATCCAAAAAAGGTTTAACGAAAAAAAGAATAAATAAAGATGAGTCCGAAATGCAGAAGGAAATGGAGTCCAAAATGCAGAAGAAAATAAGCAATCCTGGAAATAAACAAAGTCTCACAATGACAAACAACTGTGCAGATGGTTTTCCAAAAGTGTTAAACAAGTTAGTAGGAGATACAAGACCACATCAACCTAAATATTGAACTGGAAGTACTGACTAGAAACTCATTCACAGACACAGAGAACTATAATCTGAAGGACTATACAGGCCGTTTCTTTTATCATGTGGTAACATTCTAAACCGTAACAGATACGAAGACGATTAAATGGGAGAAAAGGTAACTATTGTGGAGAACAGTACAATGGTCAAAGAAAATTTACAGGGAGTCTCGCCCTTCCCGAGTTATACAGGGAAAACCAAATATGCTGTTATTTGTTTTTTACGAATAGAACTGTTATTTCTGAAAATATAAAAAAATTTATAAGGAAAGTTTTAATGTATTCTAAATGTACTATAAAAATTTAACAATGAATCTTTGATTAAACGTTTCGTGTCAACACGGCCACAATCAATTTTTTTTTTCAAATACGGACCTGTCTATTTTAGTACAAATATTGATAAAGCGATAAAATCACAATTCAGTGGTATATCACACTTGATATTTTTATAACGTTTCATTTAAAATAACTAGCATCATCAGTGATAACAATTTTTAGTTACGGTCCTGTCGTTAGTTCTTTTGTAAATTATTTTGATTTCTTCAAAACCTATTCAACTATTGGCATACTTCAGACTTCACCCAATAATTTCGATAAGAAGATACCCCAACACAACGAACATTCGTATTTTTCCTTCTTGGGCATTTTTGTATTACAGAAATCCTTGTTTCAAGGCTGATTTCTTCTGAATCAATTATCATACTGAATATTTCTATAATTCTCAATCCTGGAAGTAACGAAAATATTAGTTTATGGTCAAAATACGACTATTGTGTGATATGGTACAATTAAATAGCATCTCACTTCATTTACCATTTTTAAACAAGTAGGCTTTGCTTGGTTTCTATGGCAGGACAAATAAATGAGTTGTTGATACGTGTTAAGAACTGTCAGTCGTTTATACACTCAGTCATATCAAAGATGTATTCAAATGACGAAAGGATTGATATGCTATTTGCTTATGCAAAATCAAATAGAAATCCTCTTTTGGCAAAAAATATGTATGGTGAGCCATACCCAAATCGTCGTATTCCAAACATTTAAATGTTTAGACGATTAAAAAGAAATTTGAGAGACTGTGGTGCATTTGATAGAAATAAAACTAGAAAATGTGTTGTTACTGGAAGTATGCGGAACCAAATAAATGTTTTATGTGAGCAAATATTACTTCATAAAGATTAACAAAGTGACGAAAATATTTTTTTTTCAATTTAGGATTGGTCAGTTACAAAAATATTTCTAATCAAGATTGTTCTTTACGAGAAATTGCCCACGACCTAGGGATTTCTGTAAAATCTACCAGAAATATTTTGAAAAAGAACAAATACAAATGCTACAGGATACGCAAAGTTCATCACCTCAATGAAAGGGATTACGGAAGGAGAGTACGATTTGTGATGTGGTTGAGACGTAGAAATAGGGAAGTTGGAAATATTTGTAATAAAAAAATATGGACGGACGAATCAAAATTCACCAACAATGGTTGGTTTAACAGAAACATCCATTATAGGTGGAATAAAACAAATGAACATTTACATAGAGAAACCAATTTCCAGGAAAGGTTCGGAATAAATGTTTGTCTGGGAATTTTGGGAACAAACATACTAGGTCCTTTCTTTTACGACGAGCATTTGAATAGTGGAATGTATTTACATTTTTCATCCAATGAGTTTGATGGCTACTTAGATGATCTGCCACTGAACATCCGCCGTGAAATAAAATATTTTCAACAAGACGGTGCCCCTCCCCATAATGCAGCAATAGTAAGGGAACATTTAGATGCAATATTCCCAAGAAAATGGATTGGAAACAATGGACCAATTGCCTGGCCAGCTCGATCCTCAGACCTGACTCCTTTAGATTCTTTTGTCTGGGGATACATAAAGGATAAAGTTTTTTCGACAACCAGTACAGATATCGACCATCTCAAACAAAAAATGCATGTAATAGCATTACACCCATCATGCTAGAAAATTGCCACAGAAATTGTATGGACAGACAACTTATGTGCATTCAACAAAGAGGTCGGCAATTCGAGCATTTAATGTAGGTTATCATGAAGAATTCATTTTCTGTATTGGTTTCATTTTCAGTCAAAAATTCAATATGAAATAAATTGTTTTCTGTTTGTTTGATTTCTTCTTCTCTTAAGTAAGTTTATTTCCGAGGTAAATTGCTATCGTTCGTCTCTGAAACTACAGATATCTTTTATTATAGTGTAAACATAATTTTAATAGATACATTTATTCAAAGCGTCACTGATAATTTTTATATCGGAGAGTTAGGTTTTGTGGAATCCATAAACGACCTAATGACAGGACCGTAATTTAAAATTGTTGTCACTGATGATGTTAGTTATTTTAAATGAAACGTTATAAAAATATCAAGTGTGATGTACCACTGAATTGTGATTTTATCGCTTTATCAATATTTGTACTAAAACAGACAGGTCCGTATTTGAAAAGAAATGTTGATGGTGGCCGTGTTGACACGAAACGTTTAATCAAAGATTCATTGTTACATTTTTATAGTACATTTAGAATACATTGAAACTTTCCTTTTCCATTTTTTATATTTTCAGAAATAACAATTCTATTCGTAAAAAACAAATAACAGCATTTTTGGTTTTCCCTGTATAACTCGGGAAGGGCGAGACTCCCTGTAAATTTTCTTTGACCATTGTACTGTTCTCCACAATAGTTTCCTTTTCTCCCATTTAATCGTCTTCGTATCTATTACGGTTTAGAATATAGCAATATTACCACATGATAAAAGAAACGGCCTGTATAATGGTGATGTTTTGCACTGTCATTATAAGTAATAATAAATCACCAAATAACGCTTTGGAAAGCATTCTAGGATTGAGCTACTAATCTGATTATTATATCAGAATGTAATGAGAACTCAGGCAAAAAAATAACCAATATTATATTCAATGAAGAAAAAATTGAAAAAAAAACAATATTAACTGCTCTTTTTGCTTCATGGTGGATCACAAATATAATGGCAGTGACTTTCACATCTTAGATGAATTGAAAAAGTGTTTGGAAACATTCAAAATTAGCAACCAAAACGATCTAACAAATACAACAGCAGTATTGAAAACAGTAATGATAAAGACAGATTTACCTGAAGAATCTTTATCAATGGGCATATCGCCAGATACAACAAAAAAGAAGCAACGTTAAAGTGGCCGAAATGTGTAAATAAGCAGCACCTCCAGTTTCCTATTGTTCCCAGCAGTAGTATTATTTCAAACACTTGCAATGAGCAAACGACAAATGTCAAATTACAAAAACAGACATATTGTCATTTCTGCACAATACCATTAGATGTTTCAGTAATAAAGTATCGTGACTTGATGTGAATTCTGACAAGGAGTATGTGTGTGATATTCTGCTCAACTCAGAACTTTGGCAAACTGATAACCAGATGGACGTGTTGAAATTAAGAAAATTTTGTTTTTGTGCGAGTTATTGTAAAAAAATATATCCCGTGGAGGGGTAGCTGTCTATAAACATGATGAATGTCTCTTAAATTATACCCCATTAAATTTAGACTGCGTTTACTGCGTTGAACATGTTTTTGAATGTTATGGAATTAGAACGACTAGAGGGAAAACTGTTGTTTTGTGTATATACAGACCTCCTGACGGGAATTCAAATGTTTTTATGGTCTTACTCGATGGACTTCTCTCTGAAATTTGCACAGAAAATGTTGATGTTATTGTTGGATGTGACTTTATTATCAATTCCAATGTAGAAAGTAAACACCTCCATAGCCTTCTAGATATATTAGAATGCCATAACATGCATAATACGATAACTAGCCCGACTAGGATCACAAACGAATTCAGTACTTGTATCGATAATTTCCTGGAATACAAAAATTCTCAGTACATTTCGAAAACTATGGATCGAATCACAATGCACAATGACTAGAAATACCTTTTGTCATTGCTCGCGAGATTTCTGGATATGACTAAAATTTTAGGAAAGATTTTTCAGAAGAAAAAATTTCAAATTTTAAATTGTATCTACAAAATAAAGATGAAAACGAAATTACCAGAGAAAACGAACCAAATGTAGCCTATTATATTTTCCATAGTATACTTATGTATTTATTACCTAGAGATATTATTTTCCATAAAACGAACAAGACTCCATACATTGAGGCAATAATTATCATGTGGCACCGAAAATTACTGAGTTGAAAAGTCTGATCAGTTCTTACAATTAACTAGCTAAAGTTAATGCTAGCTATGAACAGAGGAGTAGATATATAACAAAAATTTAAAGAGAAACACTGAAAGAAAACAGAAACTGCTGGATAGATAACAAAATTGTCAATTCTCGAAATTAATCGAAAACTACTTCGGGCAGGAATTACTGTGTGTGCTATCCCTGACCTGACAAGGATAGCCACGCCCCCTCCTCTAACTGCATTAGGTCGATCTGCTCTGATAGTGGTGAATTTCCTCAGGTTCATTCTATGGTCCTGACGGAGTTTGGTTTCGGATATGAACATAAGGTCAATCTTATGCCTACTGATGAAGTGAATAAGAAGTGGGAACTTGTTATTCACCTCATTAGCATTAAACATGCACGCCTTTATTGACTTTACAGTATGTTCAGCTCTGCATTACCCAGGATCGTCACGGCTGCCGTGAGGTTCTCCAGGGGTGACCTTGCCTTGTTCAACGCCTCGATAAAATCATCCAGGACTCTGCATAACCCATCGATGTTGATCAGCTCGCTGATTTCATGAATTCTGCCTGTGACCGACCTCAATCTCGCAAGTCCAGTGCTTAGACCAGTTGGATTAGAGGGAAGATTTTGTGCTTGCTGTGTGTGGACAGGATATGTGGGGTAGGTACGGAATCGGAATTTTCACCATCTCTCCTTTGTCTTTCTGCTGGAGGGCTACCTCGCCCCTGGCCTCTCGGTTGTTGCTGTCGATTCCAAGCATTGGCACTTGGTGGAGGTGCCGGAACATATTTCGGATCGGGCTTGATCTTTTTGCTCTCTACAAAGTCCAGTCTGTCGCGATATGTTGGGCAGTCCACACTGTTTGCAGGGTGTGGACCCTCGCAGTTTGCGCAAGTAGCTGGTGTTTCGGGCGACTTCTTGCAGACGTACGTGAGGCGGCTACCTGCGCATTTCAGACACTTCACTGTCCTCGCGCAGTTGGTTGCTGCGTGTCCCCATCTTTGGCACCTGTGGCACTGGACAATGTCTCTACCGTTTCTCTTCAGCTCCCACCTAATTCGGACATTCTGCAAGACTCGGATATTTTTCTGCAGAAAGCTAAGGAGGACATCTTCGGAGTGGTCACTAGATACAGCGGTCTTCCTCTAATGCGGATTCTGCGGAAGTCATGGATTTCTACTCCGTATGTGTCTAGTGCCTCTTTGACCAGATCATCTTTGTCTTCCTCACTATCAATTCCACTGATAACGAAGGCATGTTTTCTCGAACTTGATATTCAGTGCCCTCCTTATCTAGCATCTGCTTCATTTTGATGTGGTCTCCTTTAGTTCCTGCATTTATTTAAATTTGCCTTCCAGTCAGTCGTACTTCAAAGTCCGCTTCTAGACCTTTACTGATCACACTTTGAGTTTCTTTGTCCATTGGCAGGAGACCTTGCATGATTATTCTTCCCTATCTTTGTTGGGGCTGTATTCAGTGCTAAGGGTGAAGGGGGTTCATTCACCATTAGCTCAGAGTACTTGTTTTCTACTGTTACCGCTTTTTCTGCTGTTTTTGCTTTTTCCATCCTTACTGTTTTTCTTGGGGTACTAAATTCGCCTTCCTTGTCCGGTAGGGGTGGAAAATCCTCTGTGGGTTTTTTGCTCATGGATTTGAGAGCATTTTTCGCAGCCAGTAGTTTTTCCATTTCCTTTCGAAAAGGATCCCTGCATTTATCGATGAGGGTTTGCTTCAGGGACTTTCTTATGTACCCCATATTGACCAGGCTCTGTGGAAGGTTGGGGATGTTTAGGGGGTTGTTGGTCAGATGTTTGACAACCTCTATTTCCTGCTCGTCAGCTGTTCTTTGCACCATTGCTTTAATTTCATCCATTCTGAATTATATTGTTTCCAGAGAGTTTCACGTATATTCATCCCTCGAGCGCCTTCTCCTGTGTTTAGGGCTAGAGAGTGACTTTCTCTCATCATTCGAGCTCGATGTTGTGGCTGTAATCTTCGTATGAGTGATATTTCTCGTAAGCAGCTTTCTATGCTCCTGTTCCTCAGATCTCATAGTCGCCTCCTGTTTCTGTTTCAAGGGCTTTTCTTCCAGGTTTTTCTGCTTCCTTTTCATTTTTGAAGTGTTTCTTCAAATCCTTCCATTCCTGAAGGGGTTTTCATCTCCGGTTATACAATATCCATTTTTTTAGAGGAATTTATACTTGTACTAAGTCGATTATTCTCCACACATTCGTTTCCGTTCACCACAGTTTCGTTTCTGTTCACCACAGTTTCGATTCTGTTCGATAAAGTTGTTGCGTTCTCCACAGTTTCCAGTACGTTCGCCACCCTTTCCATTCTTTTCGCCACACTTTCGGTTTTATTTTTGACATAATCCGATATTGTTTCGATTTTGTCCAGATCTGCTTGTTTGCATGTCTTTATCAGGTTTCTTGGTACATAGGGCCTCACCGCACTTTCCAATCCTGTCGTCTCTTTTTCTACCATATCTGCCCAGTATGCATTCTGAAGCGGGTTTCCTTCGAGTGCGCTATAGTAGGAGTTCCACACGTCCCACGACTTATGATTTTTGTCATTTATCTCTACTACAGGCGATCTTTGCAGTGCATTGTGGGCTTTCCGATGTATTTCTACGGCGGCCTCACTCAGAATCGGAGTAGAACGTCCTCCGTCCGAGTGCACCATGGCTGTTACAGTCAGTTTGTTTGTGACTCCTATTGGTAGTAGAGTATTATGACTTCTAGCATGAAAAGTGCTGAGACACTGGACGTCTTCTATATCTTGTGTTCGGAGTGTTTTGTTTTTCTCTTGGCTGCTTCATATTAATTGGAAAGGGTGGTGAATGTTGGAATCTGGGAGTTGAAAGGTTTGAGGCAGAAAAATGTTACAGCTTTTCAAATAAGTAATAATATACAAGGTGTTTCATTTAAAAAAACGGAGTTTCAGTCATTTTCATTAGTCCCCGGAAGGAACTCACTTCTGAGCCTCCCTGTATGATGAAACTGAGATCCAGTTCATCGACAGAATACTTAATGGTATTATGCAGCTATAACCCAAATTGCAATATTTTGTGAATTTGCATTGGGAAAAAATTGATATTTTTCAATGGCCAGGTTTTGCAGAAAAATTGGACAAAATAATTTTTATCTCAGAAATCGTCATAGATAGGTATAGGATATTATGTGGGAAGGTTGTGAGGAATCTTATAAGAATTCCAAAAATAATATAATATATGAGGTGTTCCGTTTAAAATAACAAATTAGCTACTACTTTCTGATACAAGCGGCAACACTGTATTGATGAAAATATTTTAGATGGATAGAGCAAGTTTGATTATTTACGAATACAAATTTTTGAAATGATCTGTTTTTCTGTTCTCCAGATACTTCTAATGTTCCATCCACTGTGAAACACCCGATATGTGAAAATTATTAGCTGTGCTGCATAATAGAATCAAGAACACAACTTGATTTCTATGTGTTCTTTATTTTGCTATGCAGCACAGCTATAATAATTTCCACATATCATATTATTCAACAGTTTTTCATCTCCATAATTTTTGAATAGATGATGTAGCTATGTAGGTCCGAAACATGTACTACTATATGACGGTCAACTGATTGATAGCCGTTTTACCCAATGACATATTACGGATAGACTTCATTACTTACATTTTGAGCTGCACAATTTTTATTGCCGCTTATTTCTCAGAAAATAGTTGCCAGTCAACCCAAAAGTGGGCAAAGCTAAGTTTCTCCTGAATTATCAGATTATACAGTGCGGCTTTTTTTAGTCCCTTAGCCCCCCTGTTATCTTTTGAACGATTCGACGTAGAAACATGAATAAAAAACAGTTCAAAGGGTTTAACCGATACTACTTTTTGAGACAAAAAATATGGTGGATGCTCGAAAGGGGGCGCGGGGAGGCACATCAACTCAAAAATTTTAAATGGCATGGGGAGTCAAGTGTCACATCGTTGAGACGACTTACCTTACTTTTATCAATCATATACAGTGTATTTTATTATTATTAGATTCATAAGAGAGAAGAATGCTCAAAAGTGTCATTATTTTTCATATTTTTACACATGGGAACCCAAATGTGGTGTGCTATGATATTTTTTCCGTAACTTCTATTATCGTCAATTTAAAGGGGTTCCAAAAGTTAGTCAAATAGTCTCAATTGGGTTGGGATGAATCTCACTTCCGTTTATATCTTATTATATATTATATTATTTCTCTCCTAGTTCTTTTTTATACGGAAATCAAGCCCAACGAAGAAATTCACCAGACTTGTTCACCTCTGAGGAGTCCATGGATCGCCGTTGGAAGCAAGCGGTTTCAGACCACGTCGAAAAAGAAGAACTGATGATTTTTCGGGAATGTCGTTATTAGGTCTGTTAGATTCAGGTGCATCACGTACTATACTAGGTGGTTCTTTGTGTTCTACGACTGCCAGTGGATAGCTCAAGGACAAAGTACTGCACTGTAGTCAGCGGCGACCGTGTTCGTCGTATAGGAGTAGTTGATTTACCACATTGAAGGGTCAATAACATCTGTAAATTCATCCAGAGTATGAAACTATTCAAGACAACTTTCATTCACTATATCAATTAATTTTCATGATTCTTATCTTCATATTCATCTAGAATTAAAACCTTTATTTCATGATTTTTTATTTTCAAGTTAAAGAAATCCACAAAATACAGAGGTGTTTACAAATTTGTAAAAAAATAATAAAATATTATTTTGATGAGAAATTTCAGAAAAACTGAAATTTATCAAATATGACACATAATGCACAAAAAACAAATATATTTCTGTATGGAAGCGATAAAAGCAGTTTCTCTCTTTATTCAAGCAGAGTGCTACCTGACATTTTGTATGGTATATTTATGACCGAGATTTGCATTCAGGAAGTTTGCAGCGATTTCTACCATTTTCTCTCCATTCGGGTAGATAGTCCAGTCCGTTTCTTCGAACCTCCATTTGCGGATTTTCAGCGGTAGGCCTAGGTGTCTTTTTTATTGCATAGCCCAGACAGCACACAGTATCCATTAGATAACTAATGGATTGCCCAATATCCACTTAATATCCAGTCCATGAAATATATCCAATAGATATCCATTGAATATATTCCATGGATATTGAATTAAAATCTTGTTTTGTATATTTAAATGATAATATAACGAATAATTATATGAAAAATAGTTCAGAAAGGAGCTCTAATACATGTCTTCAACGCATAAAAGATGTTTGAATCTCCAGATATTTATCCAACGGATATCCGTTATATTAAACATATATCTATATGTGACCTCGATTTTTCAAATGATCATGAAGAGAACTGATTTTGTAGTATTTGATTGTCTAAGCGTTATGGACTGAACACTGATATCTGTTCTATATATGTGAGAGAGACCGTATGTGAATCTGGGAACTGGTGCGTTGCTATCGAAGTCGAACACAACACGAATTGAAACGAACGAGGTCGAGTCGGGATGCCGGGATAGACAAGCCAACGCCATTTTGTTGTGTTGTGTTCATTTTATTACAATAGATAAAACTGATGAGAGTGAAAGTTGAGCAAAGCAGTGTTTTTTTTATCGTTTTCGCTGTTTGGGGTGAATTTGGACGAGGTATGTTTTTTCGTTCCGATGGTAGGTAATCATGATTGATTGCATTATACCTAGTAGCATTGTCAAAATGTGAAATTGATATTTTGTATTTAAAGAGAAACATTCTCAATTGAAAATTGAACCAATACATGACTCCTCTGGAAATAGAAAAAACCTTCAATAAAATTTTATCTGGATATGGCAAAAACCTACGATAAAATTCTATCGTAGGTTTTTTCCATATCCAGAGGAGTCATGTATTGTTTCAATTTTCAATTGAGAATGTTTCTCTTTGAAACATGAATCCCTTTCAAGAGAGGTTATCTTGTACTTCACAACAAAATCACTACTTAGACCAGGTCAGATGTTACTTTGATAGCCAGCATCAATGTGGAAATTATAACCGAACCCAGGTATTCCACTGAGGACCAATATCTTATATCCCCACTTGTGTGAAAAACAGTTCTTCCATTTGTACCAGGCTAATTTTTGCGCAACAAATGATCGTCGAGTAGCCATTCACAGAAATCACCTTGCCATACGTTTCCGACAGTTCCCAATGGCCGCCATACCACCGCAAGGGAGTTACATTTTTTTGCTAAATGATTTGTACCAGTATTGCATTTGGATATTTGGAAAGCATTTTATGAAATGTGTCCGTTATTATATTTCCCATGCGTCTAGTAGGGGGAAAAAGTGCTGCCATCCTTGGAAAACGACTTAAAATACGTAAATTCATTTTTTACATCATGGAATCATGGTATTCTGTTCGTTTGGATTCAATTACAACTGAAAAAAATTATTCCAGATTGTAATAATGGGGCGGACGACTGTCGGACTTAAGCCAAGATGTTAAAAAAAAAGTATTGACGATTTGTACCAGTATGGCATTTGGATTTTTGGAAATTGAATGATACAATGTGACCATTATTATATGTGCCATACTTCTAGTAGACAAAAAAAGTGGCGCCATACTGGTACAAATCGTTCGAGTAACGAATAAAATCTTATAATTTTGAAAAAATATTTTACATATTCGCCACCTCCCACAGGTATGGCATGATCAGACTTCTATATATGATCATATAAAGAACTATCGAAAGAAGTCTAGGGCTGGTACAAATCGTTTAGCAAAAAAAATGTACTCCCTTGCGGTGGTATGGCGGCCATTGGGAACCGTTGGAAACGTATGGCAAGTTGATTTCCGTGAATGGCTACTCGACGATGATTAGCTGCGCAAAAATTAGCCTGTTACAAATGGTTTGGGCCGGGGGTCCACCATGTGCCCTCGGCGTCGGGCGAGGAGTTCCCGCGGCGATTCCAAACACTGTTGGTTGAAAGCCGTGGGTCCTCGTCCAGTCAACATGGTAGCAGCTGGAAAGTCACGAACGGTCATCCATCTAACGCAGGCTGGAGGGATTCAGTCTGACATGGGTATGCAGTATTGGTAAACACGACTGCAGACGGTGACCCATCAACGTTGTTGGAGGAATCTGACTTAGGGTTGGGGTGGGAGGCTTTGCCCCCCTCGACGTGTGAGCAACGCTCAATTTGCTCGGGAACTGACACTGTAGAGCCAGTAGTATGCTTCAGCATACGGCCTCACCATTGGTAATATGCGAATGGTAGCTCGACCTGTGTTGTCTTCGGATTGCACAGGACGAAGCGCGTCTGTTTGGCGTAACCAAATTTCCACTGCGTCCGCAGCCGTCCGTAAATAAGCCGAAAGGCAGGCAAAGCAGGCGGTGTCGGGGCGTGGTGGGATCCGGATCGCGATTCGTATAATCGCTCTAGTTCTGTTACAAATGGTTGGGCCGGGGGTCCACCATATGCCTCCGGCTGCCGGGCGGGGGTCGCTCGAGGTGATTCCAGACTAATGTATCCTAAAAAGCCTCGGGTCCTCGTTCGTTAACATGGTAGAGGCTTGCCCCGAACGGTTACCCATCAAACGATGGCTGGAGGGTTCCACCCTGACATGGGTAAGCAGTACGTATGAAAACGACTGCGGACGTTTACTCATTACACGTTGTCGGAGGAATCTGACTAACATAAGTACCAAGGGGGTCGGGGAAGCCCCATCAAGGAAACTTAGTGCCCCTTCCATATGGCGTTGGCTTCTAGGGGGCAGGGTTTGCATAGATAGCGAAAACAATACCGTACAACGGTAGAGTTGACCGGGGTACCGATCTTAGGGTTGAGATCGCTACCCTGACCATCTCGGCGGGTGAGCAACGTCCAATAATTGCTCAGTTACTGACACTGCATAGCCAGTAGTATGCTAAAGTATACGGCCCCACCAGTGGTGAAAGCGAACTGGTAGCTCAAGTCTACTGTTCCATAGCGTCGGCATCGAGAGAGCGCGTTGATTTGGCGTAACTGAATCCGCACTGAGCCTTCTCTGGGGGTTAGCAGTTGGGTCGAAAGACAGGTACTCTCGGCCCCCGGAATTATAGGCGAGGTGGAGCATGCGGTTGGTGGACCGAAACACCACCACTCCCACATTGATGTTACAAATGGTTTGGCTGGGGGTCCACCATGTGCCCTCGGTGTCGGGCGAGGAGTGCCCGCGGTGATTCCAAACACCGTTGGTTGAAAGCCATGGGTCCTCGTCCAGTCAACATGGTAGCGTCTGGAAAGTCTGACATGGTATGCAGTATGGGTGAAAACTACTGCAAACGGTGACCCATCAACGTTGTTGGGAAAATCTGACTGACATGGGTACCTAGGGGGAAGGGGAGCCCCTTCAAGGCAACTTGACGCCCTTGGCGGGGGTTTCGTAGGATGAGAAAAAAAATACCGTACTTTGGTAGAGGTGGACAAGGTCCACACCCTTAGGATTGGGGTGGGAAGCTCTGCCCCCCTCGGCAAGTGAGCAACGCTCAATTTGCTCGGGAACTGACACTGTAGAGCTAGTAGTATGCTTCAGCATACGGCCTCACCATTGGTAATATGCAAATGGTAGCTCGAACTGTGTCGTTTTCGGACTGCACAGGACGAAACTCGTTGATTTGGCGTAACCAAATCTTCACTGCGTCCGCAGCCGCTCGTGAATAAGTCGAAAAGCAGTCATAGCGGGCGGTGTCGGGGCGTGTTGGGACCCGGATCACGATCCGTATAATCGCTCCTAACGTTGATACAAATGGTTGAATTGTTTTCTTTTTTTTAAATCAATGTATTCGTTTTGGTATGGCGGGCTGTAAGTCACCCCGGCGAAGTATGGCATTTACGCCCACGCGATTGTGCCGCCGGTACCAACGCTATGACCATCATTTGGTTGGGACGCTAATCGATTTTATTGTCCTAAGATGCGAAGTGACGTTGTTGAATTCGTTCGCCATTTATGAGCAACTTACAAAATGTCGCAGGACCGGCTGATGACATGGTATCGTCCAATTATCTTGGTGAGTTTCCTACCTTCTTGGCGTGATATGGCAGCAGAGTTTACTGGAATGAATCAACATGAACACGGGAGGCAGATCCATATACGAGGGTTTCGAATCGATGAATAAGTGAAAAATGCCGGCGTTCGGTCCATATACGGGGGTTTGAAAAGATCTTCGGAGTCCAAAAATAACGCTTCGTTACAGTACTCTCCTCTATAATCTCATATTTATATAATGATAGAAATGTTTTATTTTCACCCGGTCAAAGATTTAGCAAGGCACGCGACTTTGGACAATTCCAATGTCAACCGCATAATGACAATGAATGCCATCGTGATCAAATTATTAAATAAGAAGAGTGAATGGATTAATGCACTCAAATAATTCAAAGGGCATTTCTGACATTCACGACTATGCCCCTCTTCTGAGAAAGCTGGACTCAAGATTTAAAATGCAAACAAGAACCTACGAGATCTTTATATGATGCAGAATAGGGCACTTCTGATGATATATGACTTCAATACTAAAATAAAAATAAAAAAATAAAAAAATTTCTAGGTACTATTACGTGACGAGATACTGTCCTGTTGATACTATAGTTTTTTAAGTTCTGGCATTTCTACAATATTCCGTTTCCAGTAACACAGTTTGGAACGGAACGGGACTACTAGCAGCTACGGTAGGCGTTACCAGCGCTACCACTTTCTGAGATTGCAAGTATTCGGAATTACAGCATCTGGAACATACTTTGGGGCAGTTTCAGGAACATCAACGGCAAATATCTGGTGTCTCTTCTGGGCACCATTGGTTCAGAACGCTGAGTCACATTGGGCGTTTTCGACCTGATTAATCTTCTGGAGTCCACGTACATAACAACCTCATTCAACCATCATTCAATTTTCCGTTCTAGACATAGGTAACTTATTACCCTATGAATATTCTCATATCACGATATTCCATAAAAATAGTCGATCACACAACAATTGCACCAAATAGACGTCATGAGCATAATTCCAAGAGTATGCCAAAAAAATCAAAAATGTCAAAATATGTCATTCTTGGCAAAATAAATTCTTCACATTAGGTTTGTTTCAAAAATACCTCCAACCCTTTCATACAACATCGGTCATTCCTATCATTATGCATACCAATTGAGACAAACTCCTTATCCTTGAAACCTTCAAGGAAGATCAAAAATTCGAAGCAAATGCCCAGCTTTGATCTCAAGCATTCTTCCTTATTGCCCTCTTACTCAACAGTTCTCAACATGCCCCTTACATTCGGGCATTCATCCACATTTTTCTCAATAGAACTCGCATTTTCACTTGAAGGTATTTTTGTTATTAATTTTCTCACATTCATTCATATTTACAACATTTATTTATCAAAGAAATATATTTATAAACAGTTTCATGCAATACTTAATTCTACTACGTACTGTTCATTGTGTATCAGTGATAGTTCTTACCAAGGTTAACAATACAATAATATGTTTTTCCTAATATACTACAATTAAGCTCAATTAAAATTACATACTATTTAGTAATCACTTCGCTTCACTACGGCTATGTTCTTTTCCATAAATATGCACCTAAGTGATTTAACACTTGTTTTGTGCAGAACATATTTATCATACTATTATATATTAAACTATATTGAATTATATTATTTTAATTTGAAACAACTTTATAAATACGAATAAAAATTAAGCTAAGGTACGATTAGTTTTATGAACGAAAAATAGTTGTCATTCATAAACATCCTACATTGCATTGAAATGTTTTTGTAGTTTTTGATATTTCTAATACTCAAAGGTAATAAATTGCAAGCCTTGAGGGATAGGTAGCATGCAAATCTTGTATGTGCATTTTTATTAGATTTAGATGTTTTCAGTAAATTGTTTGTCATACTACGAGTAACCTTATTTTCTCATTTTCAGACAGTCATCTTCGCTTCTTTGCATTCTTTCATTTACATTCTCTCATACTTGCAATACTTTTCATAGCCGTATTGTTCTTCTTCCTTCATTCTTGTTATTGTTGACGGTTCCTGCTATATACATTATGTTCATTTACTGCGCAATTCTTCGATATCTCGAAAGCCATAACCTATAAAAAAAACAGTTTCAGTTACAAAAGTTGCTTATTTTCATATTATTTTCAACATAACTGGGTGATTTATAAAAGCGGGACGGCTCAGCGACGAGTTTTTTTTAATAGAACACCCTGTATTTTTTATCCGGACTTTATTCACCTCTACAACGCTGTAACAAAAATTAGAATCGGTTGCGGCGTTGACAAGTTATAATCGATAAACCTATTTTTAACACTATTGAAGGGTCATGTTGAATAGGGCATGGAATATTCATTTATCCAAATTTTTAAAATAGTTTTGGCATACAGTAGTAGCAAGGTATCACGTTCACCAATCCAGTAATTTTTCAAATGGAACACCCTGTATTTTTCTTCACAAATTTATTTCGATATCTTTCGTATTTTTATTGATGTAACAAAAATCAAAATCGGTTGCGGCGTTGTCAAGTTATGAGTACTTTCCTCATGTTTACTACTATTTCAGGGTAATTTGTACGTGAAGGTTCTTTCATTTATCTGTATTGTTGAAATATTGCATTGGAAATATTGCATTGCTATGGTATAATAAAATTTCTACATGTATTTTGTGTCGGGAGTCTCGAGCACTAAGCACTTTTTTCATGAAGTGCTCGCGATTACTGAGCACTTTCAAAACGTAATTCGATTCAGCGAGCACTAAGCACTTTTCAAATGGGCAGGACCGTTAAGGTGGGCGTTTAATTTCGTGCATTCCAAGTTCATACTGCATTTCGAAACAGTTTCACTTGAAATAATCAAATTTGGTAGTTGAACTCAGAGTTCTTATTGAATATATTGACATTGACATCGAAAATGGATTTTTTTTAGGGGCAATTGAAGGAAATGAGTCAATACTTTAGTTTGTTTCATTTCAATAGAAAGACCCATACAAACAGTGCAAAATTGACTGCACTTTCAAGCAATATTTCGAGGTATTCTGGGAGAAATGCACCCCTCCGCTTGTCTAGGCGGCAATCCAAACAGCAGATCGCGTGAGAGTTTACTGCCTCCCCCAGTGTTTAACATCGATGAGGTATATCTGGACTTATAATGAGATAAGGTTAGAAGAACTAGTGTCGCCAACTCACCCCAATCTCTCAGCCACGAACATCGTCAGATAGTCCCAATATGTCTTTCGACAATTCCGTCTTATGTTCATCGTTTCTTCCTTCATTAGAATCCTAATCCATCGAAACTCCATGACTTGGTATCACATTCTCTATAAGGCCTTTGCGACTGCAGAATCTTCTGGTTGGGAATTGGCACAACTTCAGATTAAATGGTTAAGGCTTCCGCGGCCGAAGTTTTCAGTGTCACAATTTTCACTCGAGCCGTCATTTTTTGGAATTTCTTCCTAACGTTTCGCTAGCGCGAGTGGCTAGCTTATTCAGAGGCTTATACATCATAAATAATCTCAGATGACTGGATTCCGTATGCGGAGATTGTATTTATTCGGACTTAGGTAGTCTTGTGCGTTGATTACCGTATCTGGATTTGGTACATTCTCTAATTGACCCCTTTTTACCTGCCTGCTTATTGTCCTTGAAATCCTTCGTTATTTCAGAATTGCTCATCACCGTAACTGAGTTAGGCATATTTTCGATGTAGAGTCACTTTGACGATTTGTCCGGTCCAGTCTACAACTGTTTTAAATAATCCTAAATAGAATATCATCGTTTGTATATGCAACTATTTAATATAATTTACTAGAACTTACCCAACTGCGCACTAAATTCACTCCGAACGCTATAAACACTTTTAACTACATTTATGTCAAGACTGAGCCCTCGAACCTAGAATGTGCATAATATAAGGACGCAATCAGTAGTTCTTGGGGGTGGGGGTGCCGTTGACCGCGTTTTATATTTTCAACAACATTCATAGATTCATAGCTGAGAAAAGGCTTAGTGCTATCGGTTTAAATTAGAATGCAATAAATATAAAAGAATTTATAAATTATCAATATATAAATTACAAACACATTGAAATAATATAAACTGGGTTAAGATATTATATTGTCAAGTATATAAAATAATCATAAAATGGGTCAAATCTATTTAAGCAAATTCAAAGTTTCAAGATCCCATAATTCCATAGTTTAATTTTTCAAGTTCATAGACATCAAAATTGATACAATTACCGGATGAAGAAATATAAACTAGCTCGAAATTCACAGACTTGCACAGAGAAGGTAAGCACTTTTGTGCCGTGCAGCGACCTGACGAAAAATGCAAGCTCATCATATTATTTCCCTATAAATACACCTTTTGGGCAGGTCAAGATTCATTCATGATTTCACTCTTCATCAGTGTTTTTCAGTCACTCGTCAACTGAGTTGAAGTCAGCTTAAAATTAATTATAATTTAAAATCTTTGGCATCTCCTCATCTCTGGCACTGCTGATCACCAGCACATTGTAAGTAATGTTTATATTTATATATTTTTCATAATTCATTTTGTTTAGTTTTTTTCTGCTAGTGTAGCAGCTTCGTTCTTTTATTTCATTTTGTTGTTCCAATATATATATATATATATATATATATATATATATATATATATATATATATATATATATATATATATATATATATATATATATATATATATATATATATATATATATATATATATATAGCACCAACTATCAAACTGAGGACACACCGTAAAATCAACGTTGCGAGGACCACTGGAAGGAAAGGTGCTAGACACTTGTCATAGCCTTTTCTGTTCTTGTTCAGAGTGGGGGGCACCAAGATTCTCTAATATACGCTTGAATTACTGAACAGTTCAAATTTGATTTTTACGAATATATCGGAACCAAGTGAGGACCATACTTCCGTGATATCATTGAGAGGTCCGTTTATTTGTCTACAGAATCCTACCAAACTGAGGTCCGTATAACCTGATTATTAGTATGAGGTGAATAAAGTGAGGACCACTGAACGTTGCCAAGTTTCACAAATTTCTCTTCACATACGATCGGCGCTTTTACAGTACATGTGACAGTACAGACAAGCAAAAATTATAGCTATTGATAGAAATGGATTGGGCAATCCAGACTTCTGCATTCAACTTATACAATAGGTATAATCGTCGGTAAGTATCTAACAGAAAACAAGTACTATCCCCTACGACAATTGAATTAAAACTGATTCTTGGCAAAGTATTCTACAAGAACTACTTTGCAATGTTATCCCAATCTCAACGCCAAAACATGTCTCAACCCACAGGGTTTTTGCCAATCATCATTGTATCTAGTTGTTTTCTGTTGCCGTCGATTATACCTATTGTATAGGTTGACTGCAGAAGTCTGGATTGCCTAATTCATTTTTATTATTAGTTTGATGAGCTTCTTTCAAGTAGTGTTATCAAATATTTTCTTCCGAAAATTATGATTGTTAGTCAGTACTGCATTGTATATGGTAACAATTCTGGCGGTTTATTCGTCAACGAAAGTAATATTCAGTATTATTTCGGACAAAGTATGATGAAAATTATATGAATTAAATAAAAATAATGACATATCGTGAATCGCAGAAATTGACATATTTGTAAGTCGCGACTGCATTCCTGGATGAGGGGTAATTAATGCTTGGAGGGCACCAATCGTTTGGTGGGACAGGAGGATTCTTATGTTGTTCGACGAACCCTAGCACTGAAGATATGCAAAAATCTTGAAACATGTCTGCAGATGGTCATTTTAAATCAAATGATAAAAACAATAATAAATCGTCTTCATATTCTTCGATACGAAATAGGCCAAGTTTAGTTTGGGGCACTATTATACTTAACCTAAGTAGTACAAATGAGAGATGGAATATAAGTAGGAAAGTCATTCATGGGGTGGAGCAAACCAAAATATAACCATTGCAAAGCAGTAGGGCTCAATCAAACATATAACTTTGAGTAAAAGAATCTCTTAGTTAGGGTATTTACGAAATTTGGCTTTCAATTTCTTTTTTCACATCAAGATAATTGAATGTGATTGATAAAAACGGAAATATAGAATTAAATGGCTTGGTAGTTGAAGTATGAGGCATAATATCCACTATTTGATCACAATTAGCACTTGAAACTGTGACCGCTTTGAGGAACGTTGCAGAAATATATGCCAGATGTAATTCAATATCCGTTAGGGGAAGAAAATCTTTTCTGTCAGATATTTGCCACTTTGTGGGAATGTGTGGAAAGAGAGGTATTTCGATTTCGTTTCATCCAATAAAATTCAGTAATTAAAGGCATGGTATTTTGTCAGGTTGGATCATAAAACAAATACAACGATGTATTTGCAGAATATAAAGAACTCTTGTAATTAGACTCTATCGAGTAATTCATAAAGAAATTTATATTCAGTATCTGTATAGTGTCATTTGTGAAATCTGACAAAGTCAAATCACCCCTCTTTCCAAAAATCTTACTGCAAATATCAGACAGAAAACAATTACTTTCCCAGCCAATACTGCAGGGATTTTTCAATATTTTTGTGTTCCATAGAAGTTAGCGAGTTTCTGAGCGACTAAACGATTGTCGTTTCTTTGGACAGAATCTAAAATTTTCAGTGTGTGTTTGGGGGCTGCACTCCTCATATGGAAACTGTCTCAACTAAGTGGAAATTTTGACGTACAAAATTCTCTGTCTGATAATCGAATAAGTGAGGAATATAAGGCAACCCTCTGACAAAAGACAAGTGCTCTACTGGCAAATACAGCGTTGGATGATGAATCATATGGACTTCGATTTACATTATACTAAAAGCTGCTAGACAACCAAATCAGAATCGATAAAATTAGTCCATCTGAAAGAAAGATTGATGATTAGATCAAAAGGTTCGTAAAAAGATAGGAGAATAGGTGAAACAAAGAATAAATGTATTCAACAAAATATTAAATAAGAAAGAGAAATAACAAGTGATAAACAAATAAAAAAATCTGCATTGTTCACAGTGAGCGCTTGTCAACAAAGAAACAAGGTGTCCAGCCATACCAGAAAGGTGCTCATTGTCTCAATTCTATATGATAGGAATAAACATACCTAACATGACAATTCATTGAATCATAAATAGAAATTAGATATTTTGAAAAAGGCACAGATTCCCTTACTTATCTGGAAAACCGCAAAAGGGTTAGTGAACTGTCTTCCTTCTTGAGATGTTTTGATAACCCAATCTCTTCTGAACTATGTTTGGCCGTTTTACCTTCATCAGTTCCATCAATAAGTTCAGTCATCACACCTATTGTTGTCACCTTTGATACTGCCGTCTTTTCACCAGGACTCATTCTTTCAAAGAACGGCGAAGATTTGGAGATCATTGACTACGGAAATGTTCGGCCTACATACTCCAAATGTTCAAGAGGAACACCAATTCCTAGTTAATTCATCTTGATTCCGAAGATGTTCTCGAAATTATACAGGTGTTTGTTTCTCTTTGAAACCAGAAGAAAATAGAATAAACAAATGAATATATAATAGTTAGTGGTAAACAGCGAAATAACAGAAAAAACTTCAATTTGTAGACGATAAAAAGGAAAAAAATATTCAAAAGGTTTTTGGTACTCATTCAAATGCACAAAGAGGTGAAAATTATTGCATTAGATGTGTGATGTAGCAAAAATAACAATCCTTAGCTTTTGAATGTGTTACTCACAGAATAACCGACGTAACACATCTGAAGCAGACTTTTTTTTCAGTGTATTCAATAGCAGATTTAATTTTTTTTTCTCTCAATGGTATTCAGTGAATTTGAATAAAAGCTTGTCTTTAAATGTTTTTTTTTGTATTTTCAGTTATAAGTAATCAGATACTCCTCGTTCTGTTCATTTCCATAAGAGCTTCAGTATACCAGGGCTACTTGATACTCAATATTGTGTATTCTAACTGTTCGATCTGATGAGCATCCAATGATCGATTGAATCATGAATCGTTTTGTCAAAATTCACGATCTCTGACTTCAAAAACCTACACATCAACTTTGAATGAAAACGAACACAGATACTCCGCAATCCTGAAACCTCGAAAACTCCCACATAGTATTTTTGGATCAGATGATAATTGCAAAACTCGTTGGCCAAATTGTAGCTGCCAAATTCAAATTAAAAAAATTTCATAATCTCTTTTCTCGAAAACTCCACTCACCAATTTTGATCAGAATGGTGTCATAATCACATAACCCGTTCGTCATCTTGAATTCATAAATAAAAAAAAATCCTAAACTCCGACCCCAAATATCTTTTCATACTAAAATTGAATGAAAATGACCAATAACACCAAGCTTGTCCGCCGTTTTGAATTTATCAATTTGGACCTAAAATTCATAATCTGAAATATCCCCCAAGTGCCGATTATGAATAGAATCGTACCATAATCCCAAAGCTCGTTCTCCATCTTGATCTCATATTCCGAAATACTCAGTATTCCAATTTTGTATGGAATCAGACCATAAGAACAGAATTCGCAATTGTCCATCTTGAATTCATTGATTTGATATTAAATCCATTATCCCCGACCAGTTTTTCTAAAAGAAGTTCAATCCCGCATTGTCACAGGAAAGAGGAACACATTCCAAATTTCTATTTGATCAGTCCACTGGAAGTGGGTCAAAATTCACTTTCTATTAGACCGTCTGCCCTCTGCCATATTGTCTAATGATTTTATAAGGTATTCCCTTCAGGGTTTTGGTAGTTGTGAATATAATGATCAATGAACAAGCAAAATTTGCGCATGCACGTGGAGCATAACAATAATTATTGTTGTAATTATATTATAATTATATAACGATAATTGTATTATAATTATAAATTTCATTATACTTTATTTTCCCAAAGATATGCAAAAACACGTATAGATTCAAAAATGCCCTATTTCTCAACACAATTGAGGGCATATTATGGTGTCCTTCGGACCAACGCGACATGTACGCCGATCAGTTTCCGTCTGATTTTCATTCGATGAAATATCGTTTGGTATTATGCTTGGCATACGCTATAATATCATCAAAATACGTGATTTCTTGATGCAATCCACAATAATCAACTAGTTTCTGACAAATTCTATACGTGTTTATGTATGTATTTGAGAAAAAACAGAAGTTATTATCATTATCGTTATGTTCCACGGGCAATCGCTAAGTTTGCTAGTTCATTGATCATTATATTTATAACTACCAAAACCCTACATGACATACGTTATGAAATCATTATACATTTTGGCAGAGGGCTGACGGACTATAAATTTCACCATATAGTACAGATGAGTGAATTAACACATTAACAGACAAGCGGACGAGTGTAAAAGCAGCAACGGTTTTCCCAGCAACGGTTTTTAGTTTTGCTTATGTTATTCACAAATATCCTTTGCTCGAAGTTTTTCGACGGGAAAGTATTATTCTAAACTTGCTGATAACGTTCAATATAATGTTGTTGATGGGTAGCTGTTGAATCACGAATTATTTTGCCGTATAAAACATATTCAACAGACATAGAATAATTCATTTCTGTAAGAAAAAACAAACAACGGGTGTTTCAACTGTTTCGCGATTTTTCTACTTCAGAGGGTTGTTGAGGGATAGTTTTCGATACACAAATTATTTTACGCCATAGAACGTATTCAGTAGGTGTCGAATAATTCATTTCCGTAAGGGTTGTTGAGGGGTAGTTTTTCGTTCACAAATTATTTCATCCTATAAAACGTATGCAACAGGAGTGGATTAATAAATTTTTTTCAAAAACCCTCGAATCACGGGTACTTCTGATTCAAGATTTGTCTACTTCCGGAGGGTTTTTGAGTGGTAGTTTTTGGTTCACGAATTATTTCACTCCATTGAACGTATTCAGCAGGTATAGAATAATTCATTTCTGTAAAAAAAAAACAAACAACGGGTATTTTAACTGTTTCACGATTTTTCTACTTCGGAGGGTTATTGAGGGGTAATTTTCAATACACAAATCATTTTACGCTATAGAACGTATTCAGTAGGTGTCGACTAATTCATTTCCTAAAAAAAATCTCGAGCAATGGATATTTCAACTGTTTCAAAAATTTTCTACTTCGGTGGGCTGTTGAGGGGTATTTTTTGGTTCACAAATTATTTCACACCATGAAACATATTCAGCAGGTGCGGAATATTTGATTTTTATCAAAGAACCTCGAGAAACGGGCATTTCAACTGTTTTAAAAAATTTCTACTTCAGATGGTTAATTGTTGAGGGGTAGATTTTGGTTCACAAATTATATCACCTCATAGTACGTACTGAGCCGGTAAATAATAGGTAATTTCCGTCAAAAAAACTTCGAGCAATGGGTATCTCAACTGCTTTAAAATTTTTCTACTGCAGAGGGTAGTTGAAGGGTCGTATTTGATTTACAAATCAGTTTTCCTTATAAAACGTATTCAACAGGTGTAGAATAATTGTTTTCCATCAAAAAACCTCGAGCAACGAGAATTTCAACTCTTTCGAGATTTATCAACTTTGGAGGATTGTTGAAGGGTAGTTTTCATTTCACAAATAATTCCACCCTATATAACGCATTCAACAGGTACAGAATAATTAATTTCTGTCAAAAAATCTCGTGCAACGAAAATTTCAACTGTTTCAAGAATTTTCAACTTAGGAGGGTTGTTGAGGGGTAGTTTTTGATTCACAAACTATTTTATTCTATAGACCGTATTCAGCAGGTGAAGAATAATTCATTTCCACCAAAAAAACTCTAGCAACGGGCACTTCAACTGTTTCAAGATTTTTCTACTTCGGAGTGTTGTTCAGGGGTAGTTTTTGATCCACAAATTTTGACAACCTATAGAACATATTCAGCAGGTGAAAAATAATCAATATCTTTCAAAAATATCGAGCAACGGATATTTCGTATGTTTCAAAACTTTTCGAGTTCGAAGGGTTGTTGAGGGGTAGTTTTTGGGTTAATCTTCATTTCACACTGTGCAACATATGCAGCAGCTATAGAATAATTCATTTCTGTCAAAAAACTCAAGCAACGGGCATTTCAACTATTTCAAGAGTTTTCTACTTCGAAGGGTTGTTGAAGGGTAGTTTTCGATCCACAAATTTGTTACAATATAGAAAATATTCTGCAGGTGAAAAATAATTTATTTCTGTCAAATAATATCGAGCAACGGATATTCTGAATGTTTCAAGATTTTTCCACTTTGGAGGGTTGTTGAGGGGTAGTTTTTCGTACACAAATTATTTCATCCTATAAAACTTATGCGACAATAGTGGAATAACTAATTTCATCAAAAAACCCTCAAGCCACGGGTACTTCAAGTGTTTCAAGATTTTTCTACTTCCGGAGGGTTGTTGAGTGGTAATTTTTGGTTCACAAATTATTTCACTTCATAGGACGTATTCAGCAGCTGTAGACTATTTTATCTCTGTCAAAAACGTCTAGCAACAGGTTTTTCAAGTATTTCAAAAAGTTTCTACTTCGGAGGGTTGTTGCGGGGTAATTTTTTTTGACATATCATCCCACCCTGTGAAACGTATTCAGCAGGTACAGAATAACTCATGTCTGCAAAAAAATCTCGAGCAACGGGCATTTCAACTATTTCCAGATTTATCTACATCGGAGGGTTGTTGAGGGGTAGTTTTTGCTTCAGAAATTATTTCATCCAATACACCATATTCAGCAGTTGTAGATTGATCAATTTCTGTAAAAACACCTCTAGCAACGTGCATTCAAACTATTTCAAGATAATTTCCATTTCGGAGGTTTGTTGAGGGGTAGTTTTCGATTCACAAATATTTCACCCTATGGAAAGTATTCAGCAGGAGAAGAATGAGTCATTGCTGTCAGAAAAACCTCGAGCAACGGGTATTTCAACTGTTTTAAGTTTTTTCTACTTCGGAAGATTGTTAAGGGGTAGTTTTTGGTTCAAAAATTATTCCACTCTATTAAATGTATTCAGCAGATGTGAAAAAATAATTTTCGTCAAAAAACCTAGAGAATTCGGCATTTCTATTGTTTCAAGATTTTTCTACTCCGGAGGGTTGTTGAGGGGTAGTTTTCGATTCACAGATTATTTAACCCTATCGAACGAAATCAGCATGTTCAGAATTACTCATTTACATCCTTGAAAGAAACCTTTGAATAAAAACTTGCAAAAGTAGAGAAAATGAGGTGAAATATAGTGATACCCATTACCTAATAAACATCAATGTGTTCAGCGTAACACGATATGTTGCCACATTTTCGGACCTCACTTAGTGCTGACCATATAATCCCACAAGGAACGGAATACGCACGTACAGAAAATATACATTCTCAGCAGCGCCTTCAAGTGGCAAATCCCCAAACTACAATATACGATTTTTTCTATATTTCTACCAAAGTGAGGACCACATATTTCACGCGATATTTCAACTAACAGTAGTGAATGCACAAAAAGGAACGGAACACTATATCTGTCTCACTTAGAACGATTTTTAGGTTAGTCACTAAATTTGTACAGAGAAGGATCCTCCACACGGAACGGCAGAAACGTTGTGAGGTCCGTATACGGACCTCACTTCGACATGGTCCTCACAACTTCCGTAATTTTTGCACAAGCGGACCTCACTTTATATGTTGGTCAAATATATATATATATATATATATATATATATATATATATATATATATATATATATATATATATATATATATATATATATATATTATATATTTATATATATATATATATATATATATATATTTACACTCACATTTTCGGTTGAATACATATGATTAGGTACAATTAGATTTAACATTAATATACTCAAAATTAAATCAACATTGATTCAAGATTGCACACAATGAAAACACATGTGAATAAATGTAAATATGAAACCACATGTAAATATAAATTTGGGAAGGACATGAAAGATCAGTATTTTCAACTCAACATTGCAGGGTTTCTAGAAATTGGAAATTCATAAATTCTTGTGTAGAGTAAAAACAATGTGTAAGAAAAAATGTTTTTGAATAATTTTTAAAAGAGTCAGTGGAAAGGTTTTTCAGGTAATCTGGTAATTTATTATAGAGATCTAGGTTAAGCGGGTTCTTACGTGATTTTTCCAATCTAAACTTTTGAGTCCTCAATAAGTTACTGAATCTGGTTGGGTAGCTATGAAAGTCTGAAGTTTTCTTAAGTTCATGTTTCTTATAATGGATTTATAGAAGAGAGTTGTAAATGAAAGAACATGTTACAGACATAATTTTCATTTCTATGAACAACGGTCTACAGGAGTCACGTCCACCCCTACCTGTTAGAATTCTTATGGCCCTTTTTTGAAGTAAGAGAATTCTATTGACATGGGATGAAGCTCACTAGAAAATTATTGAGTTAGAAATATGTGCATGAAAGAGGGAGAAAAAGGCTGTCCTAAGAACATCGAAGCTGAGGATTGGTTTCATTCTTCTCAGCATGTAAATTACAATTGATAGTTTTTTACTAAGGTATTGTATATGGTTGGTCCATGTTAGATTGTCATCAATGCGAACTCCTAATAATTTAGTGAGGAAATGGTTAAGTGTTGCGTTTTCTCTTGATTTAGAGTAAGTCTATTTGATTGAAACCACTTTTTGGTTAAGCATTCACTGTCCCGAGCTAGCTTACCAAGTGTTGGTAAGTCTTTGCTTGAATTTATTAAGGTGGTGTCATCTGCAAAAAGAATACATTTATTGGGTATGAGAGACTTTTGAAGATCATTTACATATATTATGAAAAGAAGCGGTCTGAGGACAGAACCCTGTGGGACGCCATTTTCAACTTGTCCTTCTTCAGACAATTTGTTGTTCACCGAAACTTTTTGTTTTCCCATTGATGAGTATGAGCTGAAAAGCTCTAAGGGAGTGCCCCTAATTCCATATATCTCAAGTTTTTTAATCAGAATATCATGTGATACACAATCAAACGCTTTACTGAGATCACATAGTGTTAGACTGGTGTGACGCCCCTCCTCCAAACCTTCGAGTGCTTCTGTGACGACCTGTAAAAGTGCTTTGGTCCTGGAACACCTGGTCCGGAAACCATACTGTGAATTATCAAATAGATTATTTTTATCAAAATATTCATATAGTCGTTGCTTTATATCAACTTGTTTTGAAAAATGAGATCTTTCATTATTTGGATGAATGTGGGTTGGGTGAAAACAGCTTAAAAAATCCAAGCGAGTTCTGAGTTGCGACACGTGGTGGAGGCGTGCCGATCTCTTTTCCTCAATTCAAATTGATAAATTTAATAGCTGTTTGATTCATCCAACCATAATTTTTTTTTTTTTGGACGATGAAAGAATTAGATTTTTTCCTATTTAAAACAATTCAGAGTGGTATTTTTTCTTTTGCAATTCAATTAATTAATTAGTTTTTCGAAAGGGAGTTTTCATGTTCCTTTACAAGTTATATACAGGGTGTTAGTGTAAGCTTTCGTGATTTTGGAGTGATTTTATAATTTCTTCTTTAACATTTGGTGCGATTTTATATAATACAGAACACAATTAATTATTCATAGTATTTTATCCATTGATTCCTGGATTATGAGTGATACACTTTCTAATATCTGTTCATTCAGCTTCTTATGATTACCAGTCACATATTTCAAGAATTTCAATTCCTACCTGTAACTTACTGAGATATGAGCGGTACATCTTCCAATAACTGTTCACCAGCTTGGAACTGTATTGTTGAGATAGGCTAAACGTAAAGAATATCTGTTCATCCAGCTCTTTACGATTACCGATTAAATTATTTCGGCATATTACATCCCTATATATCTGACTTTCTAAAGTATGAATGATACACCTACCAATATCTGTCTCATCAGCGTCGGAACGTGTTTAATAGAGACTACCTAATTACAGCGAATATCTGTTCATCAGCTCGTTTTAATTGGGAATCATGTATTACCAGTTGTTGGATTCCTGTAATTTTTTTCCCTTTTATCACTTTAAAATTTTGAAAAGTACAACTCGTTTACCATTGAAAGTAGCTGAAGTCTTGAATAAACAGTTATGGGGTAAACTCTGTTAGAACACAATTGTTAGAACACAATTTTTCTGTTTGTTAATTTTTTTAGGATATAAAAAAAATAGTTTTTTTTTTTTTTTTGATTTACCTAATGCCATGTCAGACATTATCAGCCTGTTCGCTAGTTACTACTATTCAAGTTCTGAAATGAGAATATATTTCATTGTTAGGTGCTATTTATTTAATTTGCGGTACATTCTATATTCGCAGTGTTTGAAACGAGATTTTTGGGTGTAAGAATGGAAATGAAGGGTGTAACAAAAATAAAGCATTATCAAGAAGTCAAAATTGAAAAGTTCCAATTATCATTTAATTTAAAATTTCTTTCTTATCAGCTCCAGTATAAAAACATTTGTTTCCATAAAATGAAAATGATTTGTTTATGCTAGTATTTTTCATTTCAGATGGTATTTGAAACTTTTTATTCTAATTAAAATTAACTGGCAATTTGGCAAAAAAAAATAATAATAATGTGTGGAAATAACTGGGTACGCTGGTTGTTGAAACCAATCATCTTCAGAAGATTCAAGTAAATAAAATTGTATTTGGTAAAAAATAACCTCAAATAATAAAATAATTAAGAGTAAAACAACGTAGTACATGAGAAATATTTGTACCATTTCTCGTAATTCAATTATTATTTAAAAATTATTATAAATCGCATTCACATAAAACGATAATTTACTTTAAGGCAAAGCCACAGGGTTCTTACTCAAACTCTTTCGAACGTGAGTTTAACATACTTTAGTGCAATTTTCGAGTAATTTGTTATAATAATAATATAATAATAACTTTACCCATAGAATTTTGGTGTAATATAAAAAGTGATTGCGCGAAAGATGCTGGTAACAAAGGAAGAGCCGTATCATTTTTTGAATCTACTGGTTACTTCATTCTTTCGTCATATTATGCTGTTCACTTCAGAATGAATAAAAAAATGTCACTGAATCATGAATTGTGGCCTTTACCTCCATTGCAGTTTATCGACTCATGTCTATTTCGTTATCTCAGTTTTGATAAACAATTTTTTTTACAAACTCTCACTATATTTGAAAATAATTTTTGCAATTTCTCGGTATGTTCAAAAACAGTTGGAAGAAATTGAGCTAGAAAATACATTCCCCAAGCCGTTTGGTTAGGTAGTCATTATGAATTCTTCATCATTTGTCTTTGATAATTTGAATGTAATGTTGATCACTGGTTTTAAACATTTTTCTTGTTGAATAAAATTGCATTATACAATTGAAAGAACATAAGTCTCATTAATAATTTTTTTATTTTGTATTCGTTAAATATAGGTAAAACATTTTATTTATTTTTTTTGTAAAGAAAAACATGTTCTGATTTGCAAACACTTAGAATTTTGATCATTGCCAATCGAGTTGTTTGGTGAAACTGTGTGTTGAAGTGTACAATTAACTTTTTATACGATTCATGATGACTTATGATGATATGATATGAGAATAATTATTGGGTAATAAGGTTTCGTTTATCTTGAGGGGATTATGGAAGAATACCCTAAATATATTGAATAAATGCCTGAGGAAGTTTTCGTATTCGATTTTGCAGGGGGGACGTGGAAGAATATCCTTAGATTTGGGATTGAACGTCTACCTGTGGTATTTTTCTTGATGTGTTACCAAGAGAATTAAGATGTAAAAAATCTCTCAACCCGGAGATTCGGAGTGTCTTACTCTGCTCGCTAGGTGGAGCGGCCTAGAAACTGCTTTCATCTCGTGAACCAGAATTGACTAATCAGCGGAGTGTGTATTGGTTTGGACGGGGAACAGATGGCTTCAGTGCTGTCTGTGTTGACCTGCCCTTGCACTGATGAGAGGCAACAACCTCGAAACTAGTCTGCAGGTGGTCACCCCGTCCAAATAAAAACATAATTCTGCTGGTTGGTCATAGAGGGCACTTGCAATTGCGTCCTCTGATGTTTTGAGGAACGTTGCACAAGTAGCTGTTAGATTTAATTCAATACCCGTCGTGGTCTTAGCCAGGGGAGTAGTTGTTTTCTGACAGGTTCTTGCCATAATAAGCCTACATAGTTTAGGTGTTTATGGGAGTAAAGGGTTCATCATCGGTCGGTAACGGCTGTTCGTTAAGAATTAAGATGTGTTCAATGAAATATGCTCTTGATGTATTTTCAAGAGAATAATGATGATGATTTTGATGTATGAATATATTTTTTCTTGATGTGTTTCCGAAAAAATGAGTAAAGTAAAAATAATCGTAAAAAGGTTGATGAATACAAGAGACGCAGTTGCACTGGATTGGTAGTTGAAAATGAGTCATAAGCAAATATTTGAAGTTTTATTATAAAAAAAGGAATACACTTGGATAACATAACACAACTTGTTTGTCAAAGAGGTGATCAATAGGTCTGAACTTCTAATTATTGATTTGGAAAATAATTTAACTGAAGTTTTCGTATGGCTGTCCTAACCGAATTAATGGCACATTCTGGTACAAACTCATTGTCAAGTTCTTCCCATCTCGCTAACCTAAAACAATAATAAAAATCGTAAGGGTGAGTAATCAATCCAAATTGTTTCAAAGAAAAAATCTAATTAAATAGTTACATGCACAATGAGCATAAATAATAATGAATAATGAATTTTGACACAACCCCTGCCTGAAAGAGTAGAACAGAGTCAATGTCACCCCATACAGTTTTGTTTTTATTTCATTTGGAAAAGAGTAGGAAATAGCATCTCAGACTGATCTACCGACAAAAAACTGTGTAGAAATATAATAAGTAAATGAAGCATATACAGGGTGTTAATTAAGTACGTTGACAAACTTCGGGAGGTGATTTTTTGAAGGTTTTTAGGACGAAAAGTTCATATAAACATATGTCCCAAACGGCTTGGTTTTCGAGATACAGGGCGATAAAAATACATTTTTTTCAAGATTTTTTAGAGTTAACTTCGACATTTTCGACCATAATCAGTTCAAATTAGGCAAGTACAATCCATTCAATAGGGCGCACGATACAAAATAATGCATTTCTTAAATAATTCACAGGGTCCTCCTTTTTTCAGAGTCAAGCTTTGTTCAACCCTTTAGAATTTTTTTTTCCGCCGCCACTGACATATTATGAGAAAGGAATAATCAATGTTGTTTCATTTAACATCTTTTTGATATCTTGCATTTTTTCATTTACTTGTACGGTTCAGGGGCTATAATGAAAATATTAATTTAAACATTTTCCAGTGTGGCATAAAATTAGAAAATTTGAAAATTAAACATTTTCAATTATTGTAAATTGATGGAAATATATTTTCAGAATTAGAAAAATCTACGATGAATAAAAATTATACAATAAAAAATATAAAGACAAGCTTTTATACAAATGCACTGATAATGAAAAAATAATTTGTTTCATTTTTTGTAGGTTATTGTGTGAGTACCAAAATCTTTCTGTACAAGATTACCTAGATCAAACAATGAAATGAATTATTTTTTCCTTTTCAGTGTATTGTATAAAAACTTTAAAATATTTTCTTTTTATAATTTTCATTTTTAACATTTTAGTTTATTTTTTATGTGAAACTGAAAATCTCCAACCCAAAAACCATCACATACCAATTTTGAACAGAATCGGATCATAATCACAAAACTCGTCCGCCATATTGGAGCCGCCATTTTGTTTTTTAACAAACATTTTTTTAATGCATTGTCACCGGAATTACGGAAACCTGTTAAATTTCAAACTAATCGGAGTATTAGAAGTGGGTCAAATTCAACATTTATTAAATTGTTTGTTAGTTAGTTACAAGTGAAGCTAAATAAAAGCTTGTTATTGTAAAGATGTGATTTCTTTTTGTGATATCTAACAGAAAACTACTATATCCCCGTCACTGCGGTACGCTGGATATTAAACTAGATCTGACAGATATTGGGAAAACCTTAACTTTCAACCTGAAGATTCTGATGGTAAAAATGTGCATTTTCATTGAGATATTTGATTAAAAATGTTTTTACTCATCAGTCTTGATAGAGAACTCATACAAATTTTTTGTTATTTTAAAAAAAGATATTTTTTAGTTTTCAATTGAACGTTTCCTTTTCAACATAAAAAACTTCCGAAAGGTAATCCTGTAATGGAAGATAGTTAATAGGGTTTATCTAATAGTCGCAGATCATTACACATTTGATTTTCATTTATGAATCTCTGGTCATAACTCCGAAAAACTAAATCAAACAAATTTTTGTTTCCGTACGGAGTACATTATTTTATCAGAAATTTTGGTTTGTTTTTTCTTCTGCAGTAACGCAGAAATTTTGTAATCAATTTGAATTCATAAAAATAGCAAAGTGGGCTTTGATATTAATTCATTTATTTAAATATCAACAACTTGACAGTTATCGAAAGTTGAGAAACTGTCTCATTGTTAATTCTTCATTAGTGCAAGCTATAAAGCAGATTCATTCAATATTCCTTTGGATAAAATGGTTGAATATACAAATTCAGAAATGGCAGATATGCACTTAATGTATGGAATGGCTGATGGTAACGCTCGTGCCGCCAGACGAATGTATCTAGAAAGATTTCCACAACGTCATATTCCCAGCACACAAATGTTCATCAATATTCACTCCCGTCTTCGTGAAACGGGTACTTTCAAGAGGTCTGCTGTTCTCATAGGAAGACCCAGGAGAGTTAGAACAGTTCAGATAGAAGAAGCTGTACTTAACGAAATTGAGCAGCATCCAGACAGTACAAGACAAATTGCGGCACAGTTTAACGTAACCCATGTATTGGTATGGCAAATTTTAAAAGAGCAACAACTTTATCCCTATCACATACAGCGTGTTCAAGCTCTTCTGCCAAGGGATTTTCCAAAGAGATTAACTTTTTGCACTTGGATTCGAAATAAATTGTTGGAAAATCCATGGTTTTTATCTCAAGTGTTATTCACCGATGAGGCATGCTTTTCCCGTAAAGCCATTATTAATTTTCACAACAATCATATGTGGGCTGATGAAAACCCACACGCCGTGATTGAAAACCATTTTCAAGAGACGTTTTCTGTGAATGTTTGGGTTGAAATTGTAGGGAATTTCATTATCGGGCCACATTTTCTGCCTCATAGACTCAATGGTGACCATTATCGACATTTTCTTGAATTCATCTTACCTGGACTCCTAGAAGAGATCCCACTGAGGGAAAGAATTGGAATTTGGTTTATGCATGATGGTGCTCCAGTACACTTCAGATTGGTTGCACGCCAATATTTAGATGAGAATTATTCTGATCGCTGGATTGGGCGTGGTGGGCCACAACTTTGGCCACCAAGGTCACCCGATATGAATCCACTTGATTTTTTCCTCTGGGGGCACCTTAAATCATTAGTGTACCGAACTCCAGTTCAAAGTGAAGAAGACCTGAGGAATCGCATACAGGAGTCATGCGGAATTATAAGAAACACTCCTGGTATTTTTGAGCGTGTCCGCCAGTCTATGGTTAGGCGCATAAACGCATGCATTGAAGTTGGCGGTGGCCATTTCCAGCAGCTGCTCTGACATATCAATTTCAATAATGCTCCTTTTCTGAACTTAATTTTATTCCTAGGGAATTTATGTTACTTTGCTCTAGTATTTGATAATAAAGTTATTCACTATTGAAAATGTCCAAAATTATTTTGCCATAATTAACTTTGTGCAATACATATTCAACCTGAGTTATGGTAAAAAATGTATGGGAGCTCCATAACATTACATTTTCTCTACACGAGCAGAAAATAGCTCTTTGTGTAATGAGAACAAAATGACGTATTGCGTCACGCGCTAATCTTTGGAGAGTGGCAATGACACTTCGAGAAATGAATTATTTTATATCATGCGCACTCTTGAATGGATTGTACTTGTCCAATTTGAACTAATTTGTATCGATTATTGTCGAAAATTTCGAAGTAAAATCCAAAAACTCCTAAAAAATGTATGTTGATCACCCTGTACTTCGAAAACCAAGCCGCTTGGGACATGTTTATTTGAACTTTTCATCTTGAAACCTTTCAAAGAATCACCCTTCAAGTTTGTTAGACTATTTGCTTCTCAAATTTCTTTATGTTATGCGTTACTGGAAAATGTTTGCGTTAATATTTTCATTGTAACTCCTGAACCGTACAAGTAAATTAAAAACATCAAGAGAGCAAAAAGATGTTAAATGAAACAACATTCATTATTCCTTTCTCATAATATGTCAGTGGCAGCGGAAAAAAAATTCTGAAGGGTTGAACAAAGCTTGACTCTGAAAAAAGGAGGACCCTGTGAATTATTTGAGAAATGCATTATTTTGTATCGTGCGTACTATTGGATGGATTGTACTTGCCTAATTTGAACTGATTATTGTAGAAAATGTCGAAGTTAACTCTAAAAAATCTTGAAAAAAATGTATTTTTATCACCCTGTATCTCGAAAACCAAGCCGTTTGGGACATATGTTTATATGAACATTTCGTCCTGAAAACCTTCAAAGAATCACCTCCCGAAGTTTGTCAACGTACTTAATTAACACCCTGTATATAGATAGAGGATATATTGGGAAAAGTAGGGATTGAAGATTGTTTTGAAGATTATATTGAATAAGAATTATTTGTATAGGCTAGACACATGCGATAAATGGAAGCGCAGGTTGAGGATGACGCTCCCAAAACTGCATGTCATTTGTCAATTATTTAAGGTGTGGAAAATGTGCTACGCCATGTATAATTGTCGATGAAAAATTAAAAGATGATAAGTATTACTTTTGAGGCATGAAATGAAATGCTAACATATGAAGTCTTTTGAAGAAAGACAATAGGTAAAATGTTGTAGAAAGTACTACGATAGAGAAAGCTGTCTCAACAGGGGACAATAGTGAAGTAAGATGTAGAAAGTTGACTACGTCATGATTATGAAAATAAAATATATATGCAATATCTTAGAGATGCAATTTACATGTGGTACTACAAAATTTCTATCAGATTTAATTCAATGTTCGTCGTAGGTACCAGCCAGGAAAGTAGTTGTTTTTTGATAGAGATTTTCAAGAACCTGTAATTTTTTTTCTCACTTTCCTATTCTTTCATTAACATAATATTATCAAATAAGGTGACACTCAAATAAATAAATAGGCAGGTGACGAATAGTGAAAAATCAATTTCAACAAAGTAATGAGTATCACAGTGGGTGTGTCATAATTAACCAGTAATCTGTGAAAACATTTTCACATAATAGAAACCAGCAAGTTTCATTTAAAGTCAAAAAATATTGCTATTGATCTACTATTGTCTTGTAGACTTTAAACACTTTTCTACCCTAACGAGTAATACAACTTGATTAGTTATAAGAATGTTATGTGATTTCAGTGATATTTTTCCCTGATTTTTATGAATATTAACTACATAACCTAGATATAAGAATACAAATATGTACTTAAAGAACTTACTGCCGAATTTATCTCTTGTTTCATGCAATCGAGCCACCACTAGACCCCAAGGCACTACAAAGCAGCCCCTGAGACAGTCACTACTCCATCACCCCTGTCACGGTTTCCACTCCAGGACGTTAGGCAGAATGTAACATAGTCGACAGAAGGACCTAGAAACATGAAGTTGAATTATTGTGATCCAAATATGCAGTAATCAACCAGAAGCAAACACTTACGTTGTAGCGTTCGCAGTTTTTGTGAGTAGCCGGTAAACAGTTCCTGGGTGTGCAGGCAATATCCACCAACAAAGATGGAGTGCTGCAGAAGGACCCAAATCCCCGGAAACCTAGTGGAAATATTTCAGAACTCTTATCAGAAAACGAGTTTTAAAAAATGCTGACTAGACATATCTTACCAGAGTCTGGAAACGATAGATATTTGAAGCATTCCGAAGTAATCCAAGTAGTGAAAGTCCATAATCAAAGTTGTCCAATAAGTGGATACACCATTACACATCAAACACGAATGAAAATGTCTTTTGCAAACTGAGTGAATATTGTAATAATGAACCGCCAAAAATTACCGCTACATCCAAACATCGAACAATATTATGTCATATGTCAATGTCATTTCATGTCGTGATTCTTCTTCTCTTGAAACAATTGACAGAATAGACATGGCTCTGACTGACAGATAGAGTTAGCAGAACAACACCAATATGTTCTGTGAATGCAAGAAACAACGCAACAAGTAATAAAAGTATTTGCCAAGATGCCAATTCCAGTCCACTATGCTACGTTGCCATCCAGCCAAAACCGTTTCAGTCGGGAACGTTAAGCAGACTTCAGCCGAGATACGATCCTAATGTACAATACATGGAGCGCTGCGGAGCAAGATTGGTGTAGTGAACAAGACAAAGTTCAGAACCGCACTATGACAATATTAGTGTGGGAACTCATAATTGCAAAATAAATTAATTGGACGAAATAGACATTTTATTAAAACTATGTAGGACACTTTTATTCTTACGATTGTATGTGAATTATGTTTATTATTTCAAGGATATTATTTTGTGTATTTCTCCAGTATTATTTTTTTTTCCTTCAAGTTTGACTTTAATTTGAATCAGTTGTTTGACTTTGTTTTTTGTTTTTTTTGTACTATCCAGAAAGCTGGGGGCCAGCTTTGTTATGGAGGGGAGATGTGTCTAGTATATAAAATAATCGTAAAATAAGTCAAATCTAGTTAGGCAAATTCAAAATTTCAAGATTCCTCAACCTCAACTTCTAAATTTTAAAATTAAAACACTCTGTATTCATAATTCCATAGTTCAATTCTTCAAGTTCATAGACATCAAAATGGATACAATTACCAGATACAGAAATATAAACCTAGCTCGAAATTCACAGACTTGCACAGAGAAGGTAAGGTAGGAGACCCAAATTCAGACACTGTCCTAAATTCCGCCACATTTTTGTTTATACGACTGAAACAAGAAATTTACAAAATATAGATAAATGTTAAGACATCTGATGATGAAATCCTACATTAATTAATTATGTCAAGATTCGTTTTCTACCCTACCGACACTGTCACGGTCGGGACCTAACCTTGAAGTTAGATGGTGACTGAAAGTTGTGTGTTGGGCTCATTTGTAAAGTATTTCTAATAAGGTAAGCAAGCAGATTTCGACTATAAGTTTCTCAGTCACCACTAAATGAGTTAATGTGAATGAACTTCATAGAGTTGAATATAAAGTCTTAAAATTTTAATATAAATAGGGTCGGAATTAGGTACAAGTAAATTCGTGATTTCTCAAATCAGACAATGGGTGTCGGAAATGGGTACATCTGATATTTGGTAGATATGGTTCTACTTCTTTCTATTCGCATGAAATAACATAAGTATATACCGTTTTGTACAGTAGAGTTCCTCTTAGAAATAGTGTCCAAATTCCGACAAAGGTGTCGGAGTTCGGAACACAAACTATCTGAAATATGTTGGGTTTATGTAAACGAGTATCCTCCATTATTTTCATGTTATGATATAATCATTTATCATTGTTTTTGCTTAGAATGTCAACAAAAAAAAAACTTTATAGAAAAGACGATTTAAGACGTGCATTAAATTCCATAAAAAATGGCACACCTGCAGACAAACAATATAATGTCCCAAGAACTACGCTAATTGGAAAGATCCAGGGCATTTATCCTGAAGACTGTCGTAGCGGAGCACCTTCAGTTCCAACTGTGAATGAAGAAAACCTGTTGATACAGTGGATCATTAATATGGGCGTATGGGTTTTCTCGTAACCAAAGATCAATTGCTCGACAGTGCCTCTCTTCTGGTAAACAATTTGAAGTGTTCTTAAAATTTCACAGATGGAAGACCAGGTCGTCGATGATTCGATTTATTTACCAAAGGGCACCCTGAAATTAGTGAACGAATAGAACAAAGCGCATCTCGAGCAGTCGTAACTGAAAATAAAATCAGAAACTGGCATAAGGAAATAGAAGATTACTTTATTTCATCTGGAATTATTATAACTGACCCAAAAAGAATATTCACCACAGATGAATCTGATTTTGATTTTGTCGCCAAAGGGACGTCAGATACTTGCTAAGAAAGGAAGTAAGTCACTTCATGATAGATCTGGTGATGACAAGAAATGTCTAACTGTCCTTGTGACTGGTAATACTGCTGGCCAACTAGCTCCACCCATGGTGATGTACGCATACGAAAGAATATTAAAGCATTTTGTGTCACAAGTGCCCAAAGGTTGGGGTATTGGTAAGTCAACCAGTGGATGGATGACTTCCGAATTTTTTTTCGAATCTATAACCAACATTTTTTATCCATGGCTTTTATCAGAAATATTTTCAGTAATATTATACTTGGATGGGCATAAATCACATGTTACCTTACCTTTGACAGAATTTTGCAGAGAAAAACAAATAATTGTGATAAGCATGTTGCCGAATTCTACACATATACTACAACTACTGGATGTGGGATTGTTCGAAACTTAAAAAATGAAATGGAAAAGTGAAGTTCAAAATTTCAAAAAACAAAATAACTATAAACATTTGGGTAAACATACCTTTGCTCCTGTTTTTCAAAATGCTCTAAAATCGGTAACAAATTTGGAAAATATTTTCAAAAATTCTTTCAGAGTATGTGGTCATTTTCCTTTCAATGCTGATAATATTGATTATCACAAACTTCTTACTCGAGATAATAATGAATTAGACAAAACGAAAGAAGCGATATCTTGAGTCTTATGTTCAGCCAGATTTTCTGAATCAATGATATGAATTGATGGGTGCAGATTGGACAGGTAATATTGAAGATAAGAGTTTATATGACATTTGGTACAAAATGTACCAAAAATCGGGATTATCCCAAGATAAAGAGAAACAACCTAACATTACAATAGAACATGGATGGGATAATTTAGTTCAATTTGAGGCTGATGATGCCGTACCTGCAGAAATTTTTTAAATAGAACCCACACTTGAAAGTATTGAAACCGCAGTAGACGTTATTATTGGTTCCAGGGAAGAACCTGATAAAGAAAATATACCAGAAAAGGAGAAAAGCATTGACGAAATAGATGAGGAAGAAAATGGTGGAAATAGAGAAACAAGTGTGTCAGGAAAGAGTATAGAAGGAATACTGCAAAATATTGAAACGACCCCAGAAAAACGAACCGATAACGTTGAAGGCGAACAATCAAGAGGAGAATCAGTCAATAAAGCAGAAATTGGGGATAGTCGCAGTAATACTGAACATTCTCGAGTACTACCAGAAGTAGTTATACCATCTCCATTCAAAAACTCTTCATTCTGGCCTGAACCAACCTAAAAAGTGAACAAGAGGAACAGTAGGGTTGAAGTTGAAGTTCCTTCTGTAGGCACCTCCGATGCTTGGAGATAATATTTCTTGAAGAAAGAGTACGAGCAGAAAAAATCAATTCAAGAAAAAGAGGATAGAAAGGAAAAAAGGAAAGAAAACAAAAAATAGCGCCAAGAAAAAATAAACAAACCCAGAGAAAAATCTATACGACAAAATAAAGGAAAGAACACATCAGAAGAAGAAAAGAGATCAGATAGTGGAGAAGACTTATCTCAGGATCACGAAGAAACGGAAAATGACCGAATTGCCAAAGAAGGTGAGAAATAATTCTCATGGAGTACTTAATTACTTAGCATAGTTTTACTATACAGGGTGTTTCTTAAGTACGTGTAGAAAATTTAGGAGCGTGTTGCTGACATCAAAATAAGAAGAAAAGTTCTCATAAACATATGTCCGCAAGTTATTTGTTTCTGAGATACAGAGTGTCAAATTTGAATTCTTATTTTTATTTTTTGTGAATAATTTCAAAATAAGTTTGATATTTGAGTAAAGTTTGGTATGTGAAAATATTTATTATTTAGTTTGTGTAAAAAACATATTCTTGGTAGAGGTTACTGCGATCAACTGTTTTCGAGTTAATGAGATTTGAAATAATCGATGCAAGTGATTTTGAGCGACAAGATTTTCAAATTCAAAATGAATTCAATCAGAAATTAGTTTTTTCACAATTAACATAAAATTTGATTTTGTCATTGAAAAATCATCCCAGATACCAAACTTTACTCGAATATCGCAAATATTTTGAAAATTATTCACAAAATACAAATGTAAGAATTAAACTTTGACACTCTGTATCTTAGAAACGAATAACTTGCGGACCTGTGTTTATGGGAACTTTTTTTCTTATTTCGACGTCAGCAACATGCTCCTGAAGTTTCTACACGTAATTAAAAAACTCCCTGTATAAGAACTATTGTAGGCAATGGGGAAGCGGGACCCTCAATAGATGATGAAATGAAAATTGGTGATTTTGTAATTGTCAACTATTTTGTCGACCATTATCCGGCACAAATCACGAATAAAGACACTGAAAAATGGTTGGCTAATGCAATGGCCAAGGCTGGTGGATGTTGAAAGTGGCCAAATACCAAAGATGAAATTTGGTATGATCATCATTAAATTGTCAAGAAGATCAAGTCTCCTTTGAAATTACTATAAGAGGATTTCATGCAGTCGAAGAACTAAAGTACCATGTATGATGTCAGAATGCGTTTGTGTTATTTTTGCATTAAACTTTCAATGATGGGGAGTTCTTGTTTTCTGTCGGAATAGTGTTTCTCAAATGTCTGATTTAGGGTCACCGTCTGAATTAGGTTCACTGACCTGTCTGATTTTGAAACAAACTTTCCTCCTACCTCCTCCTCCTGTCGGAATTAGGTGTTATTGGGATGGTTATTATAATAATTAGTAGCCAGTAAATGAATAATCTCATCCTGTTTCTATTACCATTGCTACCTTGAAATGATAAACAACTTAAGATATCGCATGTACAGAGTCCTAAAATAGTAACTGAATATATTACATTTTCTCCCCTTTAGGAATCAACTATCCTCTCATCTGCTATCGGAAAAATTTTGAAAATTTTTAATAATTTTGTTATGATTGTTTGCTATATCAGATATACTGGCAGTGGAACTTGGAAATGTATTCGCGGGACTTTTATGAGTTTCTTTATTTCCAGTAAAAGTAACATTTTCATTAGAAATCAGTCCACTAGAAGAAATATCGGGTTCATCATTTACAATTAATCTTTTAATTTGATCAATATGCCTTCTCCATAACTTCCCGTCTAATCATTTGCATAAATAATTTTTACTACCCAAAACATTAACTATAACTGCTTCTACCCAATCTTCTCTGTTAACTACTCTATAGTCTTTCACTATTACTCTCTCTCTCTACTCATAAAATTTTCACGCTCTTTCCTATGACAGTTTTCTGATTGTTTCGTTACATTATTCTGTACAATTTCATTGGTAGACGGTTTAATCAGATCAAAAAGAGTTCTTAATTTCCTACCCAACATAAGAAATGATGGCGATTCATTAGTCGTACAATGATTAGCATTACGATATTACAATAAATATCTACATAACAAAATATCAGTTGATGTATTTCTATTCTTCACATCCAGCAGTGCTGCCTTCAAACCACGTTTGACAGATTTTACAGCATTCTCAGCTGCACCGTGAGTAGCTGGATGGTATGGTGAAGAAGTTGTGTGTTTGATACCATTCTTTGATAAAAATTCTTTAAATTCAACAGATACACTAGTTGAGGACCATTATCTGACACAATTTGTTCCGGAATGCCCCAACGTGTAAAAGTATCTCTTAACTTAGAAATTGTTTCAACTGTTGTTATTTTATTCATTTTAAAAATTTCAGGCCACTTACTATAAGCGTCTAAAATGATCAAATAATGTTGGTTTTTTAATGGTCCTAATAAATCCACATGAATACGTTGCCAAGGTTTTTGTGGTCTATTCCAAGGAATTGGAATTGATTTATTAGGATCATTAGATGTTCTTAAACATGATTGGCAAGACTTTGCAGTACGTTCTATTTCTTCATCAAGTTTAGGCCAATGAAGATATGAACGTGCTACTGACTTCATTTTAGTTATTCCCAAATGGCTTGAATGAAGTTCATTCAATAGCTGTCCCTGTAACTTATACGGAATGATCACCCTATACCCCAACATCAAGCAACCTTGCTCACACGTCATTTCACATTTCTTACGAAAATGAGGCAGAATATCCTTAGTATTCATATCATCTGGCCAACCTTTCATTACAAAATCTAAGACTTTGGACAAAATAGGATCTCTTCGAGTCTCGACACTTACCTTTTTGTAATCGACTGGTAAAGCTTCAGATATCACTGAATTCAGATATGTGGAAGTTAAATTATAATCGTCCGAAATATAATTAACATTGAGAGCATGTCGAGATAACATATCGGCTACTTGATTTTCAGATCCTTTTATGAACTGAATCTTATACGGAAAACCACTCAAAAATAAAGCCCACCTTTGTAGTCTACTCGCAGCCATTTGCGGAATACCTTTATTTTCACCAAATATCGAAATTAGTGGTCGATGATCACTCAGTGTAACGTCTTCCCCTTTGTCCTCACTCACTCAACACTTCTAATAAAACACGATAACTTCACTTTATTCACGGAGCTCCTAACCCGCCAGCACGTACCCTTCGACTGACTCGTCTTTGGTCGTGTGTCATGATCAGTCACCCGCATTCTTTATTGTTATCCAACATCTCACATGATTCATATATACTACACTCAGTATTGTGAATTGATGCCCCATGAGATATTGATATAATTTTTTCACACTCCAATAAATAGCTAAAGCTTCCTTATCCAGAACAGAATAATTCTTTTCTGCAGGCATAAGTGTATGTGAAATGAAAGCTACTGGTCTTAACTCACCACTAAATTCCTGTGAGCTAAACACCCAGCTATACCATCTTGATAAGCATAAGTAGATAAAACAATCGGCAATTTTGGATCAAAATGAATGAGAATTTTATCAGAAGAAATTTCTTTCCTAATTTCTGAAAAAGCTTCAACACATTCTTTAGTCCAAACAAATATCTTATTTTTTGTAAAAGATTATAAATAGGTTCCATTATTATCGAAAATTTTGGAACGAACTTCGAATAATAATTGACTAGCCCAGCAAAACTTTTTACTTGTGTTATATTTTTAGGCTCAGGGGCATTCAAAATTGCTTTCACTTCATCTGAATTTTTCATCAAACCTTCCTTGGTGATTGTATGCCCTAGATAAGTTATTTGATCAAAGAAAGCACATTTAATTTTCAACGCTGCATCTTTAAGCCTAGAAAAAACTTGCCTTATTGTCGCGACTAGGGCTACTAGGATAGCATCCCTAGCCGTATAAGGGGTTGTTTCCCTTATACTAAATGCGACTTGGGGTGAAGCTACAGATGATAGCTATAGTAAATCAAGGAGTAGCAACAGTGCATAAACATTTATTAAATAACAACTGGGATACGGGAGGAAAGACAAATATACATTTGAAATACGGGATACTCAATGATAAAATACTTAAATCAACTCTTACCTAAAACTATCACTAAACCAATACTTCCAGCTAAGGCCAGAAGGGCCTAGCCTGTGAAGCTAACTGAGCGTCAGGGCTCTCCTCTATGTGAGTCTATTACTAACTTACTCCTCAATCTATTCCTTTTGTATTTATGTAAGGAAATATGTTTTGTTCATTCGGTCAACGATTTTAGCTCGTCACGCGACTTCGCTAATTTCAATGTCGGTCACATATGACAATGAACTTCTATATCGTGGACGAATCAATAAACAATAAGATGAATGGATCAATGCACTAAAATAATTCAAATTCAACATTTACGACATTATATTGAATTCATGTTCATCACGAGTTGTACCAGTAATGATAATGTCATCTAAAAAGTTTGCCACCCCATTCAATCCCTTAAACAGTTGCTCTAGAGTTCTTTGAAATAAAGCAGGTGGTACACTAATACAGTACGGAACTCTATTTATTCTGAATAACCCGTTATGCGTTGACCAACATAAAATCAGACCAGAATCTTCATCTAATTGCAATTGATTATAGGCGTTACTTCAAAAACTTTCACTATCATTCAATTGAGAAAAAATTTGATCTATTTTTGGAATTGGATATTTTACATCTACCAAATATTTATTGAAGGTAAACTTAAAATCACCTGCCAATTTAAGATCTTTAAGAACTGGTACTAGTGGTGTTCCCCATTCACTAAACTCAATTTGTGAAATGATACCAGCTTTTTCAAGTCTTTCTAACTCATATTCCACTTTTTGTTTGAATGCAATCGGAATAGATCGGGGTTTTAGAAAAATTGGTTTGGCATTTTGCTTTAACTGCAAATGAAATTTTTTGAATTTAAAACAACCCAGTTCGTCGTTTAATATTTCAGAGAACTCCTTGATTAATTTATCGACATTGTTATTTTGAATATTCAAAATATCTGAAGTTAAATGAAAATTAAATTTTTCCAAAAAATCCCTGAAAAACTTCTTAGAATGATGCTAGATTCGAATAATCTACATTTCGATAAATATCTGTTGTTAATTGTATCAGAAATAACTGATAATCCTGAGCCCGTATCGATCTGCATGCTAACTACATTGTTGTTGATAGAAATATTCAAATATAGAGGTTTGTCATTATGAAAATAGATGTTATTGATTTCTACTGCATCGTGTTCTACCTCAATTACATTCTGATTTGAATTTTTACTCTTGAAACATACCTTAGAAAGATGTCCAACACGTTTACAAATATTACAAATATAATTGGCGTATTTACACTTCTGATGCCCTCTATGGAATTGCCCACAGCACTTACATTTCCATTTACCAACTGAAATCTTCGCTTTTTCATTATGACTGCTAGAAGCCTCTTGTTCTTGCTTTCTATCCCCATGCTTCTGCTTGACCTTCCAATTCTTCAATACATTCACATTAGTTTCTGCTTATAATCGATCTCTTATACTGCTCTTCCTCAACATACATTCGAATTTGTCTCGCAATATATTGCTCAATTGAGGACCAAATTCACGATTTGTTGCTAGACTATGGATTTTTGCATACCATTTACTGATTGGTTCACCTTCTTCTTGTCTCGCTTCGTAGAATTCTATTATCTCTCGAAACACGTAAGTAACTGGCGAAAAATGAGTCCTCTATAAAGTACATATGACTTTTCTTTTGGCAATAGAGGATTACATAAATCTCTGAGTACCTTATATATCTGCTCCAATCAAACTCAGCAATGCAGAAACTCTTCGATCTTTCTTGGAATCGCTTCCAGTGAATTGTATATTATTGACCACGAAAAACTGCTCCAATTGCTCTTGGTACAATAACCAGTTATTAGTTTTGGAGTCAAACAACTGAATTGCTCCAATTAATGCCATAACTCGTTCAACCTTCAATCTGCTAAATTCTTTGAATCCTCGTCGCCAATATAATAATTAGTAGCCAGAATAAAGCTCGTTTATTATACAAATAGTATAAAAGTACAGATAAGTGTTGAAACGTCTGTTTGACAAGTAAATCAATAAACTTAAGATATCGCATGTACTGAGTCCTAAAATAATAACTGAATATATTACAGTTATAATAAAATGTAAATAAAATTATTTTACACAGAGTTTTATTCTAAATAACTGTCCAGATCTCCTCAGAAATGATTATTTAATCCAGAAAATTGAATATTATATTATCATATTATCAAATAATCACTAATTATATTGGATAAAATGTACCGTAAATTCCTAAAGGTGTCTGAATTTGGGTTGCCTACCTTAAGCACTTTTATGCCGTGCAGCAACCTGACGAAAAATGCAAGCTCATCATGTTTTCCTATAAATACACCTTTTGGGCAAGTCGAAATTCATTCATGATTTCACTCTTTATCAGTGTTTTTTAGTCACTCGTCAACTGAGTTGAAGTCAGCTTAAAATTAATTATTATTTAAAATGTTTCGCATCTCCCCATCTCTGGCTCTGCTGGTCACCAGCACATCGTAGGTAATGTTTATATTTATATGTTTTTCATAATTCGTTTTGTTCAGTTTTTTTCTGCTAGTGTAGCAGCTTCGTTCTCTCATTTAATTTTGTTGTTTCAATAAATATCAACTTGTTTTAAAAAATGAGTTCTTTCATTATTTGGATGAATGTGAGTTGGGTGAAAACAGCTTAAAAATCCTCTCGAAAAGCCAAGCGAATTCTGAGTTAAGACAATATCACCATTTTTCACTGTAATATTTTTGTAGGCAATAGTAGGCTTTCGTACATAATATATCTTTAACTGCCTTCCGGAATTTAGAAAAGTCAGACATTCGCTTCAAATTAATTGGCAAATGATTGAACATTTTTTTACTTTCAAACAACAATGAATTTTTTGTTAAAGAAGACTTTGGAATTGGCAAAGGTATGTTATTGTTTTGTCATGTCTCGTTTGTTCTAAAACTTGTAATATTTAGATTTTTCTTTTTCATCAAACATACAGATTCGAGTATGAAGATGCTGAATAAAGTTAATAATTTGTGAAGCTGAAAAAGAGGTTTGCAGTGATCGGAGTTTTTAACTCCGCACAAATAGCGTACTGCTATTTTTTGCACCACAAAAACGGAATTAAACAGTTGTTGGCTACAGAAGCCCCAGAAAGGAATGCCATATCGCAAATGAGACTCAATCAATGCAATCTTAAACCCAAGTTCCTTCCTAATGAGGAATCGGAATGAAAAATTAAATTTCTCCAAAATTTGTTGAATTGTACTTTCCAACACGCTGAATCGACCTGTAAAAGCGTTTTTTCGAAAAACGACGTTTTCCCGGAGAAAAGCTGTACTATAGTTCGTTTACGCACAACTTGTGACGTCACAAGTTGCCATTCATAAAAATTCATATTTTTTTTCGCGGGAAATTCAAGTTGGTTGCACTGGTCGTGTAGAACTTCATGTCAATTGCAAAGTTTGTCTGCTGTCAAAAGTGTCAAAGAGGAAATGCTTTTTCAACGGGAATTGATTAACTTAATAAATTAATTGGTTTATTTCATATTTTCATAATAGTTTTTGTGTGTGATAGTGAATATTGTGAACAAATTAATTCATCAGTTCTCAGTGTCTATATGATGATTGAAGTAATAGATGACAAATTCGCACAAGATCAATCGGATCAAAATAGACTTGTACTTCAAAAACACTCTGGACTATTATTAAGGACACAAAAAAATACTCATCAGGTGAGTTTCTCTATATATCTGTTGTTTAATTTCAAATTCAGCTTAGCTGAGCATTATATAAATAATAAATAATTCCAATGCCAATTTACCTATAAATCCCGCATCAAGATTTAGGCACTAGGTAGGTATGACAGAAAAATGATTTCAACTTATTGATAGAGAAATACCTAGCTGTTTATTAAAAGGAAAATATTTTCCTTCATTGACATTGTTTTACGTACGTCCTAAATAGGTACGAATACGTAGAGTTCAGACTTCGCAAATAAAAATGATAGAGAATGATATTTCAATAACTTTTTTAACTACTAAAACAAGTTAGGATTTCTCTTCCTTAATCAAAACTTAATGCATACCCCCAATCCCTCGTATCAAACAATACAATACAATACAACATCCAGAATCTAAAATAATTTTTTTGCATTGAATATTTACCCGCTTCAAATTTGAAATAAAAATACGTCTTCCGACTTCCGACATGAGTGGCGACGGTGGCCTCGGTGCAGGTGCACTAGAAATGACAAAATGGCGTATTGTTATTGTTATTGATATGTTTGAGGCTGTGATCAAGCACAACGTATTTATTTAAAGTCCTAATTTTCGAATAGACATTTTTGATGTTGTGAAAGTACAATACAAGTGGTTGAGGATATGCAGATTGTGAAAGTCAATCACCAGATACCTATTTTTTGTGAGTGGACGTTTCTAGAGCTGAGAGCCGAATGTGATTAAATTCGTGTTCGCCTTGTTCAAGATATCAAACCATGTAAGTAGAATCAAAAGGCATATTTCACCAGTTTCCAATATAAGCGAGCAATAACAAATATTATTCCCATTCCTAACAGTTAGAGAGGCACCTATTGAATAACTCAATTTCAACAAACCATAACCTAAAAAAACTGTGTTAATATTAGAACTTTCTCAAATTTGTTGTTCTGTGAGGCATTTTGAAATTAGTTAACATAAAAGGCAAATCAAAAATGCTTAATAAACGTCCTAGCATTTCAAAATATTTGAATTTCCTACCATTTTTCTCACTAAAAAATTTAATTAAAATTTAGAAATAGGTAGGTATTGTGTGAACCAAGAATTGTTGGAAAGGATTGGACTAATTTATATGTTTTGAATTGTAAGCTTTGTGGAGTACATGCCAAGATAATAAGTTCCTAAGCTATGTCCTTCTTGAAATAACTAGTCCCAGAAAAGAAACGTTCAACAAGTCTCCAGGCCATAAGAAAATGAAAGAGTCTCAACTTGTCTGCAGTGTTCTAGGAAAGTAAGCGTGAATGTGAGTGAGGTATTACCGATGAGATTCTTTGCTATTTTCTCAATGGCATTTAATCTAGCACAGGAGCTGAACTCTAAATATGTGAATACCTACCTATAACAAGTCGGATCTGTAGCATATAGATTATAAATCTATATCTCTTGGCACAAAACAGAAAACAGTTTCTAAGTGGCTCTTTTGACAATGTACTCTTGGTGGTTAGTTTTTAGAGTATTGTTGATAATAATACCGAGCATCAAAATGGATGACTTTAATGTTACTGGGACAGACATAACTGGGTACTCTCAAATCAGCTTTTTTTAAAATTTAGTTTCTCTAGGTGAATTTTTAGAAAAGTTAATTCCAAACTTTGATCTTTTGTGCATTACAATCCCGCATTCTTAATAATCAAATTACGCTCATAATTATGTGAAAAAAAAAAAATTTGTGCAGATAAGATGGAATATTCTTGGTGGTAACTGGTAAGAACACTATGGAGACTATCAATTGCTTTCAATTTATTTTGTAGGAAAATCGTATGTTTCTATTGAATACCCTAAATAAAAAACCTATGAAATTCCTATAAAATTCTGTACCTAAGCCATCAAACACAGATTCACTCAGAAATATCACACAAACTAATTTTACCAAATTAATTCAAATGTCTATATCTTTCTATCAGGTCAAATGATATATGTGGGCGAGTGTGCTACAAATTTCCTTTCATCTCTTGATTCAAACATCATTTAATTTATTCTCCAGCTCAAGGCAGAAAACTTATGAAGACGTACATGCTATGGGATATCAAAGAAACGTGATGGGGGTTGCTGGTCCAGCCACATATAAAATATTCATACAGAACAGAGAAATATTATGTAAGTATAAAATTCTGGTTTTTTCACCTTTTTGGTGGAAAATTATTTTTTGAGTTCCTATTTCCTATAATGGTTAATAGAGGATGATGAATCTCATTACATAACAACTCAAATAACCTATTGCAAAAATGAAGTGAATATTATTTTAATTTCGACTTGTAAGCCACAAAGATTTTTCTGTTATGGACCGTGGTGGTCAGTTGATAGAGCCGTTTGCCTCTCCAGCGTAGGATCGTGGGTTCGAATCCCATGGTCACCGGTCTTGTGCATGGATAAGGGTTGCATGTAGGGATGCAACAGGTTAACGGAAATAACAATAACATCTCTTCAAACTGATTATGGTTTATTCCATAATCTCCAATTGCCAGTGTTTTTCAGGTGAATTCTTTTTCAAAATACTTCCAGATAAGTTTCGTGAAAATCACAATTTGAACTTTTCAATCTTACAGTATTAACAATATTATTTTTGATTTAGTTCAATATTTTAATTATTTATTTTTAATTCCAGTATAATACGATGAAAGATTTTGTAGAAAACTTAGTAGGGCAAAACATTTTTAATTCAGATATATTTTCAATTTGTTTCAGAGACATGCCTTTCTCTCTTTGAGTTAAAACTTTTAGTGATTTGTAACTATTATCATGTGTTTTATTGAATTCATGAAATTAGCACAGATTAGGACTTAATCTGTGAAATTAGTATAAACTACTATAAACTAATATGAAAATACGATATGATCAAATATACGCTGAACATTTTTCACACTTTCATATTTGAATTACCTACGAGTTTTCAAATGATCTGTTCTGAGGTTCACATTCATATGTCGTGGGGTGAGTACTACAACTAGGTATCTACCAAATTGTCGAAATTCAGGTAATTGCACAAAAAGATATCATTGTACTGTATCCATAACATACTACAACTAGATAACTGCAGGAGGTGTTTGAGAAGGGGTATTAAACAGTGTCGAAAGTAGATAACTTGATTATGAACAGAAAGTGTAGTACTAAAACTAGGCAAGTTTACTCATCTACTTGTTGCATATTTTATGGTGTGAAGGAATTACTGCAAAAACTAGGTAAGTGTAGTTATCCAGTTGTTGCACTATAAACTCGTCAGAGAATAACAGGTGGCGTTAGATGTTGAGCAAAGTGGATAATTACAATATGTAGCGTTATAGAGAAACGGTTTTCTCGTAATTTCAAGATTGATCAGTAGAGTGCTCTAACATCGCGTCGGTCGGACTCCGATGATTTTGATCTGAATGTATGTTTCGTTTCGTTGATTCGAATTGTCGTTGTTAACTGATAGTGGTGCCGTGAATATTTGGGGATATGTCGTCAAGAACACTGCGAATTCTAACGTTATGCGAAACCAGTAAGTATAAAATTCTAATTATATCAATAACCTTCTGTTTATAGACATGCCTGATTGTTAGTGAGAACATGACTGTAGTCCATAGGTAAGGATATTGACAACAATGGCGGCCTTAACCTGATCAACTTCTTGCGTACAACTGAGTTCAAACATTCAATTTAATTCAAGAAGCAATAGATATTATTATCTCGAATGAATTTTTTATATTCACCGATGTTAAAATATATTTTATGCCCGTATTTTCGTACATTCATCACTAATAATAGTAGTTCGTTTGTCATTATTAAAGGATGAATTAATGTGTGGTGAATGGTGATTTCGTGATAGAATCCTTAGATATATGAAACTTTTGTACTGAACGTAATGACTTGAAAGATTTTTCGGTCACAGACAGACCTACTCATAACCGTCTCATTTTGTTTTTACCCATACTGATGCATATTGATTTCTATTTTTTTTTTATTCAGACAATGGTCATCGGAATGACGACTCAACAGTGGTAGGTGTTGCCCAAGATGAATCACCTGAATCTCAAATCGAAGAGCCAAATACAAGTAATATTCCGTCCGCACATGAGGCATCCTGTACTTCTAATTCTAACCTTACACCAAATCAGAGCAGAGTTCAACAGCATTGTGGAGGTTTCCACTCAAGAGTCACAACTTGACTCTGATGAAGAGTCTTATGAAGAACCTTTTTCATCAGATCACTCAAACTATAACCCTGAAGATGATAGCTCATCCAGCTCCAGTTCATCAGATATTGATCGAAATGTTACCAATAATTCTGTACGTTTGGACGGTATGGAGATTTTTCCCGAAACAACAAATTTCCCAAAAAAAGATTGACTGCAGATATTAATTCTAAACGCAATAATTCCATCACTTTTTTTCTTCCAAGTAATGGAGAAAGAATTAAGGTATGTAAAACGATGTTCCTCAATACGCTGGGTGTCAAAAAGGGTGTTGTGGATATTGCAATGCAGAAGCGAACCTCCAAAAATACTTGCGAAGGAGACAAAAGAGGAAAACATGTCAAAAAAGTCACACATCCGGAAATTGTGACAAATGTCAAGGAACATATTGGAAGTTTTCCCGTTGTACCCTCCCATTATTGCCGAGCTACAACGAAACGTCAGTATCTAGATCCATCGTTGAATATTGAAGTTGTATTGCCAGTTTTGCGATCAAAGGGGCGAACCTAAGGCCAAATTACAGTTTTATCGAAAGAGTTTTAATGAAAATTGCAATTTAGCATTTCATAAGCCCAAAAAGGACCAATGCCGTGTTTGTGTTCATTATACTAATGCTACAGTACAGGAGAAAAATAATTTGAAGGATGAATATAAAGAACATTTGGATCTGAAAGATCATGCTCGGTTAGAGAAAATGAAGGACAAGGAAGAAGCAGAAACATCACTAGGTGAATTTGTGCGTGCTAATTTTAATCTCCAACAAGTACTTCTGGTACCATCAGACCCCACAAACAATGCACTGTTTTACAAACGCTGCCTAGCAACTTACAATTTCACAATTTATGTTCTCAATAAAAATGAAGGCTACTGCTATATGTGGGACCAAACTGAAGGTGGAAGAGGAAGTTGCGAGATTGCAAGTTCAGTTAATTTATTTCTGAAATCTCTTTCCCCTGTGGTGAAGAGAATCACATTTTACAGTGACAGATGTGGGGGTCAAAACTTGAATCAGTTTATGGCCACTATGTTCATGATTGCTGTCCAGGAACTGGACAATATTTCCATGACTGATATGAAGTTCCTTGTTCCAGGTCACACTCAAATGGAGTGTGACTCTATGCACTCAGCTATCTCCACTGAACTGCGGCGAGTAGGCGAAGCGTCGTGGCCGGAAGATCTGAAACAGATAGCGCGAAGTGCTAGAAGAAAAGGAGACAAGCCATACCAAGTTAGGAATTTATCAAGAGAAGATATACATGATTACAAGCTCTTCATGAAGCAAAATCTGACGAACCGAAAAAAGGATGAAAACTCAGTAGATGTGTACTGGCAAAAAATGTATTGGATGCGGTTTGAACGATGTAAACCCTTTGAGATGCAATTCAAGCAAAATTTTGGTGAATCTTTCAGAACCCTCAATTTCAAAAAACGAAATCTTCGTCAGTCACTAGCGCAACTGAAACTTCTTTACACATCCCCAATTCCAATCCCAACTTTGAAATATAGGGATTTGGTTTCCTTGTCCACCATGAACCCTCCAGCACTGGGTAAACAGTATGAACCATTTTACTTGAGTTTACCTCACAATGAAGATGCTATCGAAGATGTAGATGATGGAGATTGTGAATGACACCAGAAAAAAGTTTCTATCATTATTTTGCGTTTTATTTTTTATTAATGAGGGCTTGTTCGAACGAAATATAAGATTTCAATTATTAGATGTGTTTAATATTAATAAAGAGTTCTGAGAACTGCCAATACTCTGAGCTATCTAACTTTACCAAACCCTTTTCGAAAATCGAACCTGTGCTACAACTAGGTAACTGAGTTTTTTTCAAAATTTTTCAGTTTTCCAAAAATCCTGTTTTTTTACTCAGTTGATTGGAGTCGGAATGGAACACTAATACCTTCAAATATTCAACAGTGTGTACATTTTTTCAAATAGGAATCGCACCAACTCATCAGAAGAACATAAAAACGTTGGGAAACATCAATTTTCGTTTTTCTCGAAATCACCAATTTGCAGTTATCTACTTGTAGTTCTCACCCCACGATGTGTTAACAAGAAGTTCGCCAGTACATTTTTACAGTTACGCACCTAGGTGAATTAACACCTGTGTGTGCAATAATACAAAATAATCTTGTAGTAGTAAGTGAAGTTATTACTTCAATTTCATTTGGTAAGATGTTATAAATTTTTGGTGCAACAGTTCGTACAAACTTTTGGTTTCCATCATATTTTAATAATAATAATAATAATAAATGGTCTTTATTTTACTTGGCGGAGTTTAGCAGAGCTATTCTTCCACTCAACCAAGAAATGGTATTACGATATGTTTGTTTGAGTACTGTCTAGCTTGGTAGCAATGGTTCACAAAATGTTTATTTGTAGATTTAAAACAGAAGATGCAGTTACTAAGATAGTATAGACATCGGACATTCAGAATCGATTCATTATAGAAACTACTTGTAGAATATAGTCTATTTTTGAACAATATTATTCTTAGTATGTAGTTTTGTGCTACATTTAGTTGAGTTACTGCATTGTCATAGAGCCACCCCCATACTATGATTCCATAATTTAGGAGTGATTCGACTAGGGACTTGTAGATTTGCAAAAGAAGTTTTTTTGTTAAAATTTTGCATATTATATAAAATTTATGAATCAATATTCTAATTTTGTCAGTTAAGTCTTTAATATGAGTTGTCCATTCTAGAGTGATTCCTAGATATTTTATGGAATTAGTTTCTTTTATTATGAGATCATTCATTGTGATAGAATTAAATTGTGGTCTCTTTGAATCTGTCATTGAAAAGGCAATATAAAATGTTTTATCAGAATTTAAAGTTAGTTTATTTTTGTCGAGCCAACATTTTACCAAATCTAATCCATGAGACACCTTATTTTTAACATTTTCTCAGGTTTCTTCTATAAAAAGTAGGACTGTGTCATCTGCATAAGAGATAGAGATGCCACTTATGTTTAGGTTTAGCAGTGAGTTGATGTAAGTGATGAAAAGAAGTGGACCAAGCACTGTTCCCTGAGGGATACCTATCTTAGTTTCAAGGGGGATATTAACATAATTCACATATGAAACTAATAGTATGCTTACTCATGAAATGAAGTGATACAAAAAAATGCAATGTTGCTCTTAAATTGACCTTTTTTGTTAACCATCTGAGCCCTTACAAGCAACTAAAAAAAATAAACTCATTTAATTTATCTTCATTGGAAACTCATATGAGATCTTGTGCAAACGGGGGACATTCAGAACCTACTGCTTTTGTGAGAGTAGATTCCGAACCACTCTTAGCTTGGTGGCAGATGCTGTTTTGATCCTAGGTCGTCTGGGTGAAAGGGCATCACAGTAGCGCGATGGCCACTTAGCTTATAGTATCTTGGAAAGACAAGACCTAGGAAAGACGGGGACCTGTTTTTCAACTTGTGATCCCAGACAAAGTTGAGAACCAATTGATTTTTTTCAGATGTACATTAGTCACCCATCTAAGAGAAGATTGTAGGGGGGTCGTACAGGCTGTGCAGCCTCACAAGCACTTCGACCTATAAGAGAGTCAGCTTTGCTCAACATTTAACATATAACTTTTCAGGTGGCTTCACAGTCATCTAGCTACTTTTATCAAGAATAGAATAGCACTTTATTCACTTATGAGGAGTATACAGATATATAAAATTGATTGCACAGCGTACCCTATCAGTTCAGTTAGTCAAAACAATATTAATATTCTAATTAATCCAAGCACAATAAATTGTTAAATTGTTAAAATTGTTATTTCCGTCAACCGATTGCACCCCTACGCGCAACCCTCGGAAGTCTTCGAGAGACTTGTGTAATAAGAATCCATATTTCTCATTTGAGTATAAGATAATAGAATTTCCAGGGTTTATAAAATATTTATTACCCCTTTCATTTATATTTATTTCACTATTTATATTTTAATGTAGCTGATTTATGATTTTTAATTACAGAGGGAGGTGCAAACTTTCAATGATATGAGGCTTGAATTTTTTGCCGCAGAGATGATCTTCTGTTAACTTCAAGAAAACACACTGGAAGGACTATCTTGCACCAGGTTCATTCTTGGAATTTCTTCAGGCTAATCATATAAGAAGTTCAGTCTAAGCAGATTCAATACTTTTCTTTGAAACAATTTCAAAGTTCTCAGCTCAATAAAGCAAAAACAATTGTTGGATAGTAGAGGAGTCAAAAGAAAGTTTTCAATTTTGTCAGAAGGAAATGAAATACGATATCATATTCTGAAAAGCTATCTCATAAGAGATATTTTAATTTTCCTTTTTGCAGCAGTCAAAAGTCATAAGCTTCAAGTCACAAGGAAGAATATTTGTCAGTGATTGGCTGAACCGTTTATTTCAACCAATCATTGACGAACATTCATGACTTAAAACTGCTGCATAAATCCACCATAAAACAGAAAATGCAACCAAAGAAATCTCAGTATTATTTGGTATATGAGGAAGATGAGAGAAGAGTAAAGTAGGAGCATTAGTTTTCATTAGGAAAAAAATTTCAAAAAGGTTTTCACAATCAGAACATAATTTAAAATAAATAAAAAGATTTGAGGTTTTTTAGACAAATAAAAAGTGGCAATCCAAAGTCGTCAAGATAACATTGCAAATGATTACTAATCCATCACGCTGCAGAAAAAAAACAGGCCCTCTTGGGGTCTTTATTTAATAAATTATGGACAAATTAAATTTGCAGCAGAAAAGTTGCTGAATTTTTGTAAATTTTTACTTTATCTAGACCAGTTCGGCAACATTTGTTTGTCATAAAAAAGAGTTTGCATAATCGAAAAAGTAATTCTGTTTTTTTTGGATCTAGCTGTAAAATTTTGAGTTCTAAATAAGAAATATGCTATTATTGTACTGTTTTTATTAGCTCAACTCCATTTGACACTGACACTCAAATATCTCAATACTTTTATCAATCAACTACTGTCAAATCTCATATTTGAATTGCTATTTATCAGGAAAATATAGCATAATTGAAAAAGTAATTCTGTTTTTTTTGGATCTAGCTGTAAAATTTTGAGTTCTAAATAAGAAATATGCTATTATTGTACTGTTTTTATTAGCTAAACTACATTTGACACTGACACTTAAATATCTCAATACTTTTATCAATCAACTACTGTCAAATCTCATATTTGAATTGCGATATATCAGGAATATATAGCCATACTACAACCTAGACAATTTGAGAGATTCTAGATGTTTTCTTGTAATTCTTCCGAAGTCTATCTAATATAATTCTCTCGAAGGAGTAAAAGTTTTGTTTTCCATTGTAGTATAATTTTCTGATTTTTTTAATTGAATATTGTGTATATTGTATGTATTTTACATTAGGATTATTGAAATGTTTTGATTTTTGTATGTATGTAATATAGTCAACATTTGCGTTTATATTGATATTGCAGCTTGAAATGACTTTGTCAACAAGTTATTTTCTTAGACCATAAGTACATTTTGAATTGAGTAATCTCTACACAATTTATAATTGCTATAAAAGACTGTAACCACAAATATGATCTTAGGTAAATATTGATTTTAATTTGTACTGTAAATGTAGTCAGTGGCCTAGTGCCTTTCTGTAGAATTTTGTAATAAATACGTAGGTATACATAATACATAGACCACATAGGTGGGCTCTTTGAAGTGGATGATTGGTTTTCAATTATTGTTTCCTGGATTTCAAAGTACACAGAGAAACCTTGATCTTTTTTTTACATAAAGACCTGTTTTTTTAATGGAGAGTAAAATGTGCTTGTATTGCTTTCGATAAATGTTTATTTATTTCAACTCTCTGTCCATTCAGAAAACTGGGTTTTAATGGAACTGTTTACAAATTATTCATTGGTCTAGCAACCTTGTGATGTAGAATATAAATTTGTAATCTCTGTGATGTTAAACACTGGACAAACTCAAAATAAAAGCTAGCATTGTATAAAAAATCAAAATGCATGGAAACTTTCAACAGGTTGGTAGTGGAACTTAACGTTATGTCTAAATGTTGAATAATATTCACTTAGACATTTGGCTCGTACTTTATAAAAAATATACTCTAGTGTTGGAGTTGAGCCTATATTCAATGTATTGTTGTAAGATGATTTCTATTTGTGAACCATTTTTTTACAAGATAAATCAGATTTATTCATGTTGGGGTTTTTATTTGGAATGATTGAATGGAGGTATTCATTGATCTCAATAAGTACTTATATTTACTTCAGAGTTGAGATTAAAACCGCAAAATGTAATGCAAGTGTTTTTGTATTATCGAGATTTGCTTTTGATCCTAAAATGTTAATATTTTAAAAAGCTCAGATTGGTATTCTTGTCAGATTTTAATTTCCATTTATTCTATTGTTCAAGTGAAAGTAGCATTTTGATAATTTTTTGAAAACATTAAAATCGTGAAAATTTGTCTCTTATTTGTAAACAATTTCATTATTGTCTTTCCCTACAATTCACGAAAATGGGTTGTAGAACCTAAAAAAAATTATTGACTGAGAGTTTTATTTTGTGGAGGAATTCTTTTCTTGATAAATTTCGAAAATGAATAAATGTAAGATTAAGAAAATCTATACAAGTGGAGGCATATCAATTTGTCTCGATAAGTTACAGCATTTATAGGACTTGTTTCAAAGAAATTATTTAGTTTTGTCAATAAATTATCATACTCTGAGTTTGCATATCTAATTCTTCATTTGCCCTTCTATTCTATTATAGTTTTTTTTTTAATTTCCTTTTTTTTTCATCTTAAGACAGGAAGCTTAAAATCCTAAAAAATAGGATGTTGAAAATGTCTCCTCATGTGATTGCTGTTCATTCAAGCTTCTCACAAAATCAGAATATCCCTCTTAAATTGAAATATAGATATTTTGTCAAAGATTTGATTATTAAATCATTTCTTTACAATTGACATTCTTTTTAGAAAATAATTATTCAATTCCAATGAAAAATAGTGATTCCAAACATTGAGCTTAGTTAAAATTTATCTAAAAAACTTAACATCTGCCTCTTGAAACTACAAACCTCTCAGAAATCTCCCAGCCATGTTTGAAAGCATTTTGAATAAGTAAAATGTACACAAACTCAGAAATATATTTTTTATTTCAGTTATTATACATTTTCCACTCCCATCTATATTTGATTTCTTTCTTACAGTAGATTTGAAGAAAAAAACCCTTTTGTGAAGTGGTGACACTTTTTCATATAATAATAATTTGCCAATCCGTGGAAATTCTCATCAACCTGAAACAGAACATCTATTCATTTTGGGAAATAAAAATTGAAAAATATACAAAATGCTTTGGGAGCTAGATACAATTTTTGAAGAATCTCGAGTATTTCTTGTCAGTTTTAATATTTTAAAAGGAATATAACAAGTTTAATGAGTGAAACATTTATTTAAAATTGAACATTCCATGATTGTATTTTAATTATATCACTGCTCAAACATTTTGAAAGGAAATCTGGTACATTTACCTACTAATTGCTATTTATTTGACTGATGAAACGTTATGAAGAAATTCGAACATACAAATGTCTCAAAACTCGACAAAAGAGAACTATAGCTCCCAATCATATATTTAAACTAATGGCAAATTTGACATAGAACACAAATAACCTTGCTTTCCTGTTCTCAGTAATTTTTCAATATTTGTTAGGTAGTGTTAATTTGGAATGCAACTTACATCAGCAACAGTTTCTCACTATTCCAGTTTCCTTTTTTCTATCCTGATCAGAGCCTGAACAAATATTCATCAATTCGACTTCTCATAGATTTTACCCATCTTTTGACTGAAATGAAAAATCATTTTATTGAAACAGAAGGTCTAGTAAAATCTATTAGTAAATAAACAATAAAATTGACCAATATTGGTTGTATTTAGGTACACATGGCAATTCATTGTCCCAACAAAACTGGAGTTAGTTTTTCTCAAAAATAAATACCAACATAATGAAATGTGAATGACCAGAACTTTGCAATATCTTATCAAATACAATAATACATTATGATACATTCTGAAATATTGTTTAAATTGTACTGGGGTTTCATGAACTAATGACAAGCTTCCTTTTTGTTTGTTTTTGGTGCATCCAGGATCTATCCACCATCTCCCAGATTTTGTTGTATTGAGTTTTGCAATGCATATTAATGTGAATGTGACTCAGTGTAAATTATTGACTATTCTTCTTGAAATAATAATGTACCCTCTGTGAATCGGTAAGTTATAGCCTCAAAAATCTAAATTTATGTTTTGTATTAAATTACACAATGAATATATAGTTATCATAACACTCAAAACAGCCGAAAATTACAGAAACTGTTTAAGGTCACAAAATTGATGAAGTTATCGAACTGTATAATTTCGAACTTAAACAAGAGGTTATGTCCACTACCAGTATAATTTCATTAAATCTTAAAAGCAGTAATAGGCTTGAACATTCTTAAAACTATTCTAAATGGTTTTTGTCCTAATTTTCCATTGTACCTAATAAGAAACTATGCTAAGTAAAATATTCGAAGCATTCTGAATGATGTTTTTCAAACTGTTTCTTCCCTCCAATTTTAATCTAATGGCTTTAATATAGTTTCATCTTCATGTTACCTAATAATTGTGTAAAGAAAAGCATTTTATTTATGAATCAATTTGCAAAATGAGCTATTGGGATGTTAAGTTTAACCTTGCTTTTTTATATGCTGCATTCAAATCAGGGATGACAAAGAAATGTAATAATCGGCTTGACTAACAAGCTACATGAAGTAATATTGTTAATTCAATTGAAATACTTACATGAAATGATCACTGCATATAGATTATGAGTTTTTATTTGAAATGCCCCTGCACGTATTATTTACACACACAAACTTCTGAATACTTCAGGATTTCTCTCGAAATAATCGAAACAATATTCACCTGAACGTTCAACACGGTTTTCATTTCAAATTCCACGAAATACACATCATTTTCAATGAATAAATAATCCAAACATTTTGAAACTGTCAAAAACCGAAAAACATTCTGTACATGTCAACAATCCATTTATTCAAGGAATTTTGTTGCCAACCTTAAAAAAGTTGGCGTTGGCGTAGCTATATTCACTTTGCCATTTTCATGAATGAACTGTGTTTCCCGCGCAAAATTAGATTTTATTTTTTTTACGGCTCTGATTGAAAAAGATATATAAGTGTTATATATATATATATTCGGAACCAGGGCGTTGAGCTCTATCCACTGTGAAATTATGAATTTTTTTTTTTTTGGATTCCGATTCCTCATTATTCGGACAGTGAAACAACCGCTAGCTAGTTTTTCGTTCAAGGACGTTATATATGATTATTAAATTTCAATTTATCATCTGGAGTTATGCCCAATAACTTAGTATTTGACTCATTAATAATTGTTCTGTTCTCTAAATACAAACTATCATAGTTGAATTTCCATGTCAGAATATTGGTTTTATTTGCATAAGTAGTAATATGAGAGAGCTTTGGATTCAAGATCAAAACCTATGAGAGTGCTTTCGGATGCAAGGCCAAAACCTATTAGAGAGCAAAGGGATTCAAGATCAAAACGTATGAGAGAGCAACGGTAGGTACACGTTAGCAGAAAGTGCACATGTCAAGTATCGAATAACCTTACAGACATGTCTCGACAAGTAGGAGAAATCTGAGATGGCTTCAATGACCTATTTCAAAATGAATGCACGTGTCAGATTTCAAATTACCTGGAATTCTCTGACGCAACGTTACAGGCATGTCTCGACAGGTACGAGAAATCTGAGATGGGTTCAATGACCTATTTCAATAAGTGCACCTGTTGGGTATCAGATTACCTGGAATTTGATGACGTCATAGCTCCGGTGAACAAAATTTTATACGGGTTCAATGACCTATTTCAATAAGTGCACGTGTTAGGTATCAAATTACCTGGAATTTCCTGACGCCACGTTACAGACAAGACTCGACAAGTAGGAGAAATCTGAGATGGGTTCAATGACCTATTGCAATAAGTGCACGTGTCAGATATCAGATTACCTGGAATTTGCGACGTCACGTTACAGACAAGTCCCGACAAGCAGAGAAACTTGAAACGAGTTCATTGACCTCTTTCAAGGTCATGAAGTGCAAGTTCATGATGTGCACTGGTCAGATTTCAAATTACTTGGGATTTGCTGACGCAACAGTTTTGGTTAGAGAGAGGACAACGAAATTCATTGCGAGTTCAATGGCCTCTTACAAGGTCAATAAGTGCACGTGTCAGGTATCAGATTACCTGAAATTTTCTGACGCCACGTTTCCGGTTATAGTTAAGTTTCGACAAGTAGGAGAAATCCAAGATGGGTCCAATGACCTCTTTCCATATCATGAAGTACACGTGTCAGACATCAGATTACCTGGGATTCGCTAACACCATGGTTTCAGTTACAGAGAGGTCAGCAAAATTCAATACAGGTTGAATGACCCATTTCAAGGTTGATGAATAGTCGTGTCAGATATTAAATTATCTGGAATTTGCTGACGTCACGTTACAGACAAGTCTCGACAAGTACGAGGAACTTGAAACCGGTTCAATTCGTGAGTTCACGTGTCCGAGTGTCAGTGGGTTCATGTATTTGTTTGTGATCATGTATTCTTGTGTTCAAACCTCAGGTATACATAGAGCGCCACAGACAGCTGTTTGATCGCGTGTTCTTATGTTTGTTTGTGTGGCTGTTTGTTCGTTTGTTCGCTTGTTCTTGTGTTCTTGTTTCTACGTGTGTCCATCTGTATGTGTGTTAGTGCTTGTTCGTGTGTTCGCGTCTTCAGGTGTTCGAGTGTTCGTATTTGTTTGTTCGTATGTTCGCGTGTTCAGGTGTTCGTTTGTTCTACTGTCCGTGTTTGTTCGTGTGTTTGCCTGTTCGCATGTTGGTGTGTGCGTATGTATGTGTTTGTTCGCGAGTTAACATGTTCATAAGTTTTGTGTGTGTAGGTGTTTGATCGTATGTTGATGTGTTCTTGTGTTCGACTGTCTGTATGTTCGTGTTTGTTCGTGTATTCGTATTTGTTCGTGAGTTCGAATGTTCGAGTGTCTGTGAGTTCGTGTATTTGTTAGTGACCATGTGTTTATGTGTTCAAACCTCAGATACACATACAGCTGTTTGTTCGCGTGTTTGTATGTTTATGTGTATTTGTTTGTTCGTTTGTTCGCGTGTTCTTGTGTCCTTGTTTCTTCGTTTGTTCAACTGTCTGTGTGTTCGTGCTTGTTCTTGTTTTCGCGTGATCGAGTGTTAGTGTGTTCGATTGTCTGTGACTTCGTGTATTTGTTGGTGTTTATGTGTTTCTGAGTTCTAGTCGCAGATGGTCATAGAGCGCCACAGACAGCCTCAAATAACCACGGATAACCTCAAATCCCCACAGCTAGCCACTGCTTAAACAGAAAGCCACAGATATCGATGAATATCCACAACTCAGTTCTGCTGGCCACTGCTACCCAGAGAAAGCCACAGATAACCAATAATAACCTCAGATCTCCACAGCTAGCCACTACTAACCACAGAAAGCCACAGATAGTCACGGATAGCCACATATGGCGATGAATAGCCACAACTCATTTCTTCACAGATAACAACCCGTATTGACTTTTTCTGACCTTTCTGCTACCAAAAGTCAACGAATTTCAGGTAATATGATATGCGACACGTGCATTCATCAACCTTCAAATAGAACATTGAACCCATCTATGGTTTCCCCGTCTAGATAAATTTGTAACCGGAAATGTGTGAAATATAAAATCGTCCTACTACTCCAGTAAGTATTCTTTCAAGTCAAATCGACATTGTCTTCAGCCTTTTGGAGTAATTCATTTCGTTGGTGAAGTATTTCCCACAAACTTGCCTACTCAAGCATAGTACGAGCCTTGTTTAATTGAAACCGATGAAACTCCCACCCATGAAATCTCGCTTCGGGCTCATTTCCACTCATAAGCAATGATATTCAGTTCACTTTAAAATATTCCAAGTCAACTTGATAATATACTTCAGCTTTTTGAAGTTATTCATCCGATAAAATCTAACTCAAAAACTTTCCTTCTAACACATTGCACGAACCTTATTATAGCAATTAAATTGAAAAATGCTAAAGTCCTCGTCTAAGTTGTCGTTCCTCGAGGCACAAAAACTGAAATCACTTATTATAATGAAAAATGCACATACTCCTGTCATAGAGGCTTACCACATTGAAATGATTTACGATATAAACAAAATGGCCAGAGAATTGGTCCTTGAAGCAAACCATATTATAATAGAAAAATGCTCAGAGAACTGGTCCTTGAGGCTAACCTCAAGAACTAGTCCTTGAGGTGTACCACAACGAAATTTGGTGGAAGAGTTGTCTATGTGATTGTTCCTTGAGGCACAAAAACTGAAAAACTCAGACCAGAGAACTGGTCCTTGAGACTTACCTCATCGAAATAATTTATTATATATATAAAAAATACTCCAATAACTGGTCCTTGAAGTGTACCACAACAAAATTTGAAAAATGGTGAAAGCGTTGTCTATGCTATTGCTCTTTGAGGCACAAAAACTGAAATAATTTGTTGAAGGAAAATGCCTAGAAAACTGGTCCTTGAGGCTTACCACATTAAAATACTTTATTGTATATATAAAGTGCCCTACGAACTGGTCCTTGCACATTGAAATTTGAACAATGTGTAAGTCTCTGTCTATTTGATTGTTCCCTGAGGCACAAAAACTGAAATAACTTGAAATAGAAAAATGTTCAGAGAACTGGCCCTTGAAGCACAATTTCAAGTTATTTCATTTTTTGTAATTCATTATATTCAAATAATGCCCCAAGAACTGGTCCTTGAGGTGTACCATAATTAAAGTTGAAAAATGGCGAAAGCGGTGTCCATGTGATTGTTCTTTGAGGCATAGAAACTGAAATGATTTGTAAATGAAAAATGCCTAGAAAATTGGTCCTTGAGGCTTACCACATTAAAATGATAAAATCCTTGTTTCGCAGCTATTGAGCTTGACACAGATATGCGAAAGGTTGGAATGACTAATCAGCTAGATGTAAATGAAACTACTGAGAGTGGAATATTTCACAATATTTCAAGCATTGGAGTTGATAGGAATAACAGGTGAAGGAATGGAATTGTCACACAGGAGAGAAAATAATGCTAATACATTTTTGATAGAGATATTGTTACATGAATGCACACACGTTCGGTGATGATAAGGTCAACGCATGGGTACTGAAGGATGGGAAAACAGAGCTGGTAGTGTCGATTTCGATTAATCTACCTAGCGTGGAATGATTGACAATAATAAGCCTGAAAACTAAATACTTAAATGGTCTATATCAGAGATTTCCTTCGAATAATAATTTCATTTGCCCATCTCTGAACCGTAAGTGAATATTTTTGTGCTTTCACACTCTATATCAGATATCTCACCAGTACCTAGACAATTGGGCAGATCTCAATTCAACTACTTGAATCGGATTGAATGGTAATACCCCAAGAATCTTTCGTTTTTCTTACGACACCAGAGGTTCTACAGGGACCACATCTGTGCAGGTTCATTTTGTGAGAGTATATTGTTACTTTGAAGGTATTTCACACTCACTTCAAAGATGTAACGGTTGAGTAATTCGTATTCGAAAAAAACACCAAACATTTCGAAATTATTAATTTGAATTTCCAAAAGAAAAATTGGTGAACGCTGGTTTGATTTTACATGGAGAAAATAATACAGTCCTATGTCGCATTTGAGAAAATTGAAAGATTTCAGTGTGCCCCGTTTTGCAGATTTTTACAAGATAAAAATATATTTATGAAAAAAATTACATTACCGATACTCCTGTGTCTGATTGATTTGGAAACTCGAATAAAAATGTTTTACTAAATGGCCTATCAATCTACTTAAAAAACTCAAATATTGATTGAAGCAGTATTATTTTAAAGAGAAATAGATTTTTTTTTGTGTTTTCATCATAATATTAAAAGAAGACAATGGCTACCTGAAGATGATGGAATTTTTGATGGCAAGTGTGTATTATTTTCATTGTCAAAGCTCTGAAACACCTAAGGCCATGGCAACTGATGTGGCCCTATGACGGCCTTGGCAAATAGCTGGGACCACAAACAGGATTTTTATACTTCTTCGATAAAAAACAGTACTTGTGGATGATTAAATCTTCTCATGAACTAATGTTTCTTTCGAAATTACCCTCTAAACTATGTAGAAGACCACGTGCCAAGAAAGGTATTTGTAGAATATATTTTGGATAATTTTAGATGATTTGAACATTGGTTCAACCATAGCCTTTTAGCGGTAAGGAATGTAATGTTATGGCTATCTACCACAAGGTATTGAAACTGATTCCATCTTCTCGAAACTGTGGAAAATTTCCTTCATTCTTTCCAGATATGGATACTAAGTTCCTGTAAAATTGCATCTCAATCAGTTGAGTTGTTTTTCCGTAAATGAGTAACAGATGACTCGCAGTCGCACAGCTAATTTTATAATAACTACATGGTGTATGGGAAATTGTGAAGCTAATTTTTCAGAACATTCTGTAGAAACTGATAAAATTATTCCCAAATACTCATATTGAGGAATCCCAAAAGATTTAGTCTATAAAGGTGGTGTACAGCTATTATAATCATTATTTATCAGAGCAACGATTATTGGTTGAGTGGAAGAATAGCTCAGCAAAACTCCGCCAGGAGAAAAAGGACCATTTATTATTATTATTATTATTATTATTATTATTATTATTATTATTATTATTATTATTATTATTATTATTATTATTATTATTATTATTATTATTATTATTATTATTATTATTATTATTATTATTATTATTATTATTATTATTATTATTATTATTATTATTATTATTATTATTATTATTATTATTATTATTATTATTATTATTATTATTATTATTATTATTATTATTATTATTATTATTATTATTATTATTATTATTATTATTATTATTATTATTATTATTATTATTATTATTATTATTATTATTATTATTATTATTATTATTATTATTATTATTATCTCTTTTCAATTAAAATTCTCCAGTCGGACCCTGTCTCCGATGCTCCGATACATTCGGAGGGCGCGCTGGCAACATCATTACCCCAATAACCACTCCCCAAACTATGGGGTAAGCAGCTATTGGGTCCGGGAATCGTGTGCCCTGAGCAGACGTAATGAACCGAGGATGACAGCCTTCTGCATTCTTCCGGCTATGATTTCTGACATCTTTCTACATGCCGGTATGATTTTTAAGTTCGAGAGTAATGAATCCATCACACCGCCAAGGGACCCTATTATCAGAACAACCATTTTTACAGAATGGTCTGGATAGAGCCTGCGGAGTTCGAAGAGTAAATCTCGATATTTCGTCCGTTTCTCCTCCTCCTTTCGGACGATATTCGTTTCGCCAGGAGCCGAAAACTCAATGACGAATATCGTCTTACTTCCATGGTCGAGGAGTACTACATCAGGCTTATTGGCCTGTATTTGCCTGAGGATGTGAAATGAGTAGTTCCAGTAGATCCGGCACTTCTCATTCTCCACCACGGACTCAATATCCCCCGGAGCGTAAGGCAACACTGGTGTCTCGTCTATACCGTACGAGTGTCGTAGGTGGTAATATAACACTCGTAGAGCCGCGTTATGTCTGTGGATATAGGCTGAGACCGCATATGCTGGACATGCTGACAGCAAATGCATAATGGTCTCAGGCGCCTGACGGCAGGCCCTGCATCTAATATCAGGGACCTCTATACCCATCACGTGGCTTCGGTAGACCAAGGTGTTGAAGACACCATCTTGGCAGGCCATTATGAATCCCTCGGTCTCCGACTTCAGCCCACTTGACCTAAGGAAGGCGTAGGTCAAGTTCTTGGATAAGCCAAGGTCTTCAACGTTTCTGAAGAAGACCCCATGCAAAGGCTTATCCCTATGCAGCTGCAGAAGAGCTGCATTTTCTGCGGCCTTTACATGGGCTTTTTGCCGAACGGGTGCCAACTCTGTGACAGAGTTCGGATCACGCCGTTTGGTGTCGAAACTGAGACCAAGTTCATCAGCCGCACGGGCTGCTGCCTTAAAGAGGAACGCTCCAATCCCTGCGTTTTCATGGTCACGGACCATGCAGAGAAGGGGGTCCAAACTCCTGATTACTTTACATGCTCCATCCAATACCATTCTGTTGTGAAGACACTCCAAACTCAAAAGTCCTCGTCCTCCTTGTTATCGGTGGAGATATAACCGAGGAACGGACGATTTGGGATGCAAGCTCCTGTATAGGTGCATCATCTTGCGAGTCTTTACGTCGAGTTGTCGCAGCTCCTCCTGAGTCCACTTCATTACTCCGAAGGAGTAGAGTAAGATCGGAACGGCAAGCATATTTGTGGCAGCAACTTTGTTCTTTCCCGACAGTTCTGATGACCAGATCTGTCGGAGTTTGTGCTGATACTTGCCGCGGAGAGAGTTTTTGACAGTTATAACTTCTTGAGAGTGGTGTTGTTCCACTCCCAAGTAGGTATACGTCTCTCCGGCACCCAGATGACGTAGGATGCTTCCGTCTATGAGCTGGACGTCTTCTCCGTAATCGTCGCATCGTCCTCTTTTGAGATGAACCGTTGCACATTTGTCGATCCCAAACTCCATGCCGATGGCCTGCGTATACTCCTCCACCACCCTCAAAGACTGACGTAGGTCCTTTTCACCTGAGGCATAAAGCTTAAGATCATCCATGTAGAATAGATGAGTCACCTTATGCCTCCGGTTGCTGGGGGTGCCGCAGTAGTATCCATGTGTTTTTCTGAGGGCAACGGACAATGGCAATAGTGAGATGCAAAAGAGAAGGGGGCTGAGAGAATCTCCCTGAAACACTCCCCTTCTGAAGATAACCTGATCTGTTTGGACTCTAGCTTGACCTGATGTTATAGTGAAGCGAGTCCTCCAGAGTGGCATCAGTTGTTCAATGCATCTCACTATTTGATCGGGCATCGCAAGGCATCGAAGAACGTGCATGATTAGCTCATGCGATGTCGTGTCAAATGCCTTGCGATAGTCGATCCAGGCCATCGAAAGGTTACGCTTATACTGCGTGGAGTCCTGCGTAATACATCTATCGATGAGCAGATTCTCCTTGCATCCAGCGACCCCTTTCTTTGACCCTCTTTGCTCATATATCCGTTCGTACACGTGTTCAACTGCGGTGAGTATTCGCATGTACAAAATGCGGGTGAACATCTTATAACATGCGTTCAGGCATGTTATCGGCCTGTAGTTTTTCGGTTCCGACAAATCTCCCGTTTTTGGGATCAGCACGGTTCGCCCCTCGACAAACCAACCGGGAATCTGCTGCTCACCATTCAACCATGAGTTGAAAACTCTGGCCAAATGTTGGTGGGTGCTGGGAAATTTTTTCCACCAGTAGTTCCCTAGTCCATCCGGACCTGGTGCAGCTGAGTTCTTCGAGCCCTCAAGGGCTCGTCGAACTTCTTCCGGGGTTATCGGGTCGCGCAGTTCATTGAGCTCTGGCTGTTGAAGCCTTCCGCAGAATCCTTCAAACTGCGCTAGGGCTGGAGTGTCTACATTCAGTGGTTGCGGATGTTCATAAATATCCTTCCAGAAGGTTTCTACCTGATCAGCGGTCGGCGGATTTTCTACAACACGCGGAGGCTTTTGGAATAATTGAGAAGGATTATCGCGGAATTTTGAGTTTTCCGCGATGCTCCTCAATCGCCTCACTAGTGACTTCTTTGCAGCCACTAGCATTCGTATACTGTCAAGGCAGTGCTGTTTGGTAGTCAACAGCACTCCTTGATTCAGTGTGTGATGGGCTCTTCTTAATTTTGCCGCTATTCGGCGCACTGCTGGCCTGTTGGCTGCCATATAGTCCATCACACATTGGATACGAGACGCGTGTTGTCTCGCCGACTTGATCTTGGCTTCCATCTTCTGTACTCGTCGCTCGTGCCTTCCAACCGACAAGAAGGGATTCCTTCTCTCCGTTTGGGTCAGCGACTGAGCGGCTCTGTACACAGCGCTGTTAATTTGCCAGATATCAGCCTCTTCTATTAGGACATCCCGAACCTCCGCATCCACTTGGGCTAGTTGTTCTGGCTTCAGGTACTTTGGTACGTGAAGCACCCTACGTGTTCTGAAATTTTCCATTAGCGGTGCAATCAAAGGTTCCTCCTGTGCCAGACCAACTCGTGGTGGAACTGCCACTTCTGCCAGTTCGTTAGCCGGCTGAGGAGGGGCCCTGATATAGCCTCGAGCCCGAAGATGAGATACATAATCCCTGAGATTTTGTGCGGTGAAAGCGGCATGCTCTGGGTGATTTTCGCACAACAGCGCATGCATTCTCGCCATGTATCCCCTTCGGGCGGGCTCACTACTCTCGTAAAAACGCAGAAGGTCATCCCTCAATTCATTAGTCCACTCAAAGCGTCCTTGTTCGTCGCTGTCGTCATAAGCAGGCAAATCCTCGTTTACGGCCCCTCCACCTTGCCTTTGACCCCTTATCCGAGGGGGTCGGTTGTGGGGGCCTCTTCCTCGTCTGTTTGGAACCCGAGTTTCTAGGTATACCGGGGGGTTAGCCTAGTATACCCACGGCCGACATCAGAGGGAAAGCTCTTTCCCTCCCGGGTGCACCTGAGCTGCCGGTCCGGTTTAGCACCTTTTGCTCGGGGAAGTGGTGTCGCAACTCACCAGGGCCTGAGATGTTGGTTGGCCTCCCTGCTTATATTATTATTATTATTATTATTATTATTATTATTATTATTATTATTATTATTATTATTATTATTATTATTATTATTATTATTATTATTATTATTATTATTATTATTATTATTATTATTATTATTATTATTATTATTATTATTATTATTATTATTATTATTATTATTATTATTATTATTTTTTTTTTTTCTCCTTAGGAGTGTACCAGTCAGGCCCTGTCTCCGGTGCTCCGACCCATCCGGAGGGCGCGCTGGTGTCGTTAACCCCAATAACCACTCCCTACATCCGTAGGGTGAGTGATTATTGGGTCCGAGAATCGTGTGCCCTGAGTAGACGAAGCGAACCAAGTATAACGGCCCTCTGCATTCTTGCTGCTAAGATTTCTGCCATATTACGGCAAGCAGGTATTATTTTCAAATTGGAGAGCAGTGTGTCCATCATTCCACCAAGGACTCCTATGATCAGAACCACCATTTTGACAGAATGGTCCGGATATAACCTGCGGAGTTCAAAGAGAAGATCTCGATATTTAGTCCGTTTTTCCTCCTCTTTTCGAACGATATTAATTTCGCCTGGAGCGGAAAACTCCATGACGAATATCGTTCTACTTTGGTGGTCGAGGAGGACAACATCAGGCTTATTGGCTTGTATTTGCCTGAGGGTGGGGAATGAGTAGTTCCAATAGATTCGGCATCTCTCATTCTCCACCACGGACTCAATATCCCCCGGAGCATAAGGCAACACCGGTGTCTCGTCTATACCGTACGAGTGTCGTAGGTGGTAGTACAACACTCGTAGCGCCGCGTTATGCCTGTGGATATAGGCTGAGACCGCATAAGATGGGCATGCTGATAGCAAATGCATTACGGTCTCAGGTGCCCCACGACATGCCCTGCATCGGGTGTCAGGGACGTCTATACCCATCACGCGACTACGGTAGACAAGGGTGTTGAAGACACCATCCTGGCAGGCCATTATGAATCCCTCGGTCTCCGACTTTAGCTCACTCGACCTAAGGAAGGCAAAGGTCAAGCTTTTGGATAAGCCAAGGTCTTCGATGTTATTATTATTATTATTATTATTATTATTATTATTATTATTATTATTATTATTATTATTATTATTATTATTATTATTATTATTATTATTATTATTATTATTATTATTATTATTATTATTATTATTATTATTATTATTATTATTATTATTATTATTATTATTATTATTATTATTATTATTATTATTATTATTATTATTATTATTATTATTATTATTATTATTATTATTATTATTATTATTATTATTATTATTATTATTATTATTATTATTATTATTATTATTATGCTAGCAAATTAGCTATATCAATTATAGGTGAACCCGTCAAATCCCACTGTCTTCTCAGTTGTAGTGCCTCTGGATTCACACAGATTCATTATTCTTGCTCATAATGCTTTATTCTTCTTTGGAGTAAGGCATTTGTTCAGCCCACGTAAGGTCTGGATTCTGGATTACCACTGAGTTTTGTTTACGAACTGAACCACCAAATTCCCAAAAACTTGTGTCAACCATTTGTCAAAACACCAATACATTTTCATTCTTTGCATTTTTAGTTCCCACTGATTTTCTGGTAGTAAGTGGTTTTTCTCAATCAATAGAAGTCATGTTTTTCATATAGCTAGGCAGAACTCGATTAAACCATCGCTATCCTATGTGTATTTTCAATACTTAAGCCTCGGTATACGTCCGAATATGTCCCGTCCGTCATTTCTCCAGTTACCCTCCTATTTTTATTTTTTTAATTTGCTCTTCACCCTGTATCTTGTGCCCACTTCAATATCTTAGATTTGCTATTCGCTCTGTATAAATATATGTAATTAGTCTGTATATTTTATTTTAACTACAACCCCATTACACATTACATTTGCCATTTCACTGTGAATTAACTTCGATGTTTAATTCACCCGGTATAGGTATTTCTAATAAGCAGCAATTCATTTGATCCCAGTTCACCCAGTATATTTTTTATAAGCGGTCTGTTTTATTATCCTACCCCAACTTTAGATGTCAGAAAAAAAGTCATAAGAAATAAGTAAGTAGGTACTGACAAACTTCCCTAAATATTAAAAAACATTTTACTTTCTCATTAAAGCAATGAGCACGACATAGCCATTAAAATAATCAATCTGAAGAAAATGCCATTTTCATACCCCAAACATACCAGAAACTATTCGATTTCGATTTGTGAAAACTCGATTTCAAAAAGGCGTTTGAATTTCGGATGATTTCACACTGTACCTACTTTCTGACATATTTTACCAAAAATTATAATTTTATAAGCAAGAATTTCTAATGTTAATGAACTGAATAAACCGTACACCTCCAGACATTATGTCGCCACGTTAGATTTCACGTTAGATCGCCACGTTTCATTTCCGATCGCTCTGTCATGTATTTTTGCAATAATAATTATTTGTGAAAACTGATAATCCAGAATTGCATTTTTTACAGTGCGCGCACTGTGAATACCTTTCTTGGCACGTGGTTTTCTACATAGTTTGGAGGGTAATTTCGAAGGAAACATTAGTTCATGAGAAGATTTAATCATCCACAAGTACTGTTTTTAACGAAGAAGTATAAAAATCCTGTTTGTGGTCCCAGCTATTTGCCAAGGCCGTCATAGGGCCTCATCAGTTGCCATGGCCTTAGGTGTTTCAGAGCTTTGACAATGAAAATAATACACACTTGCCATCAAAAATTCCATCATCTTCAGGTAGCCATTGTCTTCTTTTAAGATTATGATGAAAACATAAAAAAAAATTCTATTTCTCTTTAAAATAATACTGCTTCAAACAATATTTGAGTTTTTCAATTAGATTGATAGGCCATTTAGTAAAACATTATTATTCGAGTTTCCAACTCAATCAGTCACATGAGTATCGGTAATGTAATTTTTTTTATAAATATATTTTTATCTTGTAAAAATCTGCAAAACGGGGCACACTGAAATTTTCTCAAATGTGTCATAGGACTGTATCACTTTCTCCAGGTAAAATCAAACCAGCGTTCACCAATTTTTCTTTTGGAAAAAATTAATAATTTCGAAATGTTTGGTGTTTTTTCGAATACGAATTACTCAACCGTTACATCTTTGAAGTAAGTATGAAATACCTTCAAAGTCACAATATACTCTCACAAAATGAACCTGCATAGATTTGGTCCCTGCAGAACCTCTGGTGTAGTAAGAAGGACGAAAGATTCTTGGGGTATTACCATTCAATCCGATTCAAGTAGTTGAATTGAGATATGCCCAATTGTCTAGGTACTGGTGAGATATCTGAAAGAGTGTGAAAGCACAAAAATATTCACTTACGGTTCAGAGATGTGAAAATGAAATTATTATTCGAAGGAAATCTCTGATATAGACCATTTAAGTATTTAGTTTTCAGGCTTATTATGGTCAGTCATTCCACGCTCGGTAGATTAATCGAAATCGACACTACTAGCTCTGTCTTCCCATCCTTCAGTACCTATGCGTTGACCTTACCATTACCGAACGTGTGTGCATTCAAGTAACAATATCTCTATCAAAAATGTATTAGCACTATTTTCTCTCCTGTGTGACAATTCCATTCCATCACCTGTTATTCATATCAACTCCAATGCTTGAAATATTGTGAAATATTCCACTCTCAGTAGTTTCATTTACATCTAGCTGATTAGTCATTCCAACCTCTCGCATATCTGTGTCAAGCTCAATAGCTGCGAAACAAGGATTCTATCATTTTAATGTGGTAAGCCTCAAGGACCAATTTTCTAGGCATTTTTCGTTAACAAATCATTTCAGTTTCTATGCCTCAAAGAACAATCACATGGACACCGCTTTCGCCATCATTCAACTTTCATTATGGTACACCTCAAGGACCAGTTCTTGGGGCATTATTTAAATATAATGAATTATTTGAATGAGGTAAGCCTCAAGGACCAGTTCACTGCGCATTTTGCTATCACAGGTTATTCCAATGTATTGTGCTTTAAGGACCAGTTCTCTGAACATTTTTCTATTTCAAGTTATTTCAGTTTTTGTGTCTCAGGGAACAATCAAATAGACAGAGACTTACAAATTATTCAAATTTCAATGTGCAAGGACAAGTTCGTAGGGCACTTTATATTTACAATAAAGTATTTTAATGTGGTAAGCCTCAAGGACCAGTTTTCTAGGCATTTTCCTTCAACAAATTATTTCAGTTTTTGTGCCTCAAAGAGCAGTAGCATAGACAACGCTTACACCATTATTCAAATTTTGTTGTGTTACACTTCAAGGACCAGTTATTGGAGCACTTTTTATATATATAATAAATTATTTCGATGAGGTAAGTCTCAAGAGGACCAGTTCTCTGGACATTTTTCTATTAAAAGCTATTCTAATGTAATGTACTTCAAGGACCAGTTCTCCGGACATCTTTCTATTACAAGTTATTTCAGTTTTTGTGCCTCAAGGATCAATCACATAGACAAGTCTTTCACCAAATTTAGTTGTGGTATACCTCAAGGACCAGTTCTTGAGGTTAGCCTCAATGACCAATTCTCTGGCCATTTTTGTTTATATCGTAAATCATTTCAATGTGGGAAGCCTCTATGACAGGAGTATGTGCATTTTTCATTATAATAAGTGATTTCAGTTTTTGTGCCTCGAGGAACGACAACTTAGACGAAGACTTTAGCATTTTTCAATTTAATTTAATAAGGTTCGTGCAATGTGTTAGAAGGAAAGTTTTTGAGTGAGATTTTACCGGATGAATAACTTCAAAAAGCTGAAGTATATTATCAAGTTGACTTGGTATATTTTCAAGTGAACTGAATGTCATTGCTTATGAGTGGAAATGAGCCCGAAGCGAGATTTCACGGGTGGGAGTTTCATCGGTTTCAATTAAACAAGGCTCGTACTATGCTTGAGTTAGCAAGTTTGTGGGAAATACTTCACCAACGAGATGAATTACTCCAAAAGGCTGAAGACAATGTCGATTTGACTTGAAAGAATACTTACTGGAGTAGTGGGACGATATTATATTTCACACATTTCCGGTTACAAATTCATCTAGACGGGGAAATCCTAGATGGGTTCAATGTTCTATTTGAAGGTTGATGAATGCACGTGTCGCATATCATATTACCTGAAATTCGTTGACTTCTGGTAGCAGAAAGGTCAGAAAAAGTCAATATGGGTTGTATCTGTTAAGAAATGAGTTGTGGCTATTCATCGTCATATGTGGCTATCCATGACTATCTGTGGCTTTCTGTGGTTAGTAGTGGCTAGCTGTGGATATCTGAGGTTATCATTGGTTATCTGTGGCTTTCTGTGGGTAGCAGTGGCCATCAGAACTGAGTTGTGGCTATTCATCGCTATCTGTGGCTTTCTGTTTTAGCAGTGGCTAGTTGTGGGGATTTGAGGTTATCCGTGGTTATTTGAGGCTGTCTGTGGCGCTCTATGACCATCTGCGACTAGAACACAGAAACACATAAACACCAACAAACACACGAAGTGACAGACAATCGAACACACTAACACTCGATCACGCGAAAACAAGAACAAGCACGAACACACAGACAGTTGAACACACGAAGAAACAAGGACACAAGAATACGCGAACAAACGAACAAACAAATACACACAAACATACGAACACGCGAACAAACAGCTGTATGTGTATCTGAGGTTTGAACACATAAACACATGGTCACTAACAAATACACGAACTCACAGACACTCGAACATTCGAACTCACGAACAAATACGAATACACGAACAAACACGAACATACAGACAGTTGAACACAAGAACACATCAACATACGATCAAACACCCACACACACAAAACTTATGAACATGCTAACTCGCGAATAAACACATACACACGCACACACCAACATGCGAACAGGCAAACACACGAACAAACATGGACACACGGACAGTAGAACACACGAACACCTGAACACGTGAACATACAAATACGAACACTCGAACACCTGAAGACGCGAACACACGAACAAGCACGAACACACAGACAGTTGGACACACGTAGAAAAAAGAACACAAGAACAAGCGAACAAACAGCTGTCTGTGGCGCTCTATGTGTATCTGAGGTTTGAACACAAGAACACATGATCACAAACAAATACATGAACCCACTGACACTCGAACACGTGAACTCACGAATTGAACCGGTTTCAAGTTCCTCGTACTATTAGGAGTTTTCTATTGCCGAACGCCAGCCTATGATGGTACGTCCAGTATATATTAGTCATGTGCCGCGCATCGTCATATGCCGGTTTTTAGGGAACTTCAACAAAAACGTTTGGCTTGCGGGAGGCGAGAAAAATGACATGGGAATGGGAAGTTGGTGTTGACTCGAGAGTTGGTATTGAGTTTCTGAAATCATTGTTCTTGGGGTGATTGTTTAAATATAATAATTTGTGTTGAAGTGATACCTATGGTTGGAATAAAAGGTAGGAGTTATATTTGTTTGAAATTGCTTGGAATTATCTTCGACAAATGGCTATAATACCTGTTTGAGTGAGTAATTGTTGGAGTTTACTTTCAATAAAAGAAAAGCAGGTTGTTATACAGAATCAGTATGTTTCATTATATTTTTCTTGGATGTACTTTCCATTGCTTGTTGATTATTAAACAAAGAAAATCATGTGGGAGTTCCGTTCGTGGCAGCATAAACATTTTGAAGAATTTGTGTTTTGCTCTTACGATCATTGGTACGGAGCTTTCCTTCAATACTGAATATTTAATACTAGTTGATATTTGTATTGATGTTTACAAAAGTAATGTTTTGAAGAGGAGTTTTATTTGGGTATTTATTGGTTGTACATGAGTCTCAGCACATTGGAATTGAGTGAATATATTCAGTTCAGCTATCGAAAATTCAAGGACTTGTAACGTGCCTGTGTGAGAAGTTACATGTCATTCGGTGATTTGCAACGTTCCTGTGTGAGAAGTTGCATATCACCATTGTATTCATTTCAGCCTGATGATGATTGTAACGTGCCTGTGTGTGAAGTTACCTATTATTGGGCTGATTTGGGTGTTTATTGGCTTGCAACGTGCCTTTGTGAGTAGTTACCTGCTTTTGTTGAATTTTCTAAAAACAAGGACTTGTATGTGCCTGTCTGAGAAGTTACATGTCATTCGGTGATTTGCAACGTGCCTGTGTGAGAAGTTGCATATCACCGTTGTATTCATTTCAGCCTGGTGATTGTAACGTGCCTGTTTGTGGAGTTGCCTATTATTAGGCTAATTTGAGTGTTATTGACTTGCAACTTGGCTTGGTCAGGAGTTGCCTGCTTTTGTTGGATTTTCGAGGAGCGAAGGACTTGTAACGTGCCTGTGTGAGAAGTTACATGTCTGTGAGCTGTATTGGAAATATAATAATTACTAACGTGCCTGTGTGAGAAGTTACGTGTTATTATATGTACAGTACTGAGATGATGTACATTGACTTGCAACGTGCCTGTGTGAGAAGTTGCAAGTCAAAGTGTTGACTCATCAGTTCATTTTTATGAGTTTATTGAAAATGAGATTTGATTGATTTGAAAAAAATCTCTAGCATTGTTAAAGAGAATCCATTGTATTTTGGCTCATGATATCAGCTTTTTTGAAGCCTACCCAATAATTCTTTGGATTATTGATACTTGATAATTCCGCTGGAAGAAACCATTTCCTGATGTATGCATATGTGTGTAATAAAATTCGTAGCCACAATTGTTTCAATAAACGAATCTATTTTTCAGAACTGGGTGCATTATCAATATGAAGTTCCTAAACCCCATAAAAAAAACCTAACATTTCAGAAGTGGGATGGAACTCACTATTGACTTTACTTTGTTTGTTAGAGCATTGAGTTTTGGTAATTCCTTATGCATTAATTTTCCAAATTGTAACGTAATTGTCGTTACTGTCGTTAATTCTTTTATACAAGAGTTATCTAAAGGTTGATATGTCATGACTAGGGGAGATTCAAACCAAATTCGCTAACAAAATTTTATTTCCATATGCCTGTGAATGGTAATGAATCAAAGGCGTATATCGATTTGGTAGCACTTGGCTTGTAATACAGTGAAAAGCTGTGAGGAGTTTAGTTGTCTAAACCTCAAAATTGATACAAATTTGAAAATTGGGAGAAGGTCCTTCTTCGAAGTTCTAGATGAAGTCACATAGGAACTTCAGATACTGCAACTTTCAACCTGTGTGTAGATGATGTTGAGATGAAAGTTTCAGTTAGGATTGTTTCCGAAAATGTATGGGACGTTATCTTTTTGCCACCAGGCACTGCATTTTTATAAGTCACCCCATTCGAATGCGCCTAGGATGTCACATATAATCAAAATTCCATTGTGGGCTGAACCAAAAACAACACCATCCCATTACTTGGTAATTACATAAGTTATGATCAAGACTGAATTTGAAGAAAACTTTCTCATTGTGGCTAGTCTGCGACTCCAAGAGGGCGTAGAATATTGCATACCCTGAACTATATACCTTGGAGTCGGTGAAAGATTTATTATATCAGTCAAGAACTCAACTGATCAGGAAATTTCGATAAATAAAAAAAAAGGCCATTTGTTAGAGCAATACCGTGCAGAAAAAGTACATCATGGAGATGAAGAACGGAAGAAGATAAATCTCTTCTAATATTTAAACAGGCTTTATTGAAAAGGCCGATCCTATCTTTTCACAATCTTTATATCTGGTTGTCCGTGTCATCAGCAGCATTTCTTGGAGGGAATAACTGAAGACTCAGGTTTTTCTTTGTGCCAAAGAGTATGGTGGTACAGTTTTGCATGCTGAAACACCACATACTTTTCTACTTCTACATTTGAATTTCTGATGATTCCGATTGAGACATGAGAAACAAAGCTTTGTCTCCGTCATCTTTTTTCACCTCATTCCATTATCATCAGATTTCTTATGGGGCGAATATCTTCGTGGAAATCTTTACACAGTAGAAACAGCAATTTTCGTCCTTTCAATATTGTAGAAGATTCTTACCGGTCTTCTCGGTTAAGAATACTTGTGCAGTCTGGTTGAATGGTTGGGGGATGCTAACATACGAAGCGGCATTGGCATAATCTCCTAACCACTTAGAAAAATTTTCTAAATCATAAACCCCCTTTTTTTGTGCGAGTTCATTTTCCCCAGCTCAGATTCAACAAATCTGGAGGTTTGTCTAGTAGCTCTTTCATCAACTGAGGATTTTGCAAATGTCCCGTAGTCCTTAATGTATTCATGGTAGAAACTATGTTATTGATAACCTCGAAAGAAAAAATAATAAGTTTTTGTAGGTTTGTGTCTTTCATGAATGGAAGTCCCTTCATTTTCGAGATCATCGACTCGATGATATAATCTGGTCTACCGAATCCTATTTGAAGAGTTTTCATAACCAGTTTCAAGTCTGCGGTCAACATTCCTGCAACACTTGATTTTGCAACCCCTTTCAAACTTCTCTGCAATTTGATCATGATCAACTGTATAGTCACATAAAGTACAGATATTTGTGAAGTGTTTGTAGAATAATGGCCGGTTTTGCGATTTCCTATCAGAGTGGAAAATCCTTCTCAACTACTTGTAGAGCCATCATTTTTTTTGAGCTGCTGGGAGTCTTATTTGTCGTTTTTTTTTTCCAGACACTAACACGCCCTTGTAATTGTTGCATAACGTCTGAATATCAGTGTTTTGAAAATTACCTTTGACGACATTTTCAGTTTCAATAGGTATATTGTTCACCCACAAAGAAACGGGATTTTCTAGTCTATCATCTTTCTCGGTTTAATCTGTCATTTTCGACGGCGCTTAGCTGGTTCTCGTGTAATTTAGAGATTCAAGCTCTGCATTCTGAAGATCTTCTTCCATTTGTGAAAGATGTTTTGAATTCTTGATCTGTAGAGCTTTTTGTTCAATTTGTTGTCGTTTCATCTCCAATTCCTGTCTCTATTCTTCTCGTAATGAACTGCTAGTTTCTTTCTCTCGGGAATATAGAGCTATGTTTTGATCCGGATCTCACTGTATGAATTCTTGAACACTGTTTCAATTTTGCTTTCTCAACGTTTGATACCACTGGTGTCATATTTTCTCCTTAACGGATGGTTTTCGAAGTGAATGCACGGATTTTTCAGACAGTGGTGTGCTTCTATCAGGAAGTGGTGTGCTTCTATCAGGCAGTGGTGTGCTTCTATCAGGCCCTGTAGTCCTTGTACCATTCCATTCCCAAAGTTTTTGGGCACCACAAAAACTGCCGATAAACAGCTGTTGAATCCAACACCGACTCGTCTATGTCTCTTGTTCTCCATATCGTTTATCATTTCGGGGTTACCAAATGTTCAGATTCTAACTCGGAACGGTCAAAATATAGTTTTTTTTATCTGATTATATTCGAATCGTGTCTGACATTTAATTCCTAAATTGACAGTACCAATTACTCCAAATCTCGAGATCTCCCATTACTATACAGAGATGTGCAACATAGTCCATAGTTACAAAAATACCATTGCTGTTGACCATATTGTGAAACCATGGACACCAGATGGGAAAGTCTTGGACTCCACAGGAAGTGATAGTGAAGGTGATGGACAAATATCACTACCAACTGATGTTGAAAGTGACAATAAATGACTTGGCTCGGGACGAGCTATGAGTCGTATGGCCGAATGTTAGGAGTTTTCTATTGCCGAACGCCAGCCTATGATGGTACGTCCAGCATATATTAGTCATGTGCCGCGCATCGTCATTTGCCGGTTTTTAGGGATCTTAAACAAAAACTTTTGGCTGGCGGGAGGCGAGAAAAATGGCATGGAAATGGGAAGTAAGTTGGTGTTGACTCGAGAGTTGGTATTGAGTTTGTGAAATCATTGTTCTTGGGGTGATTGTTTAAATATATTCATTTGTGTTGAAGTGATACCTATGGTTGGAATAAAAGGTAGGAGTTATATTTGTTTGAAATTGCTTGGAATTATCTTCGACAAATGGCTATAATACCTGTTTGAGTGAGTAATTGTTGGAGTTTACTTTCAATAAAAGAAAAGCAGGTTGTTACTCAGAATCAGTATGTTTCATTATATTTTTCTTGGATGTACTTTTTATTGCTTGTTGATTATTAAACAAAGAAAATCATGTAGGAGTTCCGTTCGTGGCAGCAAAAACATTTTGAAGAAATTGTGTTTTGCTCTTACGATCATTGGTACGGAGCTTTCCTTCAATACTGAAAATTTAATACTTGTTGATATTTGTATTGATGTTAACAATAGTAATGTTTTGAAAAGGGGTTTTATTTGGGTATTTATTGGTTGTACATGAGTCTCAGCACATTGAAATTGAGTGAATATATTCAGTTTAGTTATCGAAAATTCAAGAACTTGTACGTGCCTGTGTGAGAAGTTACATGTCATTCGGTGATTTGCAACGTGCATGTGTGAGAAGTTGCATATCACCGTTGTATTCATTTCAGCCTGATGGTGATTGTAACGTGCCTATGTGTGAAGTTACCTATTATTGGGATGATTTGAGTGTTTATTGGCTTGCAACGTGCCTTTCTGAGAAGTTGCCTGCTTTTGTTGGATTTTCGAGAAACCAAGAACTTGTAACGTGCCTGTGTGTGGAGTTACATGTCATTCGGTGATTTGCAACATGCCTGTGTGAGAAGTTGCATATCACCGTTGTATTCATTTCAGCCTGATGATTTGTAACGTGCCTGTGTGTGAAGTGACCTATTATTGGGCTGATTTGAGTGTTTATTGGCTTGCAACGTGCCTTTGTGAGAAGTTGCCTGCTTTTGTTGGATTTTCGAAAAACCAAGGACTTATACATGCCTGTGTGAGAAGTTACATGTCATTCGGTGATTTGCAACGTGCACACATAAAAAGGATTTCTTCCTCTAATGCAATAAGCTTTGCTTCAAGAGTATGGCTTGTTTATATATACTGGAATAAACGATTTCTCGATCTGAGCATTTTAAATTTCCATTTCAGTACTCTCTGATCAAGCGTATAGATTGCTTGGATGATAAAAAATATATATTCTTTGTGTGAGTAAACCAACTTTACTCCAAATAAGAAACTCATGTTACATAGGTCAAGAGAATCATAATCTCCATTGAGAAATTACTTCTCTTGAATCAAATTGCACAAATTCTTAACATCATCTATGCTCATTTCTTACCAAAAGACTGCTCTGTTTGGTTGAATGAAACCACATTATTGAATTAAGATACATCTCTTCATTTGAGAACTTCACTGTGTTGGGGTGTTGAAATATTTGCTTCAATTGAAACTACCATATTGCTGACCAAGAAGACTATCAGTTGCTTGAATTGAGATATCAGAATTACTTGGATTCAAAAAATTTTTTTCGAAAATGAAATACAGGCACATGGTTCAAATTCAAAGTGGTATTTAGACATCTCAGAGTATTTTAGTATTTGGATTTGGATATGGAAGAAAAACTGAGGGGTTGGGGAATCTCTGAAGAGATTATTGATAATTTCAAAGGTAAGTGTAGGACATAATATCAAGATAAGGTTAGGTCAGGTTGCCATATAGTATATTGTACGCTCGTACTACAAAATTTCATATACCTACTCGTGGGAAATGTATGTCATTTCATGCTCATTGTACAATATATTATATAGAAACCTGACCTAACCTTATCTTGATATTAAGTCCTACACTTACCTTCGAAATTATCAATAATCTCTTCAGATATTCCCCAACCCCTCAGTTTTTCTTCCATATCCAATTCCAAATACTAAAATACTTTGAGATGTCTAAATACCAATTTGAATTTGAACCATGTGCCTGTATTTCATTTTCGATTAATAAAAGCTTCGACTATAAACAGAAAACAGCCGGCAAACAGGGGTGCGACTGCGAAAAGTGCGTAGTGGCCGGTGTCGAACTCAGAACTCAGAAGTGCGATCAACAATCAACAGGTGCAACTTGGAGGACATGGGAAACACTGTTGCCGATTTTCGTAGTTGAAATTGCAGATTGCAGGTCGTGATCTCACGTCCTCACGGACTTGAGAAATAGTAAAATAATTATGTATTAATGCTTTGAGCTATTAAATATAGTGTCTCTTTTGCACTTTTTTTCCGGACCAAACGTACACCTAGTGGTATTGATGTTGGTTGCTACTCATATGTAGGCACTTTAGTTCTTTGGAAACAGGTAGATATACCTACCTACAACTAATGAATGTTGCTACAGCTGGTGTTTGTGTGATAGCTTCCTAGGTAACTATAGAAAGGAATGAGAACAACAAATTTGGTTGAAGCGATAGTTACCTTACCTATGCTAAATAATCATGAATAGGTACGTAATCATACTTTTGGCAATAATACCTTTGAGAGGAGAAAGAAATGATATTCAAGATTGCATAATTGTTAATTCAAGAAAATTGCATTCGAAATTTACTTCTCATGATACAAATTTTTAGCACATTTCTTCAATGAAGAAATACTTTACATGGTGTATTGGAACAAGAGATATTGAGATTATTGAGTTACCAATATCTGTCAATAATTGTAATTTTGTTTCCTGAATTCTGTTATAATCACTTACTTGATTGAAAAATATTTAGTAAAAGTGAATAAATATTTCAAATAGATAATTTTTTACATTAGAGATTTTGAATAACACTGTATGAAATACTTTACTTTAGAAGATAAAGTAGGTACGCGTTTTCTCAATTTGAGAATTTAGAATTGAAAATGTATTACCTATATCCAATGAAGAAGATTTCTTTAATAAAGAAATTCTTGATATATTTTCTTGGAATAAGAAATATTGTGTTATATTTTTCAAGACTTGCAGTTTTCTTTCCTGAATACTCTTAATTACTTGAATAACGAATATTTGGTAAAACCAAATGAATATTTCAAATATATGATTTTCTACATTAGAGATATGCAATAATTTTGTTTCAAATATATTATTTTACAAGAAGAAAGCATTTTATCAGTTCAAGAATTCAGAATTGAACAAATATATCATCTCCAATGAAGAAAATGTTTTTATGTGTGTGCCTGTGTGAGAAGTTGCATATCACCGTTGTGTTCATTTCAGCCTGGTGATTGTAACGTGCCTGTGTGTGAAGTTACCTATTCACTCAAATCAGCCTAATGATTTGAGTGTTTATTGGTTCAACGTGGCTTGGTCAGGAGTTGCCTGCTTTTGTTGGATTTTCGAGAAGCGAAGGACTTGTAACGTGCCTGTGTGAGAAGTTACATGTCTGTGAGCTGTATTGGAAATATAGTAATTACTAACGTGCCTGTGTGAGAAGTTACGTGTTATTATATGTACAGTACTGAGATGAGGTACATTGACTTGCAACGTGCCTGTGTGAGAAGTTGCAAGTCAAAGTGTTGACTCATCAGTTCATTTTTATGAGTTTATTGAAAATGAGATTTGCTTGATTTGAAAAAAAGCTCTAGCATTGTTAAGGAGAATCCATTGTGTTTTGGCTCATGATATCAGCCTTTTTGAAGCCTACCCAATAATTCTTTGGATTATTGATATTTGATAATTCCGCTGGAAGAAACCATTTCCTGATTTATGCACATGTGTGTAATAAAATTCGTAGCCACAATTGTTTCAATAAACGAATCCATTTTTCAGAACTACACACAAAAAAAAGTTTTCAACATAAAGCAGCCTGCTTTATCCTAAGAGAATTATTCTGTTATATATAATCTATAAAATGTGTCTTTATTCGAAGAAATCTATTTTTTCACTGCAATTTACTCCAATCAAAAATATTTACTTTGAAACAAAAAATCAGCAATACTCTATTCAAGGAATTAGGATTTCTTTATCTGAAAAACTTCGTTTTCTCCGTTCAACAAATTACGATTTCTCTGTCCAAGAAATTATATTTTTTCTTTCAAAGAGATTACGATTTCATTTTCCAAGAAATTACGTTTTCTCTATCCAAGAAATACGTTTTCTCTATCCAAGAAATTAAATTTTTTCTGTCCATGAAATTAGATTTTCTTTATCTGAGAAATTACGTTTTCTCCGTTCAAGAAATTACGTTTTCTCTGTCCAAGAAATTACATTTTCTCTTTCCAAGAAATAACGATTTCTCTGTACTAGCATTTACTTTTTTTCATCAAAGAGATTACGTTTTCTACATTTTCTTGAGTATAGAAAACAAAAGTTCTTGTGCGAAGTAATCGTGTTTACTCTATTGAAACTGTTATTGATCTTTTTCTGATAATTTACAGTTTCTTGAGTTTAAAAAATCAAAAGTTTTGAAAGAAGTAATCATGTTCTCTTAGTCTAAGATAATAATGCACTCCTAATGAAACAATTCATTCTCCCATAAAGAGAAAAATATTTTCTCTAAATAAAAAAACAAGTATTCTCAACAGGAGAAAATTAATTCAAGCAATAGAAAACTACCCAAATAAATTTACGACAATTTCACTAGACGCGCGTTTCGCCAACAAAGTTAGCATCTTCATGAGCTGAGGCCTTCAGCTCCTGCGAAACGACCGTCGAGTGAAATTGACGTATATTTGGTGTTTGGGTAGTTTTCTATTTCATGAATAAATTATATCCTGTTGAGATTTTTTTGTACTGATAAAATATTTTTTGGCTTATGAAAGAATGTTATGTTTTAGATAGCGTGGATAATTATTTTCAAGTGAGGGAACATGGTAACCTAGTTCTTCCAGAACGAAAGGTGCGTCCAGTGACATAGTTTGGATTGTTTTCTATTTCTATCATTTTTATCTAAGAAATAGCATTTTTGTAAAAAATGAATTTTTAATGCGGAAAATTGTGAACTGAAAAACTACCAAAGATACCTAGGAAAAATTAGTGTAAATGTATTTGAGGAAGGAAAACGTTCTGTAGAAATATAGCAATATATGATTTTCGACGATGGCCATTATTGTACTTATTTCTTTGAAGGTGTGAGGCTTGAAGGAAAACGTAAAGTATCAAAGACAGTTATATTATCACACTGTAGCAGTCTTTCTAAGATATCACAAAGTAACCTTATTCTATGAAATATCAAGACAAATATTGAACATTTAAATCAATAGCTCGTTAATTTCTCAAAAGCAATAAGTTAAGGAAATACATTCAATAAAATCCAAAAAAAACAGTATAATGATAAATAGGAAGAAATACATGACATACCTTGACGAGGTATTGAAGGCTTACAAACATGAATCAAATTGATATTTCACCATAACTAGTACTAAGTAATACTACCTTAAACTATATATATATATATATATATATATATATATATATATATATATATATATATATATATATATATATATATATATCTATATATATATATCTAACAAATATGGCTGTACGTCTGTTTTCCTGTATATTATGCTCCCTTGTCGCCACTGCAGTAACATCGCCAGGTTGCTGAAAAATTATAATCATGAAAAATTCCGACGTACACATGAACTTTGTTAATAATATTATAATCAGTATTTTTCCTGTTGGATATAAAAAATACTGAGGTTCTAATTTCCTTAGTTTTGAAGTAAAATTTTCAAGATTGTGAAGATAACCACGCCAAGGAAACAGAAAATGTATTTTTTTGAATATTTTACAGAATCGAAAATAATTCTTCTATGCATAGGGAAATATTACTACTGCAAATCCCTACAAGTCGATAGGTAATAATATCATATTTCGAATAGACTTCAACAGAGAACGCATTAGTGAAAGTCCAAATTTTAAAGTGTTATTTTGGGAGTCATTAAATTGAAGAAACAATGAACTTATTCATGGCGGCTTTTGAAAAAATGCGGTACAAATTATGACATACTCCATACTGGAACTTCAGAAATTTTAATGATAATATAATTACCACAAAGTTCGGAATATTGTAGGAGGGTTGTACAGGCTATGCGGCCTCACAGGCTCTTCGACCCATTAGATATTATCAAGAAAAAAATAAATATATGACGCAAATTTTTCACTGACAACTACTTATCTAAGCATAATACCATGATGGTAATTGAAATATTTCCTTCCTTCAGGCACATTGAATATATTTTTTTTCTTATTTTCCTTGTGGAATCGACTGCTATGGTAATTAGCCACTATGTGTTCTGCTGGTTAGGCCTTGTAACTCATCCCAGTCAAGCTACGAGATTTTAATAATTCAAAAGGTTAAATTTGATTTTTAAAAATCCCAGCCATAACTGGGGCTCGAACTCCGGTCCTTATGGACCTGAGTCGGACGCTCTCACAACTGCGCCACGCCCGACATAAAAAATCAATTACCTCTCAGATGTAGTTCAATATCCGTCAGGGAAGCAGTTGTTTTCTGTCAGAAATTTGCCACATATTCTACTCTATTGAAATTAATTGAGAGAGAGAGGAATTTCAATATTGAAAAAAGTATTCGATTTTAATAATGTTTCACTCTCCTGTAAACTGATCCGAATCTTTCGCATTTAAATAAACAGGTGATATTCAACGACTCTTGTTGAAAAATACATAAAAATACATTACTGTGAGAAGAGTTGCATGGTGCAAAAATGTCAGAACATAACCATATAAGTCAAAATAGAAAATTGCAGCTGAAATAATAATTTGAAAATACAGTTAGTATTGAAAAAGAGTGTGCTAATAGTGTTTTCGAATAACAATTTTAATTTGGTTTCAGTTCTGTAGCTCGATTGAAATTCATTTGAAAATTCATTGTTCACGGTTTCAATATTTCATAACTGAGGTAACTTGCAAAACACATTTTTTATAATTTTTTTTTGCTGAAGATATTTATGGTGTTCAAGAACTGTTTTGAACGTAACTTTTGCTTCATCTTCTGCGGGTTTTGAGATAAGGATGTTAACACTGTGAATCTAGAACAAAAAAGTATGTATCAGATCAACAACCTTTCTAGTCAAAACAAGAAAATGCATTTTATTGGTTATAAATAATTTTTTGCTATGAATCAATCAACTTTGTCGTTATAACTGAATAAATTATATAATACAGTTTATGCTGAAATTTTTTTGTTCAGTATATTTAATTTCAAAAATGGAATTTATTTAAGTTCGCTAGATACCAAGTTTCTCTCTTGTTGCCCATTACATCTGTCTTCTTTATTTTAAATTATATAAAAGACTAACCTAAAAATACACCGAACAAAACACTGTAAACTCAAACGTGAGGAGCTATCATATTATTATGAATGTGGTTATACTTGGTAGATACGATTGGTCTCCAACACAACCCTGTTCCGAGTTTGGCACAGAAATTGCATTTTATCCACTGACATACATGGCTTGGTAAGAAAATATCATAAAAATACCAGAGGCAGTAGAGGCACTAGTGACTCGACTTTCATTACTGTGAAAAACTGGGCTTGTTGTTGAAATACGGTTGTACTGTAAACGATGACTGAATGATGGATCATCTTATTTAGAATTCAAGTAATTATAATATTTTTAACATTTCAAAGCTAACTTTTATAGGAATTTTCTGAATTAAATGAAAACAATAATTGTACTTACCCCTAAAATCCACAATACATTCTCCAGGCACAACCCACTCACACAAAATCTTTTCTGTGTTGTCAATTCATGATCAAAAATAATGTAACCTATTTACCGGCCGCTGCGTAAGACTACCTCGTTTCAAACAACAAGGTGAAATGGCTGAAAAGCACACACATAGCAGTTTATCGCATCGATGTCTGCCGAAAACAAACGAAAACAATTTCAAAATTATGTGTTCATTGAATTAAGAAAATATAACAAAATATTTTCTTGAGTTGAGAAATGTTTGTGAATAATAATTCAATTTGAGAACATTTCTTTTCTTGGTCTGAAAATAACATCTTGTGTTGATGTTGAGAAAATATTCTTAATATTTCTTGAACCAAGAAAGTTTTGTGAGAAATTTCTCAATTCGATAACCGAACATTTCTTTAAATATGGACAATTCATAAATTGAATAAAATGGATTACTAAAATGATGAACATTATTGACAATATTAGTTACTCTTCGTAGTTCTTAGTTTTGACCAGATTCTCAATATTATTAGGTGTACCTCCGTGTCTGGGATTCAAACATGATATCCAGTTTCGAATCTCGTCAACTGTTCCGTTTGAAATTATTCAATTGCTCAGAAACTGATTTTCTATTTCTTCAGGAAATTGACCACTTTTACTATTATCAACTTTATTGAATTTATTGAAAGATCACCTCAAAACATTGTTGCTTTTTTATGTCCAAGAAATTAGGTTTTCTTTATCCAAGAAATTACGTTTTCTCCGTTCAAGAAAATATGTTTTCTCTGTACAAGAAATTACATTTTATTTTTCTAAGAAAATATGTTTTCTCTGTACAAGAAATTACATTTTCTCTTTCTAAGAAATTACGATTTCTCTATCCAAGAAATTACCCACTATTGAGAACTTCAAATTCTCCATTTGAAAAAATAATTTTATCGATCATATATAACAGAATTATATTCTTGGAATAACGAAAGCTGCATTATTTCGAAAACTTGTTCGTGTTCATGCAAATCTGAATCAAAACCTATTTTTGTACATGTCCTGTAATGAATGTTTATTTTCATATGTTTTTGATGATCAATCTATGTCATAATTATTTTAATAAGTGAATGCCTTCGCAAATTCATTCCTTCATTTCGAAATGACAAAGGCAGTTCTGGTCAAAATAAGGTTGCAGTATTGAGTAATTCATCGAAAAATATCGAACTTTTTTTTACAACCAGATTGAAGAATAGTCGATTACTCCATTTAATATTCCAATTTTCTCAGCCTGCAGAAATGTTTACTTCTCTTGAGTATTTGAGAAATTTCAAAATTAAATCATCAGAAATGTTATTTGAAGGAAATATAAGTATAGTTTGAGAATAATATTATCTTGAAAGGAGAAAATTGAGTATTTTGTACTGAAACACAAAATTTTTTGACGAATACTTTAGATCTCTCAATACAAGAATATTTTCTCAGAATTAGAAAATTGCTCAAGAATATTAAAGTTTTGAAAGAAAACTTTCGATTTGATCACAATAACTAAATTTTCTTGATTAGAAATGATATTCTATCAATTCAAGACAATTGATTCAATACTTTTGGAATTGTTAAGTTGAGAAGTAATTTTTATGTGTGTAGGTGCATTATCAATATGAAGTTCCTAAACCCCACAAAAAAAAATCCTAACAGTAATTGTCGAGACTTGTCTGTAACGTGACGTCAGCAACTTCCAGGTAATTTAATATCTGACACGACTATTCATCAACTTTGAAATAGGTCATTCAACCCGTATTGAATTTTGCTGACCACTCTGTAACTGAAACCATGGTGTCAGCGAATCCCAGGTAATCTGATGTCTGACACGTGTACTTCATGATATGGAAAGAGGTCATTGGACCCATCTTGGATTTCTTCTACTTGTCGAAACTTGACTATAACCGGAAACGTGGCTTCAGAAAATTTCAGGTAATCTGATACCTGACACGTGCACTTATTGACCTTGTAAGAGGTCATTGAACTCGCAATGAATTTCGTTGACCTCTCTGTAACCAGAACTGTTGCGTCACCAAATCCCAAGTAATTTGAAATCTGACCCGTGCACATCATGAACTTGCACTTCATGACCTTGAAAGAGGTCAATGAACCCGTTTCAAGTTTCTCTACTTGTCGGGACTTGTCTGTAACGTGACGTCAGCAAATTCCAGGTAATCTGATATCTGACACGTGCACTTATTGCAATAGGTCATTGAACCCATCTCAGATTTCTCCTACTTGTCGAGACTTGTCTGTAACGTGGCGTCAGGAAATTCCAGGTAATTTGATACCTAACACGTGCACTTATTGAAATATGTCATTGAACCCGTATCAAATTTTGTTCACCGGAGCCATGACGTCATCAAATTCCAGGTAATCAGATACCCAACAAGTGCACTTATTGAAATAGGTCATTGAACCCATCTCAGATTTCTCGTACCTGTCGAGACTTGTCTGTAACGTCGCGTCAGAGAATTCCAGGTTATTTGATATCTGACACGTGCATTCATTTTGAAATAGGTCATTGAAGCCATCTCAGATTTCTCCTACTTGTCGAGACTTGTCTGTAAGGTAATTCGATACTTGACATGTGCACTTTCTGCTGACGTGTACTTCCTGTTGCTCTCTCATACGTTTTGATCTTGAATCCCTTTGCTCTCTTATAGGTTTTGACCTTGAATCCGAAAGCTCTCTTATAGGTTTTGATCTTGTATCCAAAAGCTCTTTCAAATTTACTCTACTTGCATTGAAACATAGAAAATTGGCATCACACCAATTTTTCACTTTTTGTAAATCGATCGATTTGAATTCTTATTTATGATTTTATCAAAATTTTCAAGTAGTTCTTCTTTCAAATTCGTTTCTTTCTTTTCTCGTCATCACTGGTTACTAACACTCACTTTTGATTTTCACTAGTTCGTCTATGGATAATTCTCTTATTTGTTGAGTTCTTAAAATTACTTTCACAACCTAATTGTAATTACCAATAATTTATTTCCTTAAGAAGCTGTATGTTTTTCTCTAGTGATTTATTCGTTCCATCCGTTCTCCTCAATCGAATAAATTCATTTTTCATTATTCCTATCTGAAAACACTATATTTACATGCTTATTCAGCATACTGAAAAAGAGGTTTTTCAGAGCTACCGCACGGAAAAATATTCCGTGCGCTGGTGTCATTATAGCTGTATATTCAAATGTCAAAATTAAATAATATTTTGTTATCAGTTCTCTGGAAATTGCAAATTGTTTGAATATTTCCTTTCCAACAGAGTAAATAAGGCTTTTTTTGTTGCAATTTCTGTATATTTTTTGTTCCACGAATATTTCACTTGATAATGCATGTTTTTGACCCTTCATCATCAAAAATAAACTTTTCTTAACAATCTGTCGTTTTCAGGTAGATATAATGAAAAATATAATTCACAACTCGTCCATAAATGCTTATCCCGTGCTTGCACGACTTCCCGTGTTCGGCTTCAGCTCCTACGGGAAAATCCCATGAAGTTTTGTTGGAGTTTTCAAATTTTAAAATAGTATTTGGTTTCACTTGTTGCATATCAGTCATTATCATTCTGATCCTCACATAAACAATGTGGATGAATATCAATTAATATATTCGTCAATAAGTAAATTTCAATCAATTGATTGTCTCGTTACTGATAGATAATTTGAATAAATGAACAAGAGTTTATTATTGAAAGTGTGAATCTCAAAATGAGAAAGGTTGTAGCACTAACCGGAAGTGGCTGAAAAACACATATAAAAAACCAATGTTTCTAATTTTTACCATCTGATCAAAATAATTACCAAAAGATATTATTCGTTAAATACGTACCTACTAGAACCAATAGTCAAATTGGAAGACTTTTTGTATGATTAGAACACTTCCTGTACTATATCCGTTATCCGTTAAACAATGAGATGAATGGAGAAGGGATCATAAAAGAAGTGCATGGAGAAAGGAGATCACTGATTTCTTCGTATATATAACGAGAGGATCCCCTATGGATGAACATTCTCTCTGACATTGTGTACTGGCATTTTGACGAACATCATGAAATCCTTTTGCGTGAGTAATGATTTTATACATATAGTGAGTGGCTTGTATAGTCTTCAGTGTGACCAGTTTCGTGGCTAGTTTTGGGTTATGTGAAGTGATCGAGTGTTTCTATGATGCAGTATTCTTCAAGTTCACTAAAGGATCACAACTTTTGTATAAATTTGATTCACTTATACCCATAAAAAAATTAATAATACCATTTCTTGTCGCATTTACTTAAAAAATATCTAAAAGTTCTGCATGGCTTCGAAAGAAACAGATTCACGTCGAGCCACTATTAGATTTCCATTTGAGAAACCGTTATTAATTCAGATTTGAAATCACTGAAAAACTCTGGAATAAATCAACAGAATCTATTTGTAACTTACCGTTTTCAGAACCAACCGCCAACTTGAATACGCTGGAATATTAATAAAGTACAACTAAATCAGATTATAATAATATCTATATTTCTAGACTTCATTTCATTGTGAAGAGATACATTCAACATTTCCTGATAATTACCTGTAAACCAAGTTGAGCTGGTAATTAATGATATGTAGTTTGCATATTCATTCATATCGGTAGGTATGTAGAATAAAGAGTGGTAGTTAGTTATGAGGTTATACTTTGTGCTTTCAATATTCGGAAATCTATTTTTGAGGTCAATATCATAGGTAACAAAAATAATCGATTATACTTCCGAGTGACGAGACATACCTATTCTGCAAAAATTCGAGAGAATGTTAGCTTGAATGGTGTTTTAGGGAATACGTCAAGTTGGAAGGTATGTATAATCGATTATTTTCATTTGCTCGAGTAGTGTTCGATACGAATATACTTACAATCAAATTTGTGAAATCAATAATAATCAATGATTGATTAAAGTATTTTTAAAACGTCTGAAATGCACTGAGTCTTTTTTGAAGAACGTTGCATAAATACCTGTCAGATGTAGTGGAATTGGCCAGGGAACTAGTTGTTTTCTGTCAGATTTTTGCCTCATATTTTCCACTTTGTAGAAATATTTGGAGAGAAGGGTACTTCGACTTTGTCGATTTTATTCTTATCATTTATTTGTACTCTCCGACAAGACATTCGAACTTGTTCAAATTTTCGCATTCACTCTACCTGGAGTCTTTTGCTGTCTCGAGGAGTGATTATTGATTTTCCTAGCAGATGGCGTGGCGACTGACTTACTGTAAGTCGCTGCTTCATCCGTAGGTAATTATTAGTTAAGCAATAGGTTGTAATTCATTTGGCAGGGACAACACAACTCAAAGTTGTTGGACCTACCCTTGCACTGATGAGAGGCAACAACCTCGAAACATGTCTGCAGGAGGTCATTCCCAGCCAAATTAAGGATATTCTTTATTATTTGTCTACAATAAGCACTTGAAACTGAGTCTTCTTTGAAGAACGTTGCACAAATATCTGTCAGATGTAGTTCAATATCCGTCGTGGCATTAGCCAGGGAAGTAGTTCTTTTCTGTCAGATTTTTGCCTCATATTTTCCACTTTGTGGAAATATTTGGAGAGAAGGGAGGGTATTTCGACTTTGTCGATTTTATTCTTATCATTTATTTGTACTCTCTGGCAAAGCATTCGATCTCTTCGAATTTTCGTGATATGGTGTTATAATTTCTCTTCCAAAAATGCTTTAGAAGAAATGTCAAGTGACAGAACCTGTTGTTTTTTTATCTCTAAATTTTTCACATAAAAAATAACTTTTTCGAATACTTTTGTCGAATGTTCATTAGGGATACAGTTATTATTATGAGAGGAGAGTGCTCTGCACTTTTTTGCGAAAAATAACGGTTTCCTCAACATATTTTAGGAAATTGTATTTCACATCGTTAAACTCTGAATGCACCATCCAAACCATGTAAATCAGAACAAATTGAATACGTTACATTTCATTAAAATTCAGCATGCAGTTTGCGTACTTCAACATTTTTTTTCCGTATACGTGGCTAATTGAGGACATATAAATACTTCTCAAAAGAATTATACTTTTCAAAATACAAGAAAATATTGTGTTCTTTGGTTAAATTATCCAATCGTTATGATTGCAACAACAGTCATCTGAAGATGACTGCCGCAAAACACTGACTCACATTTCTGTAAAACCAATTTATTTGTAGGTTGAAGTTAAAGAGGACTAATAGAATCAAATGTCGGGTAGAATGTACTGGACCAAAGTTGTGTCAAAAATACTTCTTGTTCCCCTTTTTGTATTATGACCGACATTACTCATTGAAGTATAATAAGGATACTTAATATTATACTGGGTGTTTCCTAAGTACGTGTAGAAAATTTAGGGACATATTGCTGACGTCAAAATGAGAAGAAAAGTTCATATAAACTTATGTCCGCAAGTTATTCGTTTCTGAGATGATGAGTGTTAAAGTTCAATTCTTTATTTTTGTTTTTTCTGAATCAGTTCCAAAAGGATTGTGTTATTCGAGTGAAGTTTGATATTTGGGAGTATTTTTCAATGAAATCATCAAATTCTATGTCTCTTTCACGGGGGTGGCGCCACCTACATGTATTTTCAGTCATTCAAAATGTCATAACTTTTTTGTTCGTAGCTCTAGCAGATTTTCTTTCAAACAATGGTCTTCTGCAATCAACACTTGAATGTAGACAAAATATGATGCTTGCTAACTGTTTTATTATTGAATTGGTCTCAATTACTGTTATTATTATTTGTATCAAATTGGAATGATTCCCATTTTAAAATGAAATTGAAGAATAAAAATTACCTCAACGTCTTTTAGTAATTTTGAATTTAAACAGTTTGTCATTAAAAATCACTTGCATCGATTATTTCAAATCCCAATAACTTTGAAACAGTTGCTCGCAGCGACCTCTACCGTGAATATATTTTTTACACAAAAATGTTCAAAAATTCGATTTTTCCACTAGAAAACGTAACAAAGGTAAGCCTAAAAAGTGACATTTCCAATTACTGAAAAGACATGTCGGTGACGCCACCCCCACGAAAGAGAAAAACTAACATCACATTTGATTTTATCATTGAAAATTAATTCGAGATACTCAAACATCAAAATTATTTTGGAATTTATTCGCGAAATATAAACATGATAATTCAAATTCGACACGCTGTATCTCGGAAACGAATAACATGCGGACATGTGTTAATGGGAACTTTTCTTCTTATTTTGACGTCAGCAACATGCTCCTGAATTTTTTACACTTATTTAAGAAACACCATTTATATTACTCAAACTTGACATTGACTTCAGCTCATTTTTCATATATACAAAATACCGTGAGAAAACAATTTTTTTAATAACTGTTGCAAAGCTTGTAAGTGATGAAAAATTCAGAAAAATATATTTTTGGATTAACAAATTCAGAATTTTGATTATATAATCAATAAATACAGTTTTTCAGTATCAATTTCGATCAACAAATGAAATAAATTCCTTCACTTCCTTCTGTGGGAGTTAATGATGGATTGACTTGGATATCAGATTATCCTAATACACCGAGCTCTAAAAGAACCCTAAAAACCCTTAGAAAAATATTATTTGAATATAAAAGTTTGACGTTAAACCTTGATACACTCAAAAGTATTTTCTTTCAATGAGATATTTTTATATATCAGACACGGAAGGATATGGGGATATTGATAACAGTTGTCAATATGATACTTAACTTAGTAAAAATGTTGTACGTTACATTTTCGTGAAGAGCAATTTTGTACTCGCATATTTTGTTGAACTCGGCTGAGCCCTATTCAACAAATTTAACGCTCATACCAAAAAGTCGTATTTCATGAACTTGTATCATGGATAACTGTGGATAACATTCACTTGAGAGAGATACTGTGTATCGAAACATGTCGCAAAGACAATAATTCTGTAGAAATTTGATCGTGTTCTATAGTCCAGTTGGCGAAGGTTACCAGAACAAGTAATTAGCAATCTCACTGATTTTTTTTATAATTAGTTTAGGGTATGTCAGTTGATATAGGAAAAAGTTCATTGGTCAATCGATTTCTTAAAGCCAAAAAAAAATCGAAAAAAATTTTTATTTTCAAAAGATATCATCCTATAGGGTAGATTTTTTTGTACCAAAAAGGTCTCTTGCACTTTTTTGTCAGAGTTATAGTTTGTCCGGGAAAAAATCATATAGGATCTCATGCATACTACGCAAGGGATGCTGGGTCAGCTGCCTGAGGACCTATTTTTTAGAAACGGGCTTATCACATCATAATCTGATACGTACTCATGAGATCTTGAATTTGAATTCCAAATTCTCTAGTAGGAAATCTGAACTTTCTGATGGTATGTTTATTTTTCGATTTTGATAGAATATTGGATAGAAAAAAATGCGTATATACATTAGAATCGAAAATTGAGCGTTCAGATTATAAATTTTCTCAAACATAAGTAATGAAAATTCGGAGAAAAAAAATTTATTTCGGAAAATTATTAATTAGGTGACCTCATTCACGAATAAAATTTTCCAGTCATTCTTTTCATCTCGTTGTGATATATGGTTCTTGTGATAATTTGAAATATTTTTCAATTTTTTTTTAACTTTAGAAATTAGGTTGAATAATTAACTTGTGTTTATATCAACCAATATACTCTAAACTAATTATTAAAACAAAAATCAGCAAGATTGCTAATTACTTGTGCTTTTAGTGTAAAATTTACTCCACTAACTGGGCTACTACCTAAGTGTCATATAGTATGAATTTCGATCAAGTAACGGCCACGTCAATAAAAACAAATAAGTGTTATGCATAATCTGTCAATTAAACATATTTACTATATCGATCAAACGAATAGTACCTACACTGAGTTTACAAATCTCCAATATTTATTAATGTTAAATGAACAATTCTGCTTTCTGGTCTCAATAACTGTCATTTACCAATCAAGGGCAGTAAATAATTTATCGCAAAGCAGAATTGTCACTATTCAATTATTCATATATTATTGTTCAATTATTTCAATTATTATATTATATTATATTATATTATATTATATTATATTATATTATATTATATTATATTATATTATATTATATTATATTATATTATATTATATTATATTATATTATATTATATTATATTATATTATATTATATTATATTATATTATATTATATTATATTATATTATATTATATTATATTAAACCAATATAAAATAAAATCATTCAATTTGAAATTGGTTATTGCATGAATCGTGCGAGAAACGTACTAACGAACACAAGCGGTATATGCTACTGGTCTCAGAAAATATTGATGGCCTCGCTACCCTCGGCCACCAAAATATTGCCTTTGACCGGTTAACAACACTTACCACTTTTGATGCTTAAATAACTAGAAAGATACAATGAAGATATCAGTCAAGTTTCAAAAGTACGAAATTGTAGAAACGTTTGAAAAATAAACAGTTTGCTGGATTGTAACAAAATTAAATAAGACTAATTTCAACAATGTCGATAAAACACTATTCTTCTGATATTTTGTCTCTATCTAGCAACATTTACATCCTTCATATTTGATGTCCTTCTTGCTTTTATTGAGATCAATGATTTATCATGAAGGTTACTCTGCGATTGCTGAACCAGAGTCAGTACTTTTTTTATTGAACATGCCTACTATTTCAGTTTACCATTCTTACCCTGGTCGTATTGGCGCAAGCTGAAGATGGAAAAGCGAAGGAGAAACGTGGTGTAGCTGAATCACCGACATATAGCTCATTCTCCAACCGTCCTTCCTATTCAAATGGTCCTTCGTACACGAAAACCCCCCAGTCTTCCCCAGCGCAGCAGGAGTACGTGTCGCAAACACAGCAGTATTATCAGGCTGACACTCAAATTCCCCAATCTCAAGCTGTTACTTATGCTCAACCAACTGCGTCTGAATATTCCGTTCCACAAAAGGTGAGATATTTCCTATTGTTATATGAACCTGAAAGATGTTGCACATTTAGTATAGGAGCCGAAGAGAGACCGACCTTCACCCATCTGCTATCTCTATGAAACATATTTTTTATGGAGTGTCATAAATGAACGAATACGCCTAAAATGTATTGCCTATCAAAATATGGTCATGGCTATCTTCAAGTTGATAAGTTTAAATTTTTTCTTCTGTATGGCTCCCATTTGTTAACCATACCAATTGTATTCTAACCGATAGCATATAAGATGCCTGGGTAGTATTGCCCACCCACTCATTTCTGATCATGACTACCTGGCAAGCAGGTATGAACAGGTAAGTGAATATTGGTAACTTCAAAGATCTGTCTTAACCAATCGAAATATACATCAGATGATAGATAATAATTTATTGATATACGCGATGGTATAGTATTTCCTGTAATAAACCGTTCATAAAATAGTTTTGCCAGGCTTTGAAGTTTGAAATTACTCTATTTCACGGCCTTTGGATGCTCTACTTTCTCTCTCGCGTATCTTTTATTTCACCGATTTTCAAGCTCCAAAGCCTGGCAATACTTTTTCATGAACAGTTAATTGCATGTAATACTATACCATCGCGTTTATCATTAAAAATTGATTGGTTGATAGATAAGTGAAGTTGCCTATATTTACTTACTTATTCATACTTGCTTGCCAGGTAGTCATGATCAGAAATGAGTAGGCAATACTATTACTAGGCATATTCTTTATATTATAAACTATCGGTTAAAACGAAATTCGTTTGGTTAACAAATGGGAGCAGCAAGTAAAAAAAAATCAAATTAATTTAATTATTGATAGCCATGACCACAGTGTGATAGGCAAGGTATTTTATGCGTATTCGTTTATATATGAAACTTCATGAAAAATGTGTTACATTCAGTTAACAGATAAGTGAAGGTACACCTCTCTACGGATCTCAGACTAGTAAGCCAGTGAGACATGAAACAAATTGAGTTCAATGCTCTTTTATAGATACTACCAGATAATTTTTTAAACACTTGTCCAAACTTTTTGTATCGTAAAAAATATAATGCGTTATTCATACTTTAACACTTGTGTCCGCAAGTGAGATAATATGAATGAATCTCAAAAGTAGAAGTAGCATTACATTCCAAAATACAAGAGAGTATTGTGATCTCGATGGTTTCCGGGTTTCACTGTGGTCTTCTATGGTTAAAATATTCAAACATTATGATTGCAACTACAGTCATCTGAAGATGACCGCCGCGAAATATTGACGCCAGCCGTGAATGCTCACATTCCTAAGCAAGATCATTTGTTTGAAGAAGAAGGTTACATGGAACCGATGGAAGCAAATATTGAGTTGAATCTACCTGGTCCAAAGATGTGTTTGAAATATTATTTCATTTATTCTTTCTTGCCCTCTCCCTTGAATTATGACCAACATCATTTATTGAAGTATAATAGGAATGATATACAGTGTGTCTCACTTTTCGTGAAGGCACCCCCGGAACTTCCGTAATTATCAAGATAGAATGATGAAACCCCTCAGGACAGAATGAAAGTATGGAAATGCACCTACTGGTTCAATGGTGATGGCCTAAGTGATATACACTGCCCACCAGTCGCGATGGAACAACCCATTTTTACAGTAAATCATATCAGTGAGCAAAATAGAAGCGAAATTCCATCAGATTCGTGTTCAGGACTTCCAACTCAATACAAATATTCTTTTTTCCATAAAAAAATTCAGTCTTGAAAAATCCGAATTTGTCTCACTTTTTATGGAAGCATACCCGTAACTTTCGTAATTATCAAGGTAGAATGATAAAACTTTCAGGACTGGGGGAAATTATGGAAATGCACCTACCGGTTCAATAAATGGCCTAAGTGATATACACTGCCTGCCAGCTGCGATAAAACCACCGATTTTTTCATCGCTGATGGTGTACAGTGTATAGTACTTAGGCAATCACCATTGAACCGATAGGTGCATTTTCATGATTTGCTTCAGTCCTGTGAGTTTTTTCATTCTATCTATATAATTACGGCAGTCCCGGGGGTGCTTCCAAGAAAAGTGAGACAAATTCGTATTTTTCAGGACTGAATTTTCTCCAGGAAAATGAAGTATCTATAATGAGTTGGGAGTCCTGATCACGAATCTGATGGAATTTCGCTTCTATTTTACCCTCTAAATGTGGTTTACCGTGAAAATGGGTTGTTCCATCGCGACTGATGGGCAGTGTATAACACTTAGGCCATTAACTTTGAACCGGTAGGTGCATTTTTATGATTTCCTTCAGGCCTGAGAGTTTCATCATTTTACCTCCATAAAAACGGAAGTTACGGGGTTGCTTCCATGATACTCAATTTTGACATTGACTCGAGCTCATTTTTTCGTATTCACAAAATGGTACTATAAGAAAACGAGTATCTTTTGACAAATGATGCGGGAAAAGTCCTGGAAGGACATGTTTTTGAAGTAACGAATTCAGAATACCCATGTGTTATGAAGCCTAGCCATATATTATGTATTTTTGCAAATGGATACAAGAAGTCAAGTTTTTCAGTAACAATTTCGATTAAAATTATTTGTTATCCAATAGTTCTTCAGGAGCAGGAAACAAAATCCTTCGCTCCTTTCAATTAGAATTAATGACGATTTGATTATCTGATTATCTTGATATTCCTAGCTCTAAAAATCTTTTAGAAACTTATTATTTGAATAGGTAACGAAAACCCCCCAGTCTTCCCCAGCGCAACAGGAGTACGTGTCGCAAACACAGCAGTATTATCAGGCTGACACCCAAGTTCCCCAATCTCAAGCTGTTACTTATGCTCAACCAGCTGTGTCTAAATATTCCGTTCCACAAAAGGTGAGATATTTCAAATTGTTATGTGAACCTGGAAGATGTTGCACGTAAGGGAGTGAAACATGGAACAAATTAAGTTCAATGCTCTTTTATGGATATTACCAGAGAAGATTTCATATACTCGTATTTACGAAGAAATATAATATATTTTCTACATTTTAGTATGGTGCAGTAGGATAGCATGAATGACAATTTTATTCATGAAATTGAAAATATCCTGCGTGAACAGACAATCAATGAATAGATCTCATTAACAAATCAACACAATAAGAGTGAGAATATTGAACAATTCTATAAGTTTGCGTAGAGTGATGAAATGAAATTATAATTAATTCGTCTAAGGAAGTACCGTTCTCTCCAATATTTCCACAACTACTTTCGTGGAAAATGCCTTAACAGATATTGAATTATATCTGTGCAATATTACTAAAGCATAGCAAAACTTTGATTCGCGCAGGATGACCGCCTGAAGGCCGGTTTCTGAATAGTTGCTCTTTTTCAATACACTGTCTAGCTGTGCGATATATTGTTCTCGAGTTGATGAAGCGTTGTAAAAATGAATCTCATTTCGTATTATCAGTCTCTCTGCAAGTTCCTCAGACTTTTCATTTGATGTTCACTCAATCAGGAGTAGTTGATTTTGTAGAACGGTTTTTCTGCTCACGAGTAAATAAGAGTATACAATTTGGTTGTTATAAATCGCTGGGGTGATATGCGACGGTATCATTTGTTCAATTTTCAGCTTCAAACAACTACTCAAGGATTTTTTTATAAAATGAAAGGCAGTATTATATTGTGGTAAATGTACATAGTATGCTTCGGTTGGTTGTGTCGCTGAAATATGTACCGTGAAGTGACAGTTGACACAAAATGTGAAGTGAGTGAGAAGGACGCACTCAGATGATGGCGTTCAATTTGACTAGGTGGTCTGAGCATATGTTATGCTACACCAAATTAAAAAACTTGTGAATTAGTATAAATAACCATTGTATATTATTATAAACAAGCATGTAAATGAAGTGTGTAAATAGCATCCATCGTTTGGTAAATGATAACACAGATATGATATTATATTTTTGCTGAAACCAGGTCAGAATATAGTTTTGATTCCGTTCTGGAGCACACGGTTTGATGCTCAGAAGATGACATCCTCAAATGCCAGAAAATGTTTCAAATATGTGAACCATAAAAATATTCAAATTAATGCAACAAAACGAAGGATTTGAATTTTTGAATTTGATTCCTGAAGTATTCATAATCTCAGTATTCGCCGTTTGAGTAAAAATAATTCAAAATTGTCAAGTGAGAAGATCATCTCATAAAAATGAGAGCTATACCTAATGTTGAATATATGTTTTTCACACTTCGTGGCATTTCACCAACATAAAATAGCAAATGGCTCTGTCAACCAGATCTGTTTTCAATTCCTGATCTCGATTCCCACATTCAAAAATTTATTTATTATAAGCCCTTGATTTTTATTCAAAACGCAATCATTATGCTGTATAAAAACTGCTCAAATAGGTACCCTAACAGTCATATTGAAATAAGAAAATTTCTCCAGGGTTCATAACAAATTACTTTGAATGTTGAAACTGCTATTATTATTATTAATATGGAAGTAATAAAAATTCCCAACGCTTATATGGATACTAATTATGGTGATACAACTAAACACTTCTTATTCATATCCAAACTGTCACGATTAAAAACAGACCGCAAAGACAGAACCAACCCTCACTGGGCAATCGTGAACGATCCCATATGGTCACGAAAACTCTTCGAAAACGAATTTTCTCCTCAACCTCCACTCCTTTTTCGCCCGTTAGCGTTCTCTACCGAAAGCCATATCATACTTATATCGAGACCAAAATACTCATTTTTTTAAATAATTGTGTTTAGTCTAGCGCGGTCAATGTCAGAATCTCGATAAGTTATGAATTATTACGATAACAGTATTTGCTAAACGCAATAAGCATTTATTGAAAAAACTGAGATGTACAAGTTCGATTATCTAAATTGGGACCATCATAATACCTTCATAACAGTGCTCCGTGTGAAATGACTCGAATTGAAGCAACGCATTCTCTAATTAAAATATGGATAGTGGCTTGTTACATAGTTGAGTAGATACATTGAAAAAATTTCCAAGACACTATGTTGGTTTCAGGTGAGCTTAGGATATTTGATCATTACATATACTTGAATTTCTCTCATCTGATCATTGAATTTTCAACCTTGTAGTTCCTGAAGAGATAGCGTTTCTATATTCCTCCTCCACTTCATGGATATTGATCATATATGGTATAGTATTCTGAGGCCTAGCATTTTCTTCCAAGCTCGAACATCAGCTAGAAACAGTAATCCGAATTTCCCCAGACCTCGATCAAAATCACTGGAAGTGATAGTTTTCATTTTAATCATGAAAATAATTAGAGAATGGAATCATCACCAAATTTTCAGGTATTTTCTAATGCGATAGTATTGGTAGAATTTGCTGAAACAGTCAATGAGAGAATGTACTAATATTTGAAATAGGGTTGTTGATGTTACTATAATGATGATAATAATAATGATATAATTCATTCCGTTTGTTGAAAGGTCCAGTTGTACAATAAGTTAACGTCTAGAATATACTTAAAATAAATGTGAATTAAATTAAAACCAAAAAAATCCAGTAGAGACATTGATCAAGTGAACAAAACAATTCAGATTTCACTTACTATTTTAATTATGAGAAAAATCCGTCTGAAGAGTAGATTCTTTTTACCAAATGGGATTTCAATGATTTCTTCCTTATATTAGAGGCACTTTTGATTATTTGATATTCTGAACAAATTCATTGTAGACCTTGCATCCACGAAACAGGTAGCTCAACTAGAACTTTTTTGTACGGTTTTGACCTGGAACAATCATATTTCTAGAACTTGTTTCGTGCAGATGATTTTCTCCATCACAAGCAAACGTATCTCTCTTCTGATAGAAAAAAACGCAGCTCATACATACAGGCGTGCTACAGTCAAAACGATTGAGCATTCGCAAGTGTCTCTACAGAAGACCCTCTATCCTTGACCGTCCACTATCCTAATTGACATTTTCTGTAAAACGAAAACTCTTTCCCATGACGCAGATCCAAAGTTTGGTATCCCACACCTCAAGTGGATATTGATGTTGGCATAATATCGACTTAACAATATAGATTTGGTACAGTGATTGGACATGAATCTCGATGCATAGAAATACTTACGTGGTTTTTGCACAAAGACTATCAATGTGTGTTTCCCACCTCCATTTATTTTCAATATTGACAGCCATTAATTCAGTTGTTTCTGATGCATCTACTTTTATATGCTCGTTTTCAAAGATAAAGTGGGTTGCTATTATACAGGGATAAATTCACTAATACTGTTTCTGTACCTTTAGAGTTAGGTGTTTTTTTGCCGACCACAAAATAACTTTTCTATAGGCAGCTTCAGTTGCTTCTACAAGACTTTCGACATCCTTTTGAGATACTATAATATTTGTGTCGTCAGCATTAGTGATCATTTGGATCGTTGACAGATTCTGAAATAGTGAATCAAATAATTTGCATATATCAGAAATAGAAGGGGGTCCACTTTGGAACCTTGAGGCACATTCTGCTAAATGAGTAGGAAAGGGCTTTGTGTGTTTTGCATAACAACAGTTTGATATCTTCTTATTAAATAAGTGAGCATCAACATTTTCCAGTGTCAACATTCTGGGACTATTTGATCTACATGCGCCTCTGAAAACGGTTAGAATTAAAAAAAGGCCGGCACCATGGATTACTGATAACATCAGGGTCCGTCAAATTTTGGTAATGCTGAAAGCTACATCGAGGCCTTCGTTAATAAAGTCGTCCCTTGCATAACTGATCGTCAACTTATTAATAGCTATTATGATAAAAAGCTTTTCAATGGTTTAACTAACAAATTCCTATTTTCTGCAGTGTCTGTAGATACAGTCGAGAAAGTAATAAATAATATCAAAACTACTGCTATGGGTTCTGATGGTATTGATATAAAAATGATACATTTTGTTATCCCCTATCTGAGCACGCATGTCACTTACATTGTGAATTCATGACTCTCTACTGGGATATTCCCCCACTCTTGAAAGAATGCAGATGTTATACCGGTCCCTAAAAAAATCGACACCATCTTCTGTCACGGACTTCAGGCCGATAAGTATACTTCCCACTTTATCTAAGATTCTGCAAAAAATCGTGTCTCTACAACTTAACTCTTTACCAAATCTTACCCCAGGCTCAATCTGGGTTTCGTCAACTTCATAGTACTACTTTTGCACTTTTTAAGGTGACTGATGACATTTTCCGTGCCTCGGATAGTAAACTCAATACGTGTCTGGTGCTTTTTGATTACAGCAAGGCCTTTGACACCGTTGATCATGCTACTCTTTGTATTAAATTAGGTTATTTTGGTTTAGATCCTAATGCTATTTCCTTTTTTTTCGAATTATCTATCAAATAGACATCAAAGAGTCTCCATGCCTGACAGATTCTCTGAATATGTGACACTGAAAAAGGGGGTTCCTCAAAGCAGTGTTTTGGGCCCAATTTTACTCTCATCAAATACTGCTAATTTCTGTGGATTTTTAGAGCACTGTACACCCCACCAATATGCTGGTGACACTCAAATTTATTACTCTTTTTATGTGGAAGACAGTACTCTGGCAGCAACAAGGATTAATGCTCATTTACAAAGCATTCTGGAAATATCTAATACCCATGGTTTGATTCTTAACGGCAACAAAACCGAAATGCTAATATTTGGAAATCAAAGGGAGAGGATATCAAATAATTCATTTTCTATTAATTTGGATGGTTAGAATATTTCCAGTACGGATTGTTGTAAGAATTTGGGTCTTTGGTGTGATTCCAAACTGGGATTTGCTTGTCATACGAGTCACTTGGTTAAATCTTCGTTCGGTAAATTAAAACTTCTTTATCTACATAATAATATTCTGAGTAGAGAGGTTAAATTAAAATTGTGCGAATCACTCATCATGTCTGGTATATCATACTGTAACATTGTTTATTGGCCTGCTCTATTGAGTAAGGACAAGGAATGTCTCCATATAATCCAAAACGCTTGCATAATATACAGTTATAGTCTGAGGAATTATGATCATGTTTCGGTTACCTTTCAGGATTCTGGTTGGCTCTCTCTAAATGAAAGGTATTTACTACAAATGGTGCGGTTTGTTTATAAATTGAGAGAATATAAACACCCCCCTATCTTTCATGCAAACTTGTGGAGCGCTATGTCTCTCATGGCCGTGATACAAGGTTTGCGGATCTTTTCAGTGTTCCCAGGCATTCTACCAATCAGTTTCAACGATCTTTCAGCTATAACGCGGTCAAAATTAACAATTCCTTGCCTAAATCAATCAAGCTACTGCCGAGTGTGGGGTCCTTCAGTAAACAGTTCAAATTACATTTATTGGCAAAAAAAAGCTAACTAATCTTCATGCATTAGAATTAAGATATCTCTTGTCGTTTATTTTTTTTTTCTATAGTACAGAATTGTTAACTGTTAACTAAAACTTAAATAATGAATTGTGTTGCATCTCTTGGGGTGATTATATGGAAGAGCGTGTAATGCGAATATCGCCACCCGTTATCTTTATGTTATTCTTTTATTATTTTTTCTCAATAAAGGCACCTTATTATTATTATTATTATTTAGGCTACTTCTCTTATCCCATACCTTTCCATTTTCGATAACAACAGCTCCTGGTTGACAAAGTCAAGAGCTCGTGATAAATCAGTGAAAAGACCACAAATCTCAACCTTGCTATCAAGATCTATCTGTTCCTGAAAAACATTCAATGCAGTTTCAGTGCTCTCACCCAATGTAAAACCATGCTGATGTTGGGGGTAAAACTATTTTCAACTGATATATTGATGATATATGTCACGGGATAGCTCAACTCTGCATCGCATTTTTAAAAATTGTTATTTGAAATGTTGTCGTAACCAACATATATTGACACAGCTTATCATAAAGTCGAAGTCAATGTTGCTACTCGACTGATCCTGTGTGAAATAACTATTAAATTTACCATCAGCGATATCTTTAGGAAATTCTTCCTCATCTTCTAAAATAGTAATTTCTGTTTTGTTTGTGTTCTGTTTGCATTTTGTTTTATTTCGCTCTCTGATTGTAGTGTTTCTTCTACGTTCTCTAGTTCTGTGAGTTTCTGTTATTTGTCTGCAAGGTTATCTGAAATTTTCATCTGTATTTTGAAGATCGTTATGAAGCGTGGCCAGTTTTTTTAAATCCAATAATTCAGGTGACAACTGAGTCTTCAAAATTTCTCCCATTTTCGTTTTCTTTATAGGGAGAGCTATTTCAGTAGAATATATTATTGTTCCTTGAAATTTTTCATAAGCTGCATTTGGACATGTTTCCTCAGTAAGATCTGCTCAGTCTTCCTTTTCTAAGAACTCTAAGAATTGTGAGGTGATTGTTCCGTAAAAATCTTAACGAAACATCGATATATTGGAACTATTAGTGTCCCTAACATTCATTCATCAGTTTTTCCTGTACATGAGCTGTGCAAAATGGCCTGACAGAGAGAGAATTATGTTTGATGACTAAAAATAATCAAGATTAATTGAGAAGATTATTTATACAAGAACCATACGAAGAAGTTCCTCTTGTCGGTTCCGTGATAGATTTTTTCATGGAAACATCCCAAAACGTCATTCATGTGCCGTAGCTTAACGCTGTCTACATAAAAATCGCTCTCAATTATAGCATTGAGATTATTTCCAGTAATATCAAGCAAAAAGTCATTCAACAGATTACAAATTAATCCAGATCTGTATCAGGTGGACGATGAATACAGATAATTGCAATATCACACACAATATCACATATTAAAGTATAATCAGTATTTTTATATAACATATCACCACCAACAGATTTCATTTACATCATAATTCATCATTCAAATAATACAAAATTTTCGCATCACAAATCATTACACAATCAGGAAATTTTTTTGGATTCGAATGAATGTATCAATACTTACTAACTCTCATTGTAACCCATCCTCCACTGGAAATAGGTACATTAATTATGAAAGCTTACACAATAAAAATAAATTCTCAACATTATTTGACTAATCTATTTTTTATGATCTCTCATTGAATAATGAACTAATAACTGAATTGCTAACAAATATTTACAGTAACCTTGTCACATTACATTTCCCACTAAGGAAAAATATCTCGACAGACACTCTGGTCAAAATGTATTTCAATGATAACTTGAAATACATTGTCTCTCATCAAAGTGATTATCGATTGTCAAAAAGACTCATGAATCAAACACATAATAAACTCAAAATAAACTACAAATATGAAATCTTACTGGCGAAGACTGCAACATATGATCACTTCATCCTAAACTCCAACAACATCTCACGAGACTGTTGGAAATTAATCAATTCAGAAGTTTCTTGAAAATCCCACAAATCTAATCCATCGAACAATATCAGTCCAAATGAATTTAACCATTACTTTAGTCACATTGCTGAAGAAATAATTACTTCTCTTCCCAATACGGACCAGAATAGCATGTTTTATCTCGATCCTGAAAAATCACCATAACCTTTCATTTTTCCTTGTATCCACAATAAATATGCTCATTAGCAATGCTAACTACAGAGATGCATGTCGTTCCTTATTCGAATCTCATAAGATTCTACCTCTCCTTTGCTTCAGATGTGTAACCGAGATACACAAAAATATGTCTACCTCCCAAAAACATGCAGACTACTACAACTATTTTACAAGAAATGGAAATATGTTGTTACAACCAAAATACCGACTCGCAGTGTCTGTACAACAAGCTTCCTAAATGTTTGGAAGCCCTGAGCTTGAATAATTTCAAGGTTTTCCCAATACAACGCGGGAACGCGGGACGGAAGCGGTAACGGGATGAACGCGAGACTAAATTCTATAGCAGGATATTTGACCATGCATACCGGTGCGATTATTCGTATTCCGATATGCAGGCAAACAGCGAAATATGTTTGGTTTGCTCCGTGCACTATATTTCTAGCAATTCGCACAGTTCCAATTTTCTGTTCCCGCTCCCGCGACCCCTTTTGGTTTGACGAAACCTTCAAACATAAAAGTCAATTGTTTTTACTATGTCAGCGAGTATATGGAAACTCCCGTTAACCTGCTTAATTCAGGAGTGTTATATGATAATGTCCTCTGTTTTCTTCTATTTGATAATTTTTTTTTACTTGTGAAATCGTCCTTCTCCACCTTAAATGGTTTTCTTTTGTTTGTACTATAAGATGAATGTATGGCCTGCTACAAATGAATTTTTTTATGTAATGTAGTCAAATCAATGATGGATTGATTGACTGATAGAAAACCCAACAAGGTTTATTGAATTATCCAAATACAGTTCGAACATCGTATACGGTGTAGCAATCCAATTATCTGGTATCGGATGTACATCGTAATGGGTTTGGCATTTCTATTGGCTGTGTCTGCAATCGACTGATGCATCCACAGTTAATTTTGTACCCATCGAGACGCTAGATGTGCGCAGCAAAAGTAATTGAGATAATGTCAAATGAGTTTCCCCAAAATTATACGCTGAAAATAGAATCAGTAGCATGAGTATATAAGAGCAAATTATTATAGTTTTAATAAATAATACGGTTAATTACTTCATTCTATTTACAAAACACCATCTTCTCATTCATTGTTCATTAACATAATTGTCATAATGTGTTTTAACTGCCTCCATTGAGATTTCATTTCACAGTGTTGCTTTGCTTACGTTTACGTATCATACGCCCTGTTGATTTCTTAAGAGAATAATGTGATTATTTTATCACATTGAACATTCTCTCAGCGAAAACGTTCGAGATAGATATCTGAGGACTTACAGTTCCATTAGGGAACACTCGATGAAAATAGATGAAATAGATGCGACAGAGCGTTCCGAAGGAATAATTCCCAATTAAGAGTGACTCAAAATTGAGAGCAAAAAGAATGTATACAAAAAGTTAATTCACTTTATAAGTAGCCAATAATCATTCCGGAAAAAATATTACGTTGAATATTCCCGGGCATTCCTTCAATTAGTACAGCCCCCAGAGCAAAAAAATCACCTAAACTTCAAATTGAATCGAAAGTTCATGTAATTTGGTATGGGATTGGTTCAATAATAGACGAACGAGTATCCAATTAATTCCAGGTCCTAGTTTGTGGAAATCTAAAGAAAATCCGGTTAAAAGAATTTTTCGACGCTTTTCCGGCCGTAACTCGGTAAAACTTGAATATTGAAAAAATATCTAGAGATCGAAAATGAAGCTAGAAAAATTGGGAACAAAAAAAACTCTCATACACTTCTACCGAAAATCATCACGTTTGATCGAAAAAATTAATAGAAGGGAAAAAATGCACTCCGACTTTTGTGTTTTCAAATTGTGGATTCCATTGAGAAACTCAACAGAAGCCTGAAAAGCATATTCAGCTCACTGGCTAATTGAGACTACACTTTATTCATTCATTTTCACATTTAAGATAAGAACCGTAATAAATTTTATAAATTCTTCACTATCAATCTCTTTCTATACTCAACATAGACAAAATTGATACAAAAATTATCTGTATTCACTTCAGTTAGTTATATTCCACCAAAACATATACCCACATTTGACTGGACACTGATCAACATCTGAGCCGAGGCCTCACTTCCATAATATATACTATTATTTTTCTTTTCTGTTTTGGCATCGACTGCTATGGTCATAGCCGTGTTTTCTGGATAGGCCTTGTAACTAACTCCACACGCCACTTTAGGAGTAGCACTGTTAAATGTTAACGCAACAGTGATTCGTGGAGGATTATTCCCAGCCGACACGAGCTTCAATTATTCAGACTTTCACATCTGAAAATGAAAGAAAGTCCGCCCCACTTTGAAACTGACTTTTCATGCTGGTTTGTTTACACGCGTGTTGGGAACATACAACTGCAACCGGAAAAGGCATGCACAGAACGCGTCAGTCCGAGCTATTCAAAAACGTGATTCCAGTCCAAAGAGATTAAACTAACAGGAGTGTTTAATAAGGTCTAGCCAATCAGAATCTTGTAGCATCAACGCGTCATAGTGACGTACTTGGACATGAGTACAGAGTCGAACTCGAACAAAGCAACAAAACTGTCAGCAGTAACTCTCATATACCAAGAGCTAGTCCGTCACTGTCTATAGAGAACGGCGGCTATGACATGTCCAACTACGTTTTATTTCCTCATAAATGTTTTTTCATCTCTTTCTATTAGTGTCCCCATTGTCTTATGGGGATTAGGCTCTCCTGTTAAATAATGTTTAGTCTCCTTGATTCCACTCCGCCCCAATACTGCTTGAATGACACAAAAAAACACTTGGCCTCAGAAAACCAGTGCACAAAAAGATATATCACTATAGGGGATTTGAAGAGTGAGACTTCAACTTTAATTTTTCAACGAGAACGTATTCAGAATAGTTGAATTCAAAAATAACCAAGAGAAAAAGTAAAAATATGGATTTTCGGCTGGGCGTTCAAATAAATTAGTTATTTGATTTTTTCCTGCTATCAATTCACAGAGTGAAAATCACAATGGTACCTACTTGATGGATTTCAGATCATCCTGAAATATTTTCAAAAATTCCACAAGAATATTTCACTTCTAAAAACTTCGAAAAGTAGGAAAATTGTTATCTCAAAAAAGTGTGTTTACTCAGTGAATGTCGGAGACATATTTTTCAAAAACGAGATCAGTAGGGCAGAGTTTCGTTAGCTGAAATCAAATACATAGTATGAGCTACAAAACTGGTAAGGGACTGCATGAGGTTCTGGGTGAATTTTCTGTATAGGTTAATTGTACTAGAAAACCCAATAGCTGCGGAAATTCATAGCAGTTTCTGTGTGATAGAAAAATGTATTCCATATTTTATACAAGATTCTGAAAGTTCAAGTCTTACCCTTCAATACCCCGTTTGATTTATCAAAATCCTTTCAGGAGAGCCTAAGTAATGTCTGTTTTGACTTTGAAAATATTCTCTATTAATTAAAAACGTGGGCGTTTCTGACACGAGCGTTGTTATGACGTTCCAAAGTAATTTCAGAGAAAACCCTTGATATTTGTTAAAAAATAAATGGAACTTTTTTTGTTCAAAATTTTGAAGCTTTATTTTTGATTTCCTGAAATTATTTAGATATCCACGTTTTTTCAAGTTACAACCGAAAAAGCTTCGGAAAATTCTTCACACCGGATTTTCTTTCGATTTTCACAAAGTAGTGCCCGGAACTTAATGAAAACCTCTTCCTCTATTGTTAACCTAAGCTTATACCAAATTTCATTAACTTCCAATTTTTTGATCAGAAGAAATTTCTGGTTACGTACTAAATATCTGGTTCATTATCTCAATGTCCATTAGCAAATATGTTGGAATCAATTTTCAAAAATCTACCCTGATATGAAAATTCCTATATTGACAGATTCTGTCAATTTTTCATTTACTTCGGAATCTGTAGTTACTTAGTCAGTTAGTCCTTTAAGTTGATCTTCAATATCAATATCAAAGATATTAATAAACGGTCTATTTTCTAATTCGTGAGCCGAATACAACCCATGTGGCGGATTGCTTATGGTACACTTTATAATACGAGTATTTCTTTGTTCGAGTGGTCTTGGACTGGTTCTTCTTCAAGTTGTTCAAACCTTGAACATGAGAAGAGCACTTGTCATTTTAAATTCTGATAGACTAACTGAACATCTCATTTTGTAAATGGATTATTTGACTTTTTCTCATAATTTCTGCATCTTCCTGATTAAATTGATCTAGAAAGCACCAAAGTAGAATACAAATCCAATCAAACATTTTGAAGTATACTATGTAGTGGAGCCAGATCAATTATCATCTGAAAGTGGTTTCTGCTCTTCCAAAACAAAGTGAGACTTTATTGAACTAATTTAATGGACTTTTGATTAACTTTACGAGAAAAACAGAGCTGTCCCGTAGCATAGTGCATAGTGGTCGTGAAAGCACCCGAAGCACTTTTGTGCTCGTGAGCACTATGCTCCCAAGCACTTTCTTAGACCAGTGCTTAGTGCTCCGAAGCAATTAACAAATAGTCTTGGGGCTAAGTTTTCCCGAAAAGTGATCACGAGTACTCTAGTGCCCCGGAGTACCTTTCAAGACTACTATGCACTTAGCCTTTCCATATAAATGAATCCTGTCGAAACATGAAGTCACTGCAGATGATCCCTTGCGGTAATTTGTCCCAAAAAATCAGTGTGTCTAGAAAATTACTGTAATTTTGTCGGAATTACTGTAATTTTGTCGGAAACTTTGCCTACCTATAAAGATAATTTCAATATAACTAAAAAATATTTCTCTTTCTCAAACTACGTTGAAGTTTCGGAGACCAAATATGACTCCGGTTTCAAAACCCAAAAATTTCGTTAGGGTGACATCTTGATCCAGGAACGTGCGGTATGTCAATCACCATTCTGTTACATTTCTCACTTCTTCTCTGTGAAGAGGTCACTATGTGCGGCCCATTTCGATTTGATTTTGATTGACATAGTTTTATTTTCAGACTATCGATATTCATATTGCAATCGGATCAAATTGTTGATTTCACCAATTCTATTTGAAAGTATTGAGTACATAGTACATTATGTAACAAGTGTTATAAACGTTGCTTTAGTAACGATTATGTTAATCACGAGTGTAACATAGCGAATCGAGTGTTTAATAAACACTTGTCTGGAAGAGTTGATAGACGCTTAACATACCGTACTTTTATACGAACTAGTGTTATGACCATAAAATTGAATGTTTTCGAGTTGATATCTTTTCTATCATAACAGTTTCAATTGACAGGTCAAGACCTACTTTGTCAGGAGGGTTTCCAACCATTAAAATCAAACAGTAAATCTATAGCGACGTATTTAAAGAATAGAGTTATGTTTATAAAAAATTAGCTTTAGAGACAGATTGTGAATTCGTGATTAATTGATTATTTAGCACGATACGCTAAATGACATTGACAGTAAGTACATAAAAAGTAACTTAAGTTTTTAATTGATTTGATTTAAATCCATAGCACTTTTTAGACTTTTATGAACGTAAGTTACTGAAACTTAATTAAACCCGATAAGATTTCAACAAATTATATTACACCGCGACACTGTAGCTTTTTCATGCGGTTAATACAATAACCGCTTGGGAAAGCTTTAGTGTTGCAAAACATGTCGCGATATTATATTATTTGTGGAAATCTTTCCTTTTTGACTAAATTTCAGTAACTTAAGTATCTAACAGTCTGAGTGTATTTGGTCAGATTGGAATTTCTACGTATTTTTTGTGTTTCCCCCTTAGTTCATTTAATATTGCCCAGCTCTCTATCGACTCATTATTGGAACACTCAACCCCTTTTTGATAAATTCCTTTGTAAATACTAATGAAAATAATTAATGTTGGTATATTTTCTGATGAGTCCCTGTAACAGCAGATAATAATATTTGTCGTCCCCTACCTGTACAGACTATGCCTTTGGGTACACTTTTCGAGTGTTTATGAGCAAGGTTTATTATTATTGTTATAACTTTTATACCTAAAATCCATAACAATCTCTATGTGGTTTTCAAATGGTTTATTGAAAGCAATCGAATGACTCATTCGTATTATCCACATTCTGACACCTGTGAAAGACTTAAATACATTTATTTATTCATTCATACTTTTTCCTTCTTCAAGTAAGTTGCATTTCTTTCTGCTCGCACCATACAAAGCAGGTTACATTTATCACAATTACTTCGAGTAGGTACAATAGGGTAAAATGGCTTGCTAGGTGGCCAAATCTTACTCCACTAGACTTTCTTTTTCTGGTCCTATCTCAAACAACGTGTTTACTTAAGAACCTTACAAATATCGAAGACCTCTTGAACAAAGTACGAATTTGGTATCAGACATTGAACAGTCAGTCTCCCAAGATTGAGCACTCAAGTTTTTATGTACAGGAGATACTTAGGTTATGAAAACAATGGACATCACTTCGAACAAATACTTATTTTTAATGATTTTTTTTTCATCAATTTCTACTTACATTTTTGCAGAAAAAATGTAGAATAATATTTTTCACGGAGGTGAATCTTCCTTACAATCGTGTACAGTAACGACCTGTTGAATATGTCTGAAAAATATTGAGTTCAATTTTAGATTAGGCAATTTTTCTATGCGTGATTTTGATAAACATGTATAATACCTCATATGGTTCAACTCATAAAGATAGCTTCTAATAGCATTCACAATGAAAAAACATCAAAAATCATTTGGAAAGTTGACATGTAAGTCATTGTCAAGTGACATAATACGGATAATCAGCACCAGCCATTCAATTGCTTCAAATAATTCACGTAAGATACAGGACTCCAGAAACGTGGGAGAATCATCCGGAATACATTTGTTTTTTTTTGTGGTTTGTTTGTTCTTTCCTCAACCGTCTGCATCCTCACGTGTCAACCTCTGACTTGTGTCAGCTAGCAAAGACGAAGCCCTCACCTTTCAACGTGTGGCGCAATGCATGAGACCGGTAACCGTGCTGGGATTTGAACCCACGCTTGTATTGTTAGTGGAATATATCATCTGAAGCATTCTCATTATTTGATACATTAAACATGTCAATTTGTTTTCTATTTTCTACTTATTTTTGGAAACTTTCGGAACACCAGTTTACTTTTGATTGCATCCCACTCTGAACAATTATGAACCAAAGAAGAACTATGATATTTGAATAATCCATAAAAGAAAGTGATTCGAAATTCCAAAGGTACACGAGAGCATGAAAACTAGGCTAGACTAGAAAATATTCATTCTGAAAACAACATATATGTGTTGAAATTCACTGGTAGATTACCAGAGAAACTTGTCCAACTCTTAGTTAAGATTGACACATCAGAACAATGGTGGTTCATTATGAATATTGTTCACAACTCATGAATGTTATTTAATGATGTCTGGAATAATTTTATTTGCTTGGAATTGCATCGAATTGAATTGCTGACAACAAACCGGATTACGCCAGGCATAAATTCGTATTGATTACTATGATGTTGAAATATTAATTCAATATTACCGGTACATGTGGATTTGTTATTTAGAAACAGTAGTTGAAAATTTACAGCATATAACATCAGCAATTAACAGAATTTTACATTAAAATTTTATCTTTGCTGAATTCTACAGAGGTTTTGTTAAATTACTGAGTGTCGTAAGAAAGATGAGTCTGTTACTGTTATTTGATCTATTGTGTCGCTTTCACTTGTTAAACGTTTGGATTATTTAGGAGCCCAAAAAATATTACTCTTCGATGTCGGTAGATCTCTCCTGGTTGTGGAACCTCAGAATTACCTTCGCTTGTCTCATCCCTTGTATATCTTCACACTATCTGAATATTTTGTGATTCACTACACTGGTTAGTTTTTCCATTATGGTTATATTTCTATCCCGCAGAACGGTTCTGTTACCACGAATTTTTTTTTCCATACGTTTTTGCGAGAGTTTCTCCCTCCTTTCTAGTGTACTCCGGAACTCAAAGAAGGATAACTATGTTTCAACTGCTTAGCGTGATTAGTTTTCCCAAGCGGTCACAGGCCATATTTGGGATGAAAACGTGAAAGCTCGGACTATTAGATTATCTATTACTGTTACCACTCTAATTTCTTTCGACATTGGGCGTTTTTCTCGATATTTTGCTTCTGCTCGAAAAATGCATTGGAATACGAGGATGTACTGATATCTAGTTAGCCTAAACCAGTTCCCTGCATAAACAAAATATTGCGTTACTATAGCAACGAACAATAACTTATTAGAAGTGTCAGTGTAAAGTTTGACGTCAAAAAATTAAACTAGAGTTACGCAATAAATTGAAAGAAAAATTCTGTCCACCAAAATTGTGAAAATAAAAAAATTGGAGTATCGAGCCATCATCAAGTACCTGTATTTAAAAGGGTTAAGAGGTTAGCAGATTTACGAAGATATGCTTAATACCCTTGGTGAACAATGTCCTTCGTATGCGACCTTGAAAATTTGGACTGCAAGCTTCAAAAGAGGTAAATTTTCCATCGAAGATGATGACCGATCGGGAAGGCCAGTTTCTGTGTCAGTACCCGAAAATATCGATGCAGTTCATGACATGATTTTAACAGACCTTCGAATTGGTCTAAAACGGATATCTGAAGCACTAGATATTTCATACGAACGCGTTCATCATATAGTTCACGTCAATTTGGACATTGCTGCAAAATGGATCACCAAATGTTTGAATGTTGACCAAAAGCGTGCAAGGGTAGTAGCATCGCGTTCGATCTGTGCTCGATTTGAAACCGATGTAGACTTCTTAAACCAAATTGTTACTATGAATGAGACTTGGATACATTTCTACGATCCAGAAACAAATCAACAATCGATGGAATGGCGACACTCCGGTTCTCCAAGACCTAAGAAGTTTCGTGTCCAAAAATTTGCTGGAAAAGTTCTTGCTTCAGTTTTTTGGGATTGCCATGGAGTAATCATGATTGACTTCTTGGATAAGGGTAGAACAATAACTGGAGATTACTATTCGACATTACTGACCACTCTACGGGAAAAAATTGAAGAGAAAAGACGCGGAAAGCTATCCAAATGTGTTTTGTTTTTGCAGGACAACGCCCCTGCACACAAATCTCATGTTGCCATGCAAAACATTCGTAATTTAGGGTTTGAATTACTAGAACACCCCCCTCAATCACCAGATTTGGCTCCGTCCGACTATCATCTCTTTCCTCAACTGAAAATAAGTTTACAAGGTCGTGAATTTTCTTCCAACGAGGAGCTGATAAAAGCTGTGGAGGTCTGGTTTGCAGGGCAAGAAGAACCATTTTTTTTAAAAGGTCTAGAGACGTTGCAGGTTCGCTGTAATAAATGTATCCAATTAGGAGGAGAATATGTTGAGTAATGAAATATTTTGACATTGAAATTTTGTTTGGTTCTATAATAGGCTAAGAATTTCCCAATATATCCTCGTATGCCTATACATTTAGATTATTCGGTACTCCTTGTCTAGCTTATTCTGTTTGTATGTGTACCATTTGATGGAATTTATGTCCAATTATGTATCCAATTAGGAGGAGAATATGTTGAGTAATGAAATATTTTGACATTGAAATTTTGTTTGGTTCTATAATAGGCTAAGAATTTCCCAATATATCCTCGTATGCCTATACATTTAGATTATTCGGTACTCCTTGTCTAGCTTATTCTGTTTGTATGTGTACCATTTGATGGAATTTATGTCTAGATATAGTATTTTGGTCCCACTCACATGAGCAGGTTACCTTTGTGTTGTATTCTTCACAAAGTCGAGTATAACTGGCTGTGTCCTGGGCATGTTCCAGAATTGATCATTCCCAGTAGGAAGTATAACTGATGATGACTTTCCTAATTATTCTATATGTAGTATTTTTTGTAACTTTCTCCACTAATATATGAAAGCATAGGCTAATCTTTGTGTGAAAGGTTATCTTGAATCTCATATTAGTTCTTCCACATTATCGCAGTACCCCGTCAATAATGATGTCTAACTTTTGCTATGTTCATCTTTGACATAATTTTTGGAAGATCATATCCCCAATCAAAATTTTTTCAATCTGGTAGGAATTTCCACTTCATCAATCAATTTTTATCCGCGCTTGTTCCAGAGTAGTTTTTATCTAGCGTATAGCTAAGATGTTGGAATCCGATCAGCAGAAATCTTATGAAATCAATGCTGCGGAAACTGAGGATCTTCCGCAGATACAGAAGTATGGGCCAATACATGAGATTTCCATCAAGTACATCGGAAAAATTCACCATTGGATTCCTCAGGTCAAGTGAGCTGAAATTGAAGATCAAGGGACAGGATAATACATTTAATGTCAGTTTGTCCAGCTTATGCAAGATGGATAGATTTTATTTGAAAATGTTACTACACATATTTCTTGCAGGACAAATAGTGAATAAAAAAATCAATAAAAAAATAGTATAAATACAAATACAACAGAAACATGTGAAAACAAATTCAATAGAAATATGTAAAATACTTATATAAAATTGAAGGAGCACAAAAACAACTGAAATATTTAAAATATGTGACCGAACAGGTAGTCACAAGTTGATATAATATACGTAAATAAGTAAAACTAATCATTAAAAAAATGTGTAACATCAGGAAAAAGTCGAATTCAGATATTCCCCAGTACCTACTATAGAAACAACTCTCTAGTAATGATGATTTGATTTTCATTTTGAATGAATAGTAGCTGAGCAAGTTGTATTCGTCTGGTAAATGTTTATACAGACTGACTTTCAATGAATTTCTCTGAGACTTTGTGGTCTCAGCCAATATCTACAGGCATATCTTTGCGCTATGAGGTTATACTACCATAGCCGTCACTCGTGCCATATAGACGCCACACCCAAAGATACTAAAATTTAACAAGGAGAGTTTAATCCCCATAAGACAATGGGGACACTAGTAGAAAGAGATGAAAGAACATTTGCGACGAAATGTGACGAAGTTGGACGTGTCATGGCCGCCGTTCTCTATAGACAGTGACGGACTAGCTCTTGGTATATGAGAGTTACTGCTGACAGTTTTGTTGCTTGGTTCGAGTTCGACTCTGTACTCATTTACAAGTACGTCACTATGACGCGTTGATGCTACAAGATTCTGATTGGCTAGAGCTTATTAAACCCTCCTTGTTAGTTTAGTATCTTTGCGCTACACCCACCTACATGAGGACATTGAGTTTATTGTGGAGAATGAGAAGTGCGCAATCTATCAAAACTAGTCAGTCATCACCCTCAGGTAATTAATAGCCAATGAGCCTGTACTAATAGTAGAATAATATCCGTCTGGGGTATTCCACTCCACGCGGAACGAATATTGCCAGAAAAGAGGAGAAAACTGAATTTCTGATTCCATCTCGGCAGGCATTCCCCAAACCCTTCTGTTATAATAGTGGTGTTGATCAAAGGGGTCGTTGGTGAGATAAAAGACGCGCAACTCTTGAATCAGAAAATTATACCGGCCTGTCGCAAAACGGCCGAAATTTTGGATTGACGAGTGGTAAATCCGTCATCTTCGGATCACTTTCTCGTCTCATGGTACATGATTTTTGAATCCAATAATCACCTACACCACAAAGTGGGGATTAGCTGTGTGTATAACGATACCAGCAAGCCCTCTAAGTGGGTCAAAAAAGGGCCCAACTGAAACATCCCTGAAGGAAACGTATTCTGCTATACAGTTTCTTGAACCAACATACAATCCTATCTGAAATTCGAGCGTCTGAGACCTTAACCTTTCGGCCTACTGGGTGTTCTTTGGAGGAGCATATTTGCTTTAATTCAAGAGAGTTTTTAGCGGGAGTGGTGCTTCTTCTGATGCTCTGGTTATTGCTGCAATGACTCTATTCTTCGTCTTAATTTTGCATAGTCTTGGCGATGGTGTGTTGAGTCGATATTACTGTTGAATTTCCTGAAGCTTTTTCTTTTAGCTTCCATTATCTCTTTGCTGTAGGCAGTCAGTTCTCCGGTGTAGTTGTGACCAATGACATATTACTGTTTGACTCCGTTATTCACATTTGCGGTCAATACAGAGTCACATTCTGAGCAAAATTTTTACTGTCGTTTGTTTCGCTGAAACTATCTGCTTATGTACCTTGTATATAAGCAGATAATTAAGCAGAAACAAACTCAGCTTTGCCGACTTTTAGGTTGACTGGCAACCATTTTCAGTGAAGCAAGCGGCAATAAAAATTGTGCTTAGAATGTGACCGGAACTCGATGGTTTGGTGCCCTCTAGCGTCGAATCTGGTGATACAATCGAGTTGAGACAATGGAGACTTTTACTCAGGATGACTGCAGCTACAACATATGCAAAATTCATCCATTTTCACCAAAAGACTTTTCCCATAAGATGTGTGCGTGATATTTTTTCCTTTCGAAGAAAGTTATTTATTCATTTGCTTCGTCAAGGCCCATGATGATTAAATTTACTTTTATGACCGGCTGCGCCCGCATGATATTAAAACCAATTAACACAAATCACCGCGCGTGCTCTACAATCCATATTTTCTCTGAACGCCACTGGGGTCAGTGTCCATTCACTTTGATCAACATATCTGTATCCTTCTCAGTGAAAGTGTAACTGGAATACTGAAATAGAAATGATAATGGGCTCTTTCATATTGCGAAATGTTTACTGGCATATTCTTGATAATTTTTTTATCACAAAACGTAGCCTTGAAGAGAAATGCTTGGCTTTGTGCATATATAGAAAATAATGTATAAGTAGTAAATTCGTGAGGTTGCAGTCAATTGGGGAGCTAATCAGAAATACTATTTAAAATTTATCGAGCTTTTGAGAATGTTTATTGTCTTCTTCAGGACGACTACAAAATGTATGGTTCACAGTTGGTATAAATATAAGAATAGATGGGTACTTACTAACGTGAGAATTAGAATGAAATTGGAACCACACGGACAGAAAACATGACACTAGATGTATGACAATGACAATTTATATTTGATAACTAATCAAGAAGGAAATTCTGATACTGGGTGAAATATAGATTATTTATTCAATTTGAGGAGGTAGGTATAAATTTAAATGAGATTATTTAAATCTGTTTTTTTTTGTTAATTGATTCTTCATTTTCATTGATGAGTATCATTTCCAGAAATATGCTTTTTGTTTGATTACTTTCAATATCTAAAATAAAATAACATATTGAGATATGTCTCTTGTATGAGATATAGTTATCAAGCTATACAGTGAGTGTCCATATTTTCGAAATAATATTCTTAGTATCCCAAAATAATATTATTTTATATAAAAACTATGAGTTTCTTTTTCACTTACTTGGATACTGTCAAAAATACTTACTAATATCATTGTAGTCAATAGCATATCATGATACAAGTGAATTAGGGGAGCATTTGAAACCTACGCAACGAGTTTAAGGGCACGACGCGAAGCGGAGTGAAACTATTTTCTCACATATTTATGACAGACAAATTTCAATATATGCCATCGAAGCTATACAGAAACATATAGTAATTTTTTAAAGGAAGTTTTTCACTGAAATATAGTAAAATCGGTTGAGTTCAGGTCAGAAACATGTCAGTAAAATTTATGCCATGACTCTTAATTAATTTTCATATATTTATACTAAAAGGGCGGGGATTAGCGCAGTGGTTAAGCGCTCGCCTGGTAATCGAGAGGTTGCAGGTTCGATTCCCAGTCGGTGCGATCTTTTTTCATTTTCAGATGTGAAAGTCTGAATGACTGAGGCTCGTGTCGGCTAGGAATAATCCTCCACGATTCACTGTTGCGTTAAAATTAACAGTGCTGCTCCTAAAGTGGCGTATGGAGTTATTAACAAGGCCTATCCAGAACACATGGCTAATGACCATAGCAGTCGATGCCAAAACACCAAGGAAAAAAAAAATTATACTAAAAAAAATCAGGACATTTCCCATAATTACATCTCAGTTTTACGTGGAAAGGGTGTATTTTTTTGTGGACATCGACAAACTATCGCATGTGAGCATCAACTTCATTGAAGCAGCATTGCAAAAGTCAACAAAACATCAGATCAGAATATTTAGTAGTGACTGGATTTCAATTACCAGAAGGTACTTTTTGTAAATATCCTGAAATATAGTAAACATTCAACCCTTGTAGTTTTTATAACATGTGTAACCAATCTCTGTGTTCTCAGATAGATCGCGTTCCGATCAGAAGAAAGCAAATAGCTTGCTAAATGGTAATATCCCACTGAGAAAAGTGAAAACTTTTTCGTTTTTCAAGAGAGTGAAATTCTGCAACAAAGTTTTCGATGAATAACTCTATAAAGAAGTCAGGGCTGAAGTAAATTAATTTCTAGAGAATGTACTCGATGGACTTTTCTATAATTATTCAGTACCTCCATCTACTGGAGAATGTGGACGAGCCCATTACGTTTATCTGAAGTGAAAGTATAACAAGTAGAGCGATACCAACTGGTTATCTATTGACGAGTACTTTTCCCCGATGAATTTGATTGATGGTAACCGGTGAATACATTCACGTTACCCTAATAACTCAGGAATCCTCGAATCACCTGTTGCCAATCGAGTTCAGTTGGTATTTCAATGGGATTCTAATTTGGCTCTAGTTAGCAGGCAATTCATTTATTCGTATTATTGCGTAACTGCATTGGAGAAAATGAGTAGAGAGGTTGATATTGCCTTTCTGAATTCTGAAATGAAATCTATTACGCTTTCGCTTGTACGAAATTATTAAAAAATGTCCTCTAATGAGGAACGTTTGTGAAATATTCTTTGACAACAAATTTTATATAAAATGATATAAATTTCGTATCTTGGAGCAGAAGTTTGAATGAAAACTCTCGTTGATTTAGATTGACGTTTATTCATCTTGTGGAGTGTTCAACATATATACAGTGCGGTCCAAAGGTATGGAATAAATTCATTTTTAGCGTAATTATGTATTTTATGAAAAAATCCTGAAACAGGTCAATTTTTATTGGCAATTTGACAATTTACAGTATGAAAATATTACCCCCTTCTTGCACCCCCTCTGAATTATGAGCACCCCCTCAAAAAATTTGAATGAGAAAGGGGGTTGTGTTGCACCTTTTTCAAAAGGGATTTTCATTCTCTGTTCAGCAATACTGAGAAAATTTATTCTGAATATGTAAAATGTTGATAGACTGAAGGAAATAATGTAACATAATGTTTAGGAAGTATATTTCAATTTGTTTTACAGTTAAATTAAATGTTCAAAATGACCACCATTCACTTCTTGACAATAAGCAAGGCGATCTTGGAATTCTCGTAGAACATTTTGTGGGACCTCAGGGGTTATGTTGTTAATTTCTTCCGATATCCTAGTTTTTAAATCTGCAATATTGTCTGGTCTATTGAAATATACTTTTGATTTTAAATAACCCCATAAAAAGTAATCGAGAGGAGTCAAATCGGGGGATCTAGGCGGCCATTCAATCGTTCCACGTCTGCCAATCCACCTATTGGGAAAAACTGTCAAATAATCTCGAACAATACGTGTGTAATGCGGTGGAGCTCCGTCTTGTTGATACCAAATTGATCTATCTATTCCATTTGGATCATTAACATCGGGAAAAAGTCTTTTTAATGTAGGCACTAAAAAGTTCATCAAAAAACCTAGATAAACCTCACCATTAATTGTGCCTTCAAAAAAATAGGGGCCAATAATTTTGTTTTTAATGATACCAGCCCAAACGTTCACTTTTTTGGGATATTGTGTGTGAGCCTCACACATCCAATGAGGATTTTCTCTGCTCCAATATCTACAGTTTTGTCTATTAACCGTTCCATTTAAATAAAAAGTAGCTTCATCAGAAAACACAATTTTGTTTATGAACTGCAAATCTGCTTCGATTCTATCCATCATCAGTTCACAGAATTGTTGCCTTCTATCAGGGTCATCCTCATTTAACTCCTGAACCAACTGAACTTTATAAGGATGGTATTTTTCTTTATGTAAAGCTCTCAATATCGATGATTTACTTACATCATTGTCGGCGGCAAGTTGTCTACTTGTCATATGCGGATTTTCCTCAATCGCTAACAGTACATCTAACTTTTTCTCCTCATCCAATGCAGCATTTCGACCTGGTTTTTGACGAGTTTTTACATGTCCAGTTTCACGGTATTTTGTTTCTATTTTGCTAACTGTAGATTGTGATACGTGTTGACCAGGGTATTTATTATCGAACATTTCACAAACTTCCGTTTGAGTTCGTGTTTTATTACCGCATCCAAGCATAATTAAAATGTCTATTCTTTGAGTTTCGGATAAATGAGCCATAGATGAATCGAATACACACAAAAATATTTTTCAATACACCGACGTCTGCCAGCAACTCACAAATATCAAAATAACAGTAGTTTACTAGATTGACATTATATTATTTATGGGTTTTGTGAATAATTTTTTGGTGTCTTCAACGACTTTTTCCTGACTTTTTTAGCAAGACAGATAAGAAAGTATAAATTGTCAAATTGAGAATAGCAATCGACCTGTTTCAGGTTTTTTCAACGGATACATAATTTACAGTGTCAATATTTTTAAATTTTAATAAAAAAATTTCTCAGTTATGGTTGCACCAAATATGAAAAACTTAGTATTGCTGAACATATAATGAAAATCCCTTTCGAACAAGATGCCACACGACCCCCCTTCTCATTTAAAATTTTTGAGGGGGTGCTCATAATTCAGAGGGGGTGCAAGAAGGGGGTAATATTTTCATACTGTAAATTGTCAAATTGCCAATAAAAATTGACCTGTTTCAGGATTTTTTCATAAAATACTTAATAACGCTAAAAATGAATTTATTCCATACCTTTGGACCGCACTGTATGGAACATTTTTCATCTTCGATGTTAAAAGGTATATGAGTGTAGTGGTGGCGTCATCAGTATTAACTATGAGAATTGTAAAGGCGGAAACCGCTGGTGAATTTTGGTGTACAAGCTTTGGGTATTAGTGGTATTTCTTAGGTATTAGTGGGGAATTAGTGGAATTAGTTGAAAATTACAGCTATTAGTCCTGAATTAGGTGTATTAGTTGAAACTCATTGGGCATTAGTGGGTATTACTAGGGAATTGGTAGTATTAGTAAAAAATCAATGGAAATTAGTCGGGAATTAGAGGTATTACTCGAGTAATACACGGATACTAAACGAATTATTTCGTGCATGAAGGACAAAAAAAAAAGGTCGTCAACCCATCGAATCGGGAATTTTCGGATATCAGAAAACATCTGTGATTGGAATCACAATTGTGGAATTGAAAAAAAAAAAGATCTTCAAAATAATACTTGACAAAAACACCAAAAATTGGGATTTCTATTGCTTTCATTCCATAGGTATTAGAGGAATTAGTGGCATTTTTTCGGGGTATTACTTGGCATTTAATTTGGTATCAGCGTAATTAAATTAGTGTACACAATTTCCTCAGCGGTTTTCCCCTCGAGAATTGTAGTATTGTCGATATTGTTATGTTCATATTCGTATTTGATTTATACTTTATATTTCAGGCTCCATATATTTGACTCAAAGAGGTGTTGTTCTGTTTGATTATTGGATCACAGGAAACAATATAAAGAGTTACCCATTTGAAAGCGGAGCACCCTTTTAAATTTATTATTTTTTATTCGATTCAATGTATAGGACATTAATAGTTTCAGTTCAGTGTCATGAATTTGAAATGAAGTTAAAAATATCAATGCCAACGTCGAATTTATTTCATCTCAAAAAATCCAAAAAATATGGCAGCAATTATTTCATGAAGAAATATCAATTCCTAACTATATTATATAATAATACTTTATTTAGTCTTTAGTCCAGGACTAAAAATGAAAAAATATAATTTTTACATACTTATAGATAAAAACACTCAGTGTGTCCATGAAGTAACCCCCCTGTTAACTTTTGAACGGGGTGGAATTTTTGTTTGAATTTTTTTTTGATGGAATGGTATGTTATGAGCAACATTTTGACAGTAATAAAAAATGTCTGTCCTTCAAAGTGGCGGCCAGGCGCCATTTTGAAAGATTTATTTAATTTGCATGGGGGATAGAGTGATACCTAATTCGAATTGTCTTCTGATTTTCTATACGACTAGAAAATTTCAGATAAATATATTCATCCAAAACAAAATGGCGGCACATTTAGTTAGAACTTTTATACGCGATTTCTTTGAATAAATGGCTTCAAACGAGCTCAATTGAAATGAAAAAATATTTTTTGATATCTACAAATGTTCTCTGTCCCTCAGAATCGTATATGGGACATGATTTCTGAGATTTGCTGAGATTCAATAAAACGAGGTATTACACTACTTATCTACTTATTTGAATTTTTTCTAATATGGCACCCATCTGCCCTTTTGAGTGACGAGAAGCTCTTGCAAAAACGAAAAAATATTTTATTATTGCACTAAAGCTCTTTAATAGCCATTTATTCGACAGGATCCTCTCGTGAGAGTTCTAAAATAATATATCGCCATTTTGTTTTGGACCAATATTTCGCTGTCTTATAGAGAATTGAAAAACGAATTGAATGAGGTATCAGTCGACCCCCATGCAATTTAAAAAAAAATAAATAAAATAAATATAGAATTTTTTCATCATTGTCAAAAAATAGCTTATGAACTACAATTCAACCAAAAAAAAAATTCAAAGGAAAATTCCACTCCGTTCAAAAGTTAACAGGGGGGGGGGGGGTTACTTTATGGACAGACTGTGTATCTTGAAAAACAGGTATATAAAATAGATTAAAATACATTTATTACAAACAGGCAGTTAGAAATATATCAGTCAAGAATTGAAATAACATGATATTTTTGGATTTCGATTTGACAATAGATAGCGAATATGCATATCTCAATTAATCAGGGAGGTCATTAAAGTTACTTAACCCTTTGAAAAATACTGAATTTTGAGATTTCTCCATTTCAACAGGATCAATGAATATATTATTCCTAGATCTGGTGTTATAATTATGGTGTTCAGAAACGGGGGATATTTTTTCATTTGGAAACCTTGGGGCGTCACCTGTTCTTAATTTGAAAATAAAAATCATAGTTTGATGTAAGAACATTCTATCAACTGGTAGCCACTTCAATATACACATTTCATTTATAGGTGTTCGCTTGGGAAATGATAATATTGTTCTCATGGACCGATTCTGGAGTTTTTGTAAACGGCTCGATTCATTTTGTTGTATCAAACATAGAATGGTAGAGCAGTAGTTGAAGTGAGGAAGTACCAGCGTATTTTATTTAATATTTTTTGACAATTTCGAGAGAAAACTGGAACATCTGAATGAATGATTAATTTTAAATCAAATTGTTTTAATTATATAACTCGTATGATTTTTGAATTTCAATTTTTGATCGATAATGATTCCAAGTTATCAATTGAGTTACCGTTTACTTTTATTTCACAATCACTCTGTTCAAACTTATTATACCCTTGTTATTACTCATCATCATAAATTCAGTTTTACTTGTATTCGTCTTAAGTTTGTTTGCTCAACCCCATTTGTATACATTTTCAAAAGTTTCATTTACATTCTCTATCACCGTCAAGAACTCGTCAGAGCGTCATCTGCAAATGAGAGAACCGAGCACCTTCCATTATTTTCCGCTAAATCATCAATGTGAATGAGAAATGATAAAGGACCATGAACACTACCTTGGGGGACTTCCTGTGGGCTTGAGATTCCATCAGATAAAATATTATTTAATCTAAGTTTCTTTCTGTTCTGTTCTGTTCTGTTCTGTTCTGTTCTGTTCTGTTCTGTTCTGTTCTGTTCTGTTCTGTTCTGTTCTGTTCTGTTCTGTTCTGTTCTGTTCTGTTCTGTTCTGTTCTGTTCTGTTCTGTTCTGTTCTGTTCTGTTCTGTTCTGTTCTGTTCTGTTCTGTTCTGTTCTGTTCTGTTCTGTTCTGTTCTGTTCTGTTCTGTTCTGTTCTGTTCTGTTCTGTTCTGTTCTGTTCTGTTCTGTTCTGTTCTGTTCTGTTCTGTTCTGTTCTGTTCTGTTCTGTTCTGTTCTGTTCTGTTCTGTTCTGTTCTGTTCTGTTCTGTTCTGTTCTGTTCTGTTCTGTTCTGTTCTGTTCTGTTCTGTTCTGTTCTGTTCTGTTCTGTTCTGTTCTGTTCTGTTCTGTTCTGTTCTGTTCTGTTCTGTTCTGTTCTGTTCTGTTCTGTTCTGTTCTGTTCTGTTCTGTTCTGTTCTGTTCTGTTCTGTTCTGTTCTGTTCTGTTCTGTTCTGTTCTGTTCTGTTCTGTTCTGTTCTGTTCTGTTCTGTTCTGTTCTGTTCTGTTCTGTTCTGTTCTGTTCTGTTCTGTTCTGTTCTGTTCTGTTCTGTTCTGTTCTGTTCTGTTCTGTTCTGTTCTGTTCTGTTCTGTTCTGTTCTGTTCTGTTCTGTTCTGTTCTGTTCTGTTCTGTTCTGTTCTGTTCTGTTCTGTTCGGTTCGGTTCGGTTCGGTTCGGTTCGGTTCGGTTCGGTTCGGTTCGGTTCGGTTCGGTTCGGTTCGGTTCGGTTCGGTTCGGTTCGGTTCGGTTCGGTTCGGTTCGGTTCGGTTCGGTTCGGTTCGGTTCGGTTCGGTTCGGTTCGGTTCGGTTCGGTTCGGTTCCGTTCCGTTCCGTTCCGTTCCGTTCCGTTCCGTTCCGTTCCGTTCCGTTCCGTTCCGTTCCGTTCCGTTCCGTTCCGTTCCGTTCCGTTCCGTTCCGTTCCGTTCCGTTCCGTTCCGTTCCGTTCCGTTCCGTTCCGTTCCGTTCCGTTCCGTTCCGTTCCGTTCCGTTCCGTTCCGTTCCGTTCCGTTCCGTTCCGTTCCGTTCCGTTCCGTTCCGTTCCGTTCCGTTCCGTTCCGTTCCGTTCCGTTCCGTTCCGTTCCGTTCCGTTCCGTTCCGTTCCGTTCCGTTCCGTTCCGTTCCGTTCCGTTCCGTTCCGTTCCGTTCCGTTCCGTTCCGTTCCGTTCCGTTCCGTTCCGTTCCGTTCCGTTCCGTTCCGTTCCGTTCCGTTCCGTTCCGTTCCGTTCCGTTCCGTTCCGTTCCGTTCCGTTCCGTTCTGTTCTGTTCTGTTCTGTTCTGTTCTTCTTCTGTTTCTGTTCTTCAAGTAATCCACTAGCCATGCCATGCATGCATTTCCAATAATACCGATGCTTTCTAATTTTTATATCAATCTGTTTCTATCCACAGTTTCAAAAGTTCTTTGAAGGTCGAGAAAGTTTTTTTTTTTAAATCGTCCAGGACACATTGTATTGTCTCACAACTATGACCACTCCGAAAACTGGACTGCACACTATTTATTACTCTATTCTGTTCTATGAAGTCCACCATTTGCTCATATGCGGCCTTCTATAAGACTTTTTCTGTAATGGGTAGGATATTGATTGGTCTCAGGTCATCAGCTTTGGTAGAGTTTTTTACTATGGCATAGTTGAAATTTAAATTACGATTTTGAAAAATTTTGGCAAAAATCGTCCTATATATCACATGAATAAAATATTGTGATTTGCAATTTTGTATCAGACCGCTATCACTGCTTTCAGTTTGAATTATGAAGATATCTGGCGGACAGTTGGTCTCAATATTGTCAATCTCTGTTTCTTCTGAACCCGCCTCAAATAAAGATTCAATTGAAAAACCTTATTTGTTAGTTGCAGAGTTTGAAAATTGTTGATGCAGATATGTCAGCAAAACAAAAGACGAAAATAGTCGAATATATTCCAGTCATTGGTAAAGTTTATTGCAGCGCGAGCACACTTACAAAGAAGTATGACTTATGATGATTTAATATACAGGGTCCTGCAACACTGCGTCAGGCTTTCACAGCACTCATACCATAGAAGTTACTGATTTTGTTCAAATGTAAACTCAAACTATTACATTACATTACAAAAAAATATTTCAGATATACAAAGTATTTCATAAGTGTGTGGCAAATTGAAATTGAAATTTTTCAAATGGGATACCCTGTATTCATTTCCATATTCAGAATCACCCTAATGACCATAATTCATGACCGCAATATCAGCACCAGTCTTTGGCATGTTCGGACATTATTTTTTTCAAAAAACAAAAAAATGTACTTCACACCTCCCAATTCAAAGATTCATATCGTTACCTAGATGTCAAATCCCCGTATCTCAAAAAGCATAAATGTTTAGGAAACACAAAAAACTTCTCATTTCTTCATCTTTCCTACAATCGAAATGAGATTTTAATCAGTGGTTCTTTGCCTATTGTGTAAAAAGCCAAGAATGACGAAATTTGCAAGTTTCTTCAAAAAAATATGTTTTTTGCAAAAAATTGAGATACGTGGTTTTCCTAATTATATGTAGACGGATTTTATGAGATACGTGTTTATTGAAACGAAATTGAATGCATTTTACTTGGTTAGTATTATTGTATTTTTTACAAACTTGGGAATATAATAATAATAATAATAATAATAATATTTATTTTACCAATAGCAAAAATACATAATGGTATTTTACAGAATCAGATGCCAGACTGGCAAAATAAATAGTAGAAACCCACAAAGGCTGGGCCTGTACGTGGGTATTAGTTATTCATATAGGTAATAATAGGATAATACTAACAGTATGTAATAAGTTAAATACTCAACAAATCATGACGTGCATCAGCGAAGGTGGGCTTCGCATAATTATTCACAAATAATCAAGAACCACAAAGTCAAAGACTGTCCGAGGTACGAGTTTATGTGAATTAATTATTTCTATATCCTATAACGACATTTTTAGAGAATATAAAAAGAATTCAGTTGAAATTGTCGAAGTGATGACATTGTACAGTTATGAGATTTGTTAGATAATAATAGTAATTTAGCAACAATAATAATAAAATAATAATAGTAGAAGATTGAATTACGAGTAATGAAGCATGTGTCTGACTGTAACGAATATTTACCCTCTTCCATTTCTCAACTTATTATCAACTTTTTAGTTCTATTAAATTTCTAACCTTCTTTCTGTCATTTGACAATAAGAATTTCTTCAAGGCATTTTTGAATTTATAGGGGAGGTGTTCGTTCGAATATCATGGGGTATAAAATTATATACTCTTGGAGCTAGAAACATGTGACATTTTTGTCCAACAGTTTTAATTGATGCTGGAATGATGAGGTCATTGTTGGTGTTACTTCGAGTTTGGTACTGGTGTGATATGTGAGCGAATTCATGTTTTCTTTTAAAGTATAACAATGCAATTTTGTTGAAGTATAATTGTCGCGTGTCCAACACTCCTATTTCATTGTATAGGAGATCGCTGGAGTAGTTCTTATCCTTTCTGTAAATTATTTTCAGAATGAGTTTTTGTATTACTTCCAGCTTATCTAGGTGAGTATTTGTGACTCCTCCCCATCCTATGATACCGTACGAGATACGCGATTCAACAAGCGCATGGTAGATCATTTTTAGGTGGACTAAATCTAGCACTTTTGCAAGGTATTTGAACCTATGTATCATTGTCCTAATGGTGTTATTACCTTTTTTGATATGACAATCCCAACGCAAGTGATTATCAATAGTAATGCCTAAGTATTTGGTCTCGTTTGTCGACTTGATTGTTACCTCATTTCCTTGGTTATTAATTTGGAGGTGAGTGAAATTCGGTAGATTGTTTTTGTAATTGGCCAATGGAAGGAACATCGTTTTTTGTACATTTACAGTCAATAACTTACTGTTGAGTCAAAAATCTTGCTAAGATCAGTTTCTACTATTTGTTTAAGGTTTTCCCATGAATTGGAGGAGTAGATAATTGCAGTATCATCGGCAAAGCTGTATATTTCCCCACTGGTGTTAATTTTCAACAAGTTATTGATGTAAATGATAAAAAGAATCGGACCCAAAACGGTTCCTTGTGGTACCCCACATTTAATGATCCTTTTTTCGCTATATTGATTGTTGATTTTAACAATTTGATTCCTATTTGTTAAATAACTCTGTAAGAGGGTAAATAGTGTTCCCCTGAACCCCATGTCTCGTAGAGTTTCCAATAACTGTACGTGGTCAACCGTATCAAAGGCCTTGGCAAGATCAACAAATACACATAAAGATGGTTCACTTTTGTCTAAGGTGTCGTACATTTTTGTTGTGACAGCGGATATTGCATCTTCGGTGGAACGACCTGATTGAAACCCGAATTGGTTTTTTGACAGCAAATTATATTTGTTCATGAAGGATTCGATACGTTTTTTTAGAATTTTTTCAAATACTTTCGCCAAATTATTTATGATTGATATGGGTCTGTAATTAGATGTGATTTTTTTGTTACCACTTTTGTACAATGGTTTAATAATGGCAATTTTGAATTCAGGAGGACATACTCCATTTTCGAAAAGTTTGTTTATGAGGAATGTCAGTGGTGATGCTATTTCTGTAGAAATTTTTTTCAGTGTCTCAGTCGTGATACCATCGATACCTGGTGACTTATTATTTTTTAATGTATTTATTGTATCAATTATTTCGTACTCATTAGTAGGTTGAAGAAAGCAAGACTGTTCGTTGATTTTTCTTCTTGGGGTGTTTGCTGGTTTGACAATTTTACTGGCAAGGTTTGGACCGACCTCCGTGAAGAACTCGACAAATGCTTCAGCTGTTTCAAAGTCATTTTCCGTTAGTCTATTGTCATGGTTCAGTATTTTGGTTATAATTTCCGGCCCTTGTTTACCTGCACACATATTACTAATAGTCTTCCATAGATTTTTCGCATTATTTTTATTCTTTTCTATTTGTTTTCTATTGAAGTCTTGTTTGGCTGCTCTCATGATATGTTTTAAGCGGTTTCGGTAAGAAATTAATTCTTCCTTCAGTTCCATGTTGTCTTTATTTTTTTTATGCAAAATATAAAGTTTATCTCTTTGAGATATCGATTTTATTATGCCATTAGTTATCCATTTTTTCTTTTTTATGAATTTACGTTTATGTTTTATGAATTTAGTGCTATTGTTGATAAGAGTAGTTAAGGTGTTAATGAAATAGTCGGTTGCAGCCGTAACATCATTGGCATTATATAGGATATTCCAATCAAAATTGGTCAGGTTAGTTTTAAGTTTTTTGTAATTGGTTATTCGTATTTCATGTACTGGCATATCATTTTTGTTTTCATTCAAGTTGATGTTCAAATTCATGAGAGTTGCCTTGTGGTCGGTCAGATGTGTTTCTAATACAAAGGTCTGACAGAATTTTTCAATATCAGGTGCTTCGGTTCGCAAAAATATGTGGTCTATGCAAGATTTAATTCTGGTGGCGGAATTTATAGTGGAAGTAAAGTTGAATTCACTAAGAACGTTTAAGTAATCTGACGTTGTTTTATCATCAAGAAATAGATTGATATTGATATCACCTACGATTATGTGGTCGTCACGTCTATTTTTCAGTTGACTGACATAGTTGTACAATTCAATATTGAATTCTGCATCATTGGTGGAAGGTGGTCTGTAGATGGCTGTCAATGTCATATTTTTTTCCAATGCAGTCAGTCTTACTTCTATGGCTTTACATTCGCCGATTTCAATGATGTTGGTAACATAGTTTATTGACTTTTTAAGATACACAATGACCCCATCATTCTGGTTTATGTCCCCGTCGCTGTAGATCAAATTATAATCCACCATATTGAAAAACTGTAAGTCATGGACTCTCCATGTTTCAGTTAACACAATACATTCGAATGGGTTTTCAAATTGGCTGAGTACAACCTCCAACTGATCAAAATTCTTTGATATGCTACGAATGTTCTGATGAAAAATTTTAAAGGGAAGTACTTTGTCCTTATTTGAGATATGGTAGTCGCAAGGATGATCTATCACCTTGGTGGGAAAATCATGATGATTAACATCTCGGATGAAGGGGTCCATGCTCAATTTTTGTAGAAGAAATAGGAAGAAGTAAATAAATATTACTTTGGACTCACCCCGTTTTCCAGGTTTTTTTTAAATTTTTATTGGTGGATAAATTAATTATAATTATAACATACAAATTTACAAACACGCACACATACACATGTATTTATCTGTATTTGGTTGTTTGCGGGGTGAAGAAGTAGTTACTTGGTTACTTCTGGCTTTTTTTTTCTTGCGACCTGGTACTGACAAATCTTTATTGGGTAGACGTAGCAGAAGGTCTTCTGGATTTCTGTATCAGTTTAGCTTCCGACTGCAATTCACTAGTAGGAGTTGACGGGGTACTCTTCGGCTTCTGTTCGTTTTCAGTTTTGGATTCAAGGGCTAGTAGATCAGAAATTTCATACACATCTGCGTTCACATGTAGCTTATTATTTTTTATAAAACATATGTTGGTTTCTTCTAGTCTGGCTTTCAAGAGATACTTCCTGAGTAGTTTACTTTCCTCTCTTTGTTTGGGTGTTTGATCTGGGACGATACTGATATTTTTACCTTTGAGGAGTTGTTTTTTTTGTAGTACTTCTTTTTTTGCAATAAATGTGCTGAATTCAACTTTCAGAGGACTGGTATCTTCGTTCCCAAGGAAGTAAAAATCGTTGATATCCTTTGAAGTTAGTGAGACGAGGCACGCTGCATTTATTTTTTGGCATATAGTGTCACAGGAAGGCGCCTTGCTCTTTTTGCTCAGTCCGAAAATGATCACGTTGTTTTTTTGTCAGCCTTCTTCAATTCCTCTATTTCTCCTCTGAGTTCTTGGTTTTCCTTTTCGAGTTGGGATACTCTATTTTTTATTTCTTCTTGACTAAGTAGTAGTCTAGCTTCACTTGCTTCAATGGAATTCTTTATTTCACTTCTATTTCTCAGTACTTCATCTAATATTTGCTTAATTGTTAAATTCGTTTCAGTCATTTTACGGAAACAAGAAATGACCGTGTGTGATCTGCTTTATAGTGGATGTTTCTTATAATGATAAGAGAATTGGGCTGAACGTTTTTTCCCCTGGTCTGTTTCGTGTGATTAGGTTAGCTGGCACAGAATAAATGCTTGAATATTTACGTATTGGTTACGTTCAATCAGGATATTTATTGTAGTTTTGTTCGATTACACTAGACTGTCTTGCTGTGCTCAATTTAAAAATTTTCCAATTCGTTCGTACCACTTTAATTCAGTATTCCTTAAAATCTCAATACGTTGTAACCTAAGAAATAATATGATTTAGTTAGTGGTTGAAGATCTACAATAGTGTGAAGGAAGTTTCGGAAGCTTATCGAAAAAACTTCGGATTTCCTGGCGTTTATTTTCATTGACTATCTTGATTTTTCTAGGATATTTTTCAGTGATATTAGGGATGCCAGAATCACTGTTCTTCACCCAGTTATTGACAGACCATTCACCCAATCCAAGAGTTGAAAGAAATAACTTCTTACAGACTGGTATTAAGTTTTCCCCAATTTGTATGTGGTAAAATAACGAAATTTTCCTTTTGGAATTTTTGTTTGTGGTTTTTTGTTTTGTTTTGTATTTTCGTAACCATAGCTACCACATAAGTTTTACGTTGTCTCCAGTCCATTTCAGACCAAAATTTTTTGAATAGTCACTGCATATCTTCTTTGCTTATCAAAGAGCATTGCCTCTTATTTTTGGAATGTTGACATTTCTCCGAATTACATCTACTTCCTAATTGTCGAGGATTTCTTTCAACTCTACTCTTCTTACCATCTTTGTCCTTATTACTGATGTAGTCTTGCCCTTTCATTCGTAGCAGTTTGGTTTTGTTCACTTGCCATTTAAGCGGATCAGCGAATCCTTTTTTAGCACGTTTCACAACAGGCTTTGAAGAGTCACATTCTGGTTCACCTCTTTTTATTAGTCTTGCTAATGGTAAGATGTCGGAAGATGCGTCCGATTGTACATCATTATCTGAAAATATTTATTGTAAAATTGGTAAATTAACATCATTACTGCTTTTACCTGATGGTTTATAACTAGATCCGAGTTCTGAAATGGGTCCTCTTGACAGTCTTGACCAGAGTCAGGATCATGATAGGATCTTACTTCATCCTGAGTAGTATCAACTATTGGGCTTTCTATCATTGTGGTATTTTCAATGATGATAACATAGGTGACCATAGTAAGTGCAGTATAAGAATTATTATTAAACAAAAAAACTTGATTTTCAAATTCCGATTCTAACAAAGGCACTTGAATCGACGGACTAGATTCAAGTGGCGCTACTGATAAAATGAAGGATTGAATATTTTCGTCAAAGAGATTATCTTCTCTGTCGGGTTGATCTGAAACTTTGGCACGTTTACTACTGGTACCAGATTTATACATGATCTTTCCCTTGAGCCCCAGTTGCCTTATTTGTTCACTTCTGGACGACATCTGTAATGCAAAAAGGGGGATTCAGATTAGGATCACCCTTTGTTATCAATAATGTTCTTGTTTTCATAGAAAACAAAAACACGTATCTCAAAAAAAAATCCATTATTTTACATGAAAACAAGATCGAAATCCTCGTATATGAAAAAAGTATCAACTACGTAATGTTTATATCGATCAGATTCATGTTAAAATTAAAAAACCGATAAACAATTCAACAGTGCATATACACTAATTATTATTAGCTGAAAGTATCAACCGAAAAGTTCCAAAATAGCTATTATAAAACCTAACCTATAATTTTCTTTACAGATAATGGTGAAAATATCAAAAATCTCGTGAAATATTGCGTTTAAAATAGTCTTATTATACAGTGAGCACGTATAGGTTGGAACAAATTCGTTAAAAGCTTGATATGGCCATTGGGGAAAAAAAGCTCAGCGATTTTCTTTTTCAGTTGCGCATTTTTTGGTATACTCAGATTTTTGATGACGTCATCGCTGTTCGAGTTATGACTTCATTATATATTTTTTAATGGCATTACCTATTTTATTAATTCTTTCAAAAAGAACGCATTTTTCTGTGTACGGGTGTCATATTTTTTTTTGTGTTAGATGACCGTATGTTCGAGAAATAAATGATATTTCATTCATAATAATGTAATATTAAGTCTGTTAACGTAAACTTTCAAAGTATGGTATCTCCACAAAATAAAATCTAGCAGGGTTAGATCATGAGATCTAGCTGGTCACTCTAAATATCATTCTGATTTTTGGTGACGTATTCACTTTTCTGCTGCAGGAAAACCCGGAAAAATCTACAGCCCCAACCCGGGTGGTCAGTTGCACACTTCGAGCAAATACCAGACGTCGGGATTGGCATCTAGGCAACTCACATCGCACTTGCTTCGCAACAAGGTATGAGGTCGCCTATCGATACCGATGTACTTGAGGAACATTCCCTCATACTCCGGATTTCAATCGCAGGCGAGGATTTTTCGAGTGGCCGGCTAGATTTCCTGATCTCATTCCACTAGAATTTGTTTTTGTGGGGATAACTCAAGACAAAAGTTTACGTTAACAGACCTAATATCATATTATTATGAATGAAATATCATTTATTTCTCGAACATACGGTCATCTAACATAAAAAAAAATATTACATCCGTACACAGAAAAATGCGTTCTTTTTGAAAGAATTAATAAAATAGGGTAATGCCATTTAAAAAAATATATAATGACGTCATAACTCGAACAGCGATGACGTCATCAAAAATCTGAGTATACCAAAAAATGCGCAACTGAAAAAGAAAATCGACGTGTCTGAGCTTTTTTTCCCCAATGGCCATATCAAGCTTTTAACGAATTTGTTCCAACCTTTACGTGCTCACTGTATAAACAGGGTACCTCAATTTGAAGAATTTTAATCACTAAAAATACACTATTTAAAACAAGAACATCGAGAAAACACCTGTTGATATTAGAATTAATACAAGATACGAGGTTTTCACATCTACATTTTAGGGGATAGGACATACGAGGAATTTCTATTTCGCGTAACGCTTGCGCTTTGTTACACTAATGAGTTGCAAGGTTTTCACCTCGATGAGAAATATATTTGTAGCTACAATAAAACTCATAACTCAAAATCAATGAATTATGAGATACGAGGTTTTGACATCTGGGCGACGATATGTTGTGTGAATTATGGACCGTGGTGGCCGTGCTATCGTGCATCGTTCTGAGGCATGGCATCACACGTTAAAAGGTAAGGCTGCGTCTTCCCTAGCTCACAGAAGTCTCTCGAAGACTTCCGAGGGTTGCAAGTAGGGGTGCAATCGGTTGACGGAAATAACGATTTTTTTTAACAATCATCCATTTCACTGTAAATTAATAGATAATTGCATTTGTGGAGGTTATAGGATGCTACCGTATTATTTTTGAATGTCGGCATCATACAGGGTCTTCAGAATGAATGTTTGAACTTTCCTCAGATTTTGCAAATAGAATACTCTGTATATTTTTTGATAGATGAACTCCTATGAATATGCAAAAGAGAATAAAAAATGTATTTGCCACTATTACACCTGATAGGTTGGCAGAAGTTGAAATGTCTTCCCGAAAAAGAATCAGAATGTGTATAGAACAGGGTGGAAGACATTTTGAACATTTACTTTAGTTTTCATTTCGTCATAGTTCGTTTTTTTCGATTCATTTGAAATAAATAATGATTTCACACCACCCGAGTTTTAGTTTTCATAAATATCTTAAAAACGGCTGGAAATGAGCAATATATCATCAAACAAACAAATATTTGCATTTAAATTCTACGTCGATCCATCGAAAATATACAAAGTGTTCCGATTGCAAAATCTGAGGAAATTCGATTCCATATTTTCGAAGTTCAAACATTGATTCTGAAGACCCTGTATGATGCCTACCTTCAAAAGTGATACAGTAGCATCGTAAAACCATCCCGAATAGAATTATCAGTTGACTTACAGTTAAATGGTTATTTCACACAATATATTATGAATTTTTGAATTGGGAGATATGAAATACAATTTAAAAAATTTTGTTCGAACCTGCCAAAGACTGGTGCTAATATTGAGGTCATAAGTTAAAGTCATTAGGGTGATTATGAGTATGGAAAAAAATACAGGTAATTCCATTTAAAAAAAACCAACTTCAATTTACCACACACTTTGTACATCTGAAATATTTTCTTATAATGTGCCATCATTGTCAACAGTTTGAGTTCACACTCGAACAAAATCGGTAACTTGTATGAGTGCTATGAAAGCCTGGCGCACTGTCGCAGGACCCTTTATATAATTATTTATTCGTGTGATTTTTGTTAAAACAATTTGGAATTTAATTTAAAAAAATTGCTGATAAGTTCTTGGAATTTTAGAATTTGAAAAGAACCGAAGAAGGCCTTGATGTTTCGAATTATATTTTATAGTTATGGAGGTGAAAAAAAACTTTTGAAGCCCTTTTCATTTTAAAAAAATCGTTCAAATCGGACTACAAATGAAAATTTGTTCCGTATTTTGCTCATGTCAACCCTTTTATTAATTTATCATTATTAATTAATTATATTAATTGTTTTTATATTAACATTTCTACTTGAATTGTACCGATCGTTGATCTTACCTAATCCTGCTTTGTTTTCATCTGATTCATTAAAAAATTTACAGATTTTAATTTTAGTTGTTTGATAATCGTGCGAAAGTTCTATTTGGCAAGTTCTACTTGGTAAGTCCTTTCCATAACGGATATCAAAAATTCATTTCAATTTTATGTTATAGTAAAGTCTGTCAAGTATTTCCAATATCCAACATTATTTTTCACCACATATCAAAGTACGCGAAGGTCTACATTATTTATATGAATTTTCTAGATATGCGACTTGTGCTCATAATGTTCAATATGTATTCTAGGAGATCAACGTATACAGGCTGATATCTTTTAAGTTCATCCTGAGATGCGAATGGTAATTATTATTAATGCAATGCCGGAAGATTTTCGAACGTTAATCATCTTGATGGGTAGCAGGTTTTTGCAATTGTTCGGTTTCTGCAAGCTTAGGTGCTACTAAATAACTAGATAATAATAACTAGATGTCGGGGCGTGGCGCAGTGGTTAGAGCGTCCGGATCTTAGTCGAAAGGTCCGGAGTTCGAGCCCCAGTTGCGGCTGGGATTTTTTTATTCAATTTGACTGAATGAATCATTAGAATCTCGAGGCTCGACTGGGGTGAGTCCTGCACGATTCACTGTTGCGTTCCAATTAACAGTGCTGCTCTTAAGGTGGCGTATGGAGTTATTAACAGGGCCTACCCATAATAACACATGGCTAATGACCATAGCAGTCGACGCCAAAACACCAAAGAAAAAAAAATAACTTACTGATTCTGACATATGAAATGATACCTTTCCGAACTGAATGTCAAAGCGTGAAACTTTTCATCGATAGTAAGTAAAACTTATATAATGAAATAGAAAAAATTAATTAGAGAAATTACGTTTATTCTAAACACAAAATAATCTTATACGAAAATATCGTTTTTCTATTATGAAATTTGAAAAAACAGTATTTTTCAAGTTTGATCAAGGTTTACACATAACTGTCTCCTACACCCAGTAAGCACATCATAATTGGCTGACTCTTGGTTTCATATTGGGCCTATATTGATATATTGTAAATGAAGAAATAATATTGGCCCAACGAAAAAAAAAAACAATATTGTTTCAATAATATTGGTGGAATATTGGTTTAATAATTTTTACCAATGACGATAATACAATATAGTCTACATACAGTTTTCAACATCCAGAATGAATATTGCAATCCCAATATTCCACTACTATCGATTCTAACAAAAAAACTATATTTTATTTCCAAGTTTGATAGCACATTGGTTGATTATTAGTTCAGTTATATTCAACCAATTGTATTAACTTATATTTAGTCAGTATTAGTTTATTCATATTCATCAATATCGATAGAGCAATATTGTCTCCATATTGTCTTCAACACCTGGAGTGAATATTGCAATCCACATACTCCTCTCATATCGATTATAGGATTAAGAAACTATATGGTTTATCCAAATAATTTGATTACATTCTGAATGCATTTTGAATGTAGATTGTTGCATATATCATTTGGTCCATATTGGTTGAGTTTCTACCAATGTCGATAACAAAACATATGAAATAAATATTGCAATACCAATTCCTCATATTGATTCTAGGGACAAAAACTATGATGCATAACTAAATTCGATAGCACATTGATTGGTTATTATTTCAGCTACATTCACCAAATTGTATTAACTCATATCCGGTCAATTTTGGCTGATTGATATTTACCAATATTGATGAAACAATATTGTCTTCATATTTCTCGCAACATCTCGAATGAATATTGCAATCCCAATATTTCTCTCATATCGTTTCTGGGGATACAAAGCAATGTTATACATCCAGAGGTTTGATAGAACATTGGTAAATTATTATTACACGAATAGTGGTCGAATATTCAGTACACCATATTAAAATATATCATGATCAACCAGGATGAGAAACCGCAAGGTACAAAGAGAACATCTTCTAAAACCTAAGGAAATATATTATATACTTCTCACAAATTGTTTTCAATGCAGCTTACTCTTGGTTATGGTGACCGAACGGTAGACTCCTCGGTGTTACCTTCGTTAATTTGTACTGATATAGGGCTTTGTCAAATTGTGTGAAAGCTCTCAACCCTACCCCGAATTACATCACATCAATTGTCAGTCATTTCTGGTCAGTTATTTCATACTAACGAGGCAAATCAAAACAAGAAACACTGACCTTTAACATCACGACAGCGCCTTATCAGCGCTCGAGTCGGACATTTGATACAGGCGGTAGGTCCGTACCCAGAAATTCCCAAGTGAAAAGCGACTCACAATGATGAGTGAAGATCCTCTACAAAGAAGCTCTGACTGCAGGGCCTCCCAGAACAACCCATCCCACCAACAAACAAGCAAAACGTACTCGACAGTACTCAACCAGACAATTCATAAATTTCCCTCCAAAAAGTAGGCAAAACTGCTTTAGAAAATGTAAAATTGGAAGAATATCTCATTGCTGTAGGTACAATTGTTAAACCTAGCAATAACACTTTCTCATCAATAATTTCAAATAATCGAATATGTTTTTATTTATTAGTTGAAAATTTCATGAATGTCAGCAAAGAAACAATCAAAACCAATAAATACGTCGTCCAAGCCCACAGAATAATTACTCTGAATGAGAGACTATCAATATCTTATGTGTCTCCTTCTATTCCACATAACATAGAAACTGAACTTATCAAAATAGGGATTGAGCTAGTGTCACCAATCATCTTCCTCAGAATCGGTAATTCTTATCCTGGATTCAAACATATTCTTAGTTTTCCTAGGCAGACATACTTTACTCCTTCATACAGACTCAAAATGCCAGAGTCCATCTTAGTAGCTCACGAACAGACCTCCCACCGCATATTTCTGTCTATAGACCAACACTCCTGTTTTGCAAATGTGACATCTTGCAGTGAACTGCTCAACGAATGTAAACCCCATTGTAGATGCTGAAGTTTCCAACAGTAACCTTGCACAAAAACAATCTCAAATTACTAAAACCAATGAAGAATATCAATAGTCAACAAGGCCCAGTAAAGGAGATTGCTCTTTAAACTATGCAGTTTCGACCACTAGACCAACGCCTCACTGATTTTTCTTCAACAGTCATTCAACCATCATTCTCTTCTTTGTACGACATTTCCCCAATACTCATTTCTATGCCTATAATATCACCAATACGCATTATATCAGATATAATCATCCCTCCCCCATAACCAGAGGATGAATTCATATTTCCGAAACCTAATCCGGAACAAAAGAAAACAAAGGAAGCCAACCCAATTTTTCTCCAGGAACTCCTTTCTGTAAGCGAGAACTCTTGGAATCCACAAAAGCTTTGTTCGAAGAAAAGGTATCAAAATTTAACATGAGTTATGATGTAGCCAAAACCTACACGAATGATGTTACTTTTCTACTAGATATAGGTTTTTTTTTGTTATTTCCGTCAACCGATTGCACTCCTACGCGCAACCCTCGGAAGTCTTCAAGAGACTTGTGTGAACTAGGGAAGACGCAGCCCTCACCTTTTAACGTGTGATGCCATGCACGAGACCGGTGACTCGGTGGATCGAACCCACGACCCCACGCTTGCGAGGCGAACGCTTTACCAGTTACTATTTCTACTACTACTACTACAACTATAACAGGAAAATGAAAGCAAGATGCACTCAAATACAAAATAGAATTGAGAAACAGCTTGAACTGAAGTCAATATCGAACAGTGACACATCTCAAGAATATATATATATATATATATAGATATAGATATATGAAAATATAAGTAGAAAAGTTATTGGGTATAACCCTCAAAATGTTGCGCAACCGTAGACACGTGTTTCGAGCTTAAGCTCTCATCAGTATGGTAAAATCAAGTGCGAAGATGTACAACACTCGGATGTAAAATTGGAAACAAAGGAAGTCAACAACAGGAACCAACCATACATTTGTGGCTTCGGTTAGAAGACCTTGTGCTTACAAGGCTACAACTAACGTCGCCACGGAGGTAGCTAATAATAACTTTTCTACTTATATTTTCATATAATGCCCCTCGCTAAATCCATCCTCATTTGATATAGATATAGATATTGCTGCCACTGTCAGGAATTCCGTGACGATGTGGGTGGCTGACTCTTCATCCTCCAAGCACCACCTGCATTCGGTATCATCCGTGATATCCAAAATGTTGAGGTGCTTGTTAAGATGGCAGTGTCTCGTTAGGAGCCCTGTCACTAATCTGATTCTGTTTCTGCTTAGTATGAGCAGAGTCTTGGTCTTCCCAGTAGAAGGGCCTTCGATGTGGACTTTCGATTGCCTCATGCCCGGTGCATCTCTTCATGTATCCTGGAATTTTATTTCCAGGATTTCCTTCATAGTTGAGTTGCACCATGATCTAGAAACTCCTAGGATAGGATTTGGACCAATCGTTGGGCTATTCGCACCTTGTCTGGCCAAATAATCAGCCTGTTCGTTTCCAGGTTATCCGGTATGACCAGAGACCCAAAGTTGCTTTAATTTATTGACGGCAGATAGCCTTTGCTCAAGACGCCTATTGAAACTATCAATCATCTTCACTTCAATCATACAATGGAATCTGAATTGGTACTTCACCAATTTAGAAATGGTAAAAATTCTTCTTTCAGAACCTAATCCCTCAATATTATGTCTCCAAGAAACTCATTTTCGAGACCACAGTATAACCATTCCAATTTCAGGTGCTTGTTCAAAAAGAGGAAAAATCAGATACATGCATCAGGTGGAGTAGCGCTCTATATTTCAAATAATTCAGAGACCCAACCTATTCCATTGAGAGCTGATGAAGAAGCCGTTGCAGTTACTATCAATAGTTCCAGGAAAATTCACATTTGCAACATTTACATACCACCAGAGCTACAACCCAGTATAGAAGATATCACCAACCTGATGAACCAAATATCAAATTCCTAAATCATATTAGGAGATTTCAATGCTCACAACCCTGTATGGGGATCGAAAAACTTCCCCAATGGGACGCAAAATTGGAAAATTGATCAATGATTCCAACCTCAACTTAATCAACGACGGTCAAAACACGCGATTCAACACTTATAATGGAGATTCCACGGCCATCGACCTGTCTTTATGTGATCCAGCCCTATCCTCATTATAAAACTGGGAAGTCTCCACATACCTCTATGGAAGTGACCATTGCCCATAATAATTTCGATTACTGAGGCTTCTATAGAATGTAATCTTACTACGGAATGGCGGTTGAGCTCTGTTAATTGGACGACTTTCACTTTATCCATAGAAAGAAAAATTGAGAAAACAGAACAATTCAGGATCCAGAATCTTCCTAACGATTCCTTGGTCGAACAATTGTCGAATATAATGATATCGTCTGCAGAATCATTTTTGGGAGAAACGCAAATAACCAATAAACACCGGCCAGTTCCGTAGTGTTCACCCGAATGCAAAAAGGCTATCAAACAGTCGAAACGGGCATTCAACAGATTCAAATGTTACAGGACTGAAGAAAAGTGTATTGAGTTCAAACGTCTTGGATACTCTATTTGTTTCAAGCGTAAACTTATCTACCACGATAAACATTGTTTGGAACAAGGTGAAAAAATATCGAGAGATTATTATGTCAACAGCATCATCATCCTCTCATACGGAAACAAAAATCTTTCTTCACCAGAAATAAGTGACGCACTGGCCTCTACCTACCACCAACACTCCCGAAATATCAATTACCAGTCGAATTTTATAAAAAGAAAACTCGCGGAAGAGACAGCACCTATATCATTCAAAGAACATCAGAAATCCCCTACAAATACATATAACGAATTGAATTATCTCAGTGTTATTGAAAATTCCTCGCCAGGTCCAGACGATATTCCAGTAATATTTCCACAAAATCTTCTTCAGATTGCTAAGGAAATGTTATTATTCATTTATAATAACACATGGTCAAATTATGCTTTCCCTAGAAAGTGTTTAAATTGTGTATTCAACCCAGTATATAAGATTGGCAAATCTAAGACTCACCCAGAATCATAACGACTGATTTTCCCAATATGCGCCATGTGTGAGATCTTGAAAAAATATTTGATAGAAGGATAATGTGGACACTTGAACAAAAAGACCTCCTCATTTCCGAACATACTGTTTTTCGCAATAAACAATGCACATCAGACAATCTAGTGAATCTAGAATCTGATATACATGAGGCATTTATAAATAAGCAGGACTGTACCGCAATTTTATTCGATAGTACCATATATTATATTACGATACTGTCTGGCGATATGATATCGTAAAAACGCTAGAGAATTGGTCCATAAATGGAAATATTTTATCCTTCATACACAATATTTTTCGAGAAGGGCATTTCCAGGTTGGGGGGTGGACTTAACAATTTTGATTGTGCTATATAAAACACTAATTCGATCAAAACTAGACTATGGCGCCATTGTTTTCAATTCAGCAAAGAAAACGGTTCTAAAGGATCTTGACGTAGTACAGAACAACTCCCTTGGAACTGCTTTGGGAGCATTTTGCACTACACCAGTAATAAGCCCTCATTGCGATGCCAGCGAACCACTGGTATCCTCTAGGAGACAATTCTAAACCCCTCAATATGCTGCCTCAGTTTTATCAAATCCAACGAAATCAGAATTCACCAATGTCATAGTCAACCGTTTCAAAAGCTCCTATAAGTCAAGCTCCAATGCCGATTCTTCACTCTATGAAAGGGTAAACAAATATCTGCAACATACCAACATCACCGTACCAGACATATATAAAAATGCCTTCAATACCTTCCCACACTAGTCAATGCCCCCATCGAGTTGTGACACCAGCCTCCTCCCCTTGAATGAATCTGAAATTAATACTCAGATGATAACAAAACTGTTCCATGAACATCCAGACACATATAAAATTACTCCTGCATATATACTCCTAGAAATGAGAAGAAGGTGTGGGAGCCGCATTTACTACAGAAAATTACAATAATAGGTACATTCAAATTACCACATATTACCACAGTTCACATAGGGGAATTATATGCATTATGGAGAGCGATAAATTTCGCAAACAACAGGAAAATAAAAAGCTGCCTTACCATTACCGATTCTCTCAGTTCACTTAATTCGTTTTCTGGAATATATTCCACCCACCCAATACTTATTTCAAAGAAACAAAAATTCGAAAGAGCCCACGACAATGATAGTATCATGAAACTGATATGGGTTTACCATCCCACTCTGGGTTCAAACGGAATGAGAAAGCTGATAGCCTGGCTAGAACAGCGATCGCTAGCGATGCCCCAACTACAACGGCTATTATTTATACTGACATAAAACCTTTTCTAAAAAACATACAACTCAAAAAATGGCAAGCCTAATGGGATATCTCCAAAACCAAGTTATCTGAAGTGAAGAATAGCATACTTCCATACAAAGCTGCTCCAAAGAATATAATACATCAAGTGTTAGTGACGCTCCTTCGGCTGGGTCACACTAGCTTAAACCGTGAATTCCTTATAACATGCTCTCCACAACCCGTTTGTGATATTTTTGAAACTCAATTGACAACCAAAAATATTCTTTACATTTGCCCATCATGCCACCTAGAGAGAATGAATCACAAGATTCCTGAAACACTGAAAGACATTTCAAGAGAAACATATAACACTCTAATATCTTTTCTAAATACTATAGGCATTTCTTACAGAATATAATATTTTATTTCATACTCAAAGTTAACTAGCATGTAATTTTCCATCGCTGATAACCCTAGAGGTTGAATCGAATTGAAATAAAAAAAATAACTGTTATTGTAGAAGTTTCGAGTTATTCAACGTTTAATGATTCATCGATGCATATTCTCTTCTATCAATATTCCACCAATATATCCGAATGATATCGTACCAATATCGCTGAATGTTTCGAGGTCATTATTGCTTCAAAAATATTCCATCATACTATTTTCAAATGTCCAAAGATTCTTTGACCAAAATCGCAAAATGTTCACATTGTATATCTCGACAATATAACGTTTGAATATCTTGCCAATATTTTGATGATATTGTAACAGCGATATTGAACCAATATCGCTAAATATTGGATCGATATCGCCGGATGTTCACAATAAAGGTATGCTATACATGTGTACTATTGGACTTCCAACCTCCATGTTGTTGTCTTTTCCAAAGGTCAGCCACAAAATCTGCAAGTGAAATGGTCGAAGATCTTCTGAAGCATTGGCCAGTGACTTGTCAATCCATTCTTCTGAGTGATCATTTCCTGCAATAAATCAATGTTGTTAATTCCCACTGGTTTGGCATAGCCATTTTATGCTGAAAACTTTACGGGAAATCTGTTTTGTTTGACATTTTGAAAATTAATTAATTAAAATATTTTATTTTAATGTCGGTGAAATTCAGTCCTGCTCATCCTCCATGGTTGTTGCATATTCTCTGACATCTCTTGTTTTTATATTAAGAATATAAACTCTGATGTAGAAGTCATCATCCACAACATGTGCAACCTGTTTGTTAATTCTGCTCTCTGACATGTTCAGGATATTCCAACAAGTAGAACTATCTATAAGAAAGAAAAAAATATGACAAAGATTGTCATTCGAGTTATTTTCGCTAACTATAGCTGTCAAGAAATTAAAGCTATCATCTACATCAAGAATACTTCTTTCTTGACAAGACAATTATTTAGCATGATATCTCTTGGATTGTCTATTTAAATAAGGTATCAGTCTTGAAGAGAATTGTTCGAACTAGGAGACATGCAGCACTTACCGTTTAATGTGTGATGCCATGGCAAAGGTATGACTTTATATCTATACCTAAATCCAAAGAGCTTTGGAAATCTCCTTCATTACAAAACATGCTTTTTCCTTTCTTTCTTTTGAACATATCTCAATATTTTGATATGCGTACTCGTATTTCGCTTCAATGACAACTCGGTAATTCTTGCAGCGTCCTCTTCATCGTTTGGTAGGTATTTCTGGAACAGAATCATCCATTTTTCTCACTGTCGAACTGCATAAATGACGCTTGTTGATGTTGACATCAAAGTTATTGTAGGATTAGCAAGAAACGGTTGAAAAAAAATTGAGTATTATTGGCAAAAAACGCAGCCAACATCAATCCAATACAGGCTAATGTGATTTGTTGATTGTTGGTGGAGTAATATTCAACCAATGTTCTGTTAAACTGGTATATACAATATTGTTTTTTCCCTTCAATAGACATGGGAGGAATATTGGAATTTCAATATTCATCATAGATGTTGGATATAATATGTAGACAATATCGTTTCATATTGACCCAATATCGCTGTGATTTGTTGAATGTTGGTGAAGTAATTTTTATCAAACTTGAATATACAATAACGTTTTTCCCCAAAATCGAAATGAGAAGACTACAGGAATTGCAATATTCATTCCAGATGTTGAAAATAATATGCAGACATTATTGTTTTATCAATATTGATAAAAAAATTTCAACCAACATTGAACAATAGGCGGGCTTCTTAAGTGATTCCTGCGCTTACAATTGGAGCAGTTTCGATGCGTTCTTCGATAATATCAGGCAGCTTCTTACATACAGTTTCCTCACTATCCTATTGTATATCTCACAATAAGCACGTAATTTTGCTCATTTGGCACTAGTCTGAAGTTTGCAGCAAAAGCCGAAGGTGAGAGTTGAAATTCATACAATAACCTGCTCATCACGTTTGAAATCCTGATTGACATTGATACAAAGAAAAAAGTGTATATTTGAATAAAAACATGAAAATAAAGAATATAAAATTTGAGTTGAATGTACTACTCTTGCTGTGTATGATCACATTCACATGAAATCACATATATCCAGTTCTTCCTCAAGTCGGTTCTATTTTCTGGTCTGGATCCGAAATTGGCAAAAACTGTAATTATTTATGAGGTTTTCTGTAGAAGTGGAGGTTTGTACATTGAATATCGTTTGTCTTAAGAATAATAAAATACGTAAAGTTCATTCAGAAAGAGGTGACGTCAAAATCTGAAATTAATGACATAGCATTCGAAAGGTCGCAGTCGTGAAGAACCTGTCGAAACGACGGATGTCCGTTAGAGTGACGATTATTGATTTTTTTTCCCGAAATATCAACATGGAACAGGAATACAGATATTGAAGAAAGCGATATAAGTGAAATTTGAAAATATTAACACCATCGTATTTTTTCTAGGTTTCCTTTGTTCCTCAACTGCAACAACACCAACCCATTCAGTACTCATCAGCAGCTGATGTTTCAAGCTTCAGTTACTCAAGTCCTGTGGTGGCTTACAACAACCTTGGTCTACTCCAACAACTTGCAGGAAACGCAGCTTCCTCACAGGATCGTCCAGTTTCGTACACTACTTCCAACGCCCCTAAAGAACAGTACCCTTCACCTCAGTATTCTTCTGCACAAAAGGTCCAGTATGTCTCATCACCAAAAACCCAATACGTTTCAGCGCCTAAAACTCAGTATATCACAGCACCGAAAGGACAGTATTCATCAGCTCCCTTAGTGCAGTATCAATCTCCACAAAAAGTTCAGTACAGTTCATCACCAAACGCTTATTCTGGAGCACCCAATTATGAGGAACTCTATCAACAAATATCTCAGGAAGCAGCCGCCTATAGCTCAGCTGCTGCCGCAGAACATCAAGGGGTATCTTATCAGCCCAATACGGCTGGTCAGAGAGAAGAATATGCCCAAGTACCTGCGCCGGTAGCTTACCAAACGAAAACAGCAAGTCATCAATCAGCAAGTCATCAAACAGCTTTTGCTCCCTCTCCTCCGCAACGTTACTCTTTTCAAGCTCCCCAAGTTCACCGTAATCAAGTTCCTCAAGTAACGCCGGTATACGAGTCTTCAGCCCAATCTGCACCAAAGGTATACTACACGAAGTCTGCCTCTGAAGTGCCCCAGTACTTCTCCCTGCCGAGTCAAACAAGGTACTCCAAGCCTGGTGTTACTTACGCCTAGTTCGTTATTCTTCTAATCTTCTCGTTCGTTTGTAAATATTTATTTTTATTCACGTATTGGTAGGAAAACACCATGAACTTTTTTATACCAGTATGTACAAAATATAATTATTTTTATTTTTTTAATACTTGTTTCATTCATTTATTTCCTCTTGGATATTCGATCTGACTCCTTTGTTGAACTCGGAAAACCAAATATCGAAGAGAAGTGAATAAAATTACCAGAAAAAAAGAAATGATGAATTGAAGAAAATGTTTTCACATTTATTAGTAACTTAGAAAACTGGCAGTCCCTTGCAGACTCAGTGATACTTGTGGTAACTGAGGGTGACGATGAAAACACTTGTTGTGAAAATCGGTACGAGTTTTAGACTAAAATTCCACTTGGGCTGCAGTACATTTCCCACGCTAAAAAAAGCATTGAACGAGGGGGAAACCACTGGGGAAATTGTGTACACTAATTCCCAAAAATGCTGAATAATTTCGCTAATACCCAAGTAATTCCCTAGTAGTACCTCGAACAGATGCCACCAATTTCCGTAATACCCACAGAATAAAAGCAAAAGAAATCCGAATTTTCGTTTTTTTTCGTGGAGTATTGTGTTGGTGCACTTTTTTTCTTCATTCAACAAAATTGTGATTCCAACACCGATGTTTTCTGACACCAGAAGTTCACGATTCTATGGTTGAGGAACCTCTTTTTTTGGTCCTCTAAACGAAATTATTCCTGTAATGCCCATGTATTACTCGAGTGGTACCGCTAATTCCCGACTAATGCCCATTAATTTTCGACTAATACTCCTGATTTCCGGCTATTACTCACTAATGCCCCATAATTTTAAACTAATACACCCAATTCCCATCTAATGCTCATAATTTCCAACTAATTTCTCTAAATTCTTGGTAATAACCAAGGCTTGTACACCAAAATTCCCCAGCGGTTTTCCCTTCGCCATTAAATGTGTTACTCCGTATTTGTCACGGCAAATTATGATAATAGCAGTTATCTACCTAAGCATGCTATGCCTTTGGGTACAACACTATCATTATGGCAGTCTTTGAGGAGCCCAGAATAGGTTACCGGGTACCCCACCATCAAAAAACACTTAGCAAAAGTTTCGCTTGGCTAGCTCAAAATTCCCATGAAGAGGCTACCTAGACGAAGCATGTATTTACCAAACGTTCACAAAAATACAATATTGAATTCTGATAGATACCAAATGCTTTCGATAAAACCTCAATAACTTTTTTGGAGGACTCTTGATTTCCAGATTATATAACTATCCAAGCATTAACCAATAGAAACAAATTGATCAAAAATAAACAAATAGCGCAGTCTCTTAAATGAATCTGAAGGAGTACAACCCCTATTCTCAATAGTAAGCATTTATATCAACATATACATAGCGTAGATGATGCTCAAGTTCTGACCCCAGATATATTTATTAGGATATAAGGTGGACGACGAGAGGAAGTAAGTGCGGTTAACAAACTAGAATATTAGTGTTATCCCAAAAATATATGGAATGTTAGTAGCTTATCTATTTCCCAGAAGTAACCTCAATGGTGACTTTTGCGGTTCTAAAAACTTATTTCACTATGCTCCATCTCAAGGTACTGATAACGCTGCACTATTTATACTCAGCTAGAAAATACTGCATCATCAACACTGCAAAGATGGGAATAGTTTTTCAGCAGGACAAGATATTGGTTCTGATGGTTACACCAGTTCGGTTTACTTTTCTGCAGCTCATGAAAGATCTGGTTAGAAGTCCAGATCAATGGCTAGTTTGATTTGGTGAGGAATTTTGATTCCAAAATGGACAAAAAGTGAACTTTGTGTTTGAACTTGACTCCAAATACGAAAGTCTCCACTACATTAGAGCTCCTTGGAAATCAACTATTGATGAAAAAATGGAGAAATATAAATATTAGGTACTTGTACGTGGTAGGATTGGGTCTAATCGAAAGAATGACAAATTTACTGTGTACTGATGGCAAAATCCTGTGATGTAAATATGGAATATACAATCAATTCCACTAAAATATACCACATGCACTTTGTTCCGGCATGAAGGACTTCTCTCTGACTAGGACTGAATCTTATTTCAATTGACAATATCCCACAGGATTTTGGTGGTCGTTTTTTGCTGTCAGGTTGATAATAAATTTTGCATTTATATGTTTCAAACACTGAATTAAGACACTAACATGTGTCAACACTGTCAAGTGTCAAGTTCAATTTTTTTAAATTTGAATTTATTCAAAAAATATTTGCAAAAAATCGAGCTTGTTGCAAATGTCGTTATCCATTTTGTTGGAATGTGTACGAACATACAAAAAAAAATGATGTTTCACAGATTCTCGAAAACTAAAGAACTTGCGTGAAAATGGTTGTACCATTTGAATCTTCCCATCGAGGAACTAGAATTGTTTTACCATAAAAGAATTTTTGTAGATCATTTCAAGGAGAGTGATGTTGGCGAGTTAACTAAATTTGAGGCATTTTCTGTTAGGAACTGTTAATGTAGAAAGTAATACTATTGGTTTTGTAGAAGAAAATAGTCCATATTACACTGAACTTATGGATGAAACTGTTGACTGTTGTCTTTCTGAATATGGTTATAATTGTGCACAGTTACTGGATAGTTGATCCCTGACGCTGAGTGAAGCACACAACATAGAAAATAAAACAAATCCCCAATGTGCTTTTCAAATTTGGAAATGAAATGAATGACTAGAATTACATCTTCCAAACTTGGACCCATGATCAAACAGAAGGCCTTAATGATAAACAACAGCAGCCATGAAAGCTGGGTTGGATAATGAGGATGATGTTGCATTTAAAAATGAAACAGAAAATGCAGATTTCACATGTGGACTTGTTATTAACCTAGGAATCCCTTTCTTGTCAACGTCCCCCAACAGAGTTGTTTTTGGTACTAGTACCAATATCTACCATTTGTTGGAAATAAAAACATTTGTATCTAGAGGATTGAAAAAAAACACACGCTGTAAAACAATGTGTGGAACAGGGGTATTTCTTGACAACAGTAAGGGAGTGTTATCTTAAAAAAAATCAATTATTTTAAAATTTTAGGGCAATTAGCTCTGATGGGATTACATTGTTGTGGAATGGGCTTTGGATCCTATTCCAGTATTAACAAGATTCTGTATTGAATATTTCAAATCAAATCACGAGCTTTATACAGTCAGCGTTCACTGTGGTTTTGGAGTTGATTATTGCCACTACTACATACTTTGGACAAGGACAGAACAGACTGGTACAAATTTGATGACTTGGAGCCTCTAGAGACCATACTTCCTTTTCACTGAAGAGCATCTATAATAATTATAGTAGCGAATGCGCCACAGCTCCGATATATTGTTTTCCATTATTTCTTTATTATTGCTGTATTCAATATTTTAATAAAAGTCCTTTTTTAAACTTCAGTCCCAAATACTGATTTTCTTCAACTCCTGTAGTTAAATAGGTATCAATTCTTTTTCAATTTTCAAAGTTTTTCTACTTCATAGATCATGTATCTATGAGTAGAAAAATGTTTGAACTCAGGGCAATGCATAAATGTACCGATGTTTCTCTAGAAACCGAGGATATCTGATTTGATCAAATTTTCATTATAATTTTAACTTTCAATTTGAGTTTCTGACATCAAAATAGTAAACAATTTGTTGACAGATGACAATTATAATTTACGTGAATCAGTGTTTTCAACATTTAAAAACAAAATATGTCACCAACCAGACAACGAAAAAATGATCACCAAAATCCTGTGGAATATTGTCAATTTCTGCCAGTCGAATTTTAGAAATCTCGCAGTTGACATTCGAAATTTCATTTAAAATTCACCTATACCTATATCGGTGATCGTCTTTCTAGACGCGATGCTCATCATCGTAGGTATTGGAAAAATTCTACATTGTTCAATATTTTGAAATGTTGAAAATATCTCAAATATATCATGGGATTTATCTGGTTCTGTTTCACAAATCTGAATCTAGAACTGATTGTTGATGATCATATAAAACCATTACGCCCATTACGATTCCATGTGTTAGCATTCTGAACACACGCAGCACGATTGCAAAAATGTTAGTTTCCCATCCTCCAAATTCATAACTGATCTAGGCGTCTGAAATCACACCATGTGGTTTCAAAACACAATTATTATGAATTTATAAACTAAATAAAAAGTGAAAATATGAAATCTGGACATTACATGAACGTGACATTTCAACCATAATCATAATTTTCATGGTATCCAGATCCAAGAATAAAAACCATTTATTTAGGTGAATCAACGAGTGTTTGTGTGGATGACACGTCGAAATTTAGTTGAGTTTGAAAGTTCTATAGATTGGATAAAAATTAACAAGGTGAGTTTCAAGTCTGAAACTTGAATCTGTTGTTTGTGGAAGGTGCAAATATGCTTCGTTAATGAAGGAGTTCCATCATTATATTGTATATTGTTTTATTAGTATTCATAACTGCTCAAGCCAACAAATGGTCGATGACAATTTCCTCTGAAAACGAGAGGTGTGCCATTGGTGAAATACAATTTTACATCTTCAAACCGCATTTTTGCAGATATTGTTATTAATATTTCCGTCAACTGGCTGCAACCCTACGTGCAACCCTCAGAAGATTTTGAGAGACTTGTGCGAGCCAGATGACTGTTTCAGAAATGAGCTTTGAATGATAATAGCAAAGACGTCGAAGACCGTCTCTCTCTTAGGTGTGATTATTATTGGTCCTTCCCCGTCAACACATCTTTGATATGGTAGTGGGCTTCACTTTCATATTTCAGATCACATCAGTGAATTTAAAAGTGACTTTCATTATTATCGCAAAACCGTCTATTCATTGCCGGTCATTCCGAGAAATCAGAGTGTGATTCCAAATATTCCTTGAAATTTGCCAATGTGACATTCCATCAATACTTCGAAACCAAATGTACATTATGATCCTTTCAACGTTACAATGTGAAATTGAATGAATTGGTAGTCATTTGAAATTGCGCTCCAATGTCCGATTCTCTTAACGTGCATTTAGTCAACATCATTTCAAAATTTTGCTGAATATATGTTAAAAGCTTAAGTTAAATCTGTTATATCAAATGGCACCGTTTATATAACAATGTTTATGCTTAAGAGATAGTTCTCAGTGCACCCTAAATGTACATATTTTCAATAGCCAATACACCAAAAAGTATTTTTGGTTGCATACACCAAGTTGAAATTCGCATTCGCTCACGATAATTATGCACGAAGGCATGGCTAGACCGTTCTCGTCGAAAAAACTATTTATGGAAACCTAATACAATAGCGCAACCTGTGGTCCTGTGGAGCACAAATATTGTATTTCTGAACAGGAGTTTAGAATGGACTGGACTAACTGAACGCAGAATGATGATGGTATTGCTCAATGAAACAATGATGCAATGTCTGAAAAATAAATAATCGCTTTATAGTTCATGCAGATATATTGCAAATTATTTTCTTTGAAAGCTATAGAATGGTTATCAAAATTGTTTTGTTTGTCCAATAATAAATCCTGTAGTACTTTTGAGTACTTTTGAGCATAGGGACAATGGAAGTAAATAATTTCAGTGTCTCAAAACTATTGGATATTCATTGTCTTTTCCGAGATATGTATTTGGAGTTTAAAAATTAAGTATTTATATTTTATTTAATTTTTGTTCGATTATGGATATGATAAATTTATAGTTTGGTGATCGGTGATGGTGATCGGTGATTTGAGACCTTCTGGTCACATTTCTCAGAATTTGATACATTATAATCCAGTTTTTATATTTTTCAACATGTCTCTCAATATATTTGAAATTTTCAAATATCTATTTTTCACTGGATTTAAAATATACCAGTTCGATATGAGAGCATCCACAAAAAACTTCCGGAAAAAATGTGGTTTTTCACTCCCTTCATATTTCAATGACAGATTTTTTTTATCACCTAATGGCCGAGTCTTAAATCTATTCGTAGAACCCTCATTTATTTATTGCAAAAAAGTCGCAGGTGGCATTAAGTCCATGTGTACAGAGGAATTGATATTTATGGGAAAAAGTATAAGAGACCCCCACGAAATTCTTTCGGATTCGTGATCTGGCGATAAAACTACGTATGTAACACCACTTTTCTTTTTGTTTCGAGAATGAGCTCGATAAGCTAACCTTTACCGGACTGAAGTTTTCGACTCGATCAAGAGACAGATATTTATCAACTAATTCAAGAATTCAGTTGCACCTGTTCCTATCCCAATGGATACTGGTTACCCGAAGTGGAAAGATAATGATAAATATCTTCCCAATAATGAAAAGTGTAGGAAGGCACTGGGGGTTCTTCTCTATTTATCCACTATAATCTGCCCAGATATAACAACTGGAGTTGGTTATTTGACAAAAAAAGTAAACATTCCAGGTCAGATTGATTGGTTTTGTGTTATTCTTGGAAAAAATCCTGTCTACTGGTTTAACAAGAAACAAACATCCGCTTTTTTATCTTCATGACTGGAGCCGAATATATTGCCACTGCTCATGAGAGTTAATCTGTCATTGCCAGTTCAAAATGTCATCATGACAGATTGGCGGAAATACTTTCATTTGGAAGGACCATAGAAATATATATTATATACTTACTCTAGAATGCTAATCCCGCCAATTTTCACAGCGAAAAGCGTGCCGCGTATGCGACCCGTTTACGATGTGCGCATGCGCGTCATCAGTGTAGTTTGGGTAGATCGTTGCCAAGTTTGAAAATAATTTGGTGTTCCAATTCAGAGTTTTTTTTTGTTATGAGGCAATAAAACACATGTCATTTGAAAGAGAGAAATTTGACAGCGCATTTAGGACTTTTCAAAACCGAAAAGAACCTTTTAGAGATAGATTAGTCTGAATTTTAGGTTTGAAAGAAATTTATTTAAAACAATTATGTACCTTATGACACTAATAATAATGACCGTGCAACAGTGCTTTTTCTTCAACAGGAAGACTTGTCACTAAGATCTGTCACTCTTGTCAGAGACAGAGTCGGTTCTTAGAATTTCAGATTTTCTCTTGTCGTTTTGTGTGGTTTGTTGTCATTGGTTATTCTTTCATCTTTCGTGAATTTGCATTATTCTTGTTCCTTCAAAGACAATTTCTAATAAAGCCGTTTCTTCCTAAAAATAAACAATGAACTGTTTAGTGTTGTGTGAAGGAAAAATACCTGAAATAAATCATTTTTGGTGAATAATTAATTTTTTTATGTATCTATATGCTTTGCTCAAAATAGCTCAAATATTATTTTAGCTTGACAAAAAAGGCATGATTTTTGGTTATTGTTTTCAAGAAGAGACCCCAGCAGGAACATTTGAGTGAAAAAATTGTAATTTATGGCAGACATTTTCCTCATGAAGATTCATGTGAAAACAACAATAGAATAATTTGAAACCTAGTTCAGTACTAATATACTGTGTCTGCGTAAGCATGCATGGCGAGTGATACAAGTTTCTACCACACCGCTTACATTATGAGTTCTAGATTCATACAAAAAGTACTAAACATGCGCAGAATCGCATCAGAAAATTATTGTCAATATGAAAATAATTTTCTTTGATGGTAAGAACAATGCTTTTCTTTGACGGTGAGGAAAATGCTTCTGGCCTCACTTTTTCATGCACCCCCATTGTGGAAAATGCACTAAGGTAATAAAACCAGAAATACTCGTAGAAATAGCATGTTAATCTCTTCAAATGATTTAAATTGAATGCAGTTGCGTATTTTGACATGAATCGTTCTAGAAAAAAAACCTCGAGCTTCCAAGCATCCAGTTTTATAAATCCAATTTGAGTTGAAATCATTCATGATAATAGCTGAAATAAATTTTCATAGTTAGTAGTGATACAACCTGCGTACGAGCGCACCATGCGCAGTAGCGACTTCTCAGCGTCGCTGGGTTCACCGCGTGACGTTGGGTGTTGCCGGATTTAAAATTAAGGAGTAGAGTTACGGAGGGTGGGACGTTGCCGGTTTTAAATTTAATTATGGAAGAAAAAAAATATACAGGGTGTACCATCATAGTATTTAAGAGATAAAAACATGGCTGCTGCCATACAGGGTGTACCACCTTGGCATTTAAGAGAAAAAACATGGCAGCTGTCAAATTTGGTATACCAGGTGAACCAACACAACATTTAAGAGAAAAAAACATGGCTGCCTATCAAATAACATGAGACAGAGAAAAAAACATGGCAGCTGTCAAATTTGGTATACAGGATGTCTCAAAATACATCGGAAAAATGAATCATCACATCATTGGAGCATCGCATCATTGGGGCATGCAGGGATTCAGAAGTTTTCGTTTTACGTATACAGGGTGTGTCAAAATACATCATTTAAGAAAAAAAAATACAGGGTGTCTCATAAACGTGCATCGTGATGGGGTTTGTCATTTAAGAAAAAAATATATACCAGGTGTACCAACGTGCCAGTTGAGACAAAAAATATATACAGGATGTCTCTACCAACGTGCCAGTTGAGACAAAAAATATATACAGGGTGTCTCATAAATGTGCATCGTGACGGGGTCCGTCATTTTTAAAGGGCGATACCAATTCGTTTTCAAGGAATACATCAGAGCCATCTGTCGTTCAATATATACATTAATGATATTTTGGATCTGTACGTATCATCAAAAAATAAACACTTCCGGTTTCAAAAAATTAAGATAGAAGAAAAGTAATAGTAAATTCGGATTACCCACATCGAGGAGAGTCCAAATCTGCAATAAAATGGCTACTTCCGGTCCAAACCGGAAATGACACTTCCGGTCGTCCGATTCGGATGATTTTGGCATCAATAGATTCGTTTGGATGTCAAGAAACATTTTTATGCATTTTCCGAGGTCAAAAGGGCATAGGAGGCATCTTCGTTATTAGTAAAGTTACAGAAACGTGCGGGTACTCTAAGAAGACAACTTTCATGGGAGATCAAGAAAATAATAGAATTTGCGTACGTCAGCTGCCATAAGGGCCGTAAACCGCACATATTAATGCGTTATGTACTTACTGCTAAAATCTTAGAAGCTGATTCGTAAGTTTAGTAAAATGGGTGTACCAGCTCGACATTTATGAGAAAAAAACATGGCAGCTGTCAAATTTGGTATACCGGATGTCTCAAAATACATCGATTATATAAAAAAACATGGCGGCTGTCAAATTTGGTATACCGGGTGTCTCAAAATACATCGATTAAGAGAGAAAAAAAAAACATGGCTGATGCCATACAGGGTGTACCATCATAGTATTTAAGAGAAAAAAACATGGCTGCTGCCATACAGGGGGTACCATCATAGTATTTAAGAGAAAAAAAACATGGCTGCTACCATACAGGGTGTACCAACTTGGCATTTAAGAGAAAAAAACATGGCAGCTATGAAAATTGGTATACCAGGTGAACCAACGCAACATTTAAGAGAAAAAAACATGGCTTATTGTCAAATGACATGAGAAAGAGAAAAAAAAACATGGCAGCTGTCAAATTTGGTATACAGGATGTCTCAAAATACAGCGATTAAGAGAAAAAATACATGGCTGCTGCCATACAGGGTGTACCATCATAGTATTTAAGAGAAAAAACATGGCTGCTACCATACAGGGTGTACCAACTTGGCATTTAAGAGAAAAAAAACATGGCAGCTATGAAAATTGGTATACCGGGTGAACCAACGCAACATTTAAGAGAAAAAAACATGGCTGTTTGTCAAATGACATGAGACAGAGAAAAAAACATGGCAGCTGTCAAATTTGGTATACAAGATGTCTCAAAATACATCGATTAAGAGAAAAAATAAATGGTGGTTGGTTGTCAACGTATATACAGGGTGTCCTACAACGTTTGAGAGAAAAACCATGATGAATCATTAAGAGAAAAAACATGGCTGCATGAGTGATGGAAGAACGCTTCAATGGACATATGGAGATTCGAAACAACTACTTGCCCATGCAGAGATTGAATTACATCCGACATCTAAATGTGTAATAAGAGGACGTTTGGACCGTTCATTTGGGAAAAAAAAAAACATAGCGGAGTCTGATTGGTCAAAGCTCATTATAGTAGTGCCATTGGTTAGTTGAAGTAATCACCAATAGAATGGTATCGAATGGTGACGAATTCAGCGGTTTTCACGTTCCAAAAAATGATTAAAATTACAAGCGTTAAAAATTTACGTTTACATGTATTTCTTATGGAGATTTGACATTTCAGAATCGTTCAAAATTATCGTTTTTGCTTCCCAAAAAACAAGTAAAATTAGAAGCGCTAAAACACTTAAAAAATGCAACGAAAATAGATGTTTTCGCGTCCCAAAAAACAAGTAAAATTAGAAGCGTTAAAACACGTAAAAAATGCAACGAAAACATGTGTTTTCATGTTCGAAAAAACAAATTAGAAGCGTTAAAACACGTAAAAAATGCAACGAAAACATGTGTTTTCATGTTCGAAAAAACATATAAAATTTCGAACGCCGAATTACATAAAATATGTAACGAAAACATGCGTTTTCGTGTTCCAAAAAACAACTAAAATTACGAACGTCAAAAATACACTTTTACATGTAATTCTTATGGACAATAGGCATCTCAAAATTGCACAAAATGATCGTTTTCGCGTCCCAAAAAACAGCTAAAATTTGAAACGCTGAAACACGTAAAAAATGCAACGAAAATAGATGTTTTTGCGTCCCAAAAAACGAGTAAAATTATAAGCGTTAAAACAAGTAAAAAATCCCATCAAAAAGTACCAGTTATCACACTTATATAGTAAATTTTACTCAATTGCACTTAGCTTTGGGTATTTTGGTGGTTATGAGGCTTCAACTACTCGCAATCAGTTCTGGGCGCTTTGTATTTAATATTAAAAATTACCATTTAGTTATCAGTTTGTAAGTAAATTTTCATAAAGTGAAGTTAGATAGATAAATCGAAAAGGATGTTAGGTGTGGGATTTGAACCCACGCTCCCTTTCGGGAATCGCAACTTAACGCCACAACGCCTTAGACCGCTCAGCCAACCTAACTTATAAGTATACATAATGAAATGTTGGTATTGTAGGATAAGGTAAAAAATTCAAACATCTTGAATACAAAATTTAGGCATTTTCATTTCAGTAATATATGACAGGCATTTGTAAAGAATATCTACGTTTCGGAGGCTGAAATTGTAGTTGGTGCGGCGATTGCGACGAATGTGGTGAGATGCCATCATTGTTGCTGAATGTGGGAACCATCCATAACGTATTATCATAATCCTCCAAGTTGACAACACGTGTAGGTAGGTCCAATTGTTGGAATTTCGCAGTAAGATAGTCACGTTTTTGAAGTCCTCGCACATAAATGACATCAACATCATGTAGATTTTTCTTGAGGATGGCATCCAATTGATGATATTCCACAAAACCGGAGGAATACCGCAATCCGTGAACGTTTCGTTCCAAGAATCAATGAAAAGTCGACCATTTTTCTTCAATAGTTGATGTGTTGAGTGATCTTTGTATCAAGGTTTTTTTGTATACAAATTGATGAGAACGTCAATATACACAAAAAAAATGCGAACAAAATAGACGTTCCTAACGCTCCAAAAAAATGGTAGATATAAAAAGCGTTTGAACTCGCAAAAATGTGAACAGAATATACGTTTTACGCGTTTCAAAAGAGATAAAAAATACGAACGTCAATTCACGCAAAAATACGTACAAAAATAGCCGTTTTCGCATTCATTATTACGACGAAAATTAAGGCATACAAAATACACGTTTACATGTATTTCTTATGTAGATTTGACATTTCTAAATTGTTCAAAATGGACGTTATTACACGTTACAAATAAAATAAACGCCAATTCACTCAAATAATATGACCAAAATATTCGTTTATTACATTCAAAATTGGAATTTTAAAAGAGCAATTCACGCAAAAATGAGTATCAACTACATGTTGAGCTTACGTCGTCGACGTAAAAAAGGTAAGAGCTTCTGTCGGTAGCGAATATTTCTATAGAACAATCCATAAAAAAGCATGAGTTTTCGTGATTTCGTGTATAGTGATAGTGGCCACAGAACGGATCTTAGAGGCACAAAACAAAACTCGATTATTACAACCGACGTACTTTCCGTTGAGTTATTATCGCATTTCCTGTGAGCGAAAACCCAGAAATGAACATGTTATTCATAGTTATTTTGTGACCAGTACCGGCATCATTTTAAGTATGTGTAGTTTGTAATTCAATATAATATGGATTATGTTTGAAAGTACAGATGATTTTGAGGTAAGTGGGTTTCAGTTAATCATGTAGCAACGTAGTCTAAAGATGACAATAATTGATCATTCAGTCGAGAAAACATAATTTCAGCAAATATCGTGTTTTATTATTGTAGTTATCACCATTGTGTGGTTTAGGGCGATAGGCGTTTATATTTCATATCTTGAATTTATCCAGGAAATTATTCATTTTACTTCAGTTAGCATCTACAAAAATTTATTTCGTGTTGTCGATTTTCACAATGTTCATTTTGAATAAAGTCCGTTTTGGATACATAAGTCCATTATGAGTTTTTTTGAGATAGTCAGTTTTATTAAATATAGGGGTTTTTACAAATTATTAGAGTGTAATTTCAAAATAAGATAACATTTTCGCCATATGTGTTTAATTATCTGAAATGTGATTGAGTGGAATTTTCATAAAAGTTTTAGCTGTGAGGCATGGTGACGTCATTATTGGTTAATTGATTATTTTATCTACAATAATTTTTTATATAAAAATATATTCATAAATGGGAATCACTCTCAAAAGTACAGCTTTCAAATCAGATAATAAACCTTTATCGGGACATGATACAATATTCGTATAAAAAAATCAAATTCGATGATTTGGATCAAACGAAAAGAACACAAAATATCATGAAAATAGTGGTAATAATTATAAAAGAAATTAGATGACGTCATATAAAGTATGGACGACTGTACATAAATTATGTTTGCAGCAGATTTCAAGCTTGACGCGTCAGAAGAAATGGAATGAAACGGGATGAATAAACGAAATTATGAAAATAGTAATAAATATAGAGGTCAGCGCATTGAAATATACGTATGGAAGGGATCAAATTCAACGATTTGGATGAAACGATGAAACGACACAAAAAATCAAGAAAATAATGATGATAATAATAAAAAATGTAGAAGATATCATATTATACAGTACAGAAGGCTGTTAATAAATTATGCTTGCGGCAGATTTCAAGCTCAACGCGTCAGAAGTAACGAAATGAAACGGGATGAATCAAAGAAATTATGAAAATAAAAATAATAATAGTAATAAATGTAGAGGTTGAAATAAATATGGAAGGTATCAAATTCGATGATTTGAATGAAACGAAACGACACAAAAAGTTATGAAAATAATGACAATGATAATAAAAATGCGGTCGACGTCATATACCGTAGGCGTCCGACGGGTATCAAGCTTGACGCGTTGGAAGAAACAAAACGATATGAAATGAAAGGAAGCGAAAATGAATTAATGAAATCATTAAAATAATTGTGTTGATGAGAAATAGAGACAGCGCATAAATTACGCGTTCGACAGGTTTAGAGATCAACGCATTGAACGAAACGTCGCGTCGTGAAAATAATAATAATACTACGAAATATAGAGAACAACAACTAATAACCTATGTGTCTGACTTGACGTGTTGAAAAAACGAATCGCAATGAAACGAAAAGGTAACGTGAAAAATAAAATGCCAACGAGGTTCAAAATGAAAAATTGAGGTGAACAAAAAAAGGTATGGAACGATGGAAAAAGATGCATTCAAGGAACAGTTTCATGGACATTCCGTAATCACAGTGTTTCTCGAGAGACAATAACATATAAAAAACAAATTAGACACCAAATTTTATATTCATTAGATTTAGTTTCAATTAAATAAGTCTCATGCAGTGTGTTAGCAAGAGAGTTTGTGAGAAATAAATCATAGAGAAATTTCAGTAAGCAAGTTTGTTAGAAAGATACCCATCAAAGTCGTTTAATATCCACCAGTTTTCCACTTTGTAAATTTGATAGCTTCGGGGTTTTTTCGAACGTGTTGCAAGAGTATATAATCCTCGTTCCTATATGAAAATGGTGTTTGGTTGCCTATGAGATGATATCTCTAGAGGGACCAAAAAAATCAGCCCTCTATAAAATACATCAATTCCGTTGCCATTCTTTATTCACATTATTTCCAATGACATCTTGGGCATTTTTCTATAAATTCCATTTAAGTTCTTGTGGAATTCCTCTGAACGTTTTTGATCTGATTTGAGTATTCCTCAAGGAACCATTACATAATCAGACACCAAATTTAACGTGCGGGTGGAAGGATTCATCAGATTGGTATTCAATTCAACTCAATTCAATTCAGGTGTTGTGTTATGTTCCAATTAAGTAAGCTGGCTTGTGGGCGAGATTTCACTGACAAAGACATCAACTTTGACACAAGATTAGGAGATTCATCAGATTGGTTTTCATCAAACGAATGGTTCGTGCAGTTTGGTACTATAAAAGTATGTGAGAAATACATCACCAACGAAAGGAATTACTTTAAATGTTAAATATTTTCAAGTGAATCGTATGTTATTGCTTCCCAGTGGAAATGAGCCGAAAGACTTGAGGTAATATTGAGAGGAATATTTTCGACTGAACTATGTATCGATTCAGTTGTAAAGTTTCACCAAAATGAAAAATATATTCAGATCATTTTTGTTGAAATTGCTTATAGCCAAAGCACCATTTACAAACTCACCAAACTCACTCAAATAAATAGTTCCAGATGATTTTTGATGACAAATATCTTGGCTGAAAACACTACTACGCATGCCCCGTGTGAATACATATTTTCCTTCGAATTAACAAAAAAATTAAACAATAGTGATCATCGAAAAGGAGTTCAGAATTGGTTTTCTCTTCAAAATTATCTATTGTCAAAAAGTCCACTGCTTGAATAGCTGAAGAGGTAATTCCTTCTATCGAAAAACGGAGTTATACAGCGAATTGGAGTTTTAATAATATTCCTCCAAAAACCTCGAAGACATAGCCTGTGTGGGTGGAAAATGGTTGTAATTATTATTATTTGCCAGGGCGCACCAAGTCGACTTATTCACTTTACAGCTGTAGGAAAACTCGGATAACTTATCCCACCACCATTACAAAAACGAACATGTGAATTACAAGGACAAAATCAAAAATATCAAAATATCAATGAGGATTTGAGAATTCAAGCTAAAAGAACCATGTAACAATTTGTTATTCAAGGATTAGCACAACGGAATATCTAAGAAAATTAGGTAGTTCAGAAGAAATATACATGAAGTTGAAGTTCCAGAATCGTCAAATCAACCAAAAAAAGACTTGTTATGAATATGTGCCAAACCGAAATAACTCTTTGAAGGAAATGCGGGATCACATCATACAACAATATCAAGAAATTCCTTGGGGGAAGAAAGATGCATGACAAAACAATACGGATAGTTGAAATGTGCTAAAAAATTTTCTTTCAAATACACCACTCCGATAATGAGTCTTCGGAACAAAATTCAAGAGTTGCATTATCACCGATGTTACGGCTTTAAGTCTGTCAACCGTACAAAGACAGAAATCGAATGTTTGAGTGAAGAAGACTAACGTAAAAAATATTGGAATAATTGTGAATATTTCTTTCAAGTGTCGAAATTTGAAAGTAATCTCGAGATTTCACGGCTGGGAAGATTATTCTGTTTCAACTCAACAAGCATTGTGGTATATGTTTCAGTGGAGTGAGTTGGTTCATGAGCAAGATTTCATCGACGAAGGCACAGAATTTGATGTGTGTTAGTAGACAAATTTGTGAGAAATATATCACCGACGAGAGAATCTTCTTCAATAAGTATCAAGATGACTTGAAATATTTCCAAGTGAATTGTAAGATTTGTCCGTAGGTAGATTTCATGGGCGGAAAGACAATTCGCTTTCAATTCAACATTGTGTTATGGTTGAAATGTACATATCAAAGTCGGAAATGAGCTTCTGTTGGTGCGCACGCACACCAACAGAATCTCCTGGCGGCTGTCAAATTCGGTATACCGGGTGAACGAACGCAACATTTAAGAGAATAAAACATGGCTGCCTGTCAAATGTCATGAGACATAGAAAAAACACAGCTTTTGCTGCTGCTTGTCAAATGTTTGGTGGAAAATGAGGCAATGAAAAAACGTTTCATTGGGGGTATAATTCTTCACGGAGACAAGCAGCAGCAAAAGCTGTGTTTTTTTTATGTCTCATGACATTTGACAGGCAGCCATGTTTTTTTCTCTTAAATGTTGCGTTGGTTCACCCGGTATACCAATTTTCATAGCTGCCATGTTTTTTTCTCTTAAATACCAAGTTAGTACACCCTGTATGGCAGCAGCCATGTTTTTTCTCTTAAAAAATATGTTGGTACACCCTGTATGGCAGCAGCCATGTTTTTTCTCTTGAATACTATGATGGTACACCCTGTATGGCAACAGCCATGTTTTTTTCTCTTAATCGATGTATTTTGAGACACCCGGTATACCAAATTTGACAGCTGCCATGTTTTTCCCTCTTAAATGCTGTGTTTTTTTTCTGTTTCATGACATTTGACAGCCGCCATGCTTTTTTCTCTTAATCGATGTATTTTGAAACACCCGGTATACCAAATTTGACAGCTGCCATGATTTTTTCTCTTAAATGCCAAGTTGGTACATCCTGTATGGCAGCAGCCATGTTTTTTTCTCTTAAATACTATGATGGTACACCCTGTATGGCAGCAGCCATGTTTTTTTCTCTGAAATGCCTAGTTTACCCGGTATACCAAATTTGACAGCCGCCATGTTTTTTCTCTTAAATGATGTATTTTGACACACCCTGTATACGTGAAACGAAAACTTCTGAATCCCTGCATGCCCCAATGATATGATGGTTCATTTTTCCGATGTATTTTGAGACACCCTGTATATAATACGATTTTTGACAAACTGTTTTTTCTGTCATGTTACGTTGCTACACCGTGTATATCTTTTTTCTTCCATAATTGAATTTAAAAACTGGCAACGTCCCACCCTCCGTAACTCTACTCCTTAATTTTAAATCCGGCAACACCCAACGTCACGCGGTGAACCCAGTGAGCTTCGTCAATGCGCATGCCTGCGCTAGTAATGGGGTTGTATCACTACTAGTGAGCAGTCCTCCGGACAAATTACATCAAGGTTGATTCTGTAAACAAATGAAGATATTTAACGTTTATTGACTCATTGTACAATCATTTGATTGTCACCAAAATGAATAATATTGTACGTACCTAGATGTTATTTTTTATATTAATTTCTTTGTATTATTATGTTTTTGGTTCCCACAATAATATTTGTTATTAATTTCAGAGTCTTTGGATCATATTTCGAGATGGTACTGTTTGTAAAAGTAAATTTTTAACGCTTGCAATTTTAATCATTTTTTTGGGACGCGAAAACCTCTATTTTCGTTGCATTTTTACGTGCTTTAACGCTTCTAATTTTACTCGATTTTTTGGGACGTAAAAACGTCTATTTTCGTTGCATTTTTTACATGTTTTTACGCTTCTAATTTTACAATTTTTTTGGGACTCGAAAACGTCTATTTTCGTTTCATTTTTTACGTGTTTCAACGCTTCTAATTTCACTTGTTTTTTTGGGACGCGAAAACGATAGTTTCGAACGATTCTGAAATGTCAAATCTCCATAAGAAATACATGTAAAAGTAAATTTTTAACGCTCGTTAATCATTTTTTGGAACGTGAAAACCGCTGTATTCGTCAAATTTTTTACACATATTAGCGTTTGTTATTTTAGTTGTTTTTTGGAACGAAAGAATCCTCAACCTTCTGTCTGTACTCTTCAGATACCATTCTATTGGTGATTGCTTCAATTACCCAATGGCACTAACATACTTTCCAAAAATAATGCCTTTATGATGATGTCAAATGGCGGGCAAGTTTTTTTCACTCTTAACGACTACGCATCTTTTTCTATTTCCAGTGATATTTTTTCGAAACACTTGGTATATGTTTTTCCGCAATGGTAAGTTTTTCGTCGACCCATTTCTCCATTTAACATTTAAAACTGAGGATTTTGAATCACCCTGTATATATATTTTTCACCCAAATGGAAAAATTTGTGAGACGTCCCTGTACAACTATAATGAGCTTTGACCAATCAGACGCCGCCATGTTTTTTTCCTAAATGAACGGTCCAAACGTCCTCTTGAAACACATTAAGATGTCGGATGTAATTCAATCTCTGCATGGGCAAGTAGTTGTTTCGAATCTCCATATGCCCATTGAAGCGTTCTTCCATCACTCATGCAGCCATGTTTTTTCTCTTAATGATCCACCATGTTTTTTCTCTCAAACGTTGTGGGACACCCTGTATATACGTTGACAACCAGCCGCCATGTTTTTTTCTCTCAATCGATGTATTTTGAGACACCCTGTATACCAAATTTGACAGCTGCCATGTTTGTTTTTCTCTGTCTCATGTCATTTGACAAGCAGCCATGTTTTTTTTCTCTCAAATGTTGCGTTGGTTCACCCGGTATACCAATTTTCATAGCTGCCATGTTTTTTTCTCTTGAATACCAAGTTAGTACACCCTGTATGGCAGCAGCCATGTTTTTTCTCTTAAAAAATATGTTGGTACACCCTGTATGGCAGCAGCCATGTTTTTTCTCTTGAATACTATGATGGTACACCCTGTATGGCAACAGCCATGTTTTTTTCTCTTAATCGATGTATTTTGAGACACCCGGTATACCAAATTTGACAGCTGCCATGTTTTTTTCTCTTAAATGCTGTGTTTTTTTTCTGTTTCATGACATTTGACAGCCGCCATGCTTTTTTCTCTTAATCGATGTATTTTGAAACACCCGGTATACCAAATTTGACAGCTGCCATGTTTTTTTCTCTTAAATGCCAAGTTGGTACATCCTGTATGGCAGCAGCCATGTTTTTTTCTCTTAAATACTATGATGGTACACCCTGTATGGCAGCAGCCATGTTTTTTTCTCTGAAATGCCTAGTTTACCCGGTATACCAAATTTGACAGCCGCCATGTTTTTTCTCTTAAATGATGTATTTTGACACACCCTGTATACGTGAAACGAAAACTTCTGAATCCCTGCATGCCCCAATGATGTGATGGTTCATTTTTCCGATGTATTTTGAGACACCCTGTATATAATACGATTTTTGACAAACTGTTTTTTCTGTCATGTTACGTTGCTACACCGTGTATATCTTTTTTCTTCCATAATTGAATTTAAAAACCGGCAACGTCCCACCCTCCGTAACTCTACTCCTTAATTTTAAATCCGGCAACACCCAACGTCACGCGGTGAACCCAGCGAGCTTCGTCAATGCGCATGCCTGCGCTAGTAATGGGGTTGTATCACTACTAGTGAGCAGTCCTCCGGACAAATTACATCAAGGTTGATTCTGTAAACAAATGAAGATATTTAACGTTTATTGACTCATTGTACAATCATTTGATTGTCACCAAAATGAATAATATTGTACGTACCTAGATGTTATTTTTTATATTAATTTCTTTGTATTATTATGTTTTTGGTTCCCACAATAATATTTGTTATTAATTTCAGAGTCTTTGGATCATATTTCGAGATGGTACTGTTTTGTTTTCATTTTCAAGAGTATAGGTTAACCAAGTGGATGACTGGTGATATTCAGACTGTGGACACTTATCAGCTGTTCCAGCGAATATAGCGCCGTTTCTAATTCTAGTTTTGTTTCATTGACTGTCAGGTTACTTGGAGTGAAATCTTGGTTCATTCGTCGTCCATACTGTATATGACGTCATCTAATTTCTTTTATAATTATTACCACTATTTTCATGATATTTTGTGTCGTTTTCGTTTGATCCAAATCATCGAATTTGATTTTTTTATACGAATATTGTATCATGTCCCGATAAAGGTTTATTATCTGATCTGAAAGCTGTACTTTTGAGAGTGATTCTCATTTATGAATATATGTTTATATAAAAAATTATTGTAGATAAAATAATCAATTAACCAATAATGACGTCACAATGCCTCACAGCTAAAACTTTTATGAAAATTTTACTCAATCAGATAATTAAACACATATGACGAAAATGTTATCTTATTTTGAAATTAGACTCTAATAATTTGTGAAAACCCCTATATTTACTAGAACTAACTATCTCAAAAAAAAATCATAATGGACTTATGTATCCAAAACGGACTTTATTCAAAATGAACATTGTGAAAATCGACAACACGAAATAAATTTTTGTAGATGCTAACTGAAGTAAAATGAATAATAATACTCATAATTTCCTGGATAAATTCAAGATATGAAATATATACGCCTATTGCCCTAAACCACACAATGGTGATAACTCCAATAATAAAACACGATATTTGCTGAAATTATGTTTTCTCGACTGAATGATCAATTATTGTCATCTTCAGACTACGTTGCTACATGATTAACTGAAACCCACTTACCTCAAAATCCTCTGTACTTTCAAACATAATCCATATTATATTGAATTACAAACTACACATACTTAAAATGATGCCGGTACTGGTCACAAAATAACTATGCGTGCATTTTTGCGTGAATTGCGCTTTTAAAATTTCAATTTTGAACGTAATAAACGTATATTTTGGTCATATTATTTTAGTGAATTGACGTTTATCTTATTTGTAGCGTGTAAAAACGTCCATTTCAAACAATTTAGAAATGTCAAATCTACATAAGAAATACATGTAAACGTGTATTTTGTATGCCTTAATTTTCGTCATAATAATTAATGCGAAAACGGCTATTTTTGTACGTATTTTTGCGTGAATTGACGTTCGTATTTTTTATCTTTTTTTAAACGCGTAAAACGTATGTTCTGTTCACATTTTTGCGAGTTCAAACGCTTTTTAAATTGACTCTTTTTTTGGAGCGTGAGGAACGTCTATTTTGGTCACATTTTTTTGTGTGTATTGTCGTTCTCATCAATTTGTATACAAAAAAACCTTGATACAAAGATCACTCAACACATCAACTATTGAAGAAAAATGGTCGATTTTTCCCACTTCAAAAACGTGACTATCTTACTGCCAAATTTCACCAGTTGGGCCTACTTACACGAGTTGTGAACTTGGAGGATTATGATAATACGTTTTGGATGGTTTCCACATTCAGCAACAATGATAGCATCTCAACTTGTATGCATACATTCGTCGCAATCGCAGCACCAACTACAATTGCAGCCTACGAAACGTAGATATTCTTTACAAATGGCTATGTGATATATTACTGAAATAAAAATACTTAATAAATTTTGTATTCACGATGATTGAATTTCTTACCCTATCCTACAATACCAACATTTCATTATGTATACTTATAAGTTAGGTTGGCCGAGCGGTCTAAGGCGTTTTTTTTTTCGATTTATCTATCTAACCTCACTTTATGAAAATTTACTATACAAACTGATAACTAAATAGTAATTTTTAATAATAACTACAAAACGTCCAGAACTGAAAGCAAGTAGTTGAAGCCTCATAACCACCAAAATACTTAAAGCTAAGTGCAATTGATTAAAATTTACTATATAAGTGTGATAACTGGTACTTTTTGATAGGATTTTTTACTTGTTTTTTGGGGCGCGAAAACATCTATTTTCGTTGGAATTTTACGTGTTTTAACGCTTATAATTTTACTTGTTTTTTGGGACTCGAAAACGTCTATTTTCGTTACATTTTTTAAGTGTTTTAACGCTTCTAATTTTACTTGTTTTTTGGGATGCGAAAAGGATAATTTTGAACGATTTTGAAATGTCAAATCTCCATAAGAAATACATGTAAAAGTAAATTTTTAACGCTTGTAATTTTAATCATTTTTTTGGGACGCGAAAACGTCTATTTTCGTTGCATTTTTACGTGCTTTAACGCTTCTAATTTTACTCGATTTTTTGGGACGTGAAAACGTCTATTTTCGTTGCATTTTTTACATGTTTTTACGCTTCTAATTTTACAATTTTTTTGGGACTCGAAAACGTCTATTTTCGTTTCATTTTTTACGTGTTTCAACGCTTCTAATTTCACTTGTTTTTTTGGGACGCGAAAACGATAGTTTCGAACGATTCTGAAATGTCAAATCTCCATAAGAAATACATGTAAAAGTAAATTTTTAACGCTCGTTAATCATTTTTTGGAACGTGAAAACCGCTGTATTCGTCAAATTTTTTACACATATTAGCGTTTGTTATTTTAGTTGTTTTTTGGAACGAAAGAATCCTCAACCTTCTGTCTGTACTCTTCAGATACCATTCTATTGGTGATTGCTTCAATTACCCAATGGAACTAACATACTTTCCAAAAATAATGCCTTCATGATGATGTCAAATGGCGGGCAAGTTTTTTTCACTCTTAACGACTACGCATCTTTTTCTATTTCCAGTGATATTTTTTCGAAACACTTGGTATATGTTTTTCCGCAATGGTAAGTTTTTCGTCGACCCATTTCTCCATTTAACATTTAAAACTGAGGATTTTGAATCACCCTGTATATATATTTTTCACCCAAATGGAAAAATTTGTGAGACGTCCCTGTACAACTATAATGAGCTTTGACCAATCAGACGCCGCCATGTTTTTTTCCTAAATGAACGGTCCAAACGTCCTCTTGAAACACATTAAGATGTCGGATGTAATTCAATCTCTGCATGGGCAAGTAGTTGTTTCGAATCTCCATATGCCCATTGAAGCGTTCTTCCATCACTCATGCAGCCATGTTTTTTCTCTTAATGATCCACCATGTTTTTTCTCTCAAACGTTGTGGGACACCCTGTATATACGTTGACAACCAGCCGCCATGTTTTTTTTCTCTCAATCGATGTATTTTGAGACACCCTGTATACCAAATTTGACAGCTGCCATGTTTGTTTTTCTCTGTCTCATGTCATTTGACAAGCAGCCATGTTTTTTTTCTCTCAAATGTTGCGTTGGTTCACCCGGTATACCAATTTTCATAGCTGCCATGTTTTTTTCTCTTAAATACCAAGTTAGTACACCCTGTATGGCAGCAGCCATGTTTTTTCTCTTAAAAAATATGTTGGTACACCCTGTATGGCAGCAGCCATGTTTTTTCTCTTGAATACTATGATGGTACACCCTGTATGGCAACAGCCATGTTTTTTTCTCTTAATCGATGTATTTTGAGACACCCGGTATACCAAATTTGACAGCTGCCATGTTTTTTTCTCTTAAATGCTGTGTTATTTTCTGTTTCATGACATTTGACAGCCGCCATGCTTTTTTCTCTTAATCGATGTATTTTGAAACACCCGGTATACCAAATTTGACAGCTGCCATGTTTTTTTCTCTTAAATGCTAAGTTGGTACATCCTGTATGGCAGCAGCCATGTTTTTTTCTCTTAAATACTATGATGGTACACCCTGTATGGCAGCAGCCATGTTTTTTTCTCTGAAATGCCTAGTTTACCCGGTATACCAAATTTGACAGCCGCCATGTTTTTTCTCTTAAATGATGTATTTTGACACACCCTGTATACGTGAAACGAAAACTTCTGAATCCCTGCATGCCCCAATGATGTGATGGTTCATTTTTCCGATGTATTTTGAGACACCCTGTATATAATACGATTTTTGACAAACTGTTTTTTCTGTCATGTTACGTTGCTACACCGTGTATATCTTTTTTCTTCCATAATTGAATTTAAAAACCGGCAACGTCCCACCCTCCGTAACTCTACTCCTTAATTTTAAATCCGGCAACACCCAACGTCACGCGGTGAACCCAGCGAGCTTCGTCAATGCGCATGCCTGCGCTAGTAATGGGGTTGTATCACTACTAGTGAGCAGTCCTCCGGACAAATTACATCAAGGTTGATTCTGTAAACAAATGAAGATATTTAACGTTTATTGACTCATTGTACAATCATTTGATTGTCACCAAAATGAATAATATTGTACGTACCTAGATGTTATTTTTTATATTAATTTCTTTGTATTATTATGTTTTTGGTTCCCACAATAATATTTGTTATTAATTTCAGAGTCTTTGGATCATATTTCGAGATGGTACTGTTTTGTTTTCATTTTCAAGAGTATAGGTTAACCAAGTGGATGACTGGTGATATTCAGACTGTGGACACTTATCAGCTGTTCCAGCGAATATAGCGCCGTTTCTAATTCTAGTTTTGTTTCATTGACTGTCAGGTTACTTGGAGTGAAATCTTGGTTCATTCGTCGTCCATACTGTATATGACGTCATCTAATTTCTTTTATAATTATTACCACTATTTTCATGATATTTTGTGTCGTTTTCGTTTGATCCAAATCATCGAATTTGATTTTTTTATACGAATATTGTATCATGTCCCGATAAAGGTTTATTATCTGATCTGAAAGCTGTACTTTTGAGAGTGATTCTCATTTATGAATATATGTTTATATAAAAAATTATTGTAGATAAAATAATCAATTAACCAATAATGACGTCACAATGCCTCACAGCTAAAACTTTTATGAAAATTTTACTCAATCAGATAATTAAACACATATGACGAAAATGTTATCTTATTTTGAAATTAGACTCTAATAATTTGTGAAAACCCCTATATTTACTAGAACTAACTATCTCAAAAAAAAATCATAATGGACTTATGTATCCAAAACGGACTTTATTCAAAATGAACATTGTGAAAATCGACAACACGAAATAAATTTTTGTAGATGCTAACTGAAGTAAAATGAATAATAATACTCATAATTTCCTGGATAAATTCAAGATATGAAATATATACGCCTATCGCCCTAAACCACACAATGGTGATAACTTCAATGATAAAACACGATATTTGCTGAAATTATGTTTTCTCGACTGAATGATCAATTATTGTCATCTTTAGACTACGTTGCTACATGATTAACTGAAACCCACTTACCTCAAAATCCTCTGTACTTTCAAACATAATCCATATTATATTGAATTACAAACTACACATACTTAAAATGATGCCGGTACTGGTCACAAAATAACTATGCGTGCATTTTTGCGTGAATTGCGCTTTTAAAATTTCAATTTTGAACGTAATAAACGTATATTTTGATCATATTATTTTAGTGAATTGACGTTTATCTTATTTGTAGCGTGTAAAAACGTCCATTTCAAACAATTTAGAAATGTCAAATCTACATAAGAAATACATGTTAACGTGTATTTTGTATGCCTTAATTTTCGTCATAATAATTAATGCGAAAACGGCTATTTTTGTACGTATTTTTGCGTGAATTGACGTTCGTATTTTTTATCTTTTTTGAAACGCGTAAAACGTATGTTCTGTTCACATTTTTGCGAGTTCAAACGCTTTTTAAATTTACTCTTTTTTTGGAGCGTGAGGAACGTCTATTTTGGTCGCATTTTTTTGTGTGTATTGTCGTTCTCATCAATTTGTATACAAAAAACCTTGATACAAAGATCACTCAACACATCAACTATTGAAGAAAAATGGTCGATTTTTCCCACTTCAAAAACGTGACTATCTTACTGCCAAATTTCACCAGTTGGACCTACTTACACGAGTTGTGAACTTGGAGGATTATGATAATACGTTTTGGATGGTTTCCACATTCAGCAACAATGATAGCATCTCAACTTGTATGCATACATTCGTCGCAATCGCAGCACCAACTACAATTGCAGCCTACGAAACGTAGATATTCTTTACAAATGGCTATGTGATATATTACTGAAATAAAAATACTTAATAAATTTTGTATTCACGATGATTGAATTTCTTACCCTATCCTACAATACCAACATTTCATTATGTATACTTATAAGTTAGGTTGGCCGAGCGGTCTAAGGCGTTTTTTTTTCGATTTATCTATCTAACCTCACTTTATGAAAATTTACTATACAAACTGATAACTAAATAGTAATTTTTAATAATAACTACAAAACGTCCAGAACTGAAAGCAAGTAGTTGAAGCCTCATAACCACCAAAATACTTAAAGCTAAGTGCAATTGATTAAAATTTACTATATAAGTGTGATAACTGGTACTTTTTGATAGGATTTTTTACTTGTTTTTTGGGGCGCGAAAACATCTATTTTCGTTGGAATTTTACGTGTTTCAACGCTTATAATTTTACTTGTTTTTTGGGACGCGAAAACGTCTATTTTCGTTACATTTTTGAAGTGTTTTAACGCTTTTAATTTTACTTGTTTTTTGGGATGCGAAAAGGATAATTTTGAACGATTTTGGAATGTCAAATCTCCATAAGAAATACATGTAAAAGTAAATTTTTAACGCTTGTAATTTCAATCATTTTTTTGGGACGCGAAAACGTCTATTTTCGTTGCATTTTTACGTGCTTTAACGCTTCTAATTTTACTCGATTTTTTGGGACGAAAAAACATCTATTTTCGTTGCATTTTTTACATGTTTTTACGCTTCTAATTTTACAATTTTTTTGGGACTCGAAAACGTCTATTTTCGTTTCATTTTTTACGTGTTTCAACGCTTCTAATTTCACTTGTTTTTTTGGGACGCGAAAACGATAGTTTCGAACGATTCTGAAATGTCAAATCTCTATAAGAAATACATGTAAAAGTAAATTTTAAACGCTCGTTAATCATTTTTTGGAACGTGAAAACCGCTGTATTCGTCAAATTTTTTACACATATTAGCGTTTGTTATTTTAGTTGTTTTTTGGAACGAAAGAATCCTCAACCTTCTGTCTGTACTCTTCAGATACCATTCTATTGGTGATTGCTTCAATTACCCAATGGCACTAACATACTTTCCAAAAATAATGCCTTTATGATGATGTCAAATGGCGGGCAAGTTTTTTTCACTCTTAACGACTACGCATCTTTTTCTATTTCCAGTGATATTTTTTCGAAACACTTGGTATATGTTTTTCCGCAATGGTAAGTTTTTCGTCGACCCATTTCTCCATTTAACATTTAAAACTGAGGATTTTGAATCACCCTGTATATATATTTTTCACCCAAATGGAAAAATTTGTGAGACGTCCCTGTACAACTATAATGAGCTTTGACCAATCAGACGCCGCCATGTTTTTTTCCTAAATGAACGGTCCAAACGTCCTCTTGAAACACATTAAGATGTCGGATGTAATTCAATCTCTGCATGGGCAAGTAGTTGTTTCGAATCTCCATATGCCCATTGAAGCGTTCTTCCATCACTCATGCAGCCATGTTTTTTCTCTTAATGATCCACCATGTTTTTTCTCTCAAACGTTGTGGGACACCCTGTATATACGTTGACAACCAGCCGCCATGTTTTTTTTCTCTCAATCGATGTATTTTGAGACACCCTGTATACCAAATTTGACAGCTGCCATGTTTGTTTTTCTCTGTCTCATGTCATTTGACAAGCAGCCATGTTTTTTTTCTCTCAAATGTTGCGTTGGTTCACCCGGTATACCAATTTTCATAGCTGCCATGTTTTTTTCTCTTAAATACCAAGTTAGTACACCCTGTATGGCAGCAGCCATGTTTTTTCTCTTAAAAAATATGTTGGTACACCCTGTATGGCAGCAGCCATGTTTTTTCTCTTGAATACTATGATGGTACACCCTGTATGACAACAGCCATGTTTTTTTCTCTTAATCGATGTATTTTGAGACACCCGGTATACCAAATTTGACAGCTGCCATGTTTTTTTCTCTTAAATGCTGTGTTTTTTTTCTGTTTCATGACATTTGACAGCCGCCATGCTTTTTTCTCTTAATCGATGTATTTTGAAACACCCGGTATACCAAATTTGACAGCTGCCATGTTTTTTTCTCTTAAATGCCAAGTTGGTACATCCTGTATGGCAGCAGTCATGTTTTTTTCTCTTAAATACTATGATGGTACACCCTGTATGGCAGCAGCCATGTTTTTTTCTCTGAAATGCCTAGTTTACCCGGTATACCAAATTTGACAGCCGCCATGTTTTTTCTCTTAAATGATGTATTTTGACACACCCTGTATACGTGAAACGAAAACTTCTGAATCCCTGCATGCCCCAATGATGTGATGGTTCATTTTTCCGATGTATTTTGAGACACCCTGTATATAATACGATTTTTGACAAACTGTTTTTTCTGTCATGTTACGTTGCTACACCGTGTATATCTTTTTTCTTCCATAATTGAATTTAAAAACCGGCAACGTCCCACCCTCCGTAACTCTACTCCTTAATTTTAAATCCGGCAACACCCAACGTCACGCGGTGAACCCAGCGAGCTTCGTCAATGCGCATGCCTGCGCTAGTGATGGGGTTGTATCACTACTAGTGAGCAGTCCTCCGGACAAATTACATCAAGGTTGATTCTGTAAACAAATGAAGATATTTAACGTTTATTGACTCATTGTACAATCATTTGATTGTCACCAAAATGAATAATATTGTACGTACCTAGATGTTATTTTTTATATTAATTTCTTTGTATTATTATGTTTTTGGTTCCCACAATTATATTTGTTATTAATTTCAGAGTCTTTGGATCATATTTCGAGATGGTACTGTTTTGTTTTCATTTTCAAGAGTATAGGTTAACCAAGTGGATGACTGGTGATATTCAGACTGTGGACACTTATCAGCTGTTCCAGCGAATATAGCGCCGTTTCTAATTCTAGTTTTGTTTCATTGACTGTCAGGTTACTTGGAGTGAAATCTTGGTTCATTCGACATTTATTGTTGTACCGAACTTGTTCCATACTATCCTCGTGTGAATGAAAGAAACGTTATTTTAATTTTCGACTGTTGGAAACACCGATTATCACTCCCACCTTTTCATACAAAATGTTTCTGGGGGAATCAGTTCCGATGAGCAGTGTAGACAATTTGATGTGAGGAAGATCAACGAGACGCCGAGGGGATCAGTAGTCCCTCATAGTCTTTTCGTATCTTCAAGTTTGGGGATATGCCCCTTTTTAGTGTTTCGAAATAAATAATTTCGTCACTTATTGTTTACCCTCTGGAGTAAAGAGGTATGTACTTTATAGTAATTTCATTATGTTTTTTTGTCTTCTCCACCACATTTTTTTTCACTCAAGCCGTGTTGAAATGGGTTATCATTTTACCTATTTCACAGGGTCTTATCGGACGGCTTGTGTTACTCTTACCGGACGGTCTGTTTCACTCATACCAGACGGTTTGTTTCACCTTTACCGGATGTCCTAGTCCGTCCTAGTCCGTTTCTTGCCGGCCTATTTTGTTCCTGTTGGAGGACTTCTTCCATTCATACCGACGGGCCTATCTCACTTTTAGCTAAGGGCGTATTTCACCCTTACCCTACGTCCCTATGGTTCATCTGGATATTTGCTGAGATACACAAATTGTGATGTTTCGATTCCTGTCCTAATTTCCGTTTCAATCCAGAGGTCAAGGTCGATCTGAGTAGCTGTCTGAATTTCGAATGTCTACCTATCCATTGCTGTTCATCGTTGGATACCTGTCTGGAACTTACCATCTCCGAAATATGATCTAAGGAGAGGATATCTGAGAGAACTTCAGATAAATAGGTATTATGTACCTATCTATGATTATTTGTGTTTAACATTTTTTCTGTTTAACTATATATTTTTACATGTCCAACAATAGGTCTTAGTACCTACAGGTATATCATTATATTTGACAATCGTTTGAAACTGATCAGACTTCATTTACGTATTTTTTTTGGTAATCATTCTGGATGCAGTTCCAGAAAATCACATGCATTTTGTTTGTCATTGAATCACCACGGTATATAATTGTACATAATTACTATTATTGCTCATTTATGAACAATAAAGTATCATTGAGAATTTTTGACAATCATTTCATAATACTTTGTCTCAAATAATTCAGAGGTTTCTGGATTCCATGCCATCAAAAATTTAGTGGCGCTCAAGGCATTTAATGTAACTATCAAAGTTTTCAATTTTAATTATTTGAACCACGACCCAGTGCCGCCAGACGAAGAGCTGCCGTTCGCTGTTTGGCAAATATAAAAATAAGTGCCACACCACTGTTCAATAGGCAGATAACATTTTGATAAAAATTTTTAACAGAACTGTATGGTCTATTATCATAAGGCTTATGAATGAAAAATGGCAAAACATTATTATCTTTATCATTACTAAATTATGATTTTTGACCATTCTTCAGATATTAGGGAATCAAGGTACTTAAAAAAACTACTCACTTAGTTGAATTTCCAGTCTATAGAATTATTTTTGTAACTCAGTGGATCAGTCTTCTTCCCTTACATCAAAGGGGTGACGGACAAAATCAGTCGACTTTTCAGAAAAGCAAATATCAAAACCATCTTTACCACAGAACAAAAACTATCACACCTCATCAGACCAACAAAAGACAAAATTCCCAACGAAGACCATGGTATTTACGAAATTCCCTGTTCTATCTGCCCCCACTCTTATATAGGAGAAACTTCGAAACAGATCCATTTTCGATCCTATCAACACTCCCTTTCAGTTAGAAATCGAGACACCAGCTCCGCATTAGCTCTTCATTTCATCCAAACGGGTCACCCCATAGATTTCGAGAAAACGAAAACCATCGCCCCAGTACGTTCAAGAACTTCTCGTTTTATCAGAGAAGCCATCGAAATCGAAAAACGGCCTGATTGCCTGAACATTAAAGATGATAGCCGTAAATTGAACCCCATTTGGAAGTCCCTTCTTCCAACCGTAATTACCAGGCCACGTGAAACTATTAGAATGCCAGGAAGGTCTAATGAAAATGGACTGAGTGGTTCTACGGTGAAATAAACTCAAAGACTTTATTACAACGAAAACAGGAATTATATTTTTATATATATGACAATGTCAATTAAAAGTCTTGTCACAATAACATCAATAACACAGGATGTTATAGTCTAATGTCGAGTGAAATAAGGGTAAAATCCCAACACTCCCCCTCACTCGTCATTTCTTAGGATGTAGACCCAACCTAAAAGTCAGGTGGCTATGTCGTGGACCGGCAAGTCCTTTAGTAAAGATGTCGGCTTCCATGTCTTCTGATGACTTGTGGTGAACCATAATATCTCCATTTTGTACCTTCTCGCGTATAAAATGTTCTTTTATATGTATGTGCTTCGAGCGAGATCTCACGATTGGATTTTTGGATAAGTCTTGAGCAGATATGTTGTCATTGAAAACTTCGATGGCTTCATGTGGAGTTCCCATATCAAAGATCAATTGCTTCAGATGCATGGCTTCCTTGGCTGCATCTGGTAATGCCATATACTCAGCTTCTTGTGTAGATAGAGCGACGGTTCGTTGCTTACGAGATTCCCAGCTTATGGTTGTACCACCATATTTGAAGCAATACCCAGTATATGATTTTCGGTCGTCTGGACAGGTACCCCAGTTGGCATCAGCGTAACCACATAATGGCTTTCCAGTTTTCTTAAAAACAAGAGCCAGCTCTCTTGTACCCTTCAGGTATCGGAGCACTCTCTTGGCAGCCTCCCAGTGGGATTTATCAAAGCAATTGTTGTACTGACTAAGAAAGCTCACTGAATGGCTTATATCAGGACGTGTTGCAACAGCAAGGTACATGAGAGCACCGATTAAATTCTGATATGGAAGATTCGGTAAGTCATCTTCATTATTTTTGGTGAGTTGTAGACCTGGCACCATGGGAGTTCTAACTGCATTGCAAGTTTTCATTTTAAATTTGTCGAGTACTTCATCAATGTATCTTGATTGCGAAGCAAAAATGGTACCATCATGTTGCATGAATTCAATTCCGAGGCATTGTTGTAAATTGCCAAAGTCTCTCATTTCAAAACTGGCCATCAAATTTTTCTTCAAAGATTCCATTTTTGTAATATTGTTTGAAGCAATAACAATATCATCGACATATATTGCTAAAATGATCTTGTCTCCCCCTTCGAAAGATGCGTGAATGCAAGGATCCGCAATCGATGGTTGAAAACCTAGTTGTCGAAGTTTGGAGTCAAGTTTATGGAACCATTGACGTCCGGCTTGCTTCAAACCATATAGTGCCGTTTTCAAACGGCAAACTTTTTCGCAATATGGTTCTCTCAAATCTTCAAGCATTTTCTTTGCACGGCAGTAAATGATTGAATTGGGTGAGGCACTTTCATCAACCATAATATCACAGAGAAAGGTATCCAAATTCTCTGGTTTTTTCATAAAAATTTCCTCTCCGATGTCACCGTTGAGGAAAGCAGTTGAAACATCAAGTTGATTTATTCGCAAATCTTCTTCAACTGAGAGTGCCAGCAGAAGTCTGATAGAGCTCAATTTTGTAACAGGCGCAAAAGTCTCGATAAAATCCACACCAGGACGTTGGGAAAAACCACGAGCAACTAGCCGAGCTTTCCTCCTTTCTAGCTCGCCAGATGATTTATATTTATATTTGAGAACCATCTTGGAACCAATTATATTAGCGCCTTCTTTTTTCTTGACGAGTTCCCAAGTGTCATTCTTCAGATGTGCTCTGATTTCTTCTTTCATGGCTGCATACCAAGCTTCACCATCGGAACTATCTAGGGCTTCTTTTTCACAGAGAGCAGACACTTCATAATCTTCCATCCATGCAGGAGGCTGAAGTAGGTGTCTGTCTCGAAGATTGGAACTCCGTTCATTTTCTGTGAATGTTTCCTGAACTATATCATTCGTTTCAGATTCAGCCAATTCGTAAGCATCACTGATTTCTTCTGTCAGTACTGAGTCAAAGTTTTCAGTAGATGGACCTACTGTGACCTCAATACCTCTGCTTGGAGATGTGCGATTGCTTTCTTTATCGAGCAGCGAGTCCAGTACTTCAATTTTCCGTTCAGAATAATTGTGAAATTTGTTGATGACTTTGACATTGCTAGTGATGACAACTTTTCTTTGTGCTGGATCCCAAATTCGATAAGCTTTGGATTGCTCTGAGTATCCAACAAAAATTCCTTGTTTTGCTCTGCAGTCAAATTTGAATTTATTTGGATCCTTATTGAGAAAGAAAGCTTTGCATCCAAAGATTCGTAAGTGGTGCACTGAAGGAGCATGTCCTACCCATTTTTCAAATGGAGTATGGCCATCTAATACTCTAGACGGAGATCGATTGATCAAATAGTTAGCGCAATAAATAGATTCTGCCCAAAAAGCACAGGAAAGGTTAGCTTCCAGTAGTAAACATCGAGCTTTATCCAGTAAAGTGCGATTTTTCCGTTCTGCCAAACCATTTTGTTGGGGAGTTCTAGGAGCAGATAATCTTCTCGCAATTCCATTATCCTTCAGGTACTCATCGAACTCTGTATTTCTGTACTCTGCTACGCCATTATCACTTTGCAAAAATTTTATACGTTTACCAGAAACATTCTCGAATTCATTTTTGAATTCCTTGAAGTAGTTAAAAACTTCATTTTTTTGTTTGAGAAAATAAACTCTGGTATATCGGCTGTATTCATCTATAAATGTTCCAAATATTTACATCCGCCATGTGATGATGTACGCATAGGACCAACAACATCCGAAAGTACTATTTCGAGCAGTTCCAAATTCTTTGGTTCTTGTCTGGGTGAAAAAGGTAGGCTTGATAATTTTCCTCTGATACATATTTCGCAATCACCTAGTCTTTCAGAAGTATTAAATTTCAATCCCTTCAAACTTTTGTTTCTGGCAGCTGCTTTCAAATCTTGCTCATTTATGTGGCCTAATTTCAAATGCCAAAGTTTTATTTTTGACATTTCCAAATTTGTATCACGAGAAATCACTGTATTTTCAACCTTTTCGGAATCGACGTAGTAGAGTCCATTTGATCTGGTAGCCTTTAACACTGAATATCCATTTTTATCATGAACTTGAGCATATTCGCTCGTAAAAGTTACTCTGTAGCCCTTATCAGCGATTTTGCCAACAGATAACAAATTTGTGGTCAATTTTGGAACAAAGAGAGTTTCAGGAAGGTTTACTACATTATCACCTTCGAATTGAGCCTTCACTAAGCCTTTTCCTTGAATAGCAGCAGTTTGATCTTCAGAAGCTAGTTTGAGTACGCCCTGGTCTGATTCTAGATATGAAAATTTGTCTTCATTACAGCACATATGGGAGGTACTTCCTGAATCTAAACACCAAGAAGAGTTTTTCGTTCCTGCTGGAGATGACGCAGAAAGGTATGCTTCAACTTTAAATGTAGACTCCTTCTGATTTTTATTGGTTGTCCAACAATTTTCAGTTTTGTGGTTATCTTTGAAACATTTTTGGCACTTAATTTTTGGTTTGTTATTATTTCTATTTTTGTTGAACTTTCGGTAAACTGTTTTCTGCTATTTGATCCATAAAATGCATCTTCACAACTGACTCTACTATCTTTGGTACGAGCTTCAGCTTCCTCTACTATTTTTATTTTCAGTTCCTCGGGTCTGGGAAGTGTGTCTCTACTCTCTATAGCTACTCTGAAATTTTCGAATGCAGGAGAAAGACTATAGAGCATCATGATACTTAACAAATCAGCATTTATATCGACGTTCATATCCTTCAGTTCATCAACAGCGTCCATAAAATCATTCAAATGTTGCTTGATGTCATCTTTATCTTTCATTTTATGCAATACTAATCGTTTCAGCAGGGTTGCTTTTCGAGCAGGACCAACGCTTTGATAAATACCTTTCAGCGTATCCCAAACGCTTTTAGATGAACGGCAATTTTTCACTTGCTTCAGTTCACTTGGCGATATAATGAGTAAAAGGTCTGATCTTGCGTTCAAATCATCTTGTTTCCATTTCACTTTCATGTCGGCAGCTTCATTTTCTTGAGGCTCTGGTTTTTCTCCAGTCACATATTCCCACAAACCATTTTTGATAAGGATGGCTTGAGCTTGGATAACCCATGTATCATAGTTGTTTCTTTGAAGAGGTTCAATTCTATAACTGTTCACACTGCCACTTGCCATTTTTGAGACTTTTTCAATATGCGGACGAATAAACTGATCTCACTCGAATCGAAGTCTAACCAATACTTTTAAACTGCAGACAGACGATCACGTAGACGAAAAACACTTTATTACTGTGCGTACACTGGGCCCATAACCTATTAGAATGCCAGGAAGGTCTAATGAAAGTTTCTAATACGTTATGAGGAACGCAAGCAGAATCTAAGTGAAAATAGAGTATATTTCGTTTCAATTCCGAGAGTTCTAACCTTTGACAGCTGTTTCGTGCTAACGCACTCATCAGAAAGGATTTATGGAGCTCTCGAAATCAAAACGAATCAACTCAAGAATCAATACCGTGAGGCAAGACAGAATATAATAGGAAGTTATTCATGACATCTACAGTCACTAGTTGAAACTTAATTTGACACGAACCAAGGAATCCAAAAGTAGAGGTTTGTCCACAAATTGACAGGCAGCCAACAATTCGTTGTTCTGACCAACCCAAGGTTCAATCAAGTTTCTAATACGTTATGAGGAACGCAAGCAGAATCTAAGTGAAAATAGAGTATATTTCGTTTTAATTCCGAGAGTTCTAACCTTTGACAGCTGTTTCGTGCTAACGCACTCATCAGAAAGGATTTATGGAGCTCTCGAAATCAAAACGAATCCACTCAAGAATTAATACCGTGAGGCAAGACAGAATATAACAGGAAGTTATTCATGACATCTACAGTCACTAGTTGAAACTGAATTTGACACGAACCAAGGAATCCAAAAGTAGAGGTTTGTCCACAAATTGACAGGCAGCCAACAATTCGTTGTTCTGACCAACCCAAGGTTCAATCAAGTTTCTAATACGTTATGAGGAACGCAAGCAGAATCTAAGTGAAAATAGAGTATATTTCGTTTTAATTCCGAGAGTTCTAACCTTTGACAGATGTTTCGTGCTAACGCACTCATCAGAAAGGATTTATGGAGCTCTCGAAATCGAAACGAATCAACTCAAGAATCAATACCGTGAGGCAAGACAGAATATAATAGGAAGTTATTCATGACATCTACAGTCACTAGTTGAAACTTAATTTGACACGAACCAAGGAATCCAAAAGTAGAGGTTTGTCCACAAATTGACAGGCAGCCAACAATTCGTTGTTCTGACCAACCCAAGGTTCAATCAAGTTTCTAATACGTTATGAGGAACGCAAGCAGAATCTAAGTGAAAATAGAGTATATTTCGTTTTAATTCCGAGGTTAGAACTCTCGGAATTAAAACGAAATTTACTCTATTTTCACTTAGATTCTGCTTGCGTTCCTCATAACGTATTAGAAACTTGATTGAACCTTGGGTTGGTCAGAACAACGAATTGTTGGCTGCCTGTCAATTTGTGGACAAACCTCTACTTTGCGATTCCTTGGTTCGTGTCAAATTAAGTTTCAACTAGTGACTGTAGATGTCATGAATAACTTCCTGTTATATTCTGTCTTGCCTCACGGTATTATTTCTTGAGTGGATTCGTTTTGATTTCGAGAGCTCCATAAATCCTTTCTGATGAGTGCGTTAGCACGAAACAGCTGTCAAAGGTTAGAACTCTCGGAATTAAAACGAAATATACTCTATTTTCACTTAGATTCTGCTTGCGTTCCTCATAACGTATTAGAAACTTGATTGAACCTTGGGTTGGTCAGAACAACGAATTGTTGGCTGCCTGTCAATTTGTGGACAAACCTCTACTTTTGGATTCCTTGGTTCGTGTCAAATTAAGTTTCAACTAGTGACTGTAGATGTCATGAATAACTTCCTGTTATATTCTGTCTTGCCTCACGGTATTAATTCTTGAGTGGATTCGTTTTGATTTCGAGAGCTCCATAAATCCTTTCTGATGAGTGCGTTAGCACGAAACAGCTGTCAAAGGTTAGAACTCTCGGAATTAAAACGAAATATACTCTATTTTCACTTAGATTCTGCTTGCGTTCCTCATAACGTATTAAAAACTTGATTGAACCTTGGGTTGGTCAGAACAACGAATTGTTAGCTGCCTGTCAATTTGTGGACAAACCTCTACTTTTGGATTCCTTGGTTCGTGTCAAATTAGGTTTCAACGAGTGACTGTAGATGTCATGAATAACTTCCTGTTATATTCTGTCTTGCCTCACGGTATTAATTCTTGAGTGGATTCGTTTTGATTTCGAGAGCTCCATAAATCCTTTCTGATGAGTGTGTTAGCACGAAACAGCTGTCAAAGGTTAGAACTCTCGGAATTAAAACGAAATATACTCTATTTTCACTTAGATTCTGCTTGCGTTCCTCATAACGTATTAGAAACTTGATTGAACCTTGGGTTGGTCAGAACAACGAATTGTTGGCTGCCTGTCAATTTGTGGACAAACCTCTACTTTTGGATTCCTTGGTTCGTGTCAAATTAAGTTTCAACTAGTGACTGTAGATGTCATGAATAACTTCCTATATATATAGACATATAAACGGTCAATCAAGAGCCCGTAGGAGATATGAAGCGTCAGTTGTGTAGCCCGATCATTCGTTGTGTGTCCCGAGTCTGGGCTACACAACGTATGCCGTTGTATATATGTTCTGAAGGGCTTCATAACGCATTTACAATCATTACCCAAATTTTTGCTAGGGCTTCACAAGAACACGTTAATCCATCCAAGATACAGCACTTAGTTCAATGCATTTCCAGAAGGGGGCACTGTACCTATGTACGGTTCGATAATTTTACTACGTAGATGAGCCCAAATATATTTCATGCTTGTTGTTAAGCCCTAGATTTGGCAACATGCATACTAGGTGATAGGGGCTTCACAGAGTTAGTTTCATCACTATTGTATATTCCAAGCGATAATAAATCTGACTTTGTGAACTACACGGAGATGTGTATTATTTGTGATCTGAATATAAATGCCGTGAACTTGGTATTTCCAGCAGAAAACTATCTATACCGGGTGTCCGCGGAAAGTGGCTCGTCTCTATAACTTTTTTTTTCCGAAGATAATGGAATTAGATTTGGAGGATCTGTATATGACATGAAACTGCTTTAATTTACAACTCACTCAGCTTCCTGCAACTTCTGGTTTCTCCAGAAGTGACATAAATATCTGAATTTGAAATGAGACACCCTGTATATTTTTACTTACTTTGTCTCCTTATGACATAGTGAATACAACCATGTCACTTATCACTTTTTGTAAACGAATTCATTTTTCAATTTGAAATTAATTATTTTTCTAGAGAATTTATTTTGAGAGAAATACAACTTCATTGCTTTTAGTCATAATGTATCTGCTATGCAAAATTTCATTTCCAAATTTCTATTACTAATTTTTTTTCAAATGACAACAAGGTGGCCCGTCGTGTTAGGAAGAGAGCATTTCATTACGATTACTTTGATATTGCACACTATTAGCTTTCAAACAATCTTCCATTAAAAAGGATTACATTGTAAATTTCTCAAAATGAAGTACTTATCGAAATCAAAATGAGATTCAAATGCATCGAGCAATCTGTCACCAGTGCTGATGGACGACAAGAAACATAAAAGCGAAAAAAATTATAAACAGCCTGAGACCTACTGAAAGAGGAGCAGAATATTGTTCAAATATCGGGAAAAGTAAATTGGAGTCGAAAAAATAGAGACAGGTAGAACGAGGTGAACTTTTAGTGGTTGAGAGCAATATTTAACGGTTTTTCGCGATTGACAACGAATGTTAACCTCTAATCAAAAAAGTTGAACAGCATAGTTGTTTAAAATGAAAAGATCTACAACATTTGTATCAAACATGTTTCCACATTACCTCGAATTTTCCGGGAAAATCGGAAAACCCATTTATCACTTTTTAATCTTTTTCTCGAGCAAAAATCAATTTTTTTTCACGAAATTTGGTGTAAATATAACTTAACATGTTTCAAGTGAGCTGTAATTTTTTTGTAGCGGAATATAGATTTTTCCTTTTTTTTTTTCGACAAATTCCGAAAAAACCACCTCATTTTTAACTGAAAAGTTTCACCGATAAAGTTCGTCTTTTTAAGGTCGCCAGCTGTCACTTTTTTCGTTGAAGCTTCCACTTCTAGGTTATTTAATAAAAGATTAGCTCTACTGTGGAATTTTGTTCGAGAAAACGCGAAAAAAATTAAAAAACAGATTTTCAAAAATCAATTCTTGTAATTTTTGTTCTAAACTCATATTTATTTGTTAAAATTATTGAAATTAATAGTTGAATCCTTTCGGGAAAAAAATTTCAAAATTGATTTCATGTTACCTCAACAGGTACAAAAAATATAGAAGGGCGTAAATAAGGATTTGATTATGTAGGAGGGCGAAAGGAGGTGAACTTTTGGGGGTAAAAATGCATTCTCACGATTTGCAGCGAAAATCAACTTCCTGCAAAAAAAATTGAAGAAAAAGTTTTTAGCAATAAAAAGATCTACAACTTTTGTATTCAAGATTTTTACACATAACCTCAAATTTTCCGGAAAAATCAGAAAAACCGATTTAATTTGGTTTCATTTTTTTTTTGTATGAAAATTATGTTTGTCGCAATCTCTAGTGGAAATATACCTTTCCATGTTCTGAATTAGATGTTTTGTTGCAACGTCATATTTATTTTTCTCAAACCTATTTGAAGTACTCGCAAAGAGGGCAGCTCCTAGTTAGCGAAACGAATTTTAAACGCCTGAAATAAGAAGTGAAGTAATAGGCAAGGACCAGGTGGAAAATGTTGTAGAGAATCCAACTTCGACGAAAAAAAAATTTAAACACGAAAACACTCAAAATGATGAAATTGGGATGCAGAGGTGTTGAAAACGATTTTTTGCGATTTTCGGCGAAACGCGACTTCTTATCGGAAAATGTTGAGTAGAAAAGTTGCGGATAATAAAAAAATCAAAAACTTCTGTACCAAACACTTTACGACATAACCCCAAATTGATCGTCAAAATTGCGAAAAGCATTTTTGAAAATTTGAGGTTATGCGGAAAAATCTTGAATACAAAAGTTGTAGATCTTTTCATTGCCAAAAATTTGTTTCATACTTTTTTTTTTACAGCAGGTCAATTTTTGCTGCATATCGTAAGAAACCATTTTTACCCCCAAAAGTTCACCTCCTTTCGCCCTTCTATCATAATCAAATCCTTATTTATGTCCTCGTTTATTCTTTGTACCTATTAAGGTAACATGAAATCAATATTTTCGAAAGGTTTCAACTGTTAATTTCGATAATTTTGATAAACAAATACGAGTATAAAACAAAAATTTGAAAAATTGATTTTTGAAAATCTGTTTTTTAATTTTTTCACGATTTTTTGAAAAAAATTCCACATTACACAATCTGAAAGTAGACGCTTCAACGAAAAAATGGCGGCTGGCTAGCTTGAAAAGAAGAACTTTATCGATGAAACTTTTCAGTTGAAAATTAGGTCGTTTTTTGGGATTAGTCAAAAAAATAATTTAACTTGCTTGAAACATAATTAGTTATATTTCCACCAATTTTAACAAAAAAAAAACAATTAAATTTTTTTCGATACTTTTGTTGCAATTTTCGAAAAACCCCTAAAAGTTCACCCCGTTCCACCCTTCTCCATTTTTTCGATTCCAATTTACTTTTCCCGTCATTAGAACAATATTTTGCTCCACTTCCAGTAGGTCTCATGCTGTTAATAATTTTTTTATCTCCAAAATTCACTGGTCTACCAACACAACGGATTGAATCAAATAAATTATCCAAGAGATAATAACATATCTCCTTGAAGGAATATTATGAATAAAATGTTTTTCAAACATTCACACAATAATTACCTAATTTACTTCTGCAGAAACGCTAGGTAAAATAAGAAGTCGACCTCCTGAATGATTTCATCTTCCCAATGTTTCGAAAAACATTTTTTCGCAAGACAGTACTTATTGAGAATTCATGTTTTAGTCCCCTGGACTACCTGGGGGCACTTAACTCGTGTGTGTTTTAATAAAAATCTGTTGAACATGTAACACTTATTTTGAGCAGGATAGGAATGAATGAAAATACAACCAGACTGAAGGAACTAAAATGAAACATGTGTATTTTGTCATGGATATAAGCAAGTAACTTATTAACAAAATAAAAATCATTCCAATTTGTAATGAAAACCTCAATTATTTCAAATAAATAATAATTCATTCAACTTTAGATATTTTTAAATATCTGAAATTATATGCTCTCGACAAAAACAATCAAATACTCGTAGGTTTAACTAGCTATTCGCTCAAAACAATAATAGAGTTATAACAACACAAAAGTAAATTAACCTGTGGTAGAAGTCTATTATATCTCGAAGTGTAGTGGTGTGGATTTACGATGCAGAAAAACTAAAAGTCATCTCCACAATTTTAATCTCAACCTTAAAAGTTATGCATCAGGTGGAACAGTAACAACTATCTGTCAGTTGAGCGGTATTATTCAGAGTAAGTAGTACATGTTTCGAACCTAAATAGGTTCATCTTCAGCTAATTTAAATTCTACAATAAAGGAAGAAATCATCACTAAAGGTAATCTAGTACAATATAGTAGGTATTACTTACATGAAGAAGGAAAAATTGTTATATTAAATTATATGTAGAAAGAGTAAAAAAGAGTACACTTTTTTAATCTTTTTTACTCTTTCTACATATAATTTAATACAACAATTTTTTCTTTTCCATGTAAGTAATACCTACTATATTGTACCTTTAGTGATAATTTCTTCCTTTATTGTAGAATTCAAATGATACCGCTCAAATGACAGATAGTTGTCGCTGCTCCACCTGATGCACAACTTTCAAGGTTGAGATTGAAATTGTGGAGATGACTTTGAGTTTTTCTGCATCGTAAAGAAAACAAAAGTAAATGATTGAATTGAGTTATTTTTATAACACTCATAGGTAATCGTAAATTTATCAAGAAATTCGAGATTTTCTGACATATGACGAAATGGCTATGTGTGATATCTTTAGATTCAGAATGAAAAATATTCAGAAATCTGTATTTGATGAAACAGGGCCATATTTTTTAAAGAATAAAAATTAGGTCGATGGTGATTGATAACGAAGCGTCGCATAGTAAACCTAATATCATCACAAGAAAGCTTATGAAAAGTAATTGCGGAGAAATATTTTTCATCTTGTTTCAGCTCTGACGATAACACCACAAAACAAAATTATCAAAAAAAACCAATGTTTCCTAAATAATTTAAAAATCAATTTTTTTTTCGAAATTTCATATATCCACATAGATGGCTCTTGTTCTACGAAACTTTCTTCTAATTTGTACAAAACTGTATCTATTACCGCTTCAGATATCCCCATTGGAAACATCTTTATATTGGACTCACTATATACCTACAACTCCATAAGAGATTTCACTCTTTTCAGGAGCACTCCAGTTTGTCAGACTCTTGACTTATTCCTAACAGTTGGTAGGGCTGATAAAGTACTGGGAAAATACTCCAAATGTGAAAAGAATAAAAAATATATTTTGCACTTCTTGAATTTTTTTCTTGTAAAGAGTAGTTAAATTCAAAATTCTCAGGCACCAGAAAGATCAAATATTTTTATTTTCAACTTTTTTGTTAGAATTCACATTATTATCATGTCTCCCCAATAACCACTACCCAAACTATGGGGTGAGCAGCAATTGAATCCGGGAATAATGTGCCCTGAGCAGACGTAATTAACCATGGATGACAGCCTTCAGCATTCTTCCGGCTATGATTTCTGACATCTTGCGACATGCCGGTATGATTTTTAGGTTCGAGAGTAGCGAATTCATGCAGAATGGTTGGGTAGAGCCTGCTGAGTTCGGAGAATAAATCTCGATATATTTTGTCCGTTTTCCCTCCTCGACGATATTTGTTTTGCCATTCTTGTATTGTTATTGATCCTTGAAATGTTAGCCAAATTTCATATTAATCGGATGATTGGAAGTGGGTGAAAATTCAATTCAAGAGTTCTCATCATCAATGTTATTATTGAATCAGTATTATGGATTTTTTGTATTGTCGTTTGTCCTTGATATGTGTGCCAAATTTTAGATTATTCGGAAAGTTGTAAGTGGGTGAAAATTGAATTTAAAAATTCTAATCATTATTATTATTAACATTATTTATCACATTGATTTCATGAAATCCTTGTATTTGAGTTGGTTCTCGATATGTGTGCCAAATTTTAAATTATTCGGAGAATTGGATGTGGGCGAAAATTGAATTTGAAAATTCTCATTATTGCTATCATTATCATTACATCAAATTATGAAGTACTTGTATTGCCGTCGGTCCTTGATATGTGTACCGAATTTCAGATTTTCCGGAAGATTAGAAGTAGGTGAAAATTGAATGTACAAATTCATATCATTATTATTACATTCTCATTATGAAATTATTTTATTGTCACCGGTCCTTGATATGTGTGCCAAATTTCAGATTTTTCTTGATAACAATATATGGACAACTGTGATGTAGAAGCAGTACTTTTTTTCAAAGATACTCCAAAATAATAAGAAACCCCAAACAAATGAAAATGTCATATCACATTGATAAAGTTTCAAAATCATTCTTGATCTGTTAGTTATTTTGGCGCCAATTGGGCCACACTACGTTACGATCAAAGGCCACTTCAGAAGCACTCGTTAATACTTATCGCAAAATCAAAAATGTACGTGTGCAATGGCTCATTCATTAACGGCAACATCGCGGGGCTAAACAAAGTTTAATTCTCATATTCAAAATATCCAAGGGCTACACTACGTAGTGACAGTATACAGGGCTTCACAAAGATATTGTTAATAAATATATAGTATAATACGTTTCTCTTCTTGTCCCCTCTTGCTGGGTTCAACAGCGGTCCATCCATACTGCGGGCTACAGAAGGTACCATTTGAACAAGTAACACTTTCCTGTTTCTCTCTCTTTTGTTTTGTGCTCTGCAACGAATTACGTGAAATGGTTGACACATTTTCAGTTATAATTAAAAATGTTTCAAATATGTTTAATCTAAGTGAATCTTTAACAATAGTTTACTTTTTTATTCTTTTACTGCAGTTGTCTCTACCGAGATAACATGCTGTTATTACGGTGTTTTAATATGTTCGTATTTCGTCATCATTGTTTAAAAAAACTTGTGTCTACATAATGACCGATGAAAAAGCATTAGCTATTTTCTTCTAACTATCCTCACGTTATTAAGTTATTTTTCTCATTTATTAGTGTTATATGTACATCATAAATAATTTTTCAGATGTCTTGAGAATGAAAATAAAGTTTTTCGAAAGCTTGACAGTTTAGCAAAGAGTTTTCCTACCAAGGCCTTTTTTTCTGACTGCATCCCCAAGGATATTCTTTCACTTAGGTTGAGAATATCTGAGTTTAACTGGTGTATATATATATATATATATATATATATATATATATATATATATATATATATAAAGGGTAGTCGTTGCTGACTAGTTAAGAATAAAACCAGTTAATATTGGGGATTGCAGCAAAGTCAAAAGTGTACTCTTTTATAGAGTTTATTCCAAGCTTTCGTAAATTTTATTTACATCTTCAGGGAACTACAAAGAATTATTATGTCATTATACATTTTGATGTTATTAAAATTTTACTTACAACTATAGTGAGGTTAGTTGACATGTTCTTAGTTCTTTGGATAGTGACATTACAGCTTAAAATTGTAAATAATAAGGAAAAAAGACTTTACGAATATAAATAACAGAAAATTTTTTAATTTTAGTCGAAAAACAAAAGACTTGTTGATTGTATCCAAGGGACACAAATCAGTTGTCAATAGAAAAGAAATCTGTAATTTTCAAGTCAATGTTACCAACTGTAATCTTGTACCAACTGTAATCTTGTACCAACTGTAATCTAGTACCAACTGTTGAAATATACGACTGTTGTTTTGTAAGTTAGGAAAAAATTACATTTCCAATTGAGTAGTTATGGAGATATTATTATTCATACGGAGAGTGTGGTCTAACGACAATAAGTAGGAATAAATCTCACTCAAATGATTTATATCAGTTCTTTTATTCATACATTTTTTGTCTTGATATATGAAGGCCATTTCCAAAAAAGTTCTCTTAGTCATATGTGTCTCTTTAGCTAATATTTTAGTTGAGTTATAATTTATTCGATGGTCAAATTTGTTTACATGATCAGGAAGAGCACATCTTTCAGGATGAAGTCTACAATCACTTTTATGTGAGGAAATTCTACTTTTCAGGCATCTAGAAGTCTGGCCAATATAATTTTTATCACAGTCCTGACAAGGAATGCTATATACTACATTTGAAGTGGAAGTTAATGGAATTTTATCCTTTACTTTTGAATAAATTGATCTTATTGGTAAAATAGTTTTATTTGCTATTTTGACATTACATACTGAATGAAAGAGCCTGGACAATCTTGGTGTAATATCTTTTATATATGGAAGTGAAGTGAATGTAGGAATTGTAGGATTTGTAGGATTAGTATTAGCAACATTGCTATTAATGGATATTGAAACAGATATTATATCTAACAATCTGAACATATCCATTAATAGCAATGTTGCTAATACTAATCCTACAAATCCTACAATTCCTACATTCACTTCACTTCCATATATAAAAGATATTACACCAAGATTCTCCAGGCTCTTTCATTCAGTATGTAATGTCAAAATAGCAAATAAAACTATTTCACCAATAAGATCAATTTATTCAAAAGTGAAGGATAAAATTCCATTAACTTCTACTTCAAATGTAGTATATAGCATTCCTTGTCAGGACTGTGATAAAAATTATATTGGCCAGACTTCTAGATGCCTGAAAAGTAGAATTTCCTCACATAAAAGTGATTGTAGACTTCATCCTGAAAGATGTGCTCTTCCTGATCATGTAAACAAATTTGACCATCGAATAAATTATAACTCAACTAAAATATTAGCTAAAGAGACACATATGACTAAGAGAACTTTTTTGGAAATGGCCTTCATATATCAAGACAAAAAATGTATGAATAAAAGAACTGATATAAATCATTTGAGTGAGATTTATTCCTTCTTATTGTCGTTAGACCACACTCTCCATATGAATAATAATATCTCCATAACTACTCAATTGGAAATGTAATTTTTTCCTAACTTACAAAACAACAGTCGTATATTTCAACAGTTGGTACTAGATTACAGTTGGTACAAGATTACAGTTGCTACAAGATTACAGTTGGTACAAGATTACAGTTGGTACAAGATTACAGTTGGTAACATTGACTTGAAAATTACAGATTTCTTTTCTATTGACAACTGATTTGTGTCCCTTGGATACAATCAACAAGTCTTTTGTTTTTCGACTGAAATTTCAAAATTTTCTGTTATTTATATTCGTAAAGTCTTTTTTCCTTATTATGTACAATTTTAAGCTGTAATGTCACTATCCAAAGAACTAAGAACATGTCAACTAACCTCACTATAGTTGTAAGTAAAATTTTAATAACATCAAAATGTATAATGACATTTGCCTGGGTAGGATTGTCACGCTGGTAGCTATAGCTGCCTCCGTGGCGACGTTAGTTGTTGCCTTGTAAGCACAAGGTCTTCTAACCGAAGCCACAAATGTGTGGTTGGCTTCCTGTTGTTGACTTCCTTTGTTTCTATTTTTACATCCAAGTGTTGTACATCGTCGCACTTGATTTTTACCGTACTGATGAGAGCTTAAGCTCGAAACACGTGTCTACGGTTGCAGAACATTTTGAGGGTTATACCCAATAACTTTTCTACTTATATTTTTATATATTGCCCCCCGCTAAATCCATCCTCATTTGCATTTTCCTGGGTAGGATTGTCACGCTGGTAGCTATAGCTGCCTCCGTGGCGACGTTAGTTGTTGCCTTGTAAGCACAAGGTCTTCTAACCGAAGCCACAAATGTGTGGTTGGCTTCCTGTTGTTGACTTCCTTTGTTTCTATTTTTACATCCAAGTGTTGTAGATCGTCGCACTTGATTTTACCGTACTGATGAGAGCTTAAGCTCGAAACACGTGTCAACGGTTGCAGAACATTTTGAGGGTTATACCCAATAACTTTTCTACTTATATTTTTATATATTGCCCCTCGCTAAATCCATCCTCATTTGCATTTTCCTGGGTAGGATTGTCACGCTGGTAGCTTTAGCTGCCTCCGTGGCGACGTTAGTTGTTGCCTTGTGAGCACAAGGTCTTCTAACCGAAGCCACAAATGTGTGGTTGGCTTCCTGTTGTTGACTTCCTTTGTTTCTATTTTTACATCCAAGTGTTGTACATCGTCGCACTTGATTTTACCGTACTGATGAGAGCTTAAGCTCGAAACACGTGTCTACGGTTGCAGAACATTTTGAGGGTTATACCGAATAACTTTTCTACTTATATTTTTATATATTGCCCCTCGCTAAATCCATCCTCATTTGCATTTTCCTGGGTAGGATTGTCACGCTGGTAGCTATAGCTGCCTCCGTGGCGACGTTAGTTGTTGCCTTGTAAGCATAAGGTCTTCTAACCGAAGCCACAAATGTGTGGTTGGCTTCCTGTAGTTGAATTCCTTTGTTTCTATTTTTAATAATTCTTTGTAGTTCCCTGAAGATGTAAATAAAATTTACGAAAGCTTGGAATAAACTCTATAAAAGAGTACACTTTTGACTTTGCTGCAATCCCCAATACTAACTGGTTTTATTCTTAACTAGTCAGCAACGACTACCCTTTCTATATATATATATATATATATATATATATATATAAACGGAAAAGTTATTGGGTATAACCCTCAAAATGTTGTGCAACCGTAGACACGTGTTTCGAGCTTAAGCTCTCGTCAGTACGGTAAAATCAAGTGCAATGATGTACAACACTTGGATGTAAAAATAGAAACAAATGAAGTCAACAACAGGAAGCCAACCACACATTTGTGGCTTCGGTTAGAAGACCTTGTGCTTACAAGGCAACAACTAACGTCGCCACGGAGGAAGCTATAGCTACCAGCGTGACAATCCTACCCAGGAAAATACAAATTGAGATGGATTTAGCAAGGGGCAATATATGAATATATATATATATATATATATATATATAGCTTCCTCCTTGGCGACGTTAGTTGTTGCCTTGTAAGCACAAGGTCTTTTAACCGAAGCCACAAATGTGTGGTTGACTTCCTGTTGTTGACTTCCTTTGTTTCTATTTTTACATCCAAGTGTTGTACATCATTGCACTTGATTTTACCGTACTGACGAGAGCTTAAGCTCAAAACACGTGTCTACGGTTGCACAACATTTTGAGGGTTATACCCAATAACTTTTCCGTTTATATTTTCATATATTGCCCCTTGCTAAATCCATCTCAATTATATATATATATATATATATATATATATATATATATATATATATATATATATATATATATATATATACACCAGTTAAACTCAGATATTCTCAACCTAAGTGAAAGAATATCTTTGGGGATGCAGTCAGAAAAAAAGGCCTTGGTAGGAAAACTCTTTGCTAAACTGTCAAGCTTTCGAAAAACTTTATTTTCATTCTCAAGACATCTGAAAAATTATTTATGATGTACATATAACACTAATAAATGAGAAAAACAACTTAATAACGTGAGGATAGTTAGAAGAAAATAGCTAATGCTTTTTCATCGGTCATTATGTAGACACAAGTTTTTTTAAACAATGATGACGAAATACGAACATATTAAAACACCGTAATAACAGCATGTTATCTCGGTAGAGACAACTGCAGTAAAAGAATAAAAAAGTAAACTATTGTTAAAGATTCACTTAGATTAAACATATTTGAAACATTTTTAATTATAACTGAAAATGTGTCAACCATTTCACGTAATTCGTTGCAGAGCACAAAACAAAAGAGAGAGAAACAGGAAAGTGTTACTTGTTAGCTGTCAATTAACTTGTCAATAAGATTTGTGCCACCACGAAACTTGTTTATGATTGTTGCAGACTGCCATCTATGGTTTACGATGTGCGCATGCGCGTCATCAGTGTAGTTTGGGTAGGTCGCTTCTAAGTTTGAAAATAATTTGGTGTTCCAATTCAGTGTTTTTTGTTATGAGGCAATAAAACACATGTCATTTGAAAGAGAGAAATTTGACAGCGCATTTAGGACTTTAAAACCGAAAAAAACCTTTTAGAGATAGATCGAATTTTAGGCGCGAAGAACACTTATTTAAAACAATAATGTACCCTATGCTACAATGACTGTGCAACAGTGCTTTTTCATCAATAGGAAGACTTGTCACTAAGATCTGTCACTCTTGTCAGAGATCAGAGACGGTTTTTAGAATTTCAGATTTTCTCTTGTCGTTTTGTGTGGAGTTTGTTGTCGTTGGTTATTCTTTTATCATTCGTGAATTTGCAGTTATTCTTGTTCCTTCAAAGACAATTTATAATAAATTCGTTTCTTCCTACAAATGAACAATGAAGTGTTTAGTGTTGTGATATAAATCATTTTTGGTTGATAATGAAATTTTTTATGTACCTATATGCTTTGCACAAAATAGCTCATATATTATTTTAGCTTAACAAAAAAGGCATGATATTTGGTTATTATTCTTAAGGAGAGACCCCAGCAGAACATTTCAGGGAGAAAATTGTAATTTGTGGCAGACATTTTCCTTATGAAGATTCATGTGAAAACGAAAAAAGAATAATTTGAAACCTAGTGCAGTACCAATACTGTGTCTGCGTAAGCATGCATGGCGAGTGATACAACTTTCTGCCACACCGCTTATAAGTGAGTTGACCGAGCAACGAGAAAGACGTGTCTGTGTACGCTCTAGTCCTCAGTTGAAATAAACAAATAAAAATGACGAAAAGTTCAGCAAAAGCAGAGGTTAGTGAAACTCAAATAATGCTTACTATTAGTATGGATGAACTAAATGTAATTATGAACGAAGCTATTAAAGAAAATAGTGATCATCTTCTTGGAAAAATTGACGAGCTGAAACAAGAAATTCATCAACGTACTAAAAGAGAGCAACGTTGAAATGGTAAAAATGCTTGCAAATCATCCGCACAATAGTATTGTTGTGCAACCAGAAACACATGCGAATGATCATAATGAATCATTCTTATCAGGTGATACAGTTGTGGAAAACGCCTTGCAAAGAAACGTAAATATGTTGCTGAATAAAAACGATGAACAAAGAAACTCGTACTCTGCAGCGACCAAAAGAAATAGGAAAAGTAGATATAGACATGTTATAATAGGTACCGGGATGGAGAACAAAACTGACTCTGATGAACCTAATGAATTTGTTGACTTTGGTGCATCTCCGCGACGTTTGTGGCTATATGTCGGCCGCTGCACACCATCCTTCACACCAGAAGCTATCAAGAAATATTTAGACAAAAGATCTCCAGGACATGAATTTGATGTAAGCAAACTGAACTCTGTGGGAAAGAATCTTTCCTACCGAATCGAAGCTGACTTGGAACTGGAGAAAACATTATATACACCTAGCCATTGGCCAATGGGCGTGATAGTTAAGAGATTTCGTTTTCGTATCCAAAATAATATAGATCGTGAATTCTAATTCTCCAAAACAGATGATTATTTCACAACAGAATTTGAAAATAGCGTATGTCAACCATCAACCAATAACAAATAAAAACGAAGAAATAGAAGCGTTACCTCCATATCATGACTTTCAAATAAGAATATCTGCTGAAGCTTTAAACGACACAATTCTTTCTTGTGATGATCCTATTAGTCGAACTGGAACTGACATTTTATTGAAAGACAAAAAAGGTAATAAAACACCTATGAATGGCCTGGTGAGTATCTTCCACTTAAATATTCAGTATATTTCTAATAAAGTCGAATCAGTTTTGTTATTTCTTGAAAAATATGATTTCTCCGTTAATCTTGGTAAATATGTTCTGGCCAGTTCTTATTGTCGAGCCCCAAATAAACATTGTGGGGTATCAATATTCATACGAAACGATCTGTTGTTTCGACCACTTGATTTAAAAATATTTTCTAGTGAATTTCATACAGAATTTTGTGGAATTGAGATTCCTGGAATGAAAATCCTAATTGTAACACTCTACAGATCCTCGCTCCATGGTGATGTGAATAATTTCCTAAATAGCCTTGGTGCACTGTTGGAATATTTTACTGGTAAAATATCACATATCATAATTGTCGGTGATTTCAATATTAACTTCAGAGGAATAAGTAGTGCATGATCAGATCTTGTTAATCTGGTAACATCTTATGGTCTAGATATTACTATTGAAGATTTCACGAGGGTTGACCTAAGAGCAAACTCAAAAACCTGCATTGATATCATACTCACCAACCTGAAATCGGAGAGATATGCAACAAGAGTCCTTGACACATGTTTATCTGATCATTTTGGTCAAATTATTGAAATTAAAAGAACTACAGTTCAGAAACCTAAGGTTATTTTACGACGAGTATTAAACACATCCAGCTTGAGAAACTTCAAACAGCAATTGATTAGAGTGAATTGGGATGTATTCACTCAAACAAAAGATATTGAGTCCTTATCAGATTTCATGATCACCACACTGAATAATCAGGTTAACAAATGCTTTCCATTAAAACAAAGGAAAATAGATGTGCCCACTCCAGAAAAATTTTTCAATGATGAATTACGACACAAGCGGGATACATTGTCTGCATTGAAAACCATCAGTGCCTCATCTAGGAACCCACAACATATAGAAATTTTTAAGTCCTACCGAAAGCACTACAACTCTTCACTAAAATGTGCAAAAAGGAAGGCATATGATGATTATATCAAAAAATCTACCAATATCAGTAGAGATTCTTGGCGGTTGATCAATTATGAACGTAACAGTAGTCAGTATATTAACACCCACTGTGACTTGACGCCAGACGAATTCAGTGGTTACTTCTCAAAAGTAGCTGAAAATATAATAAATGACCTTTCCCTTACGAATGTAGCTGCCTCTGATTTCTTGAAATCCAAACCTAAACCGAAGAATTCATTTTTTCTTAAACCCGTATCACCAGAAGATATCATCATCGCTATAAATGAACTCATAAATAGTAACTCTTATGATATCTACGATTTGAACACCCAGATGATGAAACATGTGGGAGATATTAGTAAAAAAATCACTATCCAAAAACTTCGAGAAATTCAACCTACTCCATAATAATCAATTTGGGTTTAGGAAGAATCGTTCCACAGTTCAAGCTACTGCCAAATTAATTTATGACATAGTCGAGGGTCTTGAACAGGGTAAGCACACGGCGGTAACCATGTGTGATCTGAGCAAGGCCTTCGACTGTGTGTCACACAGTATCCTTCTTGACAAACTTGAGTATTATGGCATCAGGGCTGTAGCAAATGATTTTTTTAAATCTTACCTCTCTAACAGAGCACAATCAGTCTTTTTGAAAGAAGCCTCTTCATTAAGCTCAACAGTAAAACACGGTATACTCCAGTGATCGGTATATGAATCCACTAAACTGTGTACTATTTGCAGACGATGCAACCTTTTATGGGGCTAACTCTAATCATGAAGAGTTGAAATACCAAATGGAAATATCTAACACTAAAATTGAACAATGGCTGGTCCCCAATCATTTCAAGCATAATCGGATATCGGAGTAAAACTCAATCCATCACATTTTCGACAAATTCCTCATTGAATGAAGGGTCTATTGTAAATTTCTTGGGCATCACATTGGACGAAACTTTGAAATGGTCTTGCCATATTGAAAAACTTTGTAAAAAACTCTCTAGTCAATTATTTCTCCTTAGACGTCTCGCAAAAGTTCTAAGTCCAGATATACTCAAAATCTCATATTTTTCTCTCTTTCACTCGCATATCACATATGGAACTGTACTATGGAGCAACTCAAGTCACTCTAATCACGTATTCGTTCCACAAAAAAAGGCTGTGAGAATTGTTGCAAAAGCAGGTTTTAGAGACTCGTGTCGCCCATTATTTCGGAATCTGAGAATAATGCCTCTACCCTTTATTTACATTTTTCATTCTCTCTTGGATATTCATAAAAACTCAACAACTTATTCTATTAATTCTGATATTCATTGTTATAATACTAGAAATTGCAGTAAAATAGTTAATCCGAGATAAAGACTAACCACTTCTGCACGAAATTCAGTAGACATAAAATTGTATAATGAATTGCCTCCAGAATTGAATAATATGAACATGATCAAATTTGAATATACAATCGAGAAGGCAATCCTCGAAAGTTGTTTCTATTCCATAAACGAGTTTATGGAATCAAATATATTGGATACTTAACCGCTATTCACAGTGCTATATTCATGGGTGTTTTATGACTCCAAAATTTTATTTATTTTTAGTATTGTAAATTTGTCTTATGAATCTGTCTACTGCATGTAGTTATTAGTCTCTTATATGTTGTATTAATTCAAATCATTCCATTTCATCATGGAAGATAATTTTATCCACCCCGCTCGACTTACTACAACTGTATTATATATATATATATATATATATATATATATATATATATATATATATATATATATATAAATAAGGATGGATTTTGCGAGGGGCAATATATGAAAATATAAGTGAAAAAGTTATTGGGTATAACCCTCAAAATGTTCTGCAACCGTAGACACGTGTTTCGAGCTTAAGCTCTCATCAGTACGGTAAAATCAAGTGCGAAGATGTACAACACTTGGATGTAAAAATAGAAACAAAGGAAGTCAACAACAGGAAGCCAACCATATATATATATATATATATATATATATATATATATATATATATATATATATATATATATATATATATATATATCACGTAGTCAATAAAAATCTATCTATATTATGAGTTCTAGATTCCTGCAAAAAGTACTGAACACACATAGCATCGCCTCAGAAAATCATTGTCAATATGGAAGTGCTTTTCTTTGATGATAAGGAAAATGCTTCTGGCCTCACTTTTTCATTCACCCCCATTGTGGAAATTGCACTAAGGTAATACAATCAGAAATACTCGTAGAAATAGCATTGTAATCTATTCAAATGATTTAAGTTAAATGCAGTTGCATATTTTGACATGAATCGTTCTAGAAAAAAAACCTCGAGCTTCCAAGCATCCAATTTTATGAATCCAATTTGAGTTGAAATTATTCATGATATTAGCCGAAATAAATTCTCATAGTTTTCTGTACTTCCAATTCATTTTCCAATCCAGTGCTTCCTTGAAATTCGCACCGATGATTTGGGGTGGTTCCGTAGGTTTTTGTTTGTTAACTACAGCTGAAAAGTGAATGTGATACCAAAAATCAGTCGCATCAGAGCGATAAATAATAATAATAACCGTACTCTACTCTCTGATTGTCTTTGCTGAATATTTGGGATCATAAATATGTGAAAAAATGTATTCAAATCGGCTAAATACAAATAACAGGTATAAGTACAATGAGGTTTACAACCTTATTCTCCGAGATTAAGAATAAACGTTTGTTACTCTTTATAAACCCTAATATTTCATTAAAACCAGGCCTGTTACAAAAATCACTAATGACGCGCATACGCATTGGGGACTAGCCTGAACCTTTTACAACACTTTTGACATGGGGGTTAGAATTCTAGAGTATTTATATAATATATATTTCTATGGAAAAGCCATTTTAAGCTCACTCACCGGTCATCTCTCGAAGAGTCAGTGTCGTGTGGTCAAATTTTTGGACCCAGTTGTAAATCAAATCCCTAGTGGATAGTGAAATATCAGATTGGAAATGTGCTGCTGACGTTTTTTATTAATCTCCACTGAGAGACCGAGATAGTCATCCCATTACAAGGATGATTACAGATTTGTAATTCTGACGTTTTGGCGTTGGTTGTGGCACATTCAAATTATGGATTTATATTTTCGAAAACCCTTCATTATAATTTTCGCTATGATTGGTAGTGTTCCTTTCCGTGTTGGGAGATTCCATTTCAAGTGAATCTCCCTTTGTAGGTTACGTTAGAATGGTACAGCAGTGCTGAATAATTTTTATGGGGTTTACGTGATGGCGAGCCGTTGTTAGCTCCTACCACTCATGTTATTTATGGAAGTGGAATTTGGAAAGTTTTTCTGACTGCCATCCTTTGATATGGGTTCTGGCTGGTTAACCCAAAACTTTTCACGATCTACTCTCCAGTGACAGTTTTCAAAATGTCCCAGTGCATTTATGACACCTACCATTTCAACAGGATAGATATACCTACTCTTCCAGTGCCTTCTTGATACCATTTCAATAGGATAGATATATCTACCGTTCCAGTGCATTGCTGACACCTATCATCTCAACAAGTATGGAACTGATGAAGCCTACAGTCTGACAACCTTATTGTGTTTCAGTTAAGATTGTACAGAATTTCACAAATTTAAACTCATGAAAGTCTCAAAATTTTGACAATTTAAATGCATTGCAGGAGTTCTTATGGCATAACATAATAAATTTAATCTGAATTTTTCATATTCTGTTTGAACTTTTTATATACTGTTTGAATGTTTCATATACTGCTTGAATTTTTCACACACTGTTGGAACTTTTCATATACTGCTTTAACTTTTCACATACTGTTTAAACTTTTCATGGTTCACAATGTCTTTTATTTCCTCAACCTACCACCACATGACCAGCCAATTTTCTATTGACTTTCTTATTTTTATCAAGACATTGTTGATATTCAGTATTACAGCCTACTAGGTAAATCATCTCTAGTCTATTTACAAGCTGTGTGGTGCCCAATCAATCTGTTTGATTTCTGTCTTGTAGAGAAATTTGAATTTTGTTGAACCCATAGTGTTCTACGACGTTAAGCTGCCGCTCGCTATGTCTCTTATCTAGAATTTTTCATAACAACACTTCAATAATTTTAACAACAAAAGAAGAGGTCAGAATCTGTCAATAGAAATTCAATGCTGAAACTGGGTTTGAATTCGGTTGATGTTCAGAAGGGTTTGAAAGTTGTAAAGATCAGTTCCGCAACAGGAATGTTCTCCATGAAACCTCTTTGATTTGAAGCTGCAGCAAAGGCGAATGGATGGAATGCAGGAGATAGAGCTGTAGCATTAACACTGGTCTTGCGCGGAAAAGCAACGAACATTCTACAAACTCTCACGTCCAAAAAACAAGAGGACTATGACCAGCTGATTGAACATCTGGAATTACGGTATGGCCATGCCCATATAGAACATATATATCTTTCTCAACTGAAAAACCATTGCCAGAAATCAAGCGAATCCTTATAATAATTCGTAGCTGATATTGCACGCTTAGTTTGCCTTGCATATCCAACCACATCGAAAAATGCAATGGAGCGATTAGCGGTTCAGGCACTCTTGGATAGACTCCGTGATCCAGAAACCAGACAAGCATTGACATAAGCCCGTCCAGCACACCTTGCAGATGCACTAGCACTCGCTTTGGAATTTGACGAAGCGAAGCAATCCTGTAAAAGCCAAAGGAAGACCCACAGGAGCATGTTTATTTGGAAGCTGACATAAGAAAGGTGGTGAAGGAATTGTTGCCTGAGAGTAGGCAGAAAAGATGCTGGAATTGTGGCAAAATTGGGCATGTACGTAGAAAATGTCCAACATTCAAAGACTTGGTGTCTTTGTTTACGGTATCATGAACAACAAGCCTTGCTCCATGCTGCTATATACAAATGCGACCAGGACAATCCTTGGATCTGGCTTCACCGAAACACCAGAGAGAATTGAACAGTCATCCTGGAAGCTACGCATAGCCGGCCACTGTACATGGTAAGCTACTGATTAAACTGAGTTAAGGTAGAAAAGAAAACTGTAGGTCACAATGAGCTTATGACAAGAGGCATAAGATGTCCGGAGGACTGCTCACTGCTAAAATCCTATACAATAGGAAAGTTGGGTCGAAAATCCATCAGAAAACAACTACTTTCCTGGCTAATGCCACGACGAACATTGAATTACATCTGATGAAATTTCCGTGCAGAGTTCCTACAAGGTTCTCTCTGCAATTGCTTGGTTGCATGGGAATGTTCATCGAAACATTCGGACCACCTATATATCGATTTCGGAGTGTTGCTCCTCATCAGTATAGGGTAGGTCTAGCAGTCAATAACTAATGACTGCAACGAATGAATCGACGACCAAACCCATTTACAGACCGAAACTGAGATCGCGCCCGCACAGTGGATTAATTCCAAACTGCGAGCGCCATCTCAGTGCCGGAAGCCCAACCAAAGCAATACCCATGACCACGATCGTCAAGACCGTATATAAACAGAAAAGAAAACTGTAGGTCACAATGAGCTTATGACAAGAGGCATAAGATGTCCGGAGGACTGCTCACTGCTAAAATCCTATACAATAGGAAAGTTGGGTCGAAAATCCATCAGAAAACAACTACTTTCCTGGCTAATGCCACGACGAACATTAATCCACTGTGCGGGCGCGATCTCAGTTTCGGTCTGTAAATGGGTTTGGTCGTCGATTCATTCGTTGCAGTCATTAGTTATTGACTGCTAGACCTACCCTATACTGATGAGGAGCAACACTCCGAAATCGATATATAGGTGGTCCGAATGTTTCGATGAACATTCCCATGCAACCAAGCAATTGCAGAGAGAACCTTGTAGGAACTCTGCACGGAAATTTCATCAGATGTAATTCAATGTTCGTCGTGGCATTAGCCAGGAAAGTAGTTGTTTTCTGATGGATTTTCGACCCAACTTTCCTATTGTATAGGATTTTAGCAGTGAGCAGTCCTCCGGACATCTTATGCCTCTTGTCATAAGCTCATTGTGACCTACAGTTTTCTTTTCTGTTTATATACGGTCTTGACGATCGTGGTCATGGGTATTGCTTTGGTTGGGCTTCCGGCACTGAGATGGCGCTCGCAGTTTGGAATTAATCCACTGTGCGGGCGCGATCTCAGTTTCGGTCTGTAAATGGGTTTGGTCGTCGATTCATTCGTTGCAGTCATTAGTTATTGACTGCTAGACCTACCCTATACTGATGAGGAGCAACACTCCGAAATCGATATATAGGTGGTCCGAATGTTTCGATGAACATTCCCATGCAACCAAGCAATTGCAGAGAGAACCTTGTAGGAACTCTGCACGGAAATTTCATCAGATGTAATTCAATGTTCGTCGTGGCATTAGCCAGGAAAGTAGTTGTTTTCTGATGGATTTTCGACCCAACTTTCCTATTGTATAGGATTTTAGCAGTGAGCAGTCCTCCGGACATCTTATGCCTCTTGAGTTAAGGTAGCACAAAAGTGGAATATCGGGCATCAGTAACAGACATTGGGGATGCAATTATTGGAAAGGACATCATGAATTTTATAGGGTTAAAATTGAATTTCAAATATGACGTCCTTCAAGAGATGATTCGTGTTCTGCTGGCTAAAGATGTAAGTGTACCTGAGAGGGCTGAGACCATACTGGAGGCTTGATTGGACGGAGGTGCGAGCAATAAAAGCGTACTGATGTTCGTGCCCAAACTTTATGATGAGAAAATTGGACGAGGGATTCCACTGAGCAAGACTTTGTTGCATGCTGATACATTCGTGCCAGTGAGGGTAATACATATCAATTATTAACTTTGAAGAAAAGATTTGTTTTGTGGCGCTGCTAGTCAATTTTCTCTGTATTCAGGTGTGTATACGGTACTGTTAGTCAAGACAACAACCTGACAGCTGAACCACCTCTTCCAAGGGCATTGAACCAGCTCAACAGCCCAGATTGAGGTCGATCGAATGTAGTTCAGCAAAAAATTGAAACTGGGGATGCCCGACCGATCCGACAATCAACTAGAACACTTTCTCTTGCAAAGAAAGAAGAAGCTGACAAAATAGTCGGTGAAGGATGGAGTTATTGAACCATGCGACAGTCCATGGTCCTGTCCAGTCGTGCTGCTAAAGAAGAAAGATGGATCAATACGCTTTTGCGTAGATTATAGTCAACTGAACAACGTGACGAAGAAGGACAGCTACCCTCTCTTGAGAAAAGATGACACCCTAAACACGTTGGCTGGTTCCACGATTTTCTCAACCCTTCTGAAGAATGGATACTGGAAGGTAGAACTGGCTCCAGAAGAAATAGAAAAGACATCGGCTCAGGACTGTGGCATTGCACCGTTATGCCATTTGGGATTTGTAATGCCCCAGGCGCATTCGAAAGAATAATGGAGACGGTTTTGAAAAGACTCTTATGGAGGAAGTGCCTGGTAAATCTCGACGACACTATTGTAGTTGAATGAAGAAAAGTTGTATTTCGTGCAGAAATTTATTTATAAAATCATAGCAGAGCGCTTTTGACTATAAAGTCATCATCAGTGCGTACCTGTAAGTAAGTGACATCGAATTGAATTTAAGAAATTTTGATAAAAAGAATTCTGAAAATTGAAAAGTTACTTACTCGTCAGGTGTACAAGAGCCAGACCATAAAAATATCATGTGTCCAGAGGACCATGTAAAATTTAAAAACGGGACATCATAATAATAACATTTTAAAAAAGTCCTTATTCCAGGATTCACCTGGATAAAAGTTTCAACAGGCAGAGTAACACATGTCTGTTGGAGCTTATGGTGGATTTATGCAGCAATCACAAGTCATAAGTCCTCAGTCATAAGGAAGAACATTCGTCAATGATTGGTTGGAATATACGGACCAACCAATCATTGACGAACACTCCTCCCCATGACCAAAGACCCATGACCTACGATTGCTGCAAATCCACCATGAGTCTACTGTAAAACTGAATGAATGAAATTTACATTGTGTCAAAAGTTGACAATGACAATGACGTTTGGCTTAGAACATTAACTTCTGGAAACCCTGATCTGTGTTTTGAAAATTGAATAATGACCAAATTGATCTGTAAATCTATTTATAGTTATGTTAATCTAATCTATAATAATCTAATAATAATAGTTTGATACAAAAAATCAAAAACAAAAAAGAACTTAATGATGCCTACCCCAAAGTAGATTCAAAATCACAATTTGTTTCACTTCCCTTCTTAAATGACAATATTTCTAATAAAATATCTGGTTGCATCAAAAGCAACATAGACAACATCAAAATTTCTTTCAAAACTAACCATAGCCTCAACAGATACCTGGTCAACACAAAAGATAAAATTGATAAACTTTCAAAAAGTGGCATATACAAGTTAAACTGTAATGATTGTGATGCAGCCTACATTGGAAGAACTTGCAGACCTTTGAAAGCCCGTATAACTAAACATTTAAATCCCAACAAAATTTCAGCCTTTGGTCAACATTTGAGGTTTAACAACCACAACTTCAGTCCAAATAGGAATTCAAAAATTTTACAGGAGGTGAGTTCCAAAAATTACAATAGATTAGATTTTCTTGAAGATTTACATATTAACAAGGAATTACTGAATAATGACCTTTGTCTCAACACTCAAGTTAATTTAAACAGAGCTTACATTCCTCTTCATAGACGTTTAAAGTAAGAAACTTTTCATAAATTTAAACTTTACCTATTTAATTGCTCTTGAACTCTTTCTCAATGATGATATGGCTTGAACCTGTTTTGCAGTTTGCCTAGTTCCCTCCCTCTCGACTTTCCTTTCAATTCTCAGAACATAATCTATTGCTTTCAATTTGAAACTTATAATTTTAACTTCAGGTTCTATTTTTCTATAACTTGGGTTTTTGCATGTGCCGTGTCAAGTTCTCATTAGACTTTCTCTTGGCTCAGTAATTTCCTTGGTTTTGATTAATACAATTACTGAATTGATTAAATATGAAATAATTTGAAAATTTCTTGAATCTTTTCTGTTTTTAGTACCTCTTGGTTTTGGGCAACCTTTTTTGGCGCCTTGGGATTGGGTAGGTTCTCATTAGACCTGTCCCATGATCTTGAGCATAGAATTTGGTTTCCCAAATTCCCAAGAGACTGTGTCTTAAGCCTGGTTTTGTGCACATCGGGTCGTAGTTCTCATTAGACTTTTCTCCCGGTTTGTCATATTTCCTTGGTTTGGAACAACAGAACTATAAATAGATTCACAGATCAATTTTTGGAAAATTTCTTAAAAATTTTCTGGTATGGGCTCATCATTTTGGTCATCCTCTCTGTTACTATTGAGATTGGGAAAGTTCTCATTAGACTTATCTCATGATCTTATGTTCCAATCTGGTTGCCCAGGATGTTGAACTAATAATAATAATTTATCAATTTCAAAACACAAATCAATGTTTTTATTATAGTTCATTTTTTACACATTTTTTATACTTCATTGTCATTGTCAACTTTCGACACAATGTCATTTCTCATTTAGTTAGACAGTAGACTAAGCTTCAGCAGACATGTGTTACTCTGCCTGTTGAAACTTTCTTAAATCTTTTATGATTATGTTGATGGTGCCTCTTGTTTTTGGGCTACCTTTTTGACGCTTTGGGAAGTGTGAAGGTTCTCATTAGACCTGTCCCATGATCCTGAGCTAAGAATTGGTTTCACAAATTCCCGAGGGACTGTTTCTTGAATCTGGTTCTGTGCACATCGGGTTGAGGTTCTCATTAGACTTTTCTTCCGGTTTGTCACAATTCCTTAGGTTTAGATTAACATAACTATAAATAGATTTACAGATCAATTTGGTCATTATTCAATTTTCAAAACACAGATCAGGGTTTCCAGAAGTTAATGTTCTAAGCCAAACGTCATTGTCATTGTCAACTTTTGACACAATGTAAATTTCATTCATTCAGTTTAACAGTAGACTCATGGTGGATTTGCAGCAATCGTAGGTCATGGGTCTTTGGTCATGGGGAGGAGTGTTCGTCAATGATTGGTTGGTCCGTATATTCCAACCAATCATTGACGAATGTTCTTCCTTATGACTGAGGACTTATGACTTGTGATTGCTGCATAAATCCACCATAAGCTCCAACAGACATGTGTTACTCTGCCTGTTGAAACTTTTATCCAGGTGAATCCTGGAATAAGGACTTTTTTAAAATGTTATTAATATGATGTCCCGTTTTTAAATTTTACATGGTCCTCTGGACACATGATATTTTTATAGTCTGGCTCTTGTACACCTGACGAGTAAGTAACTTTTCAATTTTCAGAATTCTTTTTATCAAAATTTCTTAAATTCAATTCGATGTCACTTACTTACAGGTACGCACTGATGATGACTTTATAGCCGAAAGCGCTCTGCTATGATTTTATAAATAAATTTCTGCACGAAATACAACTTTTCTTCATTCAATTACATTGGAATGTGCACACAGCTGGACAAATTTCACTTAAGTGACTACAGTATGGTAGACATGGCTGTTAAATACAAGAAGCTTTCCATAAAGAGATCAATGATTCAACTGGACATTTGGTTTGTGAACAACTGCATAAAGGAACAGGTGATACCCACCTTTGCTACTATTAAAACGTCTAGGAATGTCAGTCACAGCATTAAATCAGAAATGGAATTAAGATTACTTAAGCAAACCATCTGTAAACACTATTCTAAACTCAACTTAATTAATTGTGAACTTAAAAATAGATATGATAATTTAGTCAGATCAATCAATGTTACCTTTTTACAAGATTTCTTTAATGAAGTTAATAAGGAAGTTGACATAGCCAAGAAGATTAAATTTGAAAAAGTTGATAAAAAGCTCAAATATTTGATTAAACAAAAACATGATTTTTGGAAAAATAAACAAAGGAACAATAAGAAATTTTCAGACTTCACTTTTCATGATAGAGTCAAAAATCTTTCTGATATTGTGTTCGATGATGACGAAATGGACCTGTTGAAGTTGGGACTCAAATTTGCTTTGGGCTCTCAAGTCTCTGAGAGAAACCTCTTGGAGTTTGCAGTGGAAGTTGATGTTGTTATTGAACAGCTCTCTAGAGACTATAATGTTAAAAAGATCATTCGCAATGATCTTCATAACTATCTATACAAAATTAAACGTAGTAAACAACACTTTAAGATTCATCCTCATAAACATTTTCATTTTATTTTAGAGAAAATCAAAATTAAAATCAAAAACCATAACCTCATATTCTCAAAAGCAGACAAAGGTAATTGTTTAGTCATTTTAAACAAGTTAGATTACATTGATAAAGTAGAAAATTTCCTTTCTGAACATAATTTCAAACTTTTATCATCAAATCCTTTCAATATTTTTATTTGAAAATTGAAAACTCAGTTAAATATTCATAAAGATTTTTTCATTGAACATTCAGCCCCTTATTCTCTCATTAGCAGCAACCCAGTCATTCCTCGCTTGTATGGACTTCCAAAGATCCACAAGATCGACATACCAATAAGACCAGTAGTTAGCTTCACTAACACTCCGGTCTCAATTTTAGCTTCATTTATTTACAGGCTTATAAAAGACTTGACACACTTCACTCCAAAATATGCAGTGAGTAACTCTTTAGATTTAATTAATAAATTGAATAATTTAAATTTACCTCAAGATAGCTTAATGATTTCCTTTGATGTAAGTAATCTTTTCACTTCAGTTCCGAAATTAGAAACCTTACCACTTGTAAGTGAGGCCTTAAGCCTTGCTCAAGTTGATGCCAATTCTATAGCCTACATTTTGACCTTGTTAAACTTTTGCCTTTCACAGGACTTTTTTGTTTTTAATGATAAATGCTACAAACAACCAGATGGACTTGCCATGGGTAGTTGTTTATCTCCTTTTTTAGCAGATATTTTCATGAATAATTTAGAAAACAAATTCATTATCACTGCAAATAACCCAGAAATTTTACATTGGTTTAGATATGTTGATGACTGTTTGGTATTTGTGAATGGCGACATTGACATTGTCAACAATCTTCTGACAAAAATAAACCAAGTACACCCAAGTATCAAATTCACACTTGAATTAGAATCAAATAATAAATTAAATTTCTTAGACTTCACAATCCATAAAATTAACAATCTTTTAAATTTTAGCATATTCAGAAAACCCACACAAACCGATCACGTTATACCTAGCTTCTCCAACCACCCCCATCAACATAAAATGGCAGCTTTCAATTGTTACATTCATAGACTTTTGAATATGCCCCTTTCTACAGTTAGTTATCAAAATGAATTGAATATCATTAAACAAATAGCTTCAAATAACAATTATAACCCGAATATTATTAATAGTTTGATCCAAAAAATCAAAAACAAAAAAGAACTTAATGATGCCTACCCCAAAGTAGATTCAATATCACAATTTGTTTCACTTCCTTTCTTAAATGACAATATTTCTAATAAAATATCTGGTTGCATCAAAAGCAACATAGACAACATCAAAATTTCTTTCAAAACTAACCATAGCCTCAACAGATACCTGGTCAACACAAAAGATAAAATTGATAAACTTTCAAAAAGTGGCATATACAAGTTAAACTGTAATGATTGTGATGCAGCCTACATTGGAAGAACTTGCAGACCTTTGAAAGCCCGTATAACCGAACATTTAAATCCCAACAAAATTTCAGCCTTTGGTCAACATTTGAGGTTTAACAACCACAACTTCAGTCCAAATAGGAATTCAAAAATTTTACAGGAGGTGAGTTCCAAAAATTACAATAGATTAGATTTTCTTGAAGATTTACATATTAACAAGGAATTACTGAATAATGACCTTTGTCTCAACACTCAAGTTAATTTAAACAGAGCTTACATTCCTCTTCATAGACGTTTAAAGTAAGAAACTTTTCATAAATTTAAACTTTACCTATTTAATTGCTCTTGAACTCTTTCTCAATGATGATATGGCTTGAACCTGTTTTGCAGTTTGCCTAGTTCCCTCCCTCTCGACTTTCCTTTCAATTCTCAGAACATAAACTATTGCTTTCAATTTGAAACTTATAATTTTAACTTCAGGTTCTATTTTTCTATACCTTGGGTTTTTGCATGTGCCGTGTCAAGTTCTCATTAGACTTTCTCTTGGCTCAGTAATTTCCTTGGTTTTGATTAATAGAATTACTGAATTGATTAAATATGAAATAATTTGAAAATTTCTTGAATCTTTTCTGTTTTAAGTACCTCTTGGTTTTGGGCAACCTTTTTTGGCGCCTTGGGATTGGGTAGGTTCTCATTAGACCTGTCCCATGATCTTGAGCATAGAATTTGGTTTCCCAAATTCCCAAGAGACTGTGTCTTAAGCCTGGTTTTGTGCACATCGGGTCGTAGTTCTCACTAGACTTTTCTCCTGGTTTGTCATATTTCCTTGGTTTGGAACAACAGAACTATAAATAGATTCACAGATCAATTTTTGGAAAATTTCTTAAAAATTTTCTGGTATGGGCTCATCATTTTGGTCATCCTCTTTGTTACTATTGAGATTGGGAAAGTTCTCATTAGACTTATCTCATGATCTTATGTTCCAATCTGGTTGCCCAGGATGTTGAACTAATAATAATAATTTATCAATTTCAAAACACAAATCAATGTTTTTATTATAGTTCATTTTTTACACATTTTTTATACCATAACTTCATTGTCATTGTCAACTTTCGACACAATGTCATTTCTCATTTAGTTAGACAGTAGAATAAGCTTCAGCAGACATGTGTTACTCTGCCTGTTGAAACTTTCTTAAATCTTTTATGATTATGTTAATGGTGCCTCTTGTTTTTGGGCTACCTTTTTGACGCTTTGGGAAGTGTGAAGGTTCTCATTAGACCTGTCCCATGATCCTGAGCTAAGAATTGGTTTCACAAATTCCCTAGGGACTGTTTCTTGAATCTGGTTCTGTGCACATCGGGTTGAGGTTCTCATTAGACTTTTCTTCCGGTTTGTCACAATTCCTTAGGTTTAGATTAACATAACTATAAATAGATTTACAGATCAATTTGGTCATTATTCAATTTTCAAAACACAGATCAGGGTTTCCAGAAGTTAATGTTCTAAGCCAAACGTCATTGTCATTGTCAACTTTTGACACAATGTAAATTTCATTCATTCAGTTTAACAGTAGACTCATGGTGGATTTGCAGCAATCGTAGGTCATGGGTCTTTGGTCATAGGGAGGAGTGTTCGTCAATGATTGGTTGGTCCGTATATTCCAACCAATCATTGACGAATGTTCTTCCTTATGACTGAGGACTTATGACTTGTGATTGCTGCATAAATCCACCATAAGCTCCAACAGACATGTGTTACTCTGCCTGTTGAAACTTTTATCCAGGTGAATCCTGGAATAAGGACTTTTTTAAAATGTTATTAATATGATGTCCCGTTTTTAAATTTTACATGGTCCTCTGGACACATGATATTTTTATGGTCTGGCTCTTGTACACCTGACGAGTAAGTAACTTTTCAATTTTCAGAATTCTTTTTATCAAAATTTCTTAAATTCAATTCGATGTCACTTACTTACAGGTACGCACTGATGATGACTTTATAGTCGAAAGCGCTCTGCTATGATTTTATAAATAAATTTCTGCACGAAATACAACTTTTCTTCATTCAATTACATTGGAACGTGCACACAGCTGGACAAATTTAACTATTGTAGTTGACAGTTGATTCGAAAACAACGTAAAAAACCTGAAGTAGGTATTCCTGCTACAGAGAAACACTGGATTGAAGCTGAGCCCCAAGAAATGCCCCTTGTTCCAATAAGAAGTACGATACCTTGGCCTTGTTGTCTCTGGGCTTGGAGTTGCAGTGAATGACGAGAAGATCGAAGCCGTAAAGAAGTGGCCTCATCCAAAACACATACACGAACAAAGGGCTAGAGAAACACCTTCTTTATGGTGATCTCGAGATAAACCGTCCTATGATGATGTCTGGAGGAGCCTTACCAGGTTGAGAGATACGATGTTGAACCGGATTCTTGTGGACTTGGTAGTCCCAAAATTGTCCTGTGAAATTAATGGGACGTACTGAAGAGTTATAGCATTGTTTGTATAGAAGATAGTTAGTCAACCTTATGGGATTATAATTGGATCAAAATGGATGCGACATGTAGATGGCGATTGTGTGCTCGCATCCAAGTCATGTCGTAACTTCAGTGATCTGGCCTCCAAGTCATGTCGTAACTTGATTAAAACAATGGAAAAACATTAAAATCAGGGTTTTTTGAAGAAACCTGCATTAAAATGACGTCAAATATTCATGTTTGTAACTAATCACGCTAGATGACACTCGCGTTTGTGTCCAATACCTTTTCCACAGGCATTGACTATGTTCTATTTAAACAATGGTAATAGGGAGCATGTTGGAGACGATATTCAGATCCAGCAGCGTCAGTATTTTGGTTTGCTGTACCCTCTTCCACGATCGAACATGAAGTCTTTGGGGTGTTATTTCTATTGAACTTCACGGTGCAGGTACCGACACACTCCAAAGATGCTGTTTCTGGGAGAAATGTTTTGAAGAAGGGGGCAATGTGATTTTTTTTGAGGGTGGACTTGACGCCTCAGAGACGTGGCTCACGTCGTGATCGCTACCATACGCCGACCGACAAGAAACTCTTGGATACGACTAGTCGAAATGCGAACAATCCATGCTCGCTGGAAATCTCGAGAGCTTTCGGCAAAGGGAAGATATAAAAAGCAAAAACACCAGCGGACGGAGTAAGTGGAGCAATAGACAGCTTAGGTTGATATGAAATATTGAGATATAATTGTTATATAAGTAACTTAAGTACTTATAGTTTGTATGTGGAATGAATGAATTAAAAACATTCAGACTTTGAATATACTATATTAGAATAAATTTCTCCTCCAATAATTTGTATCCATTCACTTCCTTGCATAAGTTATTGAAATGAGCCAGTATAGAAGCCAAGATTTTAACGGTGACAGACAGCCTAGGCAATGCGTTCCTGCTGCTGGAAAAACGTATCTTGAAGAATAAAATAATTTTGCGTATTAGGACGTTGAGCTGATGAACTCGCTGACAGTTTCTTATTGAGTATTATTGATTTCTAACGATTTTCCCAAATAATCTAAGGTTTCTACTGTGGGCAAACTGAAAAAAGTTAACTGATATCGATTGAGACCAACCTCCTTCCCTCTAACAGTTTCAAGTATTGTACTCAGTCGACGAATTTATATGAGATCTCTTCGGAAAAACTCTCCTGCTGACTGTACTCATTCGATTACGACTTCGGCAATTTTTAGGTAGAGGAATTCATTCTGAATACGATAGGTCTCATGCTATTACCTTGTTTGTGTATTTTTGTGAGCCGTTCAATTTCGTGACAGTTGGGTTCGAAATGTTTAAATTGAATTTCAATGTATTATTGATGACCAATTCACAGTTGTCTATTGTAGATTCATAAGTACGTACAGTTGTCAGCATTGAAGATTCAATTTCATCCACTAATGCCATTCGTGTATCGGCACTCAAACTGTCTACACGTGTGCTATGCGTTCCAGAATTTGCTCAGATAAGTACACTTTTGTTACAAATTATCATAGAATTAGGGAAACACTCCAGCATACCCGAGATATTGCATCAACTTTTTATACATCATATTTTTTCCCATTTTTTTCTCGTCTACTTCGATAGTTGAAGAAGATGGATAAAAACGTGGGTGGCACTGGGCCACCCGACAATATAATAATTGGTACTTCTAATGATATGGATACAAATAAAGATTTAAGTGCATTTGATCTCACAAATCAGTACACTATCAAAGATCAGGGACCATTTTTTGTTTTTGTCGAGCATTCGAACAAAAATTTTGGCAGATTATTTCCGATAAAAATTGGTTACTTCTTGCTCGCTGATGATAAATTCAAACAAAATATAATAGATTTAGTTTCGGTAGGAGTGAGTAGGGTGAAAGTTATTTTCAAAAACTACGAAATAGCTAATTCAACCACGAGATTATAAAAAAGAATGATTTGATAGCTTATATTCCGTCTTTTTATAATCATCGAAAGGGCCTCATAAGATGGGTAGACACCTTTTTCTCAGAGGATTTCTTGCTAAAAAATATTGAATGCGATAATACTAAAGTTGTCAAAGTACAGCGAATGAAGAGAAGAATAACAGAAAATGGCGAAAATAGAATAGTTGATCGGCAACTAGTAATTGTAACTTTTGAGGGTAATGTTATTCCTGATAAAATAAGAATTAATTCAACGTCATTTACGGTTGAACCTTACATTCACCCCGTTGTGCAATGCTACAAATGCTTAAGGTACGGTCATACCTCAAAACTGTGCAAATCAAAGTCACAAAGATGTCGAACTTGTGCTAACATGCATGACAATGAATCTGAATGTTCAGCTTCGGACATTATTTGTATTTATTGTCAAAATAAAGATCATTCATTCTACGATATCCAAACAATGTCCGATGTACAATAAATAACACAATATTAAAAAAGAAATGGCTTCGAGAAATATATCGTTTAAGGAAGCAGAAAACATTGTTAATAACCCATCATATTCAAAAATCGCTGTAAATAATAGATTTGCAATTTTCAATAGCATTCAAAACTTTCCACCCCTTCCTCAATCTTCACAATCTCAAAATTCTCCCACTAACTATATGTTACACAAACCAAAATTTTCTTCGAAGAAACGTAAAGCCTCATCCCCTCCGCCAACTCCTCTACCCACAAATATGAAAAAAATAGATTCGAAAATATCGGAATCTTCCCCGATAATCCCCAACCCTTATCGAGAAGACTTCAGGCAGTATAAAGAGAAAATTGTTGAGTGTATATCCAAATTTATTTCTACCCATTTCAACCCTAAAACTGATAATTTAACTCAATCCAGCTTACATATAGATTCAACCATGAGAGAAAATATTGCATCTATTCTTGAAATCGATCCTTCCGACGCTATAAGTGTTAGTGATGAATCAAGTTACTAGACCATTGAAGATACTTCAATGGAATATTTTTTCTATAAATAAACGTAAACCCAATATCTCAAATTTACTCTCTTTGAAAACTTTCGATATTATTATTCTTTGCGAAACCTGGCTGAAGCCAGGAGTAATTGTGAACATTCGTGGCTACAACAGCGTTCAACAAAATAAAAATGATGGAAAAGGCGGTGTGGCAATTTTGGTTTCAAAAAATCTAAAATTCAAAACTAAAACAATCACACATAAGTTTAATAAAAACATTGAAACATGCGCAATAATCATAGAGGAGTTAAACCTATCCTTAGTATCTGTTTATAAGCCACCCAAGTACAACGTCTACTCTAAAGACTGGGAGAAATTATTTGCACAGTTCAGTGACAACACCATCTTCTGCGGAGATATCAATAGCCATCATACATTATGGGGATCCGACAATAATCAATCAAGTGGTACGCGACTCGTAGAAGCATTAAACAATACTAATTATGTAGTACTGAACGATGGATCTGCCATCAAAATCACTAGACCAACTGAGAATAAATCGTCAGTTGACCTTTCCATCTCATCACCAAATATGGTGAGTAAGTTAAAATGGTATGTACTTCCTGATCTCAAGAGTTCTCAACAAATTATCAATCCCAGAATGCTGTACCGTCCACTAAATGGAACGATTCTTCCGCTTTTCTCCAATTTAATCGATGATCGATTACTTGAATACACAGGAAATGATATAACACTTGTTGACTTAATCAGTATGATAGGATACTCAGCATCTCTATCAATGAAAGTTAATCAACCAATCTGTATCAAAACGCCCCGTCCTCTATGGTGGGATATACAATGTTCACATATGATTTCAAAAAGAAAAGAAGCTCTTCAAAAATACAAAAATATGTCCAATTGGGAAAACTACATAAACTATAAAAACATTGAATCCCAAACAAAACTTCTTTTTTAAACTAAGAGTATTGATAGCTGGAAAAAATTTCTCAATAATTTAAATAAAAACACACTTATTAATAAAATCTGGAAATTCATAAAGAAAATATCCAACCGGAAATATCATGATTCAAACTCGAATATACCTCCAGATATGATAGAAAAGCTGTTGGACTATTTTGCTCCCTCTTCTGTTAGCGAAATGGCTTACCAAACAACAAAACGCAAGTCTAGCAACTTTCCTAATCATGCTTTCACCTTAACGGAACTGTAGTCTGCCCTTTTGTCCTACCACAACACTGCACCTGGTTATGATAGCATAACATATAAAATGTTAAATAACCTGTCCTCATTAGCTAAGAAAACTTTGCTCAAAATCTATAATAAATGGTGGCTGGAAAATGGTATCTCTGAGGAGCTCAAAGGAATTATCATGGTACTTATACTCAAACCAAAAAAAGATCCAAATTTAACATCTTCATACCGACCAATATTTCTCATGTCATGTATAACAAAAACATTTGAGCGTATGATTAAAACTAGACTGGAATGGTTTTTGGAATACAATTCCAAATTACCATCCTCACAATATGGATCTCGACGTGGCATGGGAACCACAGAAGCTGTGTCTCAGCTTGTTACGGATATATGTTCCTTTTCGAAGAACTCATATGTCGGTTGTCTCTTCGTAGATCTAAAAAGTGCATACGACTCTGTCAATCTGAACTTACGTACTGAAAGTTTAATTTCATTGGATGTTGATCCTCATATATCAAGCAACATAGTGAATCTATACAGAAATCGGAAAATATATATCAAAGATCAAAATAATATCTTGCATGGGCCCAGGATGATTTACAATGGACTACCTCAAGGTGCGGTTCTCAGCCCGTTGCTGTTCAATGCATACACTCATAGCATACATAACATCTTTGATTCGGGCGTGAAAATCATACAATACGTTGATGACTTTTGTTTTTATACTATACAGGATAACTACAATCAATGTATTAAAACACTGAAATATATCTTTTATTGCCTTGAGACATGGTTTAGTGATAACGGCCTAACAATATCCCCTAAAAAATCAGCAGCAGTTTTCTATACGAGACATAGACTCCGAACCGCCGACAAAATTACTCTGAGTGGTGTTGAAATACCTATAAAGAGAGAATATAAATATTTAGGTGTTGTATTAGACACCAAACTTCTCTGGTCAAGCCACATCAACCACCTCATGAGTAAAGCTGAAATGGGAATAAATATGTTGAAATGTGTCACTAAAACTAAATGATCCTAAAATCGCTCTTCTTTTCTATCGGGCATATATTCGGTCAATACTTGATTATGGAGGTATCTTGTACGGTTCCGCAGCTAACGTTCATTTGAAAAAAATTGATAGAATACAATATAGTGTTATAAGAATATGTATTGGAGCTTTCAAATCGTCACCCATTCAAGCTATTCTTGCAGAAGCAAGAGAACCGCCTTTGAGTATTAGACGTGATTTTTTTGCATTCAAAAAAATTTGCTATTTAAAAAACGTCAATTCCTCCAATGAACTAAATAGAATGATTTCTCAACATTCGATAGAAAATTTGACGAATACATTTTGGAGCAAAAAAAAAACAGTCCACCCTTAGCCGATGCCAGTATAACATTTAACAAATTTATCAAGTTGATACCTTGACAACAAAAACTGCCAGTATTTAATCTTGAACTTTCAGAGGTAATTTTCAGACCGACTGTTATATTTCCTACATATTCTGAGGTTCACACTGCCAATCAATATGAGCTTAAAAACATTATATCTAAATATGATGATTTCTTTGAAATCTTCACGGATGGTTCCAAAACTTCGAATGGTACAGGCGTTGCAATTTTGATTCCTAAATTCGAAGTCAAAATTCAATATAAAATACCAGAATTCTCTTCCATATACACAGCCGAGATCTTAGCTATAGAAAGTGCCCTAGATTGGATTGTTATACAAAAACCAACACAAAATGCTCTTATTATGTCAGACTCCAAGTCCGCCCTCGAAGCCATTGATAATAAATCGTTTAAAAATCTCTTATCTTGTAAACATTTGTGTAGCATCAAAAAATCTCTTCAGACACTGTTCATACGAAAGCAAGAAATAATATTTATATGGGTTAAAGGCCATGCTGGAATTTCAGGAAATAATAAAGTTGACGTCTTAGCCAAGGAAGCAACGAAATTTGATAACTCTTGGCAAAAAGACACATATACAAGGTGGGAGAATAATTGGACAAATTTTATAAAAAAATCAAAAAATCCTTTTGCATTAATCCATCGTTCGTTGCCGAGCAGCATTCCACATATAGACGAATATGCAGTTAGCAGGGCCTACTATGTTACCGTCACTCGTCTAAAATTAAATCATGCTAAATATCCTTCACATCTCCACAAAATGGGTTTAGTAGAAACTGATATTTGTGATTGTGACAACGAATCAATTGCTGACTTAAACCATATATTTTTTGCTTGTGCAAAATACCAACATGCTAGCCGAAAATTATTGAATTCTTTTATCGATAACAATATACCATTACCTACCAACCTAACCACCCTACTAAGTTTGAATGACAAACATACCTTAGACACATTAGTTAATTTTCTCAGAGATAACAATCTCGATATCTAATTGAAACTATTTTTATACAATTCTGTGGCAAATGGATTCTCCGATGCCAAATCTAAAAAAAAAAAAAAATCCACTAATGCCCTGTTTCAATAAGATTTTTCATTCTGTTAAATCAGGTCGTTTTGTCCAGAATTACAATTTCAGTGCCTTCATCTGTTTTCAGATAAAAATAATCTTTCTGTCTCAAACCTTCACCACATTATTTGTTCTCCTGTCATTTTTCCTATTGGGTATGGAGTTATTACTGAATTGAATTTCACAAGCGTTAAGTATGAAATTTTTCTTGTCATCATTGCTAATCCCGCATTCAATATCGACAATATTGGTGTTTTTGTACTTATGCAATATTTCAAACGTTAGTAGATTCAACTAATCGGTGGTAAAAATTTCAGAAGACGGATTTTCAACAACTTCAAAACTTTCCGAAGGTATTATCAAATTCACATTATCATTTCTTTCTACCAATCGCTTTAATTTGGTATTTTCAGTTCCAATGTTCTAGTTTTTGGTTATTCACTGCTTTCTTTCTCTGTTGGAAATATTGAGATTTTCAATATTTTTAATAATTGGCTGCAGCTATAGCCACTCAATAATTACTTGAGAATGGTGTAAAAGTCGATACTGGTAATCATACGAAAGTTACTTACTTCATTATGTATTTCATCATGGACTTCAGCACACATTATCCAAACAAGTAACCCGTTTTAGTACTCGTTACCTGAGAGTGTCACCAGGTGCAATGTTCACCAATATCAGTGTATTTGTAAACGAAGGGGCAATTAGCAAATGGTCGTCTTATTGGAGTTTATCCATAGATGAACCATTACATAAAAAAAAACACCGTACAATTGTGTGATTAGGCTTCGAAACAATTCTTAGATAAAAATATGATAAACCAGTCATAATATCAGGTGAAACGCAAAATTATTTTTGAGAGGCGTTTTAATGAGTGGTTTTTGAAGCATTCGTTTTTGTGGAAACGCACCTCCGACAAGCAAGTGTGACGTTTCATAATATTATATTGTTTTACGAATGACGGAAGTATCCTTTTTTCAAGCGAGAGAACAGTTAACCAGCCGAAGCGCAGCCGAGGTTGGTAATGTTCAAGAGCTTCAAAAAATCATTTCGACTAGTGGAACACTACCCTTTCGACAACCCTGATCATAACATAATAATATGGTAAAAAAAACAATAAACGACTGATTTATCTCAAATCAAAATAATAGAAATCCTTCAAACATCACATATATGACTTAAATATTGGTTGATTGTTGAATTCGAGCAATTATTGGAAATGAAAGTAGTATTACAATCAAGATTTTTATGTATTGGTTCAAGGGTTCGAAGGCTTATTTATTTCTTGTTGGACAACATACATTGTATTTAAAGAAAGTCAGCGTTAATGTGTATTCAATAACGAGTGAAGTATTACAATAATATTTCAATAGAACTTTATTGACTCAAAAAATTAATACAAATATACAAAATACAAATACCTGGATGATGAAAGTGAATTAGGATGATTAGCGATAAGTGGAATGCACTTGTTTCACAAAATATATATATATATAAATATATATATATATATAAATATATATATATGTTCGGAAAGGTTTCCGCGGTCAGAAATATGTACATTACTAAGTTCATGGGTTGAGAGAAGCCATCGAAATTGAAAAACGGCCTGATTGCCTGAACATTAAAGATGATAGCCGTAAATTGAACCCCATTTGGAAGCCCCTTCTTCCAACCGTAATTACCAGGCCACGTGAAACTTATCCGCAATCAATTATTATCCCATTAACTCCAACTACACAGCAGGCACCAGCAGACAATACAAACGAGAAAACCCGTAAGACCCGCCCACATCCAGGTAGCCAACCACCTATAAATACTACAGTGCAACCAACATCGGATCGTCTTTTGAGATCAAGGAGTAGGCAGGTTGAGACCTTGATATCTCTCAAGACCACGACTCGAGGAGTAGGCAGATAGAGGCCTCGCAGTCACACTCTTGAAAATGGCTCCAAAGCAGGAGCCGAAACGTCGAGTTATAAACTCTCAACGCGGTTCAACCCATGAACTTAGTAATGTACATATATATATATATATATATATATATATATATATATATATATATATATATATATATATAAGTAAAAATAGTTCGTTTTAATTCCGAGAGTTCCAACCTTTGACAGCTGTTTCGTGCTAATGCACTCATCAGAACGGATTTATGGAGCTCTCGAAATCAAAACGAATCCACTCAAGAATTAATACCGTGAAGGCAAGACAGATATAACAGGAAGTTATTTATGACATCTACAGTCACTAGTTGAAAATTAATTTGACACGAACCAAGGAATCCAAAAGTAGAGGTTTGTCCACAAATTGACAGGTAGCCAACAATTCGTTGTTCTGACCAACCCAAAGTTCAATCAAGTTTCTAATACGTTATGTAGGTGTCATAAATAACTTCCTGTTATATCTGTCTTGCCTTCACGGTATTAATTCTTGAGTGGATTCGTTTTGATTTCGAGAGCTCCATAAATCCTTTCTGATGAGTGCGTTAGCACGAAACAGCTGTCAAAGGTTGGAACTCTCGGAATAAAAACGAAATATACTCTATTTTCACTTAGATTCTGCTTGCGTTCCTCATAACGTATTAGAAACTTGATTGAACCTTGGGTTGGTCAGAAGAACGAATTGTTGGCTGCCTGTCAATTTGTGGACAAACCTCTACTTTTGGATTCCTTGGTTCGTGTCAAATTAGGTTTCAACTAGTGACTGTTGATGTCATAAATAACTTCCAGTTATATCTGTCTTGCCTTCACGGTATTAATTCTTGAGTGGATTCGTTTTGAATTCGAGAGCTCTATAAATCCTTTCTGATGAGTGCGTTAGCACGAAACAGCTGTCAAAGGTTGGAACTCTCGGAAATAAAACGTAATATACTCTATTTTCATATATATATATATATATATATATATATATATATATATATATATATATATATATATATATATATATATATATATATATATATACGAAACATGAAATTTTTTGGGTATAGCAGCAAGCAAAACGTGTACTCTTTTAAAACTATATTTCAACAGAGAATACTGTCATCTTCAGGGAAGTGTGTTGATGAGAATGATTGCTATGGATGTAATATTTAAAATTATAAACAACATGTCATGTAAGTCACATCTGACAAAGATGAACAAAACACATTAAAATACGTCAAACAATAAAAATATTAAGTCATTATTATAAAATTTTGTTTAAACATTTATTTGAATTATCTCCACACGTGGAGATATTCAAATGTAATGTTCATCTTTGTCACATGTGACTTACATGACATGTTGTTTATAATTTTAAATATTACATCCATAGCAATCATTCTCATCAACACACTTCCCTGAAGATGACAGTATTTACTGTTGAAATATCGGAAATATAGTGTTAAAAGAGTACACGTTTTGTTTGCTGCTATACCCAAAAAATTTCCTGTTTCGTATCCTAACTAGTCAGCAAAGACCACCCTTCTACTATATATATATATATATATATATATATATATTACATTAGTAATGTATATTTAGAAGTTTGTCAAAGATCAATTCACAAAAATTGGTATCGTGTTAGCAATTATTGTAACATTAATGAAGAAACATTCATGAAAATTTTAACTTTCTTGTTCAATAACACATATTTCTCTTTTAACAACAAAATTTATAAACAAAATTTTGGAACTCCAATGGGAGCTTCAATCTCCCCTATATAAGCTTCATATGTGATGGCTGATGTGTTGGACACAGTAATTCCAGTACTATCATTTAAACCTTTTTTCATCAAAAAATATGTTGATGATATCACTGCGATTCTTAGTACTTTCAACAGTTTTGACCCATATATTCAGTTTACAATAGAAACTGAGGATGATGATTTTTCCGTACCTTTCTTAGATACAAGATTCATACGTGGTCTTAATAACACAATTCTTATAGACTGGTACAGGAAACCATGCAGTTCTGGAAGATATATTAACTTCGAGTCTTATCACAAGCGGTCAATGAAAATAAACCTTGTGAAACAGATGAAAGCTAGAGTACTCAAAATCTCAGATAGATCCTTTCATAAAAAAAACCTAGATATTCTTTTCAAACTCTTTTCAGACAATGCTTAACCACCAAAATTACTGAGAAGTATTCTGTTCAGCACACCATTAAATATTGAAACAGATATTATATCTAACAATCTGAACATATCCATTAATAGCGATGTTGCTAATACTTATCCTACAAATCCTACCATTCCTACATTCACTTCACTTCCATATATAAAAGATATTACACCAAGATTGTCCAGGCTCTTTCATTCAGTATGTAATGTCAAAATAGCAAATAAAACTATTTTACCAATAAGATCAATTTATTCAAAAGTAAAAGATAAAATTCCATTACCTTCCACTTCAAATGTAGTATATAGCATTCCTTGTCAGGACTGTGATAAAAATTATATTGGCCAGACTTCTAGATGACTAAAAAGTATAATTTCCTCACATAAAAGTGATTGTAGACTTCATCCTGAAAGATGTGCTCTTGCTGATCATGTAAACAAATTTGACCATCGAATAAATTATAACTCAACTAAAATATTAGCTAAAGAGACACATATGACTAAGAGAACTTTTTTGGAAATGGCCTTCATATCTCAAGACAAAAAATGTATGAATAAAAGAACTGATATAAATCATTTGAGTGAGATTTATTCCTTCTTATTGTCGTTAGACCACACTCTCCATATGAATAATAATATCTCCATAACTACTCAATTGGAAATGTAATTTTTTCCTAACTTACAAAACAACAGTCGTATATTTCAACAGTTGGTACAAGATTACAGTTGGTACAAGATTACAGTTGGTACAAGATTACAGTTGGTACAAGATTACAATTGGTACAAGATTACAGTTGGTAACATTGACTTGAAAATTACAGATTTCTCTTCTATTGACAACTGATTTGTGTCCCTTGGATACAATCAACAAGTCTTTTGTTTTTCGACTGAAATTTCAAAAAATTTCTGTTATTTATATTCGTAAAGTCTTTTTTCCCTATTATTTAAAATTTTAAGCTGTAATGTCACTATCCAAAGAACTAAGAACATGTCAACTAACCTCACTATAGTTGTAAGTAAAATTTTAATAACATCAAAATGTATAATTGAGATAATAATTCTTTGTAGTTCCCTGAAGATGTAAATAAAATTTACGAAAGCTTGGAATAAACTCTATAAAAGAGTACACTTTTGACTTTGCTGCAATCCCCAATATTAACTGGTTTTATTCTTAACTAGTCAGCAACGACTACCCTTTCTATATGTATATATATATACATATATATATATATATATATATATATATGGATGGATATAGTGAGGGGCAATATATGAAAATATAAGTAGAAAAGTTATTGGCTATAACCCTCAAAATGTTCTGCAACCGTAGACACGTGTTTTGAGCTTCAGCTCTCATCAGTACGGTAAAATCAAGTGCGAGGATGTACAACACTCGGATGTAAAAATAGAAACAAAGGAAGTCAACAACAGGAAGCCAACCACACATTTGTGGCTTCGGTTAGAAGACCTTGTGCTCACAAGGCAACAACTAACGTCGCCACGGAGGCAGCTATAGCTACCAGCGTGACAATCCTACCCAGGAAAATACAAATATGGATGGATATAGTGAGGGGCAATATATAAAAATATAAGTAGAAAAGTTATTGGGTATAACCCTCAAAATATTCTGCAACCGTAGACACGTGTTTCGAGCTTGAGCTCTCATCAGTACGGTAAAATCAAATGCGAAGATGTACAACACTTGGATGTAAAAATAGAAACAGAGAAAGTCAACAACAGGAAGCCAACCACACATTTGTGGCTTCGGTTAGAAGACCTTGTGCTTACAAGGCAACAACTAACGTCGCCACGGAGGCAGCTATAGCTACCAGCGTGACAATCCTACCAAGGAAAATACAAATATGGATGGATATAGTGAGGGGCAATATACAGGGTGTCAATTTGAAAACTTCCCACCCTTAATATCTTCCTTCCAGTAAACAATATGAGTAATCGAAAAAACAGGTCAATTTTATTGTCAAGGGGGACACTTTCACGGACTAATTGTAGCCCTCGTGGTTCAACCCCCTAGGAGGGGTAGATGTTACCCTTAGAATTTTAAATGGGAAGGGGGGTCAAGTGGCACATCATTTTGATAGGCGTTCAATTCTTGTTCCAATGGTACCCTGACTTATTATTTTGTGATGAGCATTTTCCGAAAAATTGCGTTCTAAACTAACAGAAGTAATTATTAGAACGCCTATACTGAGATGCATTATTGTATTGACTCCCTTAATAAAAATGGTTAGAAGAGTAGGTGGTACCGCTCCAACCCTTGAATGACAGGAACAAATTTATTACGCATGGGATTTTTTATTTGGTAGTTATTTTCCTTCTACACAATAAAATTTAATTTGCGAGAAAGACATTTCCAGCATAAAATCAACTTACGCTTATCTTATTAGCTGTTCGAGATGTTGTCCATTTTGCTCTAAACAGTAATACAGTCTGTTTTCGAACTCCCGTCTAACATTACGGAAAACTTCACTAGGAATTGACTGGCATGCTGCTGTAATTCGTCTTTTGAGTTCGTCAATATCAGGAGGTTGTGTTTTATAAACAACGGATTTAAGATGCCCCCAAAGAAAGAAATCTAAGGGTGTTAAATCTGGTGATCTCGGAGGCCATTCAACTGCTCCCCTTCTGCCAATCCATCTACCCGGAAATCTCTCGTTTAACCACTGTCGGACGGGAAGAAAATAATGAGGTGGAGCACCGTCCTGCTGGTAATGTAACAGATCCTCCTGCAAAAGTTCATTACCTTCTGCATCAATTTGAGTTTCTAGCTCGTGAGTTACAAGAGGATCGATAGTCTCTTCAAGCATATCAAGGTACAGATTGCCAGTCAAGTTTTCTTCCAGAAATAATGGACCAAGAATGGCATTTCCAAGAATACCAGCCCAAACATTAACTTTTTGTGGGTGTTGTGTATGCCCTTCCCGAAAAATATGTGGGTTTTCGTCACTCCAATAGCGACAATTTTGTCTATTAACATTGCCATTCAGAAAAAATGAACACTCATTGCTGAAACAGATGTTTAACAGAAGATTAGGGATGGTATCGACTCGATGAGACATGATTTCACAAAACTCTATTCTTCTATCATAATCATCCTCGTGGAGCTCTTGAAGAATCTGCATTTTATATGGATGAAATTTATGCATTTTCAATGCTTTTCTTATAGTCTCGCGTGACATTCCCGTCTGTTCTGATACTGATCGTAAGGAGCTCGTGGGCTCTGCAGCAAATGTTCCCAAAACTTCAATTTGAGCTGCTTCATTTAGTACTCTGGGGTTATTTCTTTTTTTATTTGTCACTGAACCAGTTTCGTAAAACTTATTCACCAAATCAAGCACATACCGGTGACTTACATTACAATTTGTATGTCTTTCGTTAAAAAGACATGCCGCCCTTCGTGCGCACTTTCCAACTTCTCCATAAATTACAATCATTTCAATTCTGTCTTGAAGAATGTAAACCATTTTTACACTTTTATACACTTATTAAAGTAATTCCTAAACAGCCCAACAGGTACAACGGTATTCACAATACTACCACATAGTTCAAATTTGCTAACCAATTTTCTGCCGGAAAACAGAAACTTTTTACAGCAGAAGTAGCAAAAAAGGAAGGCTATCTGTACAATTTCTGCGATGACACTTAAAAATTCAGCATTTAATAAACACAACTTTACTACCATCTACGTTTTACTATTAGACTACTTTTTTATGTAAAGTGTTTGGAGCTAATGGCTAATGTTACCCCTAATACAGGGTTGGAACGGTACCACCTAATATTCTAACCAGTTCTGGCCAAACCATGCATCTCAGTATAGGCGTTCTAATAATTACTTCTGTTAGTTTAGAACGCAATTTTTCGGAAAATGCTCATCAAAAAATAATAAGTCAGGGTACCATTGGAACAAGAATTAAACGCCCATCAAAACGATGTGCCACTTGACCCCCCTTCCCATTTAAAATTCGAAGGGTAACATCTACCCCTCCTAGGGGGTTGAACCACGAGGGCTACAAATAGTCCTTGAAAGTGTCCCCCTTGACAATAAAATTGACCCGTTTTTTCGATTACTCATATTGTTTACTGGAAGGAAGATATTAAGGGTGGGAAATTTTCAAATTGACACCCTGTATGAAAATATGAGTAGAAAGTTATTGGGTATAACCCTCAAAATGTTCTGCAACCGTAGACACGTGTTTCAAGCTTGAGCTCTCATCAGTACGGTAAAATCAAGTGCGAAGATGTACAACACTTGGATGTAAAAATAGAAACAAAGGAAGTCAACAACAGGAAGCCAACCACACATTTGTGGCTTCGGTTAGAAGACCTTGTGCTTACAAGGCAACAACTTCCTTTGTTTCTATTTTTACATCCAAGTGTTGTACATCTTCGCACTTGATTTTACCGTACTGATGAGAGCTCAAGGTCGAAACACGTGTCTACGGTTGCAGAACATTTTGAGGGTTATACCCAATAACTTTTCTACTTATATTTTCATATATTGCCCCTCACTATATCCATCCATATTTGTATTTCCTGGGTAGGATTTTCACGCTGGTAGCTATAGCTGCCTCCGTGGCGACGTTAGTTGTTGCCTTGTAAGCACAAGGTCTTCTAACCGAAGCCACAAATGTGTGGTTGGCTTCCTGTTGTTGACTTCCTTTGTTTCTATTTTCAGATCCAAGTGTTGTACATCTTCGCACTTGATTTTACCGTACTGATGAGAGCTCAAGCTCGAAACACGTGTCTTCAGTTGCAGAACATTTTGAGGGTTATACCCAATAACTTTTCTACTTATATTTTCATATATTGCCCCTCACTATATCCATCCATATTTGTATTTTCCTGGGTAGAATTGTCACGCTTGTAGCTATAGCTGCCTCCGTGGCGACGTTAGTTGTTGCCTTGTAAGCACAAGGTCTTCTAACCGAAGCCACAAATGTGTGCTTGGCTTCCTGTTGTTGACTTCCTTTGTTTCTATTTTTACATCCAAGTGTTGTACATCTTCGCACTTGATTTTACCGTACTGATAACAGCAGCACACTGTGAAGATAATAAATTCAACATAATCAACATGTATACCGCAGTGGACGGTCCACAGAAACTGCCCTTCATGCGGTAGTGCACAGAGTAGAAAAGGCACTCTATTTCAAGGAGTGGGCTCTCGGAGTCTTCTTCGACGTGGAGGGTGCATTCGATAAGGCAAGAACAGACGTCATCTGCAATGCACTGCAGATTAGGGGAACTCCTCCTACGCTGATTAGCTGGGTAGCTACGGCCATCGAGCGGAGGAAAGCGACGGTGTCTCTAGGAAAGAGCCATGCCGACATCGAGGTGAGGGGCGCCTGCCCACAAGGTAGCTGTCATGGACGAACTTCTCAAGAGACTAGCCGCCAACGGTTTCTACGCCCAGGCATACGCCGACGACGGGCTCGTCCTGGTGACGGGCCCTTTTCTAGATGTGGTCTGTGGCCGGATGCAGTTGGTGTGCAGGAAAATAGAAAGGTGGTGCGAGAAAGTCGGCATCGCAGTCAATCCGACTAAAACAGAGATGATTCTCTTCACCAAGAGAAGGAAGATGGGTTCAGATCACCAGTAATAGGTGGAAAACCCCTAGAGCTGGCTGGGGTTATTCTGGACTCAAAGCTAACTTGGGGTCCACATATCGATCGAGCATTCGAGAAGGTGGTGGTCGCTATATGGAGTCTGCGCCGGGCAGTGGGAGGAAGGTAGGGGAATAACCGGCGCGATGAGGATTACCCTTTCAGCAGCCCTAGACGCCCTGCTGGGTCTGCCGTCGCTTCCAACTTGTATAAAGGAGGAAGCGATGGCGTCCTATCTGAGAATGCGTGACTCAGGGAGCTGGTGACGAGACGGGTACACAGGGCAAACCGAAATCGCTGTGGAAGCCGAGAAATAAATCCCACTATCCGCTATTAAAGTGATACAGGCAGAGGATGAAATAAGGTGGAAAAGGACGATCTTGCTAGAGATCCCAGACAGGAGAAAGTGGGAAGAGGAAATGATGATATTTCCACCAGAAAGCCTGGTCTGTTTCTGTGATATCATATATTTATGTTGCATTGCATGTATGCTTATTGTAGTTAAGAGTTGCTTCACCTTGTATTAATTGGAAAATACTATCGTGGTCTCTGTGACGGTGTCATTATGTTATAAATTGTCAAATACAGTATAAACTGTCTTGAGTTTATTTGTGGATTATTTCTAAATAAATCACAAATAATTGGCGACGAGGATATTCAAAGAATCCACAATGGCAGAGAACAAGTCAAATGGACTCTTGAGGCAATTGGGACTCTTCAAGTTTCAAGATTATGATTGGAAAATATTTTAAACTAGACTGAAGCAGTGTTTCATAGCAGAAGATATTGTAGATGAAAATAAGAAGAAATCCATTTTATTAGTATCTTGTGAAAAGGAAACTTACGAATTATTTGAATTTGTGTATTCCCAACTCTCCAGAAGAAAAGACGTTCAAGGAACTTGTTAAATTATTTGATGAACATTTCAATTCGTTTAAATGCAGTTTTGCCGAAAGACAATGTTTCTATAGTGCATCAAAAAATTAGGATGAATCAGTTAGAGACTGGTTAGCACGTCTCAAGAGTTTAGCACTCAAATGTGACTTTCAAAGCGAACTTCAAATTTTGTTGACAGACCGATTTGTGATTGGTTTCAACGAAGGTAAAATCAAGGAAAGACTTTTTGAAGAGAAACCAAATATTTCATTAGAAAAAGCTGTTGAAATTGCCTGTAGCCACGAAGTTAGAATGAGTAAGAAGGAAGCTATTGAACAGGGAAATTTCTTCTATAGTCAGGCAAGGATCTCCGTTGGCAGTCCGAATCCAACTCAATGTCAAAGTAATCAATCAAAACCATCAGGGGGAAGAAGTACTAATACGGAGTAGTTTAGATATTCCAAGGAAGTCAGAGAACCATCAGGATGCAATATATGTGGAAAGAAAAATCATTCAAACAGTCAATGCAGGTTCAGGTTTGCAACATGCTATTTATGCAATGCTAAGGGACACATAGCAACGATTTGTGATAAGAAGAACTTGAAATACAATTACTTGGCGAATGAGGATGACTATTCCGAGAATAACAAAAGAGATTGCATTTATATAATTGGCTCGCATTTTTCGGGAGAACCAACTTCTTCTCACAATGAGGCTATAGTCGTTCACGTCAAAATCAATAATTTCGAATTTGAATTTGAAATCGATACGGGTGCTTCTGTTTCAGTAATTTCACTCAATTTCAAATCAGAATTTTTGAGTGATTTCAGATTATTTGGCACCAATAAAATTTTGGTGAGTTATACAGGGTCAAAAATCAAGCCAGTAGGATATATTTTAGTACCTATAGCATATAAAGGTAAATCGCATGAAGTTAGTCTATATGTTGTGCAGAATGGTGGTCCTCCAATATTAGGAAGAGATTTTTTTAATTTATTTGAGTTATCAATTAACAAATTAGAGAATGATGAAGGTCTAACTGAAAATAAGCAGTTTTTCATTGATTCCCTACAAAAGGAATTTCCTAAGGTTTTTTCAAAAAATATTGGATGTTTCAATGGAAGCAAGTCTCATCTGACTCTGGCCGAAAACATCGTTCCAAAATTTTGTAAAGCTAGGCCACTACCTTGTGCATTGAGAGATAAGGTGGAGACCGAATTGAATCGGATGGTAGAATCTGGTATAATCACGCCAGTTACTTATAGTCAATGGGCAACTCCCATCGTGCCAGTTCTCAAGTCAGATGGTTAATTGCGAATTCGTGGAGATTACAAAGTAACACTCAATCAGGCACTATTGATTGATAAATACCCCTTGCTACATATCGATGAATTATTCACTAAATTACAAGGTGGAATTGAATTTACCAAAATATATTTGAAAAAGGCTTATTTACAGTTGGAGCTAGATGATAATTCGAAGTTGTTAACAACTGTTAATACCCATAAAGGCTTATTCATGTATAACAGGTTGCCGTATGGAATAGCAAGCTCTCCAGCTATTTTTGAAAAATTATTAGAACAAATTCTATTGATGGGGTAGTGAGTTTCCTCGACGATATCTTGATTACGGGTAAAAGTAGGGAAGAACACTTGAGCAGGGTTAAACAAGTATTGATAAGACTAGAGGCAGGTGGTTTGACAATTGCTATAGAAAAATGCGAATTTTTCAGAAAATCCGTAAATTATTTGGGCTACATCGTTGACAAAACTGGTTTACATACATGTCCAAAGAAAATTGAAGCGGTGAAAAATGCTCCAGTCCCAAAGAATATTAAAGAGTTGCAGTCTTTCTTAGGGTTTGTTAATTATTATCATAAATTCATTGAAAACAGCTCCACCCATTTACATCCTCTTTATAATTTATTGAAAAAAAATATATCATTTGAATGGTCGGAAGAATGCGATAGGGCTTTCACGAACATTAAACAGATATTATCATCAGCTAAAGTATTAGTTCACTTTAACCCAAAATTACCTATTAAATTGGCTGTTGACAGCTCATCGTATGGTGTTGGTGCGGTAATTTCTCACATTTTTGATGACAATACAGAAAGATCCATTGCTTATGCGTCTCAAACCCTGAATGAAAGCCAACAAAAGTATTCCCAAATTGAGAAAGTGGCCTTTGCCATTATTTTTGGAGTAAAAAAAATTTCTCAATATCTATTTGGGCAAAAATTTATTTTAGTTACAGATCACAAACCTTTGACTGCATTTACATGGTGGTTCTTTGGGTTGTAAGGCCGACGTGTGTTCAGAGAAGAACTCGACGTTTCGCCAACACGAGTGGTTAGCATTTTCAAGAGTTATTTTAAAAATTTTTCGCTTTCTGTAGTCGCTGTCAAATGCTTGACATTTGTTATACGTTGTCTCAATAAATACCTGTGATTTGACGTTCTTACATCTGATTGGTCCATAGTGTTAGCAGACATCATATAATCGTTCGTACCGTTATTTTGTGGGAAGGGAGCTAATTGAGAATTTTTGAGAACTGGAAGCCAAACCTTGTTCAATTGTAGTCCTTCTTCGGTTCTGTTGAAGTTGCTGTGGTGTTTCTGGATTTCAATTGCTTCCCGGAAGAGTCTTGGGTAATACGCAGATGTTGAACTTGGGTTTCTTCAAATTTCACTCTATGGTTATCGTTGTTGAGAGTATGTTTTGCGACAGCGGATTTCTGTGTGTGCCCTAACCGACAGCATTGTTTTCACCTGTTAAGGGTATTCCTCAGCTAACAGCAAATCGTCTTCAACGTTGGGCATTATTTTTAGCACAAATATGTGAACTCGAAAGATAATAATGTCGATTTTTTTCCGAGATTTCCTTTGAAAGTTCAGTTAGAAGAAGATTCAGATATATCATATTTTCATTTTATAGCGGATAATAAAATATTACCAGTAAACTGGTGAGAAATTTTAGCAGAAACGCAAAAAGATGAGTTGTTAAAGACGATTTGTCAGTATGTTGAGTATGGGTGGCCTCATAAAGTTGATAAAATCATTAAACCATTTGCAGTTCTAAGAAATCAATTATCGGTAGAGCAGGAATGTATTATGTTAGGTTATAAATTGATTATTCCTGAAATACTGCGTAGAAAAGTGCTCATGCAATTGCATTCAGCCCATCGCGGAATTGTTAAAACCATAAGCCTAGCTCGTTCTTTTGTATGGTGGCTACAAATCAACAATGATATAGAGAATATGATTAAATCTTGCAATAGTTGTATCGACACTAAGGTAAACACGATTAAATTACCTTAGTGTCATATACTATGAATTTCCATCAAGTAAAGGCCACGTCAATCCAAAATTTAAAAAAAAAAAAAAATAGTTGTATCGGTACCAGAAGCGCACCCCCACAACATAATTTAATGACCTGGGACTATCCGAAACATCCCTGACATCGACTTCATATAGATTATATGGGTCCTTTTTTGGGAAAGTATTTTCTTGTTATTGTTGATGCACATACTAAATGGATTGAGGTGATAGTAACGACATCTATGACTTCAGATATCACAATAAAAGTTTTAAGAACGATATTTGCTCAATTTGGGTTACCTGAAGTAGTAGTTTCTGATAATGCAAGTTATTTCATGTCGCATACATTTCAAAATTTCCTCAAACTGAATGGTATTCATTTCATTAATTCACCAGAATTTCACCCAGCATCAAATAGGGCAGCTGAAAATGCAGTTAAAACGATAAAAAGGGCATTGAGTAAAACACTGAAAAAAGGAAATAACAAAAATTTGAATTTGGTACTGAATAATTTTTTGATGACTTACAGAATAACTCCTCATTGCACAACTGGAATTTCACCTTCGGAATTAATGTTCGGTAGGAAAATCAGAAGTGCGTTTGATTTGATGAAACCGGAAACAGAATGCAATGAAGACTATTCAAATAATTCGAGTAATTTGTTTCAAAGAGTACATAAAAATTAAAAGAACCAAATAAAATTTTATTCAGGGCACAGAAACAAAAAATTCAAAATTAACGATTGTGTTGCTGTAAAAGATTACAGAACTCCAAATAAAGTTGGGTGGATAAAGGGTATTGTAACAAAAATCCTAGGACCACGGACTTATATAGTTTATATTCCCGAATTGGACATGGAGAAGGCATATCAACCAAATAATTGAATATTTTCCGTCTGATAGTAACAAAAATTGTTATTCTATACATAATGATAGGAATGGAAGTACTGACCGCAGAAGTTTGGATGTTGTTAATAGTCCAAATACTAATTCACCAGTGGATATTGAAAAATATTCAAATTCGAAGGAGTCAATGGAGGAAAGTTCCGGTAGTAATATATCATCATTAAGGTCACAACGAAGTGACGATTTTGATAGAGAGTCTCAAACTGGAGCAAATTCAAACATAGTTGTGAGAAGAAGTTCGCGAATGAGGAAACCGCCCAATAGGTTGAGTTACTAGATAAGGGGGAAGGTGTGATATCATATATTTATGTTGCATTGCATGTATGCTTATTGTAGTTAAGAGTTGCTTCACCTTGTATTAATTGGAAAATACTATCGTGGTCTCTGTGACGGTGTCATTATGTTATAAATTGTCAAATGGAGAATAAACTGTCTTGAGTTTATTTGTGGATTATTTCTAAATACATCACAGTTTCACAGACGGGTCCAAACTGGAGGAAGGGCAAGCCGGAGCAGGAGTTCACTTAGAAAACGGAAAGGAAAGAGCCTATGCGCTAGGTTCTCTGACAACAGTTTTCCAAGCAGAGGTGTTTGCCATCCTGGAGGCAACCAGAATGGAAGAGGTGAGGCCCGGCCCTCTAAGACATGTATATGTCTGCTCGGACAGTCAGGCCGCCATTAGAGCTCTGAATGCAACCAGAACCAGATCAGTACTGGTTCAGGAGTGCAAAGATGCCCTGGAGAGTATTGCGACTGAAAAGGTAATAACGCTGATGTGGGTTCAAGTCCATGCAGGGATTGAAGGAAACGAGCAGGCGGACCAGCTAGCCAAGCAAGGAGCCGGACAACCCTACGGGCCCGAACCCGCACTCTGCATAACAAGGAGACAAGTAACAACGGTACTGCATGAGTGGGCCGTTGATACATTAGGAAAAGAGTGGAGAAGAATAGACGGATGCAGGCAGTCAAAGCAGACGATATCGGGACCCGACATGGCAAGGACGGCCAAGATACTGAAGCTAAGCCGCAAAGAACTCCGACTGTTGGTGGGAGTTCTAACCGGCCACTGCGGCCTTAGAAGGCACCTGGCTCTCATCAGAGTTGAGGCAGACCCACTATGCACGAAATGTGTGGAAGAGGAGGACTCCTTCCACTTCCTGTGCGAATGTGGTATTTATGGCAGGCTCAGACAAAACGTCTTCGGAGCTGCCACTATTAAGGAATAAGAATTGCACTCGTTGCAATGGATGGACATTTCGACTTTCATAAGAAGGTCGAAGAGGTTCGAGCAGGTATCCGACCTGGGGTGAGTGAAGATGCCGGGGATTGCGAAAATGGCCCACTGGGGCCTAGTTGCTGACTCTTGCGTCCCCCACCCATTACCATTACCAACATAATATCAAAAACAGCTGCACTAATTTCTCCAATTCAGAGACTTTTGAGTTCCGAGATATTCCATGACCTAATCTTCGTGGGATAACCTGTATATACAAACATACATAGACATGTATACATACATACATGCTCATACATAGGATGATTTTTGATGAAAGAATATTCACACTTCAAAAAATATATAGGAGTTATAAATAAAATATATGAATATAAATAAATGAATAAATAAATACGGCAATACCCAAGTAAAAATTTCAGTTTTGTGATAGCCCTCAAAAGTTTCTGAAGACTATAAAAATCACAGCATCGATAAAACTGTTTTGCTGTAAGGACATCCATAAAACCTCCCTGAAGCTGCTATAAATCTACCAGGGCCCACTCCTATGAAGGTTCTCAAGGCTATTTTGAAATGCAAGCATAAAACCTGCCTTATTCGCAGGATTCTTAATAACCTCATGAGGATCATTATAAAACCAAATCATGGGGCTGTTATAAACCTGTTTGTCATTGAAAAAATCTATTTGGCATCAACATATCTTTTTTTGGATGAAATTGGGTTAGAAAATATTCCATAAATAACTACAGCAAAAACGGACTTAAATTAATCTGATTCTTCAGTTGCGAAAAATAGGGCGACTATTTTACAAGCAAAAATATAATGATGGCGTCCTGGCAGTGATATATGAAGAATATATAGGTATTCAACAACGTGAAATGTCGAATATCATCTGCGAATGAAATTTTTTTGACAAAATGACATCAGTTAGGCTCCGAGCAATAAAATATATAGAGGGGGCTTCTCTGTCTCTTTTTCTAAATCTACATACCCGACGTTGTTTAAAAACATCTCAACCCGAATCATGTTAAAAATAGGCATTGTCGGATATATCCATTTGCACTCGGGGACCAGGTTGGAATTCCATGTTATATTCACTCTTAACTTGGCGATCATGTTTGTTTACGTCCGTTTACGACTTATTTATCGTCTTGTCAAATCAAACCATGGGCGTCGCAGCATAGTAATCATGGCATAATCCCGATTTTGACACAGAAATACACTATTCATTGAAATAGCTGTATAAAACATTGTTACTATTTAAGTCGACCTTAACAACGATTACATATCAATAATTAGGAAAAAAACTTGTTGCAGTGTGGGTACACTAAGAAGTAAATTAGTGAACTCAACTCTTCTGTCTTGTTGGAATGTCTTTCGAGTACTTAAAACGTTGATACTGCAATACGAGCTATGTCACGAAACATTTATTTCACAGGAGACTGTAAAATGATAATACGTACTACATAAAAATTTCTACGCGCGATTATTTTATACTTTGAATTCCAAAACAATGACCGGTAGAAATTATTATGTTGTAGTTATTTTTTTTTGGCGATTTGGCATCGACTGCTATGGTCATCAGTAGTTATTAGCTATAGTCTTCTGTAAAATGGATGTTTCTGGACGTATTGCTCGTATTGCAGTATAAATGACGTTAAGTGATATTTTTTACTTTGAATTTGTTGGACATGGAATTTACTTCACTGTTCTGCAACTATAACATTATAATAACTTGGCAGTAATGTGTATATTTGTGTGTGTGTCTTTGAAATGTATGCTATTTTGGAGGAACTCGTGATTGTGAAACCGATGGTATGGACTCAGATGATACCAGAAGAAAGTGTTTAAAAGTAGCAACGAGAACTGTAATCCGTCAGATACAAAAAATTAGACTACCCCAGCAAAAGAATAGAAGAATGCAAAACAAAATTTTAATTTGTTTCAAACTGGGCGGACGATTTACAATAAGCAAGTCATCGCTCCACCCTGTGAGCAAATCAAGACTACATCAAAATAGATCTGTTGTTTGGTATGTCTGCAGAGATGTCTTCAGAGAAACATGTCGACCCCTATTTAACTCATAAACTTTAATGACTCTCACCTGTTTGATGTTTAAGAAACAGAAGTAAAATAATAACTACAAGAGAAATTCTCGTTTTCTTACCAGGCAGACTTGTAATATCGATCGCTCCCTGAGCCTAACTTTTATGAGTATAGACATTACTTTTTGACAACTCTAAAGCACTTTTTGATTATCTGCCCCAGGATACCAATAATCTAAATTCAGAAAAAAACATAAGAAATAGAGTTAAACAGCTATTAAGGCTTTTACTACACTTTGGATGAGTATTTCAATGATTCTTATATGTATTATAATGCGTGTATATCATATATATATATATATATATATATATATATATATATACAGGGTGTTAATTAAGTACGTTGACAAACTTCGGGAGGTGATTCTTTGAAGGTTTTCAGGACGAAATGTTCATATAAACATATGTCCCAAACGGCTTGGTTTTCGAGATACAGGGTGATGAAAGTACAATCCATTCAATAGTACGCACGATACAAAATAATGCATTTCTCAAATAATTCACAGGGTCCTCCTTTTTTCAGAGTCAAGCTTTGTTCAACCCATCAGAATTTTTTTTCGCCGCCACTGACATATTATGAGAAAGGAATAATGAATGTTGTTTCATTTAACATCTTTTTGCTCTCTTGATGTTTTTCATTTACTTGTACGGTTCAGGAGTTACAATGAAAATATTAACGCAAACATTTTCCAGTAACGCATAACATAAAGAAATTTGAGAAGCAAATAGTCTAACAAACTTGAAGGGTGATTCTTTGAAAGGTTTCAAGATGAGAAGTTCATATAAACATGTCCCAAGCGGCTTGGTTTTCGAAGTACAGGGTGATCAAAATACATTTTTAGGAGTTTTTGGAGTTTACTTCGAAATTTTCGACAATAATCGATCCAAATTAGTTCAAATTGGACAAGTACAATCCATTCAATAGTGCGCATGATATAAAATAATTCATTTCTCGAAGTGTCATTGCCACTCTCCAAAGATTAGCGCGTGACGCAATACGTCATTTTGTTCACATTACACAAATAGCTATTTTCTGCTCGTGTAGAGAAAATGTAATGTTATGGAGCTCCCATACATTTTTTACCATAACTCAGGTTGAATATGTATTGCACAAAGTTAATTATGGCAAAATAATTTTGGACATTTTCAATAGTGAATAACTTTATTATCAAATACTAGAGCAAATTAACATAAATTCCCTCGGAATAAAATTAAGTTCAGAAAAGGACCATTATTGAAATTGATATGTAAGAGCAGCTGCTGGAAATGGCAACCGCCAACTTCAATGCATGCGTTTATGCGCCTAACCATAGACTGGCGGACACGCTCAAAAATACCAGGAGTGTTTCTTATAATTCCGCATGACTCCTGTATGCGATTCCTCAGGTCTTCTTCACTTTGAACTGGAGTTCGGTACACTAATGATTTAAGGTGCACCCAGAGGAAAAAATCAAGTGGATTCATATCGGGTGACCTTGGTGGCCAAAGTTGTGGCCCACCACGCCCAATCCAGCGATCAGAATAATTCTCATCTAAATATTGGCGTGCAACCAATCTGAAGTGTACTGGAGCACCATCATGCATAAACCAAATTCCAATTCTTTCCCTCAGTGGGATCTCTTCTAGGAGTCCAGATAAGATGAATTCAAGAAAATGTCGATAATGGTCACCATTGAGTCTATGAGGCAGAAAATGTGGCCCGATAAGCAAATTCCCTACAATTCCAACCCAAACATTCACAGAAAACGTCTCTTGAAAATGGTTTTCAATCACGGCGTGTGGGTTTTCATCAGCCCACATATGATTGTTGTGAAAATTAATAATGGCTTTACGGGAAAAGCATGCCTCATCGGTGAATAACACTTGAGATAAAAACCATGGATTTTCCAACAATTTATTTCGAATCCAAGTGCAAAAAGTTAATCTGTAATATGTGATAGGGATAAAGTTGTTGCTCTTTTAAAATTTGCCATACCAATACATGGGTTACGTTAAACTGTGCTGCAATTTGTCTTGTACTGGTGTCTGGATGCTGCTCAATTTCATTAAGTACAGCTACTTCTATCTGAACTGTTCTAACTCTCCTGGGTCTTCCTATGAGAACAGCAGACCTCTTGAAAGTACCCGTTTCACAAAGACGGGAGTGAATATTGATGAACATTTGTGTGCTGGGAATATGACGTTGTGGAAATCTTTCTAGATACATTCGTCTGGCGGCACGAGCGTTACTATCAGCCATTCCATACATTAAGTGCATGTCTGCCATTTCTGAATTTGTATATTCAACCATTTTATCCAAAGGAATATTGAATGAATCTACTTTATAGCTTGCACTAATGAAGAATTAACAATGAGACAGTTTCTCAACTTTCGATAACTGTCAAGTTGTTGATATTTATATAAATGAATTAATATCAAAGCCCACTTTGCTATTTTTATGAATTCAAATTGATTACAAAATTTCTGCGTTACTGCAGAAGAAAAAACAAACCGAAATTTCTGATAAAATAATGTACTCCGTACGGAAACAAAAATTTGTTTGATTTAGTTTTTCGGAGTTATGACCAGAGATTCATAAATGAAAATCAAATGTGTAATGATCTGCGACTATTAGATAAACCCTATCAACTATCTTCCATTACAGGATTACCTTTCGGAAGTTTTTTATGTTGAAAAGGAAACGTTCAATTGAAAACTAAAAAATATCTTTTTTTAAAATAACAAAAAATTTGTATGAGTTCTCTATCAAGACTGATGGGTAAAAACATTTTTAATCAAATATCTCAATGAAAATGCACATTTTTACCATCAGAATCTTCAGGTTGAAAGTTAAGGTTTTCCCAATATCTGTCAGATCTAGTTTAATATCCAGCTTACCGCAGTGACGGGGAGATAGTAGTTTTCTGTTAGATATCACAAAAAGAAATCACATCTTTGCAATAACAAGCTTTTATTTAGCTTCACTTGTAACTAACTAACAAATAATTTAATAAAAGTTGAATTTGACCCACTTCTAATACTCTAATACTTCTAATAATTTGAAATTTGGCAGGTTTCCGTAATTCCGGTGACAATGCATTAAAAAAATGTTTGTTAAAAAACAAAATGGCGGCTCCAATATGGCGGACGAGTTTTGTGATTATGATCCGATTCTGTTCAAAATTGGTATGTGATGGTTTTAGGGTTGGAGATTTTTAGTTTCACATAAAAAATAAACTAAAATGTTAAAAGTGAAAATTATAAAAAGAAAACATTTTAAAGTTTTTATACAATACACTGAAAAGGAAAAAATAATTCATTTCATTGTTTGATCTAGGTAATCTTGTACAGAAAGATTTTGATACTCACAGAATAACCTACAAAAAATGAAACAAATTATTTTTTCATTTTCAGTGCATTTGTATAAAAGCTTGTCTTTATATTTTTTATTGTATAATTTTTATTCATCGTAGATTTTTCTAATTCTGAAAAAATATTTCCATCAATTTACAATAATTGAAAATGTTTAATTTTCAAATTTTCTAATGTTATGCCACACTGGAAAATGTTTAAATTAATATTTTCATTATAGCCCCTGAACCGTACAAGTAAATGAAAAAATGCAAGATATCAAAAAGATGTTAAATGAAACAACATTGATTATTCTTTTCTCATAATATGTCAGTGGCGGCGGAAAAAAAAATTCTGAAGGGTTGAACAAAGCTTGACTCTGAAAAAAGGAGGACCCTGTGAATTATTTAAGAAATGCATTATTTTGTATCGTGCGCCCTATTGAATGGATTGTACTTGCCTAATTTGAACTGATTATTGTCAAAAATGTCGAAGTTAATTCTAAAAAATCTTGAAAAAAATGTATTTTTATCGCCCTGTATCTCGAAAACCAAGCCGTTTGGGACATATGTTTATATGAACTTTTCGTCCTGAAAACCTTCACAGAATCACCTCCCGAAGTTTGTCAACGTACTTAATTATCATATATATATATATATATATATATATATATATATATATATATATATATATATATATATATATATATATATATATATATATATATATATATATATATATATATATATATTAGTGTAGGTATAGTTTATAGTTTACTGATGTGATCCAACAATTTCAATATATTTACTTTTTACTTCAGCACTTTTATTTAGTTTTTTAGTATTTATGACTTTATTGTATGCTTTGTCAGCAAGAATCTAATTTTTCGCACAATACAGTATTTTTGATTGACATCTTGACAACACACGTGCTTTCCAACCAGGCATTTTGTCGTGTAGAGATAAAAATATAACATGAAAAAAATTTATCTGCACGCCGCCACTGTTTCTAATCTTACATCTGAATATCATAACAATAACAAATCTTCCCCTCCGAACTCGGAGGTTACCCCTCACCCACAATCTATCACAAAGGATAGTGATATGCAGCTTTCATAACAACTTGTGTTGTTTATATAAAAATGGCACCTTTATATCGTTTATTGCTCGGAGCAGTTGGGTAGTAAATCTGCAACGTTCCCCAATAACAACGCGAAATTGAGAAAATAAACAAAATACCACATAAAATTAAAAAATTATTTTGACTCATATCTTTCCCGGAATGATTTGTACTATATCTAAATACAAATGAATACCAAAATTGTGTATTTCCTTTCCGTCATACACACCAAATTGCAAGAAACATGAATTGAAATCAGGCTTTCTTTAGTTGTTTCCTCTGGTTGTAATAAAATATGGCTACCCTACCTTCATTCTATTTAGCTGCACATATTGCCGTCATAATGTCGATTCTCCTCAAAATAAACCATTTTAAAAACATTTTATCCTAAAAAAGTACGATTGGTATTATTTAATCCAATTTCCAAAATATTCCATCTGTCAATTGTCAATCCCGCCTGACATTCGTCTTTTCGTGATAGACGAGGTCAGTATACTCAGTGTCTATACTCCCGTGATAAGTATTTGGTGTCTAAGTCTTGTGAAACGTTTAATTACTATTTATTTTTTCCAGTTATCCTTACCCAATGTGATTTATTTATTACCGGTTAGGGGGAGCTACTAGTATTTAAGTAGAAATAGTTTTATGCTTTGATTTTATAGCGGTTCTTGAGAGTAGATCTCAAAACCTTAATAAAACCTCATCGTTAGTTTTATTACAGAACCATTGCATGGACTTGAGGAGTGCTATAAAACCATCACAAATCTAAGTTTCTATGAGGATTATTTAAATACCAAAAAGATTTATCGTGTATGTGTATAAGCCATTGTAAAACCATTATAAAAACAAATATACTTAAATGCTGAATGGTTTTATCTTATAGCCTTCAGGAGTGTTTTGAAACTGATTCATAAATCTGTTTGCTCTGGTAGCGTAGTAGGAATAATATATGACCTGCATAAATCAAATTGGGCATTACCTAACCTTTATAAAACTAGGATAAATCTAAATAACATATAAATTGTAACTTCGGCAGAACCATAGCCATTGCACTATTTCAGTAAACTAGAGACTATTAACATTGGACGTACACTTTACTTGAAAATCAACAAATATTTTATATCTGTATGCCATTCATACATTTGTCAATATACTCTTGAACACGATGAAATACCTACTCGAGAAGATTATGCTTGACAGACTCTCTGAATCGGCAAGGCAAAACATCATGAAGCTAGTTTTTAGCTCAGTATTTTAGTGTGGTGATTAAGATTAAAGTTGTTGTCCAAATTGATTGAAGAAATTAGTTGGAAACTTCATTTGGTATAGGTTGTGTTTGAACGTGAGTGGGCCCATATCAGGACCTCCACTGCAGCCAGTGGCATATTGTGGCTCACCCTATGTTTATATTTCTTCCAGGATATGCAATCTCCTAACGAATTCAAGGAATGCATTGAGAGAACAATTTACCTGGTTTTCTGGCCTTACTGTCGTATCGCCAAATATTGAGAATATGGTTCTGGCCGCTGCAGGGCTGAAACTGCTGTGTTCAGCAGTTTCATCATCCTCCATGCATAGCCGGCACTCTGCATCTTGTGCCAGTAAGCAAACCTACTATAACTCTGAGATGCGCTCTACTGAGTTCTAGCAGTTTGTCAGAGTTATGTTTTCTCCTTGTACAAGCAATAAATGCCTGGGAATGGGCTAGGCATGGTAGACAACGCCAATACTCGATTCTTTCATTGTCTGCCCAAACTGTTATGACATTCTTGGCAGTCTATATGCTAAAACAGTTACCGGTTCTGGTCCAGTGAACGTTGTTTCGTTGCTTTTGCTAGAATGTCCGCTATTTCGTTTCCTTCTAGGCCTGTGTGACCTGGTATCCAGACTGTGGTAACGTTGTTGCGTTGCGCTAGTCGGTTTGAGGTGTCTCTGCAGTTCCATACCACTCTAGATTTGAAGCAGTTGGATTCAAGCTGTTTCAGTGCTGTTGAAAATTATTTCATTGTTTTTCGTATGTGGTGTCGATTTTACAGATCCCTTGCACACATTTCAATGGCATATACCTCTGCCTGAAATATCGTAGCTAGTTCACCCATACTGAATGAGCGTTTCACTACTGGGTTCATTCCATATATTCCGGATCTGATGCCTTCCAAAGTTTTGGAACAATCGATAAACCAACGTTCATTTGCCCTATATAGGTCGGTTTCATTCCTGACCCAGTCTTCTCTTTCAGGATAGACCACAGTGTGGGAGTGTGAAAGTTGATAATTTTAGGCATGATGTCTGAGGGCATTCCCAGAATGTTGTGAGCTACTATACCCTCCAGCATGCTGCTGCCTCTCATGACACATTCCTGTGGTATATGTTAAATTACAATTGAATGACATGGGATTGGTTTTTTTCTATATTGAAGAAAAGCAGATTGGAGTTGCACCACTCTCTTACACTGATAGTATCTTGTGCTATTTTGTTTCGAAGGTTATCTTCATTTGTGTCGTGCCACATGATACTTGTATCATCAGCAAAAATTGTAAATTTGATGTGAGCAATATCATTAAAATATAACAAGAAAAGTGCTGAAGTTTGCGCAGCAGTATTTCGTGGTCCACAAAATCAAAAGCTTCCAACGAGTCACAGAAAACTGTATGCTGCACATACCATTTACGAGTTCAAGTCAGGATAAAGTCTTTTCAACAGATGGAATGACCAGCGAAAGGGGACACAATGGATCTAATAGATCCAAGTGTATTAACACTCCTACTGAACAGAAGACCATCACCAAGGAAAGATGATCAGCTACACGAATTGGCTGAGGAATACTTGAATTTGGCAATATGACTACTCACTGGACACTGCCCTTTGAGATATCACCCAACAAAAATAATGATGTGCAAATCAGAGAGTGACGTTTGACGCTACTGCGAAAACTTCGCTGAAACTGCAGAACATCTGCTTTGCGGAAGGGACCTTCTTATGCCCTTCGACCTCAGGAAGTCATCTTCCAGGAAACTGATGAACTTCATCTCAGAATCCTGGGCCTTGAATAGATTATGGGTTATGCACAAAATAGCCGGATAGCATGTGAAACCCCCTACACTCTTCAATCTTACAGTCCTCTAGCAGTTCTACTAATCATACGATGTTCTTATAACTTATCAAAATTATGTAGTATTTCGAACCAAACAAAATACCAGAGAATTATCAAAAACTACTTAAAGCCATTATCATACCATATTACGTCCTGGTCGTTATGAATACAGATAACTATGCATAATTATCACGAATATATAGATAGGCCTCATTAGTGTTGTGGGTATGTGGTATAAATACGAGAAAATCGCGTTACTTGTCATATTGTCAAAAACTTAGGTAAGTTATGAACACACAATGTCATAAGTTATTTTATTTTTCACTTATCCATTACTGCTTTATGATACTTTGGCAACGGTTGCTATTAACAGACCCATAACGCTCGGGGCGTCGTGGAGGGCATTATGAATCCTAACGCCGGCTAAATGTTTTTTTCTGTAGTTCAATAAATTAATTACTCAGAAGAGATTTATTTACAACTGTACATAAAAAAGGGACTAATTATTTTTTCTCAAATAGAAATTAAAATTTTCAAATGTTTCTGAAAAATTAGTAACAAGTTTGAAGTTCTGTGAGTTGACCGATGATGAACTCCTCAATGTGCATTCGAATTCGTTCGGAACGTTAACTTTTTTTTCGGAATCGGAATGGGCTATCATTGTAGCAATTTTGTTCTTCGATGAGATACTTTCTTCAATATGGCTCTCCGCTACCGTACTACTCTTCCATTTTCCATGTAATTTTAGAGTTCAAAGGAAGCACCACCTTGAACAAGAAGCGTTGACGACGTTCGGCCTAGAGAATGTCCAGTGTAACCTTTCGGGTCTTCCAAATTCCAATGCATTTATTATTTCTCTAGGTTGAAAAAAACCTACGTTGTTTACATCCTTCTGGTCGTAGTGCAATGTACTATTAAACTAAGTTCAAGGCTCCTATTTCGCTTTCTTCAACTATGGTGAAACTTTTTGAGGTCTTGGTTACTGGTACCTTGATCTGTAAGACGGCTCCTCTGTCATCTAGACCATTTCATCACGTCTCAAGCCTCCGAATATGCCCATTTCCAGAACAACTTTATGTAGCAGAAAAGTATCATCTAGAGCATTTCTTATGAAACGTAATACTTGTCCACCTTCCAACACCTTTGATTTTTCAGGAATGTATCCTTTTAATTTAACTTTCAGATAGGCCATCAGTTGACTAAATGCTTATATTTCGATATTTTCTTCAACAATCAATATTGATTTTAGCTGTGAGTATTTGGTCCATAGACTATTTGCACTATATTTTTCAGACTGAAATAATGTAAAATAAATAAAAAATATTAATATTGTTCATGAGATAAACTGACCAGTTCCTGGAAGTATGCCATTAGGACAGTTTCATTTACGGTATTCACTCTGTTTTCATCTTTCCATTTAAAGAAATGGTCATACTCTTTCTCGTATAAGTATTTGGATTTCATAAGCAGTAAATTTCCTAACGCTTTTTCAGCTTTGAGCGTCACATTCTGTGGGATCTCCATAATTATTACGAACACAACCGTTTTCAGTTTCAGTTTCTTACAAAGATACAGCGTCATTTTATCAAATGAACTACCCTTAGCAACCTCTTCGATGTATCCATGGCAATTGCATAGAAGCTCAGTTGCCGACCAGAACGCAGTAAATACAATGAGAAGAAATTAATGAAGTGAATGTCGTTTAAGATAATTTTTTAGTGAAAAATAAAATCTTGTATGCGTTAGGATCTATATAACGAACTTGGTACATACATAGCTATTTCGCACTTTCTTTCCAACTCATAGGTCTATTTGACAGAGGACAGGTCACAAAACCTTATAAAAATGGCTTTCGGCAAAATTTGATAATTTTTTGATGTTTTGTTCGGTTCAACATCCTACACAATTTTGACAAGTTATAAGTATGATATACTGGTAACTAGTTCACACACTTTTCAAAGCATATCGCTAACAATAATAATAATAGAAAATCTAAAATCCATTCGTTATTGAAGTAGGTTTTTCCAGAAAGTGCAACTGCTCATTTTGAAAATATATTCATTTCTTCTCGAAATTGACAAGATTTGAAAGTTATCAGGAGTGTTGGAATGCACTCCTATTCATACACAGGCGATACAATGAAGTTAGAGTTTTTTCAGTTTTCCCAAAAACCATCCATCAGATTCCATTTCAAATATCATGGCATATCAATGTCAAAGTGGAGGATAGGTAATCACGATATTTTCCAGATTTTTCTACTACAACGTTTCCTCACAATTTGAAAGAATTCAGAAAATCTTGTTATAACATCAAAGACAGTTGAGAAGAATCACTTCTGCAAGTGATATTTATATGAAAGTTAGAAGACTGAACATTTTGGAACTATTCATACTCTTTTTCAGACATAGAATCAAATGATATATATTTTTAATATTGATTTTCAAAATCTCGGACAAAATCGGTAAATCGCTGCAGTAAGTGATTCCTCTGTAGTACATGAACAAAAAGACAAGAACAGTTCTGCTACTGTCCACAAGGTATTGCACAGAATTATTGTCACTGTCGTATTTACTGTACAGCGTTGCCAATAGTTCTAGACAGCGGTAACCGATGTAATTTGTTCAATTTTTCGGAAATGAAAGTAACGTTGATAGGGGTTTGTCAGTTCATTAGTTGGATGTTGGATTGGTTCGCCTAAAGCCTTGGAGTCCTTGGACACAATTGAAAAACTATGTAAGTAATAAGTTTTATGTTTTGCGATTTAAAATATCAGTGTGGGAAATAAACCAGGACGCAAAACATAATTGAAAAATAATAATAATAATCATAGCGTATTTATTGTCCATTCCAGTTGTTTCCAAATAATATAATATTATATGCATAAAAAATAACGGCATACTAGGCGGAGTTCAGCTAACAAAGTCGAAAAATATTGAAAATAGTAATTTACGTAACAAGTCCAAAAAATACTGTTTTTTTGGACGTGTAGACCAAATTCTAGGATGAGCGTTAGCGAGTCCTGGAAGTCTGCGAGTCCAAAAAAATTGTTTTCGTACGTGTTGCGTACACTATTTTTTCGGCAATCATGTATTATAACAAATCAATGAGACGCATTTAGTCTAAGAGACGAAGAGAGGTCGATTTTCACCCATCTGTTAACTGGATGAAACGATTCCAAATTTGAATATTTCGAACATTTCAGTTCTTTTTGTATTATATATTGAAATTCGAACAGAAGATAGTTACCAACAGAAACATTCTAATTCTTATTCATATTAATATTTGTATTAAAATTCGAGCACTTCCCGGCCTAGTCCAGGAAGTACGTACTTCCCGGACTAGGCCAGGAAGTGCTACTTTCCCAAAGTAAAAGTGTCCGGGAAGTGAACACTTCCCGGATGGTTGCCGAAAAAATAAATTATAGTGAGTTGTTCAAATTAGCTGCTCTTTTTGAATTTCACCAACAATATTGTTGTTTGTGCTAAAAGCAGATCTAATCTCAGCAAGATCGAGGACTGACTGACTATATCTTCAACGAAACCATTGGCACTGCAACCCCAAATATCAGAAAAACGGACGAAATGAATACAATTAATAATATACAGGTGAACCGGAAAAAAGCGGCAAGGTGATTATATAGTTTACCATCAAAAGTATTTTTCTTGAATCTGTCTGGTCTGAAAAAATTACAAGTTCTTGTTTCATAATCGTGAAATAGTGAGTTCAATTCAAATTTTTCCTTGTTTCTATGAATTTCAAGCAAAGTTTCATAGATATAAAGTGACGGTTATGTCACAATTTTCAGTTTTATAAATATTGACTCGTAGTGTTCCCTGAAGCTAGCACACACATAATCCTCATTACCCGTTTTTGGAGTTTGGATATTTTGTCTGCACTTTACGATTTACCCCAAACGTTATTCCATAACCTATGTGGCTATGAAAAAGCGCACGGTAGCATGTTTTTGAAGTTTTCAATAGTAAATAGCTTTTTCAGGTTGCGTATTACAAATATGACGCTGGTGAGCTTTTTACTCATAGAGTCTATGTGTGCAGACCAATTTGATTCATTGTCTAAAATAATTCCAATTAGCTTCACATCGTTAACAGTACTTTGTGTTGTGTCAGAACTGAATATTATATTTTGATTTTGATTTTCATTTCGTTTCAAATTGTTTATTCTAAACCACATCTTGAGTTTTGACATGAAGCTATTTGAAATTTCAATTTCCAAATCAGTTGAATCTATGACATTGTTCATAAATGATGTATCATCTACAAAGCATTAGATAAATTTGGTTGGATATGAATAATGGATAGTTCATCCAAATGGATTTAAAAAAGTGTAGAGCCTTGAGAAACTCCCTGCACAATAATATTGTTATCTGAAAGGGTAGTGTTGAAATAGACTGATTTCTATCTGATGAATAAGATTTAAGTAGGCTTAAGGCTTCATTCACCCCGTATGACACATTCATTAATGTTTCCTAGTAAGAGATTGTGTGAGACACAATCAAAGGCTTCCAAAAGGTCGCATAGTGTTACAGACACCACTTGACCCTCCTCCAGACCGCCGACTATCTTCCCCATAATCTCTCGAATAGATTGTATTGTACTAAATTTTTTCCTAAAGCTGTACTGATTCCAGTGTAGTATTTAATTTTTTTCTAAGAAAATTACTTCATTATCCATTGGCAAATTGTTATATTAGAAAGGACATCTCAGGACAAACATGCTTGGACACGGTGTGTGTGATGAGGATACCACTGATTTTGTTTAAGAATTAACCAAACTAATATTCGATGTACGTCCAGATTTTGTGAAGAACAGCTTTTTCAACTACTGGTGTCCTCGTAGATAATGGTCTACCTGCCACTGAAGCTCTTTGGAAGGATTCAGACTTCATAAGCTGCTGAAAAAGGTTTCTAAATGAAATATCTGGCTCTCAAAAACCATTGAAAATTGAAAAAAATATGTATGAAAACAATTTTATAGAAAATTCAATTATCTTTAATTTTTATTCCCAAAACATTTTTTCCCCATTTCATTCGATGAGCGTCAAAGTCTCTCTTTTGACGATCCTGATTCGTCTCAATGTTTCGAACGATTTCATTGCGCAGTTTAGTTACGTCTACCCTGTATTATTAGGGCCCGCCCTGTACCCCAGAAGTACTTCAGCTGGACTTGTACCGATAGCTCTATACCATGTATTATTTATGCCCAGTTGAATGTTCGAAATATTCTCGTCCAATTCGTCATCTACCTTGTTCGCACCCATGGTTGCGAGAGAATCCAGGCTGGTTTTGTTATATCTCTCCACCTGTCCATTTCCCCGAGGCATTCCAACTGCATTTAGGTGGTGATTGATCTGTCTCTCAGCACAGAACTCTCTGAACTTCTTGGAAGTGAATGCTGTAGCCTTGTCACTGATTATTTGCTTAGGTACGCCAAAGGTTTGAATGAGTTCTCTCAAAACATCGAATACATACTTAGTTTTCGTATTTTTGATCGACATACCCAACTTTGAGCGGTAATTTGGAAAACTATCCAAATGCAAAAATCCAGGAAATTGCTGCGTTTAGCAGTTTTTCAAAAACATGTATTGGTTCGTTCAGTTTAATAACCTATCATTAAAAAATAATGTTACGGTTTCCTTCTTTTGTTGTTATATATCTACTTTTGATTTTGAATATAAAAACACAATAAATTTTCAAAATAAAATAATATCGGTGCTTAAGCTAGTTTAGCAATAACATGCATTAGAAAATACGTAACAATCCACTCATGATTCTAGCACTTTTTGAATATTCCGCTGTGTAATTTGGCACCGTACTGCTATGGAATTCAGATCAGCCAATCAGAATATAGCGTATTGTTCAAATGCCTCCTGGCTTTAGTTCAACTTCCAAGGGAGGAGAATTTTGTTAGGTGTATAACTATTCCTAATTAAGTACAGGAGGAAAACATTCTTGCATATTTCATGCACTCTAACATGCATTCATTGACTGTATTACTGGGAATATTAATATTATTCTCGTCATATTACATGTACTAATCCATCCTCCCAGTTTCACTATATCGAAAATTTTTCAATGTCAATACATCTCATTGCATTTCTCATTTGTTCCAGAGTCAAAGATAATTTTGGTTCAAACAAAAATACCTATTAAAGATGACTTCTATCAGCTTCATGAGTATGACAATGCTGTTGATGGTATTCATTTGTTTTACTGTCGCTTTCGATGTGAAAGGGGAATATGAAGATTGGAAATTTGATACACGAGTGTTTCCAGTGAAGAATCTGGAGTCAGGTACCACCATAAACGAGTTGAGAGAGAAAATTGTGAAGCAAGAAAGGTTCTATGGAAGTGTGTTATTGTTTTACAATAATAAGAATCTGCAATCAAACAAAAAATTATCTGACTATGGCATCAAAGAAGGATCTACTATTCGTGTGAAGACATATTGAAAACGTTATCTGAAAAAGAGTGAGGATGTTTTTTTCCAACTGCAATGTGTGCTTTTCTTTCGATTGGTCAATAAAGCAATTGATGAGAATTCGATTTTATATTTAATGTGATTTACTGCGACTTCTAAATTTCATCAAGCATACAGAATTAATCTGCAAGTTAGCTCACGCTTCCATCAACTAATGATCAAGTTGGTGACGAACTCTAGTCCTCGATTTCAACCAAATTATTATCGTGTAGTAGATTCCTCGTGTTCATTTTTACTACTAAGTTTGATGAAATCAACCCCTTAGACAGATCCTGTTCGCAGCCCTGCCCTTCATGTGCCTTTGCCTCGTTGATCTCTTCATCCGATTCTGACTGCTCGTGCTTCCAAGTTGTGAGTGTTTTAGTGCTGATAAAAACCACTTCGTTGAGTGCAATATTGTGGTGAATAATAGTTGTAACTAGGTAAAGTCCATTTTCAACTCACGTATCCCCTATTAGGTATATATGGGTTGATCAAAAAAAAAAAGCTGATCTCGCAGCAGGAGAAAAAGGATACCTAAGAACGCATTAGTTGACAGGCTTGAGAACTTGAACGGAAATTGTATAAGCAAAAACATTCGCTATTAATATCGTATCGATTGCATCAGTCGAGATCTACAACCAGAAATACAGACGATGCAGTCGTATAACGTCGCACCACAGATTAGAAAACATACAGATAGGAAGCTCCGCCCATTTCCTTCGATGTTTCGATTGCCGACTCTTCTTCTTCTTAATCTTTTTTTTTGCTATGCTATTACGCAATTGACACAGCATCCCCTTTGAGTTATGCAAGTATGCGTTCTGCCCCGGCCTCTAACCGGCGTAAATAACTCGGGCTTCGTCTGTGGATGAGGATTGTCTTGCTCGAAGCTATATCCTCACCCGTTATTATATTCGGCATACACTTCATGCACATTAGATCACCAAGATCTAATGGCAAACACTCACAAACATTTACATACGCTGTAGGCACATTTTATATAATGACAGACATTCACTATACATTTACTCGACTCCCAGCCACGAGGACGCCTCCTGTCCTCCACCATAGCCGGAAGTTGAATTCCTAACCTGTGGATTGCCGACACTGTGACCTTGGACCTTTAAATTGGTGTGCACCAATATTGCCAGATCTATAACGAACATCCCGGGCACAGTGTTGCCATTGCATGGAACGTATACATTTGATTTGTCAATTGTCATTAGTGTCAAGAATGAGAGATATTTTTTTGCAGAAGTTAACATTAGTTAGCCTAAAATGATTTAAATGTTGTGCTAATATTGCTAATCTAAAAAGCAGTGTGATCCAACATTTGGTTAACCCTTTTATACAATCAGAAAATTTCATGAGTGAATTTTTTACAGGATAGATTATTAGTATCCAAATAATTTCTTGATTCAAACTGAGATACAATAATGATTAAATGTAAATATGTAGAAGAAAGAGTAAAATAAAATAAAAATATTTAACCCTGCAAAGATGAAACTTCGAGCACTCCAGCTCGTAGAAGAGAACATATATCTCTCCACTCACAAGGGATTCAGATGATAATGATTTCAGTGGAGAATCAATGTAAGAGTATCATGTGCCAGCGTAAAGATCTCTACAATAAGCAGTGTAGTGGTAGATTTGTATTGAGAAATTGTTTGGAGCTTCATTTCAGTTAATGTTTCTCTTCTGTTATAATAGAACTAGTAAAATTATTAGTTTCATCAAAGCAAACTGTTAATACGAAGATTTTATGAATCAGTCCAAAGATTGTGAAACAATAAAGTAAGGAAAGCATTGCATTTGTTTTTCGAGTGAATGCATTTGTAGGTCTTCAAAATTTAGCTATTTGATTTCATCGGAATCGTCCAAAAAATAAAAACTTTGGTACTCATCAAAGTGCACAGACTTCAGATATCATTGAATGACCTACAAAAACTAAATCTGTAGAAAACCAGTTTTCTACAATTTGGTAGACCATTTTTTATGTAGTATCAAAAAAAATATTGTCAAAAATAATTTCTTTATTATTTCAACATCAATCATAATTTTATACCTGGGTTCCTATTACAAATTCATTAAAATAGTAAACTTTGTATTTTTTTAGGCACAGTTCTGAACCTAGCATTGCTATTTTTCATAACATAATATTCTTAGTGGAAAAAAGAATTTTATGAAATAAATATAGGGAAAGTTTTCACAGGGGTAGTTGAATTTTGAAAGACTTTTATAAATATTACATATTTGATTGGAACGACTATTAGTTATAAATTTTTCAATTTTTCAAATTTGTCTTGATGGACATTTCATCGATGCATACAGTATAAAAGGTACCCTGTGAATGAATTTGTTTTACATTTAGTTTTAATATCTCAAACAAAACTTCGTTGTATCAAGCAGAAAACTTAATTTGTTTTACAAGTAACAGAAGGGATCCTGTAGGAGGCATCAAAAATATATTCTGTAAATATTTATAACAAGGTTCCAAAAAATAAATATTATAGGCGAATCGTTTGAATTTATCTGTATATCGCCAGCCAAATTCATTAGTTTTGTTTAAATTTCTCAGAATTCAAATACTTATCCCCAAGTTGAAGAAAGTTTTCTTCAGATGGCTCTACAACTTGGTCTGAATTCTTTTTTCAAATTCTTATTTTCGGTTTGAAGAGCTTCATTTTTTAACTTGAGTTTGTTACGGGTTCATTTTATCAGATAGCTATTGTACGCTCTTCTTAGTTTCTTCTTTCTTCTTTTGCTCTTTGGTCTTTGCTTTGTGTTGTTCTTCACTTCTTGCTTATTTCTATTGAATTTTCTATTGTTTTCACTTCACCAGGTAGTTAGAACCTTTGAAGCTGAAACCTATCTTTCGGAGTGATGCCTTCTGTTATTGTTTATTTATCTGATCAAGTGACAAGTTCAAAATATAACCTCCAATGTTTTGATAAATTATATCTTCTTCCTCTCTTCTCAATATTCTTTCTGAAATATAAAAATAATTATTGTTTAAATAAACCAAATCATACTTTCATCAGAACTAGATATTATTATTAAAATCATTCATCAACCCCTGTCACCATTATTTAAACTTCAGCATTCAAAAGATTCCAATTTAGTTGAGCAGTAAAAATGTACTAGTTACAAACTTGCCTCAAGCCCTTTGGTCCTGTCATTGTTCTATGCAAAAGCCCAAATGGATTGACCCATTTTTTGTGGTACTTTGTTAGCCATTTTGCTATTCTTGGTTGGATTTTAGATCTAGCTCTAGCAACACGTTTTACGGATTTACTAAGTACGATTAGCATCTACAAAGAGATAAATTGTTTTATTCCTGGTATTTAGATACTGTTAAAACTTTCGACATACCTGTTGGATATTATTTTTGTAGAGGTAAAATCCTACTGATTTCAAACATCCTGAAAGACAGGAACAGACATCTATAAGGCCACATTACACCGAAGGTTTGTACATGAATAATACTCTATTCAATGATATAGTTCAACAGAACGTAGTCTCATCTGCCTCATTTTGTTTCAGGCCTTTTTTTTTTGTTATAGTTTTAGTTTTACCTTCCTTCTGCGCCTTTGCTATCATCTTCAACTTTCCATCTTTCTCCGGTACCTTACCTGGGTGTCGAAGTACCCTTCTATACTTGCATTTTGCTTCCGCAAGCACTTATTTGGATTGAGTCCGCAGAGGTTATAAGTAGCCGCTTACTAACTGATGATAATTATGCATGGAGCTTCTAACTGCCACAGTGAAATGTAACATCGGAATCTCAGGACGTCTAGAGTACCTATACAGAACTTCCTCAGGGATACAGCACTTCCACAGGACACAACAGATAAGCCTAGTTATAAGATTGATCCTTTCATAACATATCTGGAATATCTGATTTCCATACATTCATTGCCTACTTGCTTGTAAAGTCCAGAAGTGTCATTTATAACCTGTTGCTCTTTTCAAGAGGCACATTCTTGGTGACTTGCGCCCAATATAATTTAGTTTTAGGACATAAATATTTACGTTTATTTCTACCTGCAATATATATTTAATGAATTTATAAAAGATATCTCTCAGCAAGCTTCTCGATCCGAGTTGTCCTGATAGGAACTTAAGAACCTTACCCAGAATATTTGTTGTGAGCTGACGATATAGCTATATCTAAAGTAAATGATTCTGGTCACCTCCATTATAAAGGGCTGATTGAAACTACATCTTTAGTATATAATCTCATAATAGTAATTTCCATTTCATTCATTGTAAACAAAACAACTATCCTTAACCTAGATACGCCAGAGTGACAGCACTGACATTTCATTCTTCTTCTAAATTTCATATATAACTCTGTGTCACGGACAAATTGCCAGAGTGAAATCGGATTGGCCTTTGACAGTGTTTTCACGAATAAAGGGCGATTTTGTGCATTGCGGAATTTTAGTAGATAGTCGAAAACTGAATGAGATTTCAACAATTATTATATCATATTATCGTTTCAAACGTAGTTGAAGTTTAATTATTATCTTTGGATAATTTCCCGTTTTGTTTTATTTTGTAACATTCATAAGTGAGTCCTAAAGGGGTGATAAAACGGGTGGCGCTCGTTTCACCATCTTACCCACGCCCTTCTTCACTGTTAGCTGGAGGCCTCCCCTTTAGACCTTTAAATACTTAAACTTATATGAAGTTTTAGCCACATACCATTGCTACTAGGCCACCCTTAGTAGGGTCGTAGCAAGTTTCCCCATTCTGGGGGTATGGCTGGAAACTTTGGTTCTTTGTGATTCGACTGGCACCTTAAATGGTTGCTGCACATCAAGGCATACTACTGTTGAAAGTGTGCCAGTATCACAGATGGAAAGAATTGTGATAACCTGCAATACTTTCATCTTCTGGATGGTACAGGACTTTCAAAATTTGTATCAAGCTCTCCTCTTCTCAAAGTGCTTGGTACACTTGCAACATCAGTATGAGCTGTAAAAAAAATTACTATGTAATTACAATACCAAAACAATATTTCTGCTGTTTATATTAAAATAGTTTTCAATAAAATAAAGGAAAATAAGTAGGTACCCACATTGTACTTGACATGCTTCATAATCGATAGGCACTGTATCAGTAAGTAAACGTGACGAGAAGGATTATTGTACATACAATTTTCAAAATGCATGCTACAAACTCTAATCTTCCTATAGAAATTGCTTTTAGGTATCTCATCCAGAAGTTTTTTTTTGTACACAAGCTTGTACCTGAAAAATGCAACTGAAATGTAACATTACCATTATTTAATATGGAAAACTGACATGTTTTCATCACAATGCAGTTATCGATTCTTCTATACATTTTCTTGCTAAAGCCTATTTGATCAATTTCATTAATTTATAGAATATATATCACCTATTAATAGAATGAATACTCACATCGTTTCATCTTTAGGAACCCTATGAAATTTTAATATTTCTGTTGTATCAGAAGATGAACATCATCCGCAGTATTTGTACATACAATGAAATCCGTTACTTTTTTGATCATGCATTGTTACTATAGTCAGCTCAACTAATTACAACAAAATCAAAAAATCTACATACTGTAAATACTCAAAAATGTAATAAACCTAACCTTATTAATCTGACAGCAGTGACAGCCTTCAAAGTGGGCTTTAAATTGGTGTGCAATTCCATCTCTCCCAGATTTCGTTTGTCTTGTCTAACCTTCACATCTGTATGTTTTCTAATCTGTGGTCGCACATCGAAGCATTCCCGCTAACGTTTCAAACTGCGGCAGTTAATTTCATCACCTCAAGATCATTCCCGTCATAGTTTTCTTCACCAACGGCGGTGTCGTGAAACAGGTGTTCATGATATTAGAGCAGGGCCGTCTCGTGAAGAAGAAGACAAAATTCTTCAGAGCGAGACTTGCACGTATCGACTGCAGCAGATAATATTGACGAGAAGCCCAACTCGCATGTTGAAAGCTCTGCACAGTTCAACATACTGGTCGAAGAGAGATCTGATAAACCAGCTCTCATCATTAATAGTGATGTCAAATTAGGTGAAGATATTTCAAATATTTTGGGGAGAGAACCAGTTATTACCACGAAAAAATTTTTTCTTCACTTGGCAATACTCCCACGTTGGGAAAAACAGTTAACACACGTCTTCCAATGACAAACTTGCCATTGAGAAAAAGCACACAATCTCTACAAACATGGCCAAGTTGAAGCGCTCAGAAATAAATCCGGAAATTATCCTGGTCATGTCGTAGTTAAATAAAAAACGGGATGAAAACTTGAAGGCCTACCAGATGTAACTAACCACCGTTCTGTTCTTTTTGGATAAAAGCCTGAACAAACTCTTAGGAATCAGAGAACATTTGTCACAAAAAGACATAGATAAGCTTCTGACCCCGCTATGGAATACCGGGAGACTATATTCCAGGTGCACCTCAATTAATCAGGTGTTAAACAGACACGTCAAGGAGGTCACAGGAAAAACTGAGCCTGGAACATTTCTTTTTGGTGACGAATGAGGGGGAAAATTATGACTGCCAAAGCCCTGAAAGAAAGGAAAATACCTGTTTTACACCCCAGCCTCCGCCAAGACTGTTGAACATACAAAGAGTCGCAGTATTACAGGCACAAAAAGGGAAAAGGGGGATGCACACAGATCCAGTATCTCGCGAAAATGCCGTCTCCCGTTTCGAACGAAGAAGGGGGCGGAACAGCGGAAAGGGCATCATCCTTCAAAACACGAGTATTCCAACAGGAAGATAAAATGGTTCAGGTAATTTCTTATCAATTGAATGAAGAAAAGTTGTATTTCGTGCAGAAATTTATTTATAAAATCATAGCAGAGCGCTTTCGACTATAAAGTCATCATCAGTGCGTACTCGTCAGGTGTACAAGAGCCAGACCATAAAAATATCATGTGTCCAGAGGACCATGTAAAATTTAAAAACGGGACATCATATTAATAACATTTTAAAAAAGTCCTTATTCCAGGATTCACCTGGATAAAAGTTTCAACAGGCAGAGTAACACATGTCTGTTGGAGCTTAGTCTACTGTACTCTGAACAGTAGACTAAGCTCCAACAGACATGTGTTACTCTGCCTGTTGAAACTTTTATCCAGGTGAATCCTGGAATAAGGACTTTTTTAAAATGTTATTAATATAATGTCCCGTTTTTAAATTTTACATGGTCCTCTGGACACATGATATTTTTATGGTCTGGCTCTTGTACACCTGACGAGTACGCACTGATGATGACTTTATAGTCGAAAGCGCTCTGCTATGATTTTATAAATAAATTTCTGCACGAAATACAACTTTTCTTCATTCAATTACATTGGAACGTGCACACAGCTGGACAAATTTCACTTAATTCCTTATCAACCGATAGGACGTCGTAAACCATTTTTTCCGTCCAGGCGTAATATAACATCTAATTCCTGCCTGCTTTCTTGGGTTGCCGGTGACAGCATCCTTTCCGAAAGTCTACCAAAACGAATTAATGCTCCTCCTCCGACTCAAACTGGTTATGAAGAGCGCATTCATTTACGTGATGCAATACAGAACTTACTGAGCTTGGGTACTTTATCTAGTTGTAATCATAAACCTGGACAGTTCTTATCCAGGTGCTTTCTATTCACAAAACCGAATAGTTAGAACTTTATATTTTGAGTTCAGAAAATTTGAACAAATACATTGAAGCTCCCCATTCCAAACTGGAGGACTACCAAACTGTTTGTGAAATATTTCAAAATGGCATGTTTATGGTGACCATTGATCCTAAAGATGCGTATTTTCTGATATACATAGATACAACCCCCAGAAAGTTTTTACGATCCGAATTCGAGCAAATATTTTATGAATTTTCTTGTGTCTCTTTCGGATTATCATCGGCACCATATTTGTTCACAGAGCTCCTCCGGCCCGTGTTCACTTACCTGAGAGCAAAAGGAGTAGTGTGTGAAGTGTTCAGATGATTTTACTATTTTTGGATCCTCTGAGGCAAAATGCACCAAAAACACTTCTTAACATCTCTGGGTCAACCCTCTGCGGTCCCTGGTCGCGGCAGCCCCGGCAGATAGACATGCTATGATAATTAATAATACCGAAAGGGTTAAACATGTCAATGAGTTTGCCAAACGAAGAAAGACCAAAGATTCACAGTGTTACCAAGAAACAATTTGATAGAAGAACCTTTAAAATATGGGAATGGGCTCGGATCATTTCTACTTATACCTGTCCCGCTGAAGATTATGGGTGACTCCTACACTTAGTCAGTGAAATGGGAAAGATACGAGAGCTCAAGAGTCAATAATATGAATTACGAAGCCACATGTCAATTTTTTCCAAAGTCCTCCATGATTTGCTTTGGTGGGAGGATCATTTCTTGGTCTTCTTCAATGACCTCGAACATGCCCCTTCCACAATGGAAATTATCACAGACTCATCATTAACATTAAAAAAATTGTAAATAGGTCACCAACGACGTGTTTATCAGAGTCTGATAAACGCAATCACATCAACTTTTCAGAATTGAGAGCTATTAATTTTGCAATAAAACGTTTCGCACGCAGTCACCAAAATACCAGCCTAATAATTAAAACCTTTGTTAAAATGAAAGTAAGATAGCCCACCTTATGGTAAGAATATTGGATTCAAATGGAGGCGACAAGTAGATAGCGACAGTGATCTCGCATTCAAGTCATGTCATATATTCAGTGATCGGCCCCCAAGTCATGTCGTAACTTGATTGGAACAATGGTACAGCATCAAAATCAGGGTTCCTTGAAGAACGTTGCATTGAAATGACGTCAAATATTCATGTTTGTAACTAATTACGCTAGATGACCTTCGCGTTTGGGTCCAATACCGATTCCACGGGAATTGACTAACTATCTCACCTCTGTTTGAACAATGTCAGAACTGACACTACTACGGAAATGGTCAATGATTATAGGATGGTTAGCGTCCAGAACGTGAGATTAAACGGAATGTCATGAAATATTTGGAGTGTTTGTGAAGCAAGAAATGTAATAATCGTGGCAGCTTATATTAGGTCATGTGATAATCAGGATGCGGATGAAGAATCTTGCATTTGTTTCAAATTGTCATCTGTGAATAATAACAGGCGTAAAAGATTTATTTCTTGGCTACCGGACCCAAACTCAGTCTCTTTAGATGTATTCACTATATCGTGGACTGAATTTTATTTCTCCTTTTTGTCTCATTTTGAGAGTAATTCGAAATATAATTGAGAAGAAAGCAGCAGAAATTTTGGTGGTACCCTAGTGGCCTTTCCAACCTTGGTTTTCCATTCTCGAAAAAGTCAAGGTTGTAAGCAACTCAACATTTGGGCCAGACGCTCATCTCCTTTTTTCCCCGTTCAGCCCAAGACATCAAATGGCGACCACCTCATCCTGGTTGCCGCTTGTGTATCAGCAAACCATTCCTTATCAAAAAGGTTCAAGATCTTGCAATGGAAACCAGCATCCAGTCAATAACAGAAGACAATACAAACAAACAATACAAACAAATTTCGGAGAAATTTTTGCTTGACTTTGTTTTCGAATCCGGTGTGGAGAGAGTGGAATTTTAACACGTCCTGGATACCCAGAAAATTCGATATGGCACATTAAATTCTCACAGATCGGCGTTATTCTTGATCCTCAAGCAGCCAATTGAAGAAGACCCACGAGACGAACGGTTTCTCAAGGGCGCGTTGTAACGTAGGCAGGGCTACTTTTATTACCCGGGTTGCTCAGCTGAGAGCAGAGAATGGTGTAGGTTCTTCGTATTATATTGCCAGTTTCTGATTTTTATGTGGCAAGCAAGTATTTCAAAATCAGAACTGTAGTAATTTTTCTGGCTTTGACGCCAGCAGTTTTTAGTTTACCAGGGAAACAAATACAAAATACCTGATCAATGAAAGGTTATCAGATAATTGAGGTAAGATGAAGTTGACTTCCTTCTGTAATCAGACTAACAAGAAAACAATATTCCAAAACAAATATATGTATAAACAATTTAACACAAGGTAGTGTGTCAAAGTGACACCTTGATATGCAAACAATAATTTTAGGTAAAGAAATCAATTAAAACAAATCTGTGAAGATGGATTCGATAACAATGTAGTAATTTGTAATGAACTTTGGATAGATAGATAGATAGACAGATAGAAAATTTAATCCATAAAAAATGAGCACATGAAAATGGCTATTGGACAAGATAAAGGCTAAAACTAATTGAAGTTATATAACATACAATACACTGATCAGGTACAGATACAAATACAAATACAATATAAATACACAAGAATAGTACATTTTTTTTTCAATCATTCAATTTGAAATATTCGTAAACTCCGTTATTGTGTAAGGACTTATTTCTAGAAGTAACTCACATGACTTTTTTTCAAAACGATGAACTAACTGTGTTAGATTTTTTTATGGGACCCGGAAGAACATTATACAATCTCAGACCTGCTATTTTGTATAATTTCATACAAAGTGTGGGGTGAGTACTAAGGATATGAAAATCATTTCTTGTTCTCGTATTATATTCGTGAAGGATTTGATTTATTGTAAAAAAAATTCAATTTTTGTGAACATAAACTAAGAGTTCCAGAATAAAAAGTCCAACTAGAAACAATATTTCCAGTTTCTTGAAAAGGCTACGACATGAGAATGTTGAAGATACTCCTGCGATTGCTCTTATTATTCGTTTTTGGAAAATAAATACGTCTTGTACTCCTGTTGAGTTCCCCCAAAGCAGTATTCCATATGATATTTTCGACTGGATCTGACCAAAGTAATATTGTTTCAGACCTCGATTGTCCTGAACATTTTTGAGAACCCTGATTTGGTAATAATTTCAATTCAATGATTTGCTCAGTTTACTGCAATGAGTACTGAAAGAGATATCGTTGTTCATATTTATACAACAAAGATGTAAAATATCCATCAGATAGGTTATTCAATGAAATAAATATTATGGATCCAAGGCAACTATTCTTTTTACGTAGTAACATCAAACAACATAATTCTAAACACGACTTGAAGAACCCGGAACATCAATATAATACAAGAAACAAACAACTCACATACTTGACTCCTTTTATGAGAAAGTCAAAAGGGCAAAAAAGTCTGACATATTTGAGTCCCAAACTATACCAATGTCTCCCAGCTGAAATTCAAAATATTTCAAGGCCACCCACATTCCTGAAATTGTATATTTTCTCAGTGCCCAGAACAACAATTCATAGTCTTATTGACTAATCATGCCATTCAGGAAAACCTGATACTTACCTCATATTTTATACACATATGTACTAATGCTTCATACCTATCTACCTTTACATTTATATTTCATATTCATATTGTTTTTATACTCTTATACAAGTATATATATATATATATATATATATATATATATATATATATATATATATGTAACCTCATTTCTTCCACGCACAGGCCCCGCCTATAGTGGATCTCACATGTTTATTTGCTACTGATTATGTATTATGTAACTTTCATTTATCTTTGTGTGAATAAACTTATTATTATTATACCTATAAACGTGGTACTTTTGTGAGTTTCTACTTTGGTACTTTGGTATCATTGATAGTTACGTTACGAGGATATATTGAAAACTTCTTAGCCTACTATAGAAACAAACAAAATTTCAATACCAAAATATTTTATTACTCAACACATTCTCCTCTTAATTGGATACATATATTACAGCGAACCTGCAACGTCTCTAGACCTTTCAAAAAAAATGTTTCTTCTTGCTCTGCAAACCAGACCTCCACAGCTTTTATTACCTCCTCGTTGAAAGAAAATGTATGACCTTTCAAACTTTTTTTCAGTTGAGGAAAGAGATGATAGTCGGACGGAGCCAAATCTGGTGAATAAGGAGGGTGTTCTACTAATTCAAACCCTAAATCACGAATTGTTTGCATGGCAACATAAGATTTGTGTGCAGGGGCATTGTCCTGCAAAAACAAAACACCTTTGGATAGCTTTCCGCGTCTCTTCTCTTTATTTTTTTCCAGTAGAGTGGTCAGTTATGTCGAATAGTAATCTCCAGTTATTGTTCTACCCTTATCCAAAAAATCAATCATGATTACTCCGTGGCAATCCCAAAAAACTGAAGCAAGAACTTTTCCAGCAGATTTTTGGACACGAAACTTCTTATGTCTTGGAGAACCGGAGTGTCGCCATTCCATCGATTGTTGCTTTGTTTCTGGATCGTAGAAATGTACCCAAGTCTCATCCATAGTAACAATTCGGTTTAGGAAGTCTACATCGTTTTCAAATCGAGCACAGATCGAGCGCGATGCTACTACCCTTGCACGCTTTTGGTCAACATTCAAACATTTGGTCAACATTCAAACATTTGGGGATCCATTTTGCAGCAATTTTTCTCATGTCCAAATTGACGTGAACTATATGATGAACGCGTTCGTATGAAATATTCAGTGCTTCAGATATCCGTCAAGCCCAATTCGACGGTCTTTAAAATCTTGCGTCTTGAACTGCACAGAAACTGGTCTTTCCGATCGGTCATCAACTTCAATGGAAAATATACCTCTTTTGAAGCTTGCAGTCCAATTTTTCACGGTTGCATACGAAGAACATTGATCACCAAAGGTATTCAGCATATCTTCGTCAATCTGCTTACCTCTTAACCCTTTTAAAGGTACTTGATGATGGCTCGATACTCCAATTTTTCGATTTTCACAATTTCGGTAGACATATTTTTTCTTTTAATTTATTGCGTAACTCTGGTGTACTTTTTTGACGTCAAACTTTACACTGACACTTCTAATAAGTTATTGTTCGTTCTGTTTGTTTATGCAGGGAACTGGTCTAGGCTAACTAGATATCAATACATCCTCGTAGATTCGGCAGGTTATGATTTTGAGAGGAGTGAAGAATCAAATTGGTAGTTTTTGTGGGATTCAAAAATGAAGAATTTCCACCTAACCAAGAACATAAGGTGGACGTTGAACGGTTTATTTTGTTTTGCATTTCTGATTAATTTTTACCACTGAATAATAATGTGGCGTCGTCAGCATACATATAAATGCATCTGGAGTAATAGATGGTAATTCGTTGATATACAATAAAAACAATATAGGACCCAGAATTGATCATTGAGGAACCCCAATGTTGTTTAGTTTGATTGCAAATACTGATCAACAAGCGTAAGGATGTCTTGGTCTGTTCTGGTAATTTATTGTACAAATTCATCGCATTATATAGGGGACTTTTTATATTTTGTTGTCTTGTTACTTGGAATACGCAAAAGATCACCATGACGTGTATTGTAGCTGTGCGCCGTTGCATTTGTTTTAGGTTCTTTAATGTTCGATCTAGCAAATCATATACAATAAGATGAGGTTTTTCTCAAACGAGGCTATTCTTGGTTTCTGTACTGACTTGATTGATGAACGTTTCGAAAGTTTATATAATGTGGTTTCTGCTGACTCTAAATATAACATATTTATAAATACCTACCTAAAATAAATTAATAAACACTTCCCTCTGAAGAAAGTCACTGAGAGAAAATCCGAATGTATCTTTCAAAGTCCTGATTTGCTGGCCAGTAAAAATGAAATGTTAACCTATCAAATGTTATCTCTAGATTTAACACAGTATAAAAGTTCCTTCAAGGCGGCATGAAGCTAATACACTGCATTACTTAAGAAGACTAGGGATGAACACTATGAACATGAAAAATTATCAGTGAACTCACTAGTCGTAAAAATAAACACGATAATAATAAAAACAGCCAACCAACTTTCGATGATAAATTTGAGGGTGCAAATTCATTTAATGTTCTCTTTAATGAAAAAGCAGTCAAGCTGATTGCAGATGAATTGTCGAGGCAGCATGAGTTTAAATGCGACATACCTTATAATGACATTAGCTTCTCCTTTGCCATAATTACCATACAGGAACTTCATGATATAATGAATGAAATGGATGCCATAAAAAGCTCTGGTCATGATGAAGTCTCTACATTCCTACTGAAAAGGTGTTTTGCATGTATTGTTGAGCACCTTTCCCATGTCATAAATGCATCTCTCCAGTCTGGTGTATTTCCGGAAAACCTAAATTTTGTAATAAAATCATGTTTAAAGAAAGGTGATCCAGAATCACTAGACAATTATAGGCCTATCAGCCTACTGAGCGCATTCTCAAAACTCTTTGAGCTATCTGTCGCTAGGCAAGTAGTAAGATATTTCCGAAATCTCAACCTCCTTAATATGAGCCAACATGGGCTCATTGGTGGCAAGAGCATTGAAACCGCACTGTTTGAACTTACTCACTTCACATACAACTCCCTCGATAGAGGAGAAATTGCCTGTGGAATTTTCTTGAACTTATCTAGGGCATTCGACTGCATTGACTCCAAAATACTCCTAATAAAACTCGAACACTATGGTATTCGTGGTACTGCTCTAAGTTGGTTTAAATCTTACATTTAAGGAAGGAAGCATGCAGTAAAAATGAGAGATGGAAGTGGTAATTACATGCGGTCGAATGCTCTGGACGTGTCCATGGGTGTTCCACAGGGCAGTGTCCTTGGACCATTAATTTTCATTATATACTTAAATCATTTTGCATTACTTGCTGATCAAGATAAGACTATCATCAATTATGCTGATGACAGTACTCTACTGCTAACTGCCTCCAATTATACTGAGCTTTTATCCAACGCAAATTCATTAATAATAAATACTGAAAATTGGTTTTCGAACTCCAGACTCGTTATAAATCCCGACAAAATAAATATGATCTTATTCAAAGTAAATAAAGCTTCGTCCACACCAGCCTATGCTATGCTTAATCGAGCAAGTTCAAAGCTGAAACAGACTTGCTATGGCATCAGAGTTTTAGCGAAACACGCAAACAGCAATATGGCCAAAACATTCTATTATTCCAACTTTTACTTTCATGCTTGATTTGGTATTATTCTTTGGGGAAGATGTAGCGATGCAGACAGAGTATTTAAAATTCAAAAAGGGTCCTCCTTATTATGACAGGTCTCAGATACTCACATTCATGCAGAAACCATTTTAAACTGCTTGGGTTATTCACCAATACGGCATTATATATATTTGAATGTATCAAGTTTGTCTTCCGAAACAATAATTATTTTACTGAATATAGACCACACCCTTTCCAAAATACCAGATATAATATTAACTATATTGTACCATCGCACCGATTATCCCTTGTTGAAAGAGGTGCTCTGTTTTCAAGCATTAAATTCTTCAATCATTCACCTGCTTCTTTGAAATCGTCATCGGACTTCGAAGCACTAAGGAAACCACTCGTTGAACTACTTTGTGACCTAGAGCAGTAATCTTGGCCCAACAAATTTGCTAACCTTACTTAGTTCATAGTGTGTATACTTCTCTTTGACTGGCTTGTACATTTTTCTTTTTAATGTGATAGGTGCAATATATTTTTATCATTCTTATTTTTCCCGTTGGGAATGTACCAGTCAGGCCCTGTCTCCGGTGCTCTGATACATCCAGAGGACGCACTGGTGTCGTTAACCCCAATAACCACTCCCTACGTCCGTAGGGTGAGTGACTATTGGGTCCGAGAACCATGTGCCCTGAGTAGACGGAGCGAACCAAGGATAACGGCCTTCTGCATTCGCGCTGCTTAGATTTCTGCCATATTACGGCAGGCCGGTATTAACTTCAAATCTGAGAGCAGTGTGTCCATCATTCCACCAAGGACTCCTATAATCAGAACCACCATTTTGACAGAATGGTCCGGATACAACCTGCGGAGTTCAAAGAGAAGATCACGATATTTATTACATTTTTCCTCCTTTTTCCGAACGATATTTATCTCGCTTGGAGCGGAAAACTCCACGACGACTACCGTTTTACTTTGATGGTCGAGGAGGACAACATCAGGCTTATTGGCTTGTATTTGCCTGAGGGTGGAGAATGAGTAGTTCCAATAGACCAATAGATTTGGCACCTCTCATTCTCCACCACGGACTCAATATCCCCCGGAACATAAGGCAACACCGGTGTCGCGTCTATACCGAACGAGTGTCTTATATGGTAGTACAACACTCGTAGCGCCGCGTTATGCCTGTGGATATAGGCTCAGACCGCATAAGCTGGGCATGCTGATAACAAATGCAATACGGTCTCAGGTGTTCCACGACATGCCCTGCATCGGGTGTCAGGGACGTCTATACTCATCGCGCGACTACGGTAGACGAGGGTGTTGAAGACACCATCCTGGCAGGCCATTATGAATCCCTCGGTCTTTAGCTCACTCGACCTGAGGAAGGCAAAGGTCAAGCTTTTGGATAAGCCAAGGTCTTCCATGTTGTTGAAGAAGACATCATGCAATGGCTTATCCGTATGTAGCTGTAGGAGGACCTCTGTCTCCGCCGCTTTGATGTGAGCATTTAGCTGAACGGGTCCCAACTCGGTGACAGAGTTTGGGTTAGCCCGTTCTGTGTCGAATACGAGTTCATCGGCTGCACGGGTTGCTGCCTTAAAGTGAAATGCTCCAATCCCTGCTTTTTCATGGTCGCGGACCATGCAGAGAAGGGGATCTGAACTCCTGATGACTTTACAGGCCCCATCTAGAACCATTCTGTTATGCAGACACTCCAAACTCAAAAGTCCACGGCCTCCCCGTTGTCTGGGAAAGTATAACCGTGGAACGGACGATTTAGGATGCAAGCTCCTATTGAGATGCATCATTTTGCGAGTTTTTACGTCGAGTTGTCGCAGCTCTTCCTGAGTCCACTTCATCACACCGAAGGAGTAGAGAAGGATCGGAACGGCAAGCATATTAGTTGCAGCAACTTTGTTATTCCCCGACAGTTCTGATGACCAGATCTGTCGGAGTTTATGCTGATACTTGCCGCGGAAAGAGTTCTTAACTGTGACTACCTCTTGGGAGCGGCGTTGCGCCACCCCTAGGTAGGTATAAGTCTCTCCGGCATCCAGATGATGTAGGATGCTTCCGTCTACGAGCTGGACATCCTCTCCGTATTCCTCGCATCGTCCTCTTTTGAGATGAACCGTGGCACATTTGTTGATCCCAAATTTCATACCGATAGCATGCGTATATTCTTCGACGTTTCTGAAGAAGACCCCATGCAAGGGCTTATCCCTATGCAGCTGCAGCAGAGCTGCATTTTCTGCGGCCTTTACATGGGCTTTTTGTCGAACGGGTGCCAACTCTGTGACAGAGTTCGGGTCACGCCGTTTGGTGTCGAAACTGAGACCGAGTTCACCAGCCACACGGGCTGCTGCCTTAAAGAGGAACGCTTCAATCCCTGCGTTTTCATGGTCTCGGACCATGCAGAGAAGGGGATCCAAACTCCTGATTACTTTACATGCTCCATCCAATACCATTCTATTGTGAAGACACTCCAAACTCAAAAGTCCTCGTCCTCCTTGTTGTCGGTGGAGATATAACCGAGGAACGGACGATTTTGGATGCAAACTCCTGTATAGGTGCATCATCATATTATTATTATTATTATTATTATCATTATTATAATTATTATTATTATTATTATTATTATTATTATTTTTTTTTCCTCCTTAGGAGTGTACCAGTCAGACCCTGTCTCCGGTGCTCCGAACCATCCGGAGGGCGCGCTGGTGTCGTTAACCCCAATAACCACTCCCTACGTCCGTAGGGTGAGTGATTATTGGGTCCGCGAATCGTGAGCCCTGAGTAGACGGAGCGAACCAAGTATAACGGCCTTCTGCATTCTTGCTGCTAAGATTTCTGCCATATTACGGCAAACCGGTATTATCTTCAAGTTAGAGAGCAGTGTGTCCATCATTCCACCAAGGACTTCTATAATCAGAACCACCATTTTGACAGAATGGTCCGGATATAACCTGCGGAGTTCAAAGAGAAGATCTCGATATTTAGTCCGTTTTTCCTCCTCTTTTCGAACGATATTCATTTCGCCTGGAGCGGAAAACTCCATGACGAATATCGTTTTACTTTGGTGGTCGAGGAGGACATCATCAGGCTTATTGGCTTGTATTTGCCTGAGGGTGGGGAATGAGTAGTTCCAATAGATTCGGCATCTCTCATTCTCCACCACGGACTCAATATCCCCCGGAGCATAAGGCAACACCGGTGTCTCGTCTATACCGTACGAGTGTCGTAGGTGGTAGTACAACACTCGTAGCGCCGCGTTATGCCTGTGAATATAGGCTGAGACCGCATAAGATGGGCATGCTGATAGCAAATACATTACGGTCTCAGGTGCCCCACGACATGCCCTGCATCGGGTGTCAGGGACGTCTATACCCATCACGCGACTACGGTAGACAAGGGTGTTGAGGACACCATCCTGGCAGGCCATTATGAATCCCTCGGTCTCCGACTTTAGCTCACTCGACCTGAGGAAGGCAAAGGTCAAGCTTTTGGATAAGCCAAGGTCTTCGATGTTATGAAAGAAGACACCATGCATTGGCTTATCCATATGTAGCTGTATCAGGACCTCTGTCTCCGCAGCTTTTATCTGAGCTTTTTGCTAAACGGGTCCCAACTCGGTGACAGAGTTTGGGTTAGCCCGTTCAGTGTCGAAAACGAGACCGAGTTCATCGGCCGCACGGGTAGCTGCCTTAAAAAGGAATGCTCCAATCCCGGATTCCTCATGGTCGCGGACCATGCAGAGAAGGGGATCTGAACTCCTGATGACTTTACAGGCCCCATCCAGAACCATTCTGTTATGCAGACACTCCAAACTCAAAAGTCCACGGCCTACCCGTTGTCTGGGAAAGTATAACCGTGGAACGGATGATTTAGGATGCAAGCTCCTATTGAGATGCATCATTTTGCGAGTCTTAACGTCAAATTGTCGCAGCTCTTCCTCAGTCCACTTCATCACTCCGAAAGAGTAAAGAAGGATCGGAACGGCAAGCATATTAGTTGCAGCAACTTTGTTCTTCCGTGACAGTTCTGATGACCAGATCTGTCGAAGTTTATGCTGATACTTGCCGCGGAGAGAGTTTTTAACTGCAAATGCCTCTTGGGAGCGGCGTTGTTCCACCCCAAGGTAGGTATAAGTCTCTCCGGCATCCAGATGATGTAGGATGCTTCCGTCTACGAGCTGGACATCCTCTCCGTATTCCTCGCATCGTCCTCTTTTGAGATGAACCGTGGCACATTTGTCGATCCCAAATTCCATACCGATAGCTTGCGAATATTCTTTCACCACCCTAAGGGACTGATGTAGGTCCCTTTCTCCAGAGGCATACAATTTGAGGTCATCCATGTAAAATAGATGGGTGACATTATGCCTCCGGTTGCTGGGGGTGCCGCAGTTGTACCCACGGGTATTCCTGAGAGCAACGGACAATGGCAATAGTGAGATGCAGAAGAGAAGAGGGCTAAGAGAGTCTCCCTGAAACACACCTCTTCTAATGATGACCTGCTCTGTTTGGACTATGTCTCTACCAGATCTTATGGTGAAGCGAGTACTCCAGAGCGGCATCAGTTGTCCAATGCATCCCACTATTTGACCGGGTACCACAAGGCATCTGAGCAAATGCATGATTAACTCATGTGATGTTGTATCAAATGCCTTGCGGTAATCGATCCAGGCCATCGAAAGGTTACGCTTATACTGCACGGAGTCCTGCGTGATACATCTATCGATGAGCAGGTTCTCCTTGCACCCGGCGACCCCTTTCTTTGACCCTCTTTGCTCAGTTATCCGTTCATACACCGGATCAACTGCGGAAAGAATGCGCGTGTATAAGATGCGCGTAAACACCTTATAACACGCATTCATGCATGTTATCGGCCTGTAATTCTTTGGATCAGACAAATCTCCGTTTTTGGGGATGAGCACGGTTCGCCCCTCGACAAACCACTCTGGAATCTGCTGCTCCCCATCTAGCAATGAGTTGAAAACTCTGGCCAGATGGCGGTGGGTTGTTGGAAACTTTTTCCACCAATAGTTATTCAACCCATCAGGGCCTGGAGCAGTGAAATTCTTAGAGCCTTTTAGGGCCCCTCGTACTTCTTCCGTGGTTATCGGAATGCGCAGATCATTGAGCTCAGGCTGCCGAAGCCTCCAGCAAAATGCTTCGAACTGCGCTAGGGCTGGAGTATCTACATTGAGTGGTTGCGGATACTCATAGATATTCTTCCAGAATGTTTCCACCCGATCTGCAGCCGGCGGGTTATCGACAACACGTGGAGGCTCTTGGAATAAGCGAGAAGGTTTTTCGCTGAACTTTATGTTTTCCGCGATACCTCTCGCCCGCCTCACTAGTGACTTCTTTGCAGTCACTAGCATTCGTATCCTATCAAGGCAATGCTGTTTGATGGTGAACAGCACACCTTGATTTAATGTGTGGTGAGCTCGTCTCAATTTTGCGGCAATTCGCCGCACTGCGGGCGTGAAAGGCCTATTGGCCGCCACGAAGTCCACCACACACTGGAAATCAGACGCGTGTTGTCTCGCCGACTTGATCTTGGCTTCCATCTTGTGTACACGTCGTTCATGCCTCCCTAACAGAGCGGTGGTGTCCCACCTCTCCGTTTGGGATAGAGCATGAGCGGCGTCGTACACGACAGAATTGATCTGCCAGATGTCAGGCTCTTCTGGAAGAACATCGCCAAACTCCGCATCCACCCGTGCCAGTTCTTGCGGCTTCAGGGGCTTCATATTATGAAGCGCTCTGCGGGTTCTGATATCCTCCATCAGTGGAACAATGCGATTCTCCTCCACAGCCAAACCGACACGTGGCATATCTGCCACTTCGATAATTGGCTGAGGAGGAGCTCTAACGTAGCCTCGAGCCCGAAGATGGGATACATAATCCCTGAGATTTTGTGCGGTAAACGCTGCATGATCTGGGTGTCTCTCACACTACAGAGCATGCATTCTCGCCATGTCTCCTCTCCGGGCGGGCTCACTGCTCTCGTAGCAATGCAGAAATCCGTCTCTTAATTCGTCCGTCCACTCAAAGCGTCCGTTGTTATCGCGGTCGTCATCGTTTGGCAAATCATCGTTGGTCCCACCACCTTGCCTATGACCCCTAATCCGAGGGGGTCGGTTGTGGGGGCCTCTTCCTCGATGGTTTGGAACCAAGTAGTAGAGTTTACTGGGGGGTTAACCCAGTAAACCCACGGCCGACACCGGAGGGAAAGTTGCTTTTTCCCTCCCGGATGCACATGAGCTGCCGGTCCGATTTTGCATCCTTTGCTCGGGTAGGTGTTGTCGCTACTCACCAGGGCCTTAGGTGTTGGTTGACCCCCCTGCCTATTTATTATTATTATTTTTTTTTTTTTTTTTTTTTTTTTTTTTTTTCCCGTTGGGAATGTACCAGTCAGGCCCTGTCTCCGGTGCTCCGATACATCCGGAGGGCACGCTGGTGTCGTTAACCCCAATAACCACTCCCTACGTCCGTAGGGTGAGTGACTATTGGGTCCGAGAATCATGTGCCCTGAGTAGACGGAGCGAACCAAGGATGACGGCCTTCTGCATTCTTGCTGCTAAGATTTCTGCCATATTACGGCAAGCAGGTATTATCTTCAAGTTGGAGAGCAGTGTGTCCATCATTCCACCAAGGACTCCTATGATCAGAACCACCATTTTGACAGAATGGTCCGGATATAACCTGCGGTGTTCAAAGAGAAGATCTCGATATTTAGTCCGTTTTTCCTCCTCTTTTCGAACGATATTCATTTCGCCTGGAGCGGAAAACTCCATGACGAATATCGTTCTACTTTGGTGGTCGAGGAGGACAACATCAGGCTTATTGGCTTGTATTTGCCTGAGGGTGGGGAATGAGTAGTTCCAATAGATCCGGCACCTCTCATTCTCCACCACGGACTCAATATCCCCCGGAACATAAGGCAACACCGGTGTCTCGTCTATACCGTACGAGTGTCGTAGATGGTAGTATAACACTCGTAGCGCCGCGTTATGCCTGTGGATATAGGCTGAGACCGCATAAGATGGGCATGCTGATAGCAAATGCATTACGGTCTCAGGTGCCCCACGACATGCCCTGCATCGGGTGTCAGGGACGTCTATACCCATCACGCGACTACGGTAGACGAGGGTGTTGAAGACACCATCCTGGCAGGCCATTATGAATCCCTCGGTCTCCGACTTTAGCTCACTCGCCCTGAGGAAGGCAAAGGTCAAGCTTTTGGATAAGCCAAGGTCTTCGATGTTGTGAAAGAAGACACCATGCATTGGCTTATCCATATGTAGCTGTAGCAGGACCTCTGTCTCCGCAGCTTTGATGTGAGCTTTTTGCTGAACGGGTCCCAACTCGGTGACAGAGTTTGGGTTAGCCCGTTCAGTGTCGAATACGAGACCGAGTTCATCGGCCGCACGGGTTGCTGCCTTAAAAAGAAATGCTCCAATCCCTGCTTTTTCATGGTCGCGGACCATGCAGAGAAGGGGATCTGAACTCCTGATGACTTTACAGGCCCCATCCAGAACCATTCTGTTATGCATACACTCCAAACTCAAAAGTCCACGGCCTCCCCGTTGTCTGGGAAAGTATAACCGTGGAACGGACGATTTAGGATGCAAGCACCTATTGAGATGCATCACTTTGCGAGTTTTAACGTCGAGTTGTCGCAGCTCTTCCTTAGTCCACTTCATTACTCCGAAAGAGTAGAGAAGGATCGGAACGGCAAGCATATTGGTTGCAGCAACTTTGTTCTTCCCCGACAGTTCTGATGACCAGATCTGTCGGAGTTTATGCTGATACTTGCCGCGGAGAGAGTTCTTAACTGTGAATACCTCTTGGGAGTGGCGTTGCTCCACCCCTAGGTAAGTATACGTCTCTCCGGCATCCAGATGATGTAGGATGCTTCCGTCTACGAGCTGGACATCCTCTCCGTATTCTTCGCATCGTCCTCTTTTGAGATGAACCGTGGCACATTTGTCGATCCCAAATTCCATTCCGATAGCATGCGTGTACTCTTCCACCACCCTAAGGGACTGATGTAGGTCCCTTTCTCCAGAGGCATATAATTTGAGGTCATCCATGTAAAACAGATGGGTGACTTTATGCCTCCGGTTGCTGGGGGTGCCGCAGTTGTACCCACGGGTATTCCTGAGTACAACGGACAATGGCAATAGTGAGATGCAGAAGAGAAGAGGGCTGAGGGAGTCTCCCTGAAACACGCCTCTTCTAATGATGACCTGCTCTGTTTGGACTATGTCTCTACCAGATCTTATGGTGAAGCGAGTCCTCCAGAGTGGCATCAGTTGTCCAATGCATCCCACTATTTGATTGGGTACCTCAAGACATCTGAGCAAATGCATGATTAACTCATGCGATGTTGTATCAAATGCCTTGCGGTAATCAATCCAGGCCATCGAAAGGTTACGCTTATACTGCACGGAGTCCTGCGTGATACATCTATCGATGAGCAGGTTCTCCTTGCAGCCGGCGACCCCTTTCTTTGACCCTCTTTGCTCATATATCCGTTCATACACCGGATCAACTGCGGAGAGAATGCGCGTGTATAAGATGCGCGTAAACAACTTATAGCACGCATTCAAGCATGCTATCGGCCTGTAATTCTTTGGATCAGACAAATCTCCGTTCTTGGGGATGAGCACGGTTCGCCCCTCGACAAACCACTCCGGAATCTGCTGCTCCCCATCTAGCCATGAGTTAAAAACTCTTGCCAGATGGCGGTGGGTTGTTGGAAACTTTTTCCACCAATAATTATTCAACCCATCAGGGCCTGGAGCAGCAAAGTTCTTCGAGCCTTTGAGGGCCCCTCGAACTTCTTCCGTGGTTATCGGATTGCGCAGATCATTGTGCTCAGGCTGCCGAAGCGTCCTGCAGTAAGCTTCGAACTGCGCTAGGGCTGGAGTGTCTACATTGAGTGGTTGCGGAAACTCATAGATGTTCTTCCAGAAGGTTTCTACCCGATCAGCAGCCGGCGGGTTATCGACAACACGTGGAGGCTCTTGGAATAAGCGGGAAGGTTTATCGCGGAACTTTATGTTTTCCGCGATACTTCTCGCTCGCCTCACTAGTGACTTCTTTGCAGCCACTAGCATTCGTATCCTATCAAGACAGTGCTGTTTTATGGTAAACAGCACGCCTTGATTCAATGTGTGGTGAGCTCGTCTTAGCCTTGCAGCAATTCGCCGCACTGCCGGCGTGAAAGGCCTATTGGCCGACATGTAGTCCACCACACACTGGATACGAGACGCGTGTTGTCTCGCCGACTTGATCTTAGCTTCCATCTTGTGAACGCGTCGCTCATGCCTCCCAACAAGAGCAGTGGTGTCCCTCCTCTCCGTCTGGGATATTGCACGAGCGGCGTCGTACACGACAGAATTGATCTGCCAGATGTTGGCCTCTTCTGGAAGAACATCGCCAATCTCCGCATCCACCCGTGCCAGTTCTTGCGGCTTCAAGGGCTTCATATTGTGAAGCGCCCTGCGGGTTCTGATGTCCTCCATTGGTGGTATGATGCGAGCCTCCTCTGCAGCCAGACCGACACGTGGCATATCTGCCACTTCGTTAACCGGCTGAGGAGGAGCTCTAACATAGCCTCGAGCCCGGAGATAGGATACATAATCCCTGAGATTTTGGGCGGAAACGGCGGCATGCTCTGGGTGTCTATCACACCAAAGAGCATGCATCCTTGCCATGTATCCTCTCCGGGCGGGCTCACTGCTCTCATAGCAATACAGAAGTCCATCCCTTAATCTATCCGTCCACTCAAAGCGTCCGTTGTCATTGCGGTTGTCGTCATTTGGCAAATCATCGTTGTTGGCCCCACCACCTTGCCTTTGACCCCTAATCCGAGGGGGTCGGTTGTGGGGGCCTCTTCCCCGATTATTTGGAACCGAGTAAAAGGGTTTACTGGGGGGTTAACCCAGCAAACCCACGGCCGACACCGGAGGGAAAGATGCCTTTTCCCTCCCGGATGCGCATGAGCTGCCGGTCCGATTTTGCATCCTTTGCTCGGGTAGGTGGTGTCGCAACTCACCAGGGCCTCAGGTGTTGGTTGACCTCCCTGCCTATTATTATTATTATTATTATTATTATTATTATTATTATTATTATTATTATTATTATTATTATTATTATTATTATTATTATTATTATTATTATTATTATTATTATTATTATTATTATTATTATTATTATTATTATTATTATTATTATTATTATTATTATTATTATTATTATTATTATTATTATTATTATTATTATTATTATTATTATTATTATTATTATTATTATTATTATTATTATTATTATTATTATTATTATTATTATTATTATTATTATTATTATTATTATTATTATTATTATTATTATTATTATTATTATTATTATTATTATTATTATTATTATTATTTTTATTTTTTTTCTCCTTAGGAGTGAACCAGTCAGGCCCTGTCTCCGGTGCTCCGACCCATCCGGAGGGCGCGCTGGTGTCGTTAACCCCAATAACCACTTCCTACGTCCGTAGGGTGAGTGACTATTGGGTCCGAGAATCGTGTGCCCTGAGTAGACGGAGCGAACCAAGGATAACGGCCCTCTGCATTCTTGCTGCTAAGATTTCTGCCATATTACGGCAAGCCGGTATTATCTTCAAGTTATAGAGCAGTGTGTCCATCATTCCACCAAGGACTCCTATAATCAGGACCACCATTTTGACAGAATGGTCCAGATATAACCTGCGGAGTTCAAAGAGAAGATCTCGATATTTAGTCCGTTTTTCCTCCTCTTTTCGAACGATATTCATTTCGCCTGGAGCGGAAAACTCCATGACGAATATCGTTCTACTTTGGTGGTCGAGGAGGACAACATCAGGCTTATTGGCTTGTATTTGCCTGAGGGTGGGGAATGAGTAGTTCCAATAGATTCGGCATCTCTCATTCTCCACCACGGACTCAATATCCCCCGGTGCATAAGGCAACACCGATGTCTCGTCTACACCGTACGAGCGTCGTAGATGGTAGTACAACACTCGTAGCGCCGCGTTATGCCTGTGGATATAGTTTGAGACCGCATAAGATGGGCATGCTGATAGCAAATGCATAACGGTCTCAGGTGCCCCACGACATGCCCTGCATCGGGTGTCAGGGACGTCTATACCCATAACGCGACTACGGTAGACAAGGGTGTTGAAGACACCATCCTGGCAGGCCATTATGAATCCCTCGGTCTCCGACTTCAGCTCACTTGACCTGAGGAAGGCAAAGGTCATTGGCTTATCCATATGTAGCTGTAGCAGGACCTCTGTCTCCGCAGCTTTTATGTGAACTTTTTGCTGAACGGGTCCCAACTCGGTGACAGAGTTTGGGTTAGCCCGTTCAGTGTCGAAAACGAGACCGAGTTCATCGGCCGCACGGGCAGCTGCCATAAGAAGGAATGCTCCAATCCCTGCTTTCTCATGGTCGCGGACCATGCAGAGAAGGGGATCTGAACTCCTAATGACTTTACAGGCCCCAACCAGAACCATTCTGTTATGCAGACACTCCAAACTCAAAAGTCCACGGCCTCCCCGTTGTCTGGGAAAGTATAACCGTGGAACGGACGATTTAGGATGCAAGCTCCTATTGAGATGCATCATTTTGCGAGTCTTAACGTCAAGTTGTCGCAGCTCTTCCTTAGTCCACTTCATCACTCCGAAAGAGTAAAGTAGGATCGAAACGGCAATCATATTAGTTGCAGCAACTTTGTTCTTCCCCGACAGTTCTGCTGACCAGATCTGTCGGAGTTTATGCTGATACTTGCCGCGGAGAGAGTTTTTAATTGCAAATACCTCTTGGGAGCGGCGTTGTTCCACCCCAAGGTAGGTATAAGTCTCTCCGGCATCCTGATGATGTAGGATGCTTCCGTCTACGAGCTGGACATCCTCTCCGTATTCCTCGCATCGTCCTCTTTTGAGATGAATCGTGGCACATTTGTCGATCCCAAATTCCATACCGATTGCATGCGTATATTCTTCCACCACCCTAATCGACTGATGTAGGTCCCTTTCTCCAGAGGCATACAATTTGAGGTCATCCATGTAAAATAGATGGGTGACATTATGCCTCCGGTTGCTGGGGGTGCCGCAATTGTACCCACGGGTATTCATGGGTGCAGCGGACAATGGCAATAGTGAGATGCAGAAGAGAAGAGGGCTAAGGGAATCTCCCTGAAACACGCCTCTTCTGATGATGACCTGCTCTGTTTGGACTATGTCTCTACCAGATGTTATGGTGAAGCGAGTCCTCCAGAGCGGCATCAGTTGTCCAATGCATTTGACCGGTTACCTCAAGGCATCTGAGTAAATGCATGATTAACTCATGTGATGTTGTATCAAATGCCTTGCGGTAATCGATCCAGGCCATCGAAAGGTTACGCTTATACTGCACGGAGTCCTGCGTGATACATCTATCGATGAGCAGGTTCTCCTTGCACCCGGCAACCCCTTTCTTTGATCTTCTTTGCTCATTTATCCGTTCATACACTGGATCAACTGCGGAGAGATTGTGCGTGTATAAGATGCGCGTAAACACCTTATAACACGCATTCAAGCATGTTATCGGCCTATAATTCTTTGGATCAGACAAATCTCCGTTTTTGGGGATGAGCACGGTTCGCCCCTCGACAAACCACCCCGGAATCTGCTGCTCCCCATCTAGCCATGAGTTGAAAACTCTGGCCAGATGGCGGTGGGTTGTTGGAAACTTTTTTCACCAATAGTTATTCAACCCATCAGGGCCTGGAGCAGCGAAATTCTTAGAGCCTTTTAGGGCCCCTCGTACTTCTTCCGTGGTTATCGGAATGCGCAGATCATTGAGCTCAGGCTGCCGAAGCCTCCTGCAAAATGCTTCGAACTGCGCTAGGGCTGGAGTATCTACGTTGAGTGGTTGCGGATACTCATAGATATTCTTCCAGAATGTTTCCATCCGATCTGCAGCCGGCGGGTTATCGACAACACGTGGAGGCTCTTGGAATAAGCGAGAAGGTTTATCGCGGAACTTTATGTTTTCCGCGATACTTCTCGCCCGCCTCACTAGTGACTTCTTTGCAGCCACTAGCATTCGTATCCTATCAAGGCAGTGCTGTTTGATGGTGAACAGCACACCTTGATTTAATGTGTGGTGAGCTCGTCTCAATTTTGCGGCAATTCGCGGCACTGCGGGCGTGAAAGGCCTATTATTATTATTATTATTATTATTATTATTATTATTATTATTATTATTATTATTATTATTATTATTATTATTATTATTATTATTATTATTATTATTATTATTATTATTATTATTATTATTATTATTATTATTATTATTATTATTATTATTATTATATTATTATTATTATTATTATTATTATTATTATTATTATTATTATTATTATTATTATTATTATTATTATTATTATTATTATTATTATTATTATTATTATTATTATTATTATTATTATTATCCTTAGGAGTGTACCAGTCAGGCCCTGTCTCCGGTGCTCCGACCAATCCGGAGGGCGCGCTGGTGTCGTTAACCCCAATAACCACTCCCTACATCCGTAGGGTGAGTGATTATTGGGTCCGAGAATCGTGTGCTCTGAGTAGACGAAGCGAACCAAGTATAACGGCCTTCTGCATTCTTGCTGCTAAGATTTCTGCCATATTACGGCAAGCAGGTATTATTTTCAAATTGGAGAGCAGTGTGTCCATCATTCCACCAAGGACTCCTATGATCAGAACCACCATTTTGACAGAATGGTCCGGATATAACCTGCGGAGTTCAAAGAGAAGATCTCGATATTTAGTCCGTTTTTCCTCCTCTTTTCGAACGATATTAATTTCGCCTGGAGCGGAAAACTCCATGACGAATATCGTTCTACTTTGGTGGTCGAGGAGGACAACATCAGGCTTATTGGCTTGTATTTGCCTGAGGGTGGGGAATGAGTAGTTCCAATAGATTCGGCATCTCTCATTCTCCACCACGGACTCAATATCCCCCGGAGCATAAGGCAACACCGGTGTCTCGTCTATACCGTACGAGTGTCGTAGGTGGTAGTACAACACTCGTAGCGCCGCGTTATGCCTGTGGATATAGGCTGAGACCGCATAAGATGGGCATGCTGATAGCAAATGCATTACGGTCTCAGGTGCCCCACGACATGCCCTGCATCGGGTGTCAGGGACGTCTATACCCATCACGCGACTACGGTAGACAAGGGTGTTGAAGACACCATCCTGGCAGGCCATTATGAATCCCTCGGTCTCCGACTTTAGCTCACTCGACCTGAGGAAGGCAAAGGTCAAGCTTTTGGATAAGCCAAGGTCTTCGATGTTATGAAAGAAGACACCATGCATTGGCTTATCCATATGTAGCTGTAGCAGGACCTCTGTCTCCGCAGCTTTTATCTGAGCTTTTTGCTGAACGGGTCCCAACTCGGTGACAGAGTTTGGGTTAGCCCGTTCAGTGTCGAAAACGAGACCGAGTTCATCGGCCGCACGGGTAGCTGCCTTAAAAAGGAATGCTCCAATCCCTGCTTTCTCATGGTCGCGGACCCTGCAGAGAAGGGGATCTGAACTCCTGATGACTTTACAGGCCCCATCCAGAACCATTCTGTTATGCAGACACTCCAAACTCAAAAGTCCACGGCCTCCCCGTTGTCTGGAAAAGTATAACCGTGGAACGGACGATTTAGGATGCAAGCTCCTATTGAGATGCATCATTTTGCGAGTCTTAACGTCAAGTTGTCGCAGCTCTTCCTTAGTCCACTTCATCACTCCGAAAGAGTAAAGAAGGATCGGAACGGCAAGCATATTAGTTGCAGCAACTTTGTTCTTCCCCGACAGTTCTGATGACCAGATCTGTCGGAGTTTATGCTGATACTTGCCGCGGAGAGAGTTTTTAACTGCAAATACCTCTTGGGAGCGGCGTTGTTCCACCCCAAGGTAGGTATAAGTCTCTCCGGCATCCAGATGATGTAGGATGCTTCCGTCTACGAGCTGGACATCCTCTCCGTATTCCTCGCATCGTCCTCTTTTAAGATGAACCATGGCACATTTGTCGATCCCAAATTCCATACCGATAGCATGCGTATATTCTTCCACCACCCTAAGGGACTGATGTAGGTCCCTTTCTCCAGAGGCATACAATTTGAGGTCATCCATGTAAAATAGATGGGTGACATTATGCCTCCGGTTGCTGGGGGTGCCGCAGTTGTACCCACGGGTATTCCTGAGCGCAACGGACAATGGCAATAGTGAGATGCAGAAGAGAAGAGGGCTAAGGGAGTCTCCCTGAAACACACCTCTTCTAATGATGACCTGCACTGTTTGGACTATGTCTCTACCAGATCTTATGGTGAAGCGAGTCCTCCAGAGCGGCATCAGTTGTCCAATGCATCCCACTATTTGACCAGGTACCTCAAGGCATCTGAGCAAATGCATGATTAACTCATGTGATGTTGTATCAAATGCCTTGCGGTAATCGATCCAGGCCATCGAAAGGTTACGCTTATACTGCACGGAGTCCTGCGTGATACATCTATCGATGAGCAGGTTCTCCTTGCACCCGGCGACCCCTTTCTTTGACCCTCTTTGCTCATTTATCCGTTCATACACCGGATCAACTGCGGAGAGAATGCGCGTGTATAAGATGCGCGTAAACACCTTATAACACGCATTCAAGCATGTTATCGGCCTGTAATTCTTTGGATCAGACAAATCTCCGTTTTTGGGGATGAGCACGGTTCGCCCCTCGACAAACCACTCTGGAATCTGCTGCTCCCCATCTAGCCATGAGTTGAAAACTCTGGCCAGATGGCGGTGGGTTGTTGGAAACTTTATCCACCAATAGTTATTCAACCCATCAGGGCCTGGAGCAGCGAAATTCTTAGAGCCTTTTAGGGCCCCTTGTACTTCTTCCGTGGTTATCGGAATGCGCAGATCATTGAGCTCAGGCTGCCGAAGCCTCCTGCAAAATGCTTCGAACTGCGCTAGGGCTGGAGTATCTACATTGAGTGGTTGCGGATACTCATAGATATTCTTCCAGAATTTTTCCACCCGATCTGCAGCCGGCGGGTTATCGAAAACACGTGGAGGCTCTTGGAATAAGCGAGAAGGTTTATCGCGGAACTTTATGTTTTCCGCGATACCTCTCGCCCGCCTCACTAGTGACTTCTTTGCAGCCACTAGCATTCGTATCCTATCAAGGCAGTGCTGTTTGATGGTGAACAGCACACCTTGATTTAATGTGTGGTGAGCTCGTCTCAGTTTTGCGGCAATTCGCCGCACTGCGGGCGTGAAAGGCCTATTGGCCGCCACGAAGTCCACCACACACTGGATACGAGACGCGTGTTGTCTCGCCGACTTGATCTTGGCTTCCATCTTGTGTACACGTCGTTCATGCCTCCCTAACAGAGCGGTGGTGTCCCTCCTCTCCGTTTGGGATAGAGCATGAGCGGCGTCGTACACGACAGAATTGATCTGCCAGATGTCAGCCTCTTCTGGAAGAACATCGCCAATCTCCGCATCCACCCGTGCCAGTTCTTGCGGCTTCAGGGGCTTCATATTGTGAAGCGCCCTGCGGGTTCTGATATCCTCCATCAGTGGAACAATGCGATTCTCCTCCACAGCCAAACCGACACGTGGCATATCTGCCACTACGATAACTGGCTGAGGAGGAGCTCTAACGTAGCCTCGAGCCCGAAGATGGGATACATAATCCCTGAGATTTTGTGCGGAAAACGCTGCATGCTCTGGGTGTCTCTCACACCACAGAGCATGCATTCTCGCCATGTATCCTCTCCGGGCGGGCTCACTGCTCTCGTAGCAATGCAGAAGTCCGTCCCTTAATTCGTCCGTCCACTCAAAGCGTCCGTTGTTATCGCGGTCGTCATCGTTTGGCAAATCGTCGTTGGCCCCACCACCTTGCCTATGACCCCTAATCCGAGGGGGTCGGTTGTGGGGGCCTCTTCCTCGATCGTTTGGAACCGAGTAGTCGAGTTTACTGGGGGGTTAACCCAGTAAACCCACGGCCGACACCGGAGGGAAAGATGCTTTTTCCCTCCCGGATGCGCATGAGCTGCCGGTCCGATTTTGCATCCTTTGCTCGGGTAGGTGGTGTCGCTACTCACCAGGGCCTTAGGTGTTGGTTATTATTATTATTATTATTATTATTATTATTATTATTATTATTATTATTATTATTATTATTATTATTATTATTATTATTATTATTATTATTATTATTATTATTATTATTATTATTATTATTATTATTATTATTATTATTATTATTATTATTATTATTATTATTATTATTATTATTATTATTATTATTATTATTATTATCATTATCATTATTTTCTCCTTAGGAGTGTACCAGTCATGCCCTGTCTCTGGTGCTCCGACCCATCCGGAGGGCGCACTGGTGTCGTTAACCCCAATAACCACCTCCTACGTCCGTAGGGTGAGTGACTATTCGGTCCGAGAATCGTGTGCCCTGAGTAGACAGAGCGAACCAAGGATAACGGCCTTCTGCATCCTTGCTGGTAAGATTTCTGCCATTTCACGGCAAGCCAGTATTATTTTCAAGTTAGAGAGCAGTGTGTCCATCATTCCACCAAGGACTCCTATAATCAGAACCACCATTTTGACAGAATGGTCCGGATATAACCTGCGGAGTTCAAAGAGAAGATCTTGATATTTAGTCCGTTTTTCCTCCTCTTTTCGAACGATATTCATTTCGTCTGGAGCGGAAAACTCCATGACGAATATCGTTCTACTTTGGTGGTCGAGTAGGACAACATCAGGCTTATTGGCTTGTATTTGCCTGGGGGTGGGGAATGAGTAGTTGCAATAGATTCGGCATCTCTCATTCTCCACCACGGACTCAATATCCCCCAGAACATAAGGCAACACCGGTGTCTCGTCTATACTGTACGAGTGTCGTAGATGGAAGTACAACACTCGTAGCGCCGCGTTATGCCTGTGGATATAGGCTGAGACCGCATAAGATGGGCATGCTGATAGCAAATGCATTACGGTCTCAGGTGCCCCACGACATGCCCTGCATCGGGTGTCAGGGACGTCTATACCCATCACGCGACTACGGTAGACAAGGGTGTTGAAGACACTATCCTGGCAGGCCATTATGAATCCCTCGGTCTTCGACTTTAGCTCACTCGACCTGAGGAAGACAAAGGTCATGCTTTTGATAAGCCAAGGTCTTCGATGTTGTGAAAGAAGTCACCATGCATTGGCTTATCCATATGTGGCTGTAGCAGGACCTCTGTCTCCGCAGCTTTGATGTGAGCTTTTTGCTGAACGGGTCCCAACTCGGTGACAGAGTTTGGGTTAGCCCGTTCAGTGTCGACTACGAGACCAAGTTCATCGGCCGCACGGGTTGCTGCCTTAAAAAGAAATGCTCCAATCCCTGTTTTCTCATGGTCGCGGACCATGCAGAGAAGGGGATCTGAACTCCTGATGACTTTACAGGCTTTCGTGCAGCGTTTATATTAAACGGATGAGTATACTTTTTGTAACATGTTTTATGTACAGTTATTACCAGCATATTGGAGATAATACCATGGAAATCGTCGTCCATACGGTCTTTGGATGTTCCACTCAACGTCAGGGCTCCAGCTTCTTTTAGTTCTATGAGAGAGCTACCTATGCTGCAGGAGCCAGGACAACTATTTACATAGCGGCAGATGTAGCAAAATATTTCTTGTTCCAAGTTTTTCATCTAAAAAAAAACATCGAGTTAACGAGTTACAAATTACTTGGATTATTAGTTATATATCCGTTTCATCATAAATGGACACAAGAGAAATTAGATTGAAATGGTATATTACGGTCCGTGGCCAGAAAAGTTTACCACAGTTTACCACAAAGGCCAGTAAGTATACGATTTTTGTTCTTTTTTTTCAATTATTTAAATTTTATACCTGCACGCATCTCGGGTCACAGCCTGGGGGACCTGGGGGACCCCAAAGGCCTGCGGAGATGTCCGATGCCAGAATTGAATTCGGCATCCCCGAAAACCCCCGAGTAGCGAGTTTGGATCGATTTTCATGCACGCTGCCATTTTTTCCCAATTCCACCCTCGCGCACCCACACAGTCACCCCGTGCACCCCCGGGTAATTCCAATGCCAGAATTGAATTTTGCATCCCCGAAAACCCCCCGAGTAGCGAGTTTGGATCGATTTTCATGCACGATGCCGTTTCTCCCCCAATTGACCACCCCCGCAACCTTCAGGGAACCGCCTTCGAGTAATTCCAATGCCAGAATTGAATTTGGCATCCCCGAAAACCCCAGAGTAACGAGTTTGGATCCATTTTCATGCACGCTGCCGTTTCTCCCCCAATTCACCACCCCCGCAACCCCCATGGAGCCGCCCCCGAGGAATTCCAATGCCAGAATTGAATTCGGCATTCCCGAAAACCCCCGAGTAACGAGTTTGGAGCGAGTTTCATGTACGCTGCCATTTCTCCCCCAATTCATCCCCCGCGCACCCCCACAGAGCCACCCTAGTGCACCCCCGAGTGATTCTTATGCCAGAATCGAGTTCGGCAGCCCTGAAAACTCCCGAGTAACAATTTCCAAGCGATTTTTCTGAGTTTCCAGTCGTTCCTGTAATGGTGCAAGTAGTGATGCAATTGGAAAATGCATTTTCCGGCCCAGAAAGCATTTTTCAAAAAAGCGAGAAACCACACCCTATAGACTCATTTGCTGTGACCTTCCTGAACACAATGCAGAAAACCGCATCTCGATATCTGTGTGACGGCCAAATTTAGTTATTCCGGCTGATTTTGATCTAAATGCCCTGGACTATAAGTCAAAAAATAAAGACATTACAAAGTTATTTGAATCCACCGCTTCATATATATGATTCAGTGAGTTTCAGTTGATTTGCTTTTTCTGAATCCATGTTGGTCTTTGCACAGTATATTATTGTCCTCCAAATAGTTATTAATCCTGATCAAGATAATTTTTTCATATAATTCAGCCAGTGAGCAGAGCAAAGAGATTTGCCCATAATTTTCGATATCAGAACGGTATCCTTTCTTGAATAGAGGTATTACTGATGCGTTTTTGAATTCTTCGGGAAAGTATTCCTGCAAATATGGTTGATTCAATAGATGAGTTAGAGGGGTACCTATCATTACAACAATAACTCTTTTTATTGTTCCTATTGACAACTTATCCAATCCAGAAGACTTTTTATTTCCTAATATTTTTAGTGTGCATTTATTGGATCACTCTGAAAAGGATGAATTATAATGTGATTTCTTGAGACTGTACAAGGAAGTGAAATGTTTTGCCCAAAATTATTTAGAGTTGCGAATTTGGCAGTATTTGAGAAATTGTAAGCAAACAATTCTGCTATTTCCTTCAGGTCTGTAATTTCTTGATCATTGTTAATGAGACTGATAATTCTGTTTGATCTTTTACTTTTCCTTCTTTATTCATTATTAATAATATTCCATGTCGCTTCAGTCTTATTGCCTGCATTGTGTATTTTGTTGTGGAAACAATTTATTTAAGCCTGTTTAATGGTATTTTTGTGTTCTTAACTGTTTTGATATAAAGTTAGAATTCCGGAATTTGCTTCATGAGTAGCTTTGATACATCTAAACATTTCTCTTGATATTTCACCCTTCTGGATAATATCATTTGTAATCCAGGATTAAGAATGATTCTCAACACTAATACATCTTTCTGGGCATGAGACATCAAAGCACCAGGAACGAGATTCCAAGAATACGAGAAGCTGTCATCAATCACCATATCATATAAATCTGGAAACCAGTTTATTGTATATAGCCATGTTCTAAGTTCATTTATATTTTCAGGGTTCTACTGACACTTATATATTTTTTTAATTTCCTTCCTCAAAGTTTTTTCTACTTGTCTGAAACAGAATATGCGACAGAGATGGTCTGCTATATTTGGTTGTTCTAACTTGCATCATAGTAATGATCTGAATAGGTGGATGTCATGTAGTCAATAGTTAATGCAAGTTCGGCTTATGTGTCCGTTTATATTTGTGAAAATCCTAGTGGGGCTAATTAATTTTATATTGAGTTGGGAAGACTTGAAAAGGTCACTGAGTAGTCAATTATTATTGTCATCAGGTGCTAGGTAATTTATATTGAAATCTCCTTACAAGATAGTGAAGTTAGATCTGCTCTCCGCTATTTCTAATGCCTGTGACAGACAATTCAAGAAAACTTCTGGTTCACCTCTTGGTGGTCTGTATGAGGTTATGATAGTGACTTTATTTGTATTCGTACGATACAAAATTGTACAGATCTTTTTTTGACATTCAACAGATAACTTTTCAATAGAGCCTAATTCCTTACAATTAATGTTATCTTTTACTAAAATAAGTACACCCACACGATTGTGATTTTGCCGACAATAAATTGCTGCTACTTGATAGCCTCTCAAGTGAACTTCCCCATAATTGTCATTTTTCGTTATCCAGTGTTCCGAAAAACATAAAAAGTTCAATTTTTTTTCCTCAACAAAAACCTCGATAGAGCTATAGTTATCAACAAATCCCTGGACATTTACATGACACACCCAATTTATGGAACTTTTACTAAAGTTTACATTGTTTTGCAGAAGATTAGTTACATTTGGTACAGATTGAACTGCGATAGTCTGGGGTGTAAAAAATGATCGTTTTTGTTGGTTTACTCAACCGTTGAATTTTCTATTAAAATATTATTAAGCCGGTCCCAGACACATCGCGAGTAATACGGAGTACAGTTGCGGCCAATAAAAAATGGGACAATTCTTACGCATATTTTTGTTCCGCAACTGTACAAGCATTTTCGAGTATGTACAAGTACGAGCAACAAGCCATCGCAAATTAAAAATATACTTGTATATACTCGGGATTGAACACGATGCGTGTGGAAGCAGCGCGTCCATGAGAAATCCAAGTAATCACGAGTATGAATTCCCTTTGACTCGGTACAAATTTACCGACAGTCCGCGGGTATGGGCAAGAATAGGCAAGTGCGAGTGCGATTAGCAAATATTCGCGAATATCTCCTCCCACCCACATCGCAAGTGCCCGTATTTGCGAATATTCGTGATGTGTCTGGGACCGGTTTTAGAGATGGTTTGAAGTATGTTTGGACTTTTTCCATTTTTTCAAATGAAAATTAACTCTAGATCTGTTCGTTTTTGGAAATTCATAATCGAACAGAGAAGTATTTCAACCCACGTTTTTCAGTTGAACGTTAACAAAGTCGTAACAAAAGCTTCATCTGTTTGAAATTTTCCTTTCATATTTTTTTGTCGCTAAAATGGATATTGAACGACTTTCAACTTTGTTCATCTCGAATTTATAAAAATCTTTATTTGAAATAGAAAACCCTATTATATGTTACGGGTTCATTTTATCAGATAGTTTCTGTACGCGCTCCTTAGTTTCTTTTCTTCTTTTGCTCTTTGGTCTTTACTTTGTGTTGTTCTTCACTTCTTGCTCATTTCTATTGAATTTTCTATTGTTTTCACTTTACCACGTATATAGAACCTTTGAAGATGAAACCTATCTTTCGGAGTGATGCCTTCCGTTATTGTTTATTTATCTGATCAAGTGACAAGTTCAAAATATAACCTCCAATGTTCTGCTTAATTCTATCTTCTTCCTCTCTTCTCAATATTCTTTCTGGAACATAAATATAATTATTGTTTAAATAAACCAAATCTTTTATAGTTTCACCAGAACTAGATATTATTATTAAAATCATTCATCAACCCCTGTCACCATTATTTAAACTTCAGCATTCAAAAGATTCCAATTTAGCTGAGTAGTAAAAATGTACTAGTTACAATCTTGCCTTAAGCCCTTTGGTCCTGTCATTGTTCTATGCAAAAGCCCACATGGATGGACCCATTTTTTTTTGGTAGTTTTGTTTGCCATTTTGCAATTCTTGGTTGAATTTTAGATCTAACCCTAGCAACACGTTTAACGGATCTACTAAGTACAATTAGCATCTACAAAGAGGTAAATTGTTTTATTCCTGGTATTTGGATACTGATAAGACTCTCGACATACCTGTTGGATATTATTTTTGTAGAGGTAAAATCCTACTGATTTCAAACATCCTTAAAGACAGAAACAGACATCTATAAGGCCACATTACACCGAAGGTTTGTACATGAATAATACTTCATTCAATGATATATTCCAGCAGAACGTTGTCTCATCTGTCTCATTTTGTTTCAGGCTCTTTTCTGTTGTGGTTTTTGTTTTACCTTCCTCCTGCGCCTTTGCTGTCATCTTCAACTTTCCATCTTTCTCCGGTACCTTACCTGGGTGTCGAAGTACATTTCTATACTTGCATTTTGCTTCCGCAAGCACTTATTTGGATTGAGTCCGCAGAGGTTATAAGTAGCAGCATTGTAACTGATGATCATATGCATGAAGCTTCTAATTGTCACAGTGAAATGTAACATCGGAATCTCAGGACTTCTAGAGTACCTATACAGAACTTTCTCAGGGGTACAGCACTTTCACAGGACATAACAGATGAGCCTAGTTATAAGATTGATCCTTTCATAACATATTATCTGGAATATCTGATTTCCATACATTCATTGCATAATTGCTTATATAGTCCAGAAGTGTCATTTATAACCTGTTGCTCTCTTCAAGAGTCACATTCTTGGTGACTTGCGCCCAATATAATTTGGTTCTAGGACATAATTGACTTATTTTCGTTTATTTCTACCTGTAATATATATTTAATGAATTTATAAAAGACATCTCTCAGCAAGCTTCTCGATCCGAGTTGCCCTGAGAGGAACTCAAGAACCTTACCCACAATAGCGAAGTGATCGTGGTGTAAGGGCGTTTAGCTTCCACCCAGGCGGTACGGGTTCGATCCCCGGTCGCGTGTCACTGAGCTGAAGTGGTTCGGATTCCACTTTTATTTAAACTGTAGGTCCCGGATCTCCCTTGCTCGCACAAGCTCTGCTTTTAAGGGGTTTCCTCCAAAAACCTGGAAGTTTCGTGAAAAAAAATGTTTGTTGTGAGCTGTCGATATAGCTATATCTAGATTAAATGATTCTGGTCACCTCTATCATAAAGGGCTGATTGAAACTACATCTTGTTCAGGTATTGCATTTTTAGTATATAATCTCGTCTCATAATAGTAATTTCCATTTCAGTCATTTGTAAACAGAACAACTATCCTTAACCTAAGATACATCATAGTGACAGCACTGACATGATTCATTCTTCTTCTAAATTTCATATACACTCTGTGTCACGGACAAATTGCCAGAGTGAAGTCTGATTGGCCTTTGACAGTGTTTTCACGAATAAAGGGCGATTTTATGCATTGCGGATTTTGTTTATTATATAGTCGAAAACTGAATGAGAGTTCATCAATCATTATATTATATTATCGTTTCAAACGGAATTGAAGTTTGATTATTATCTTTGGATAATTTCCCGTTTTGTTTTATTTTGTAACATTCATAAGTGAGTCCTAAAGGGGAGATAAAACAGGTGGCGCACGTTTCACCATCTTACCCACGCCCTTCTTCGCTGTTAGCTGGCGGCCACCATATTAGATCTTTAATACTTAAAAGTTTCAGCCATCAACCATTGCTACTAGGCCATCCTTAGTAGTGTCGCAGCAAATTGGCGCCCACGTTGAATTTTTAGTAGTTCACGTTGATTGACAGGTTTTTCTCTCAGCAGGTACTTTTATTTGGTGTAAACTTTCAGCGACCGAATAACCGAACGCAACTCGAATTGTTCAGGTTATTTCTTGTATTTTTAAGGTTTCTGAGAATTTCCAGCGCTGTCATATCAATTCATCACATATTCTTTCAAGTTAATGTTTACTGTTTACAGGGTGAGTCATATTGTAGAAGTCTCATTCAGTCGCCGATTGTAGTGGTCATTCTTGGCGCTTTGTTTTGATATAGCCTAACTTTGCAAGGGTATATTGTTGTTGTTGTGCGGAAGTGAGGGTTCTACTGAAGAAATGTACATATTGTCCAATTTCCAAATTTGATGGTATAGGCCAAATATTGTGAACAGGACCTTTCGGTTTATTTATTTTTTTCGAAAGTTACTTTGGTAGATTTCTTTCGTGTTTGTTTTTTTTTTCTTTGGTAAGTTAGGTTAGGGGTGTAACAGTTTTGCAGTTTTTTTTCTGTCTCTTTTAATACTACTTTTATACATCACGAAGGTTAACAGACTTTTAGGTGACAAAGTTACAAATAAGAGTGTTTCCAATTTCAGGCACGGTCGCGGAAAAACGTAGTCATTTCCGTCGAATTATGCGAATGGAACGTGAGGGTGAAATGACAACCCCTCCAACTGAGTTTAATTCGGAACCAAATTATGAACCATCAATTTGTGAAAGAAAATTAGGTGATCATCGTAAACAATTCACGTGATACTATAGATGAGAATTTATTTGTAACCGATCGCAATGGCGAACAAGTGGTGGTGTGATAACACAAACTCAAGAAGTGTTTTACTCAAGTGCTGCTGAGCGTCGAAGTAACCAGAGTAGAGTAGCAGAATTGCGTAAGATGTCTGAATCAAGTAGGCTCCAACCAAGTCGTATTGATACTCAAAGGCAACTTTCTTCTACTTATAGAGATCCTATTCCGTAACGACCTTCGATGAATTCTGTCAGGTTCAGGGATCGAACCGAAGAAATATCGAATGACGCCGAAAGGAATTGGGACAACACGAATCGTGCTGACTCAACCGTTGATTTTCCGATTGAGACACCTGCAGAGGAGTCCCTTACGCAATCCTGACACCACCCTACCTGTTGTCGAGGGAACAATTCGAAATATCCGCATGAATCCGGACACGTCTTTGGGAGGAGGGTATGGACATTATTTTTTGGATGTGAGTCGATGGAACCTTCAAAACGATTCTGTTTCGAGCGTTACCAGTTTCTTGGAAAGACTGGAAGAGCTTCGAGTGTCGAGGGGTATTTCAAAAATAAGGCTACTTCAATCATCTGCCGAACTGTTAAAAAAAGATGCATGAACCAGTTCACTTCTTGGGACGATTTGGTTTCGAAACTGCGAGACGCTCTTCAGCCACACGACTATGATCATACTCTGTGGGATGAAATTCGTCATCGGACGCAAGGTTTGCAGAAACGTGTCATTAATTTTGTTTCTGTAATGGAAAATTCATTCAGGAAGTTACCCCATATACCTTCGGAAGACACTCGCATCCAAATTATCAGAAGAAACCTTCTACCCAATATCCAGACTCAGCTGTCCTTACATGATATTGGTTCTCTGAATAAACTCATCAATCTTGCTCGTGCTGTGGACGAAACGAAGTGGCGTGTCCAGAAATTTTGTCCACCACCTTCGAATTTAAAGAGTTTGCTTGAGCCGGATTTAGCCTATCGAAGACCCATCAGTACTGTATCAGCTATCTCCTCGGATATATCCACAGAACATGGAAGAACGGAGACTATAGACCGATCAAACACGTTCTGTTGAAATTGTCGTAAGAATGGACATAGATTCAGACAATGTGATCAACCAAAGAAACTATTTTGTTTCAAGTGTGGATTTGCTAACGTGACGAAAACCTCGTGTCCAACTTGCCTAAAAAACGTGAAAGCAGCGGGACAGATATAGGCCAGCTGTGTCGTAAGGAACCTGATAAAGGTGATATAATGGTCTCTCATAGTAATAAGGTGATTTTAGATTTTGTTTTAGCTAATTCCAGAGGCGATGAGCGCCCATATTTGAATGTAACGATACTTGGTCGACGCTTTTTAGGACTTTTAGATAGCGGAGCTTCCAGGACAGTATTAGGTAGAAAAGATTTGGAGGCTCTGAGGGTTATTGGTAATTTGGAGAAAGGGGAGCCAAATGGATGTGAGGTAGCTGATGGACAAAGTTGTGAAGTCCATAGTTCACTTCCACTACCAATTGAACTTCAAGGTCGCGTTAGAGTTATTAATGTTCTGGTTGTGCCAGAACTCCCTCATACCTTGATCTTAAGGACAGATTTTTGGTCAAGTATGGCCATTATTCCTGATCTAAGGGCAGGTTATTGGACATTTAGGTCAAGTGGTCCTGATGAAGTAGTTGAACTTGCAGGAATACAAGACTCAGATTCACTTTCCCTCGAACAGCGCCACAAGCTTGACGATACAATTCATGAGGCTTTTGCACAAATGGAAACTGGGTTAGGTTGTACGCATCTTGTCTAACACGAAATACATACTACAGCTGCACCCATAAAACAGCAGTAATACGCAATATCTCCAGCACTCGAAAGAATTGTGAATAAGGAGTTAGTTGATATGCTATCTAAGGACATCATCGAACCGTCCACTTCACCTCGGTCTTCACCGATTGTTATGGTTGAGAAAGGAGACGGCCAATGGAGATTTTGTGTCAATTACAAAAAACTGAATGCTGTTAGTGTCCCAGATGCATACCCTATTCCATATGTGAGCTCAATCCTTGATAGACTTAAAGACGCTAGGTACTTGTCGACTCTAGACATCAAATCAGCTTACTGGCAGATACCAGTGGCTGAGAGCTCTCGTCCTTTGACTACATTCACGGTACCAACTCGAGGCTTATTCCAATTCGAAGGAATGCCTTTTGGACTTCATTTGGCCCCAGCTACATTCCAAAGGTTGATAGATAGAGTCATTGGAGCTGATTTTGAAGCTTATCTTTTTGTGTATTTGGATGACGTCATTATTTGTACGCCCGACTTTGAACTTCATTTGAAGGTTCTTCGAGAAGTTATGGAGAGTTATTCGAGAAATACGTTATTTGGGCTATGTTGTGAATGCTTCGGGTGGGTCTCGTAGTTGATCCAGGCAAGGTGAAAGCAATCCTCAACATTCCCACTCCTCGTACTATTTTTGAGGTAAGAAGAAATGTAGGTCTTGCTTTCTGGTACCGGCGGTCCATACCTTCGTTTTCTACAGCGGTTGCCCCAATGACACAACTCACACAAAAATCCTTCATTTACGATTCCGAATGTGAAAACTTCCTCAATAGTGTGAAACAATGGTTGGTCTTAGCACCCATTCTTGCATATCCAGACTTCACCTTACCTTTCTATGTAGAGACCGACGCCTCGTATTATGGTTTGGGAGCCATACTCTCACGGAGATACCCAGAAGGAGAGAAAGTAGTTTGTTACCTCAGCCGGTCCCTTACTAAGACTGAGCGTAAATATTCCACTACGGAAAAGGAATGTTTAGCGGTACTTTTTGCAATTGAGAAATTGAGGCCGTACGTTGAGGGCACCAAGTTGATGGTTATCAGCGACCATGCGAGCCTTTAGTGGCTTTTCAATATAAAGGAATCAGTTGGGAAAAAAGCACGTAGGGCACTAAGGATGCAGCAGTACGACTTTAAGATCATTCATAGAAAGAAAAAGGACCACCTTGTTCCGGACGCTCTTTCAAGAGCTGTTTCTGTTATTGACTGCTTTGATGAGGTACTGGTAGAGCCTGATCCATCGTCGGACAAATGGTATACTGAAATGTACAAGAAGGTCACCATCCAGTTAAGTATCCAGTCACCATCCATTGTGGACCATTCAAGAAGGCACACTTTTACGGAAGGTAAAGTTACCATATCCCGGCCATTCAGAAAGCGAATGGAGAATACTTGTTCCTTGCGAAAGTCGTAACGACATAATTCAGAAAAATCATAATCCTCCAACTTGTGGTCATCTTGGAGTATCCAAAACAGTAGGGAGGATATCACAGAGCTATTATTGGCGCATCCTGCGAGCTGACGTGGCCAAGTATGTATAGAGATGCCATACTTGTCTGGGGACCAAACCAGAACAAAAACCTCCTAATGGACAAATGTTTGTCTGCCCAGGCGACCATTTCAAGGCCATGGAAACTTGTAAATGTTGATCTGGTGGGTCCACTTCCAAGATCCACTTGATACGGTAGAAAGTAAGGCAGACTTGGGTAAACTTTTTGTGATGTTCAAAAACGGCTTTCAGCTGCTTATGAAAAGAGTAGAAAACCGTATAGTCTCAGACATCGAAACGAAAACATTTTTCTTGGACAGCTTGTATGGAAGAAAAATTACGTTTTATCTGATGCTTCTAAGAAGTTTATAGCAAAATTAGTTCCTCTTAAGATTACCAGGGTTGTGTCACCATGGACCTATGAATTATCAGATAAAAATATCCATTCCGTGGGCATATGGAATGCTGAGGACCTGAAAGCACACTTTACTTTTCACTTATTCTCATCAAAAGTTTCATAGAATTTTCTATGGTTTTCACTTTACCACGTTTTTAGAACCTTTGAAGCTGATACCTATCTTTCGGAGTGATGCCTTCTGTTATTGCTCATTCATCTGATTAAGTGACAAGTTCAAAATATAACCTCCAATGTTTTGCTAAATTATATCTTCTTCCTCTGTTCTCGATATTCTTTCTGGAACATACAAATAATTATTGTTTAAGTAAACCAAATCTTTTATACTTTCATCAAAACTAGATGTTATTATTGAAATCATTCATCAACCCTGTAATGTTTCACCCTGTATATATATATATATATATATATATATATATATATATATATATATATATATATATATATACATATATATATATATATATATTTCACTATGCTCATTTTATGTCCAGTGGACTGTGAGTTGTCAGTAATGATTTTGACTGTCTTTGTTGAGTAAATAAAAACATCGAATCTAAAAGTATCAATTAATATTCCAACAAGAATATTACATTTGGCGACGAGAATAACAACCCACACCAGTGTCATTCGATACAAAATCCGATATCATAAATATTGTAACTAGATGGCAAAAATAGATCAACCGTTTTGAGATATATCTCCAGGCGATGAACATCACCAAAGAATCAAGAAAAACAGCAATGTTACTGCATTATATTGGAGAGGATGCTTATGATTTGTACACTTCCTTACCGGATTCACCATCTTCATCTTCAGATAATGAGTATGACAAAGCATAATTGCGATTATCCAATTACTTCATACACAAAATCAATATTGAGTTCGAAACATATAACTTCAGACAAGCCAAGCAGTCACATGAAGAAATCTTAGATCAATACTACGCTCGCTTGCTGAAATTATCCAAAAACTGTAATTTTGAAGACCAGAAGAAAGAAATTAAGTCACAAATTATCCTTAGTACTAATTCCACCAGAATCCGGCGAATTGCACTGTCTGAACAATTAACACTAGAAGAGTTTTTAACAAAAGGCAGAACATTTGAAGCTACCGATCATCAACTTATGGCTATTGAACAAACAGAAACAGTATATTTTTCCAAAACCAACAAAGGAAGCAGAGTGACCAAAATGAATGGAAACGATAAACACTATTTCAATCAGAAAGAACGAGAAAAGTGAAAATGTCAAACTACAAATTTTGAAACTGCCAAAGAAAATAAATCCCAGAAAATGTGCAGAAATTGTGGCAATGACTGGCATAATCAAAATCCTAAGTTGGTATGCCCAGCGAGAAATGCAGTATGTAGAGGGTGCGGCAAGAAGGGACATTTCCAAAAAGTTTGAATTACATCTGGTAGGATGAAAATCCCTCACAAACATCAAACAAGGGCTGTACTGAATGGTAAAGAAACAGAATTTATTGTGGATACAGGAGCAACTGTAAACATCATCAGTTCCGATCCAATCAGGAAACTAGCAGAAAACAAGAACATTTTACCAACAAACCAGCAAATATTTCCTTATAATTCGAATACACCTTTACCAGTCGAAGGAAAATTACCTGCCATACTTGAATATAACAACAGTAAGAAATTTTGAACCTAAATTTCCGTAATAAAAAGTAAAAGTGAATCTTTGCTGAGCTGTGAAGCTGCTATGAATCTAAACATTCTACAATTGATTAGAAGCACAAATGGTTACACCATCGAAAGTTTCAGAACAACTTTCCCCGCTGTTTTTCAAGGAGTAGGAAAATCGAAAAACTTTCAAGTGCATCTCTATATAGATCCATCAGTTCAACCAGTGGCACAGAAACATCGAAGAATACCTTTTCATATAAGGAAAAAAATGGAAGCTAAATTGATTAGGCTTCAAGCAGCCAATATTATTGAACCTGCCATTGGACCAACTCCATGGTATCACCTATTGTTATTGTTCCAAAACCCAATAGGGATACTATAAGAATATGTGTAGATATGCGAGCTCCCAATGAAGCTCTCAAACGAGAACGTTATTTAACACCAACAATCGATGATATTATTTTAGTTCTCAATGGTGCAGCTGTTTTCAGTAAAATCGACCTCAATGATGGATATCATCAGTTTGAACTTGACCAAGAATCAAGATTGTTGACTACTTCTTCAACACATGTTGGATTGTTCAGATATAAACGCCTTAGCTTTGGTGTGAATGCTGCAGCTGAAATTTTCCAAAATATCATTCGTCAGACTCTATTGAACATAACAGGAGTACTGAATGTTAGTGATGACATTTTAATTTTTGGAAAAAATCAACAAGATCACGATGATACTTTGAACAAAGTTTTCCAACGTTTGAATGTTTCGGGTTTGACAGTCAACAAAGGGAAATGTCTACTGAATAAAAAGAGTCTGTTTTTTTTGGATTTGTATTTTCTTGTGATGGAATAAATCCAGATCCAGCAAAAGTAGCAGCTTTCAAAAATTTGAAAGCCAAAAAAAATGCATCTGAAGTAAGAAGTCTTTTGGGAATGATTAATTATGTTGGCAAATTTATTCCAAATTTAGCAAGTATTACAAAATACAGTGATCTTGAAAGATACGTGTTGGACGTGGACCAAGGAACACCAAGAAACCTTCGAATTCCTGAAAAATCAGCTAAGTGAAGAATGTCATCTTGCTTATTTTGATATTCACAAAGAAATTCACCTATATGTCGATGCTGGACCTTGTGCATTAGGAGCTATCATTGCACAAGGAGATAATGAAAACCCTGAAATTGTTGCATACGCCAGCAGATCACTATCTCAAACTGAAGAACGCTACAGTCAGATTGAGAAGGAAATGGTTGCCATAACTTGGGCAATCGAACATTTGCATATTTACATATATGGTACAGTATTCAACCTCTATACTGATCATTTACCTCTTGTAAGCATACTTCAGAATCGTCGATCTGTATTTTCTGCCAGAATAGAAAGACTGTGTCTGAGAATTCAACAATACCAGTTCAGAGTAAAACATCAAAAAGGCAAAAATAATCCATCTGATTACATGTCTAGACATCCATTACCAGTAGAACATACTACGTCTGATGATGAACCTGCAGAATATGAAAACTTCGTTCTTCAAAACTCACTACCAAAAGCGATGACTCTGAAAGAAGTAACAGAAGTTTCAAAAAGAGATCAACAATTCCAATATCTATTCAAGGCTCTGAAGAACACAGATGAGAATTTGTGGAATACCAAGTTCTTACAACCATACAAGAAAGTAAGATATGAGTTAACTTCCGCAAATGGAGCAATTCTGAGGAATACAAAATTGATAATTCCAGAAAAACTTCGAAAAAAAGTTATTCAGCTAGCTCACAGAGGTCTTATGGGTTTAGTAAAGACTAAACAACTCAGAGGCAAAGTTTGGTTTCCTGGTATGGATAAATTGGTGAAAAATGAAATCAAGTCATGTCTGTTGTGTCAAGCAGCAACACCTACCAGAAGTAGAGATCCAATTCAGGTAACAGCCTTACCAACATGCCCTTGGAGAAATTTAGCAATGGATTTCGCTGGACCCTACCTTAATGGAAAATATATCATGGTATAGTTGATGAATATTCAAGATACCCAGTTTGCTACGAAATATCAAGAGTGGACTCTAAAACTGTAATAGATAAACTATTTTCTTTATTCTCTTTATTTGGAATTCCCAATCAAATAAAAACAGACAATGGACCTTTCAATGGGCAAGAATTTGGTGATTTTGCTGATCATTTTGAATTCAAACATCACAGAGTAACTCCTTTGTGGCCTGAAGCAAATGGACTTGCCGAGAGAACGGTCAGAACTACCAAGAAGACAATTTTGTGTGCAGTGATGAGTGGACGAAATATAAAAGATGAACTGGAAACATTTTTAATGAATTATAAAGCCAATCCACATTCCACAACAGAAAAATCTCCGTTTGAACTACTTTTCAACCGATCCATGCACACGACCATTCCAGAAATTGCTATTCAAGATTTGGATGAAAATTTGAAAATTGTTGACGGAAAAAACAAAGCGATATTCAAAAAGTATGCAGATGAGAGATTGCATACTAAAAAACACGATTTCAGTGATGGAGATTTAGTGATTTGCAAACAGAAACGTGTCAATAAATTTTCCCCTCCTTACGATCCTAATCCATATGTTGTTCAAGAAATTAGTGGCACAAAGATAACGGCTTCGAGGCTAGATAAACAAATAACAAGAAATTCTTCTCATTTCAAGAAAGTTGTAAAAACTGATTCAATGAATCCTGCATTGGATGTCACAAATGAATATGATGAAGATATTTATGGAAATGAGAAAGTAGATGAAGAGATTAGAAAAGATGAAGAGATTAGAACAGATGAAGAGATAAGGACAGAAGAAGATAATATGATGGTAGAAGGAAGTAGGCCAATTCAAGAAATTGTTGAAGCTGAAATTCATGAACCTCCTAGGAAAAAACTACCAGAGAGAAAAGCAAAGAGGGAAGAAATGTAATGTTATATATATATATATATATATATATATATATATATATATATATATATATATATATATATATATATATATCGGTCAAAATACGAAAAAATGCATGGAGGTAACTTTGAGTGACATGTAACCTCGAACTCGGTCACTAAGTTCAGCGATTTGCCACCAGCGCTAGTATCGCTTTTTCCGAGTTGCTTGCTGCACGTAGTTCCCTCCAACCATATATCACTTTCACGCTATGTTACTTGCTGCATGTAGTTCCCTCCAGCTATATATATGGAGTAATTGTTACACGTACTTCCCTCCGTATCCAGCTATATATATGGAGTAATTGCGTCACGTACTTCCCTCCATCAAGAAATACCGATTTACTGCTGCACGCAGTTCTGAAAAATGATATGAGAGATACGGTTTCGATTATTTTGGATAGGGATTACTCTTTTCACAGGAATTGAGTTAAATTTTGTGTTGTTTTCGTGAAAGGTCAAAAGTAATAATAGTGTGTTGAAGGTATTATAGATACTCAAATAATTAAAAATGGACTACATAATCAACACTTCCGCTCCAACCTATTCAATAGGTGTATTCGTCGGCAAGTCTCTAACAGAAAACAACTACTACCCCCAACGACCGTTGAATTATATCTGTTGGATCATTGGCAAAGTTATATTTTGATTTAATTGGGGGAACACGTGTACCGGTTTCATAGATCTTGCCAATCTTCAGCAAGGCTGGTTCTCCCAATTAAACCAAAAGACCACTTCAGCTTCTGTTGGGAGTTCCTGAGATAACAGCACTGCAAAGTAGTTCTTGTAGAAAATATTGCCAAGAATCTAAAATATATAATTCTATGGTCTAAGGGGCAGTAGCTGTTTTCTGTTAGAAACTTACTGACGATTACACCCATTGTAAACGTTAAAGTAGAAAAGTGGATTATGTAATCCATTTTTAATTATTTGATTAATTGTCTTCAGTCAAGAAGTATCGACATTGTTCTCATGGAATTAACGGTACTGTTTTTTTTCGCCTTCCGAGTCAGTGACTTCCAAAGCTTTGCCGTTTGTTCAAAGAACGAGCCCTGGGAGAGAGATGTTCGGCATGTCTCCAAAGTGATGACAAAGGGATGTGAAGACTGACCTCGATGGGTTAGTCTCTATGGGAAAGCTAACGGTGGAATTACTGAATTTACATGAAATTATCTGTGAAACAGAAAAAGATCCCCAGCCAACAAACTCGCGATGTTCCAGAGAAGTGAGTGAGCTTGTGAGCTCGGCAACACAGACGAGACGGATGGCTTTTCTCTTGGATATAATCTAAAAGTTTGTGTTGTTTGGGGCTGCAACATGAGTATGGGAACAGTATTCCAGAAAAGGTTGGATCTGTGCCTTATGAATCATAATCAACTGACGGCAAGTGAGGCACAGATGAATCGAAATGAGTGCAAGAAGCAAGCCTTTGTTGAAATTGGCACTAGCTGACAAAGCAGATGAGTTCGTATTTCTACAATCAGGAAGTAATAATTATTATTTTTGCAGACATACGGTCGCGCGTCGGGCCTTTTATATATCAGTTTTTAGCAATAACCCGGTAAGTAATCATTCAGAATGTATATTTTGAATGATAATCTAGAATACTTATTGGTAAATTCATTCACAACAGTATTCAGACCTGTTTGATTCAAAAGTAAAGTAAATGCATTCGGTTAATTTTTACATTCGATGTATTTGAAAATGGAAAACTGCACGGCTGTGGTGTCGTCCAATGAGAACAAGTAGTATTTTCCCTATTACCATATGAGTATTTTCACTCCTAGATGCGCATTCCTTCATCAGTAGGAATACTAAACTAATTAGTTCGGTATTCCTACTGATGAAGTTAACTCAGTTATTGAAATTAGTATCTAGGACTGAAAATATTTGTGTGGTATAGGAAAAAATTCTGGTAATCATAAGGTTTTTTGAGTTCCACTCCTGCCTATCAATAAAATCTTGTAACTCAATTATAATCCAATTCAACATAGCTGATCAATTTATAATGCAAAATCTGACAAATGTATATTAATGTAAATGAATTATATCCATAAGTCGAAAAAAATACCATTGTCTCTAACAATTTCCAAAAAGTGAAATGAGGCTAATATCCGTGAAAATAACAACTATTTTCCTGGCTAATACTGGGACTATACTGAAAATTGAACTATATCTGACAGATACATGTGGTAAGTTTCTCCAAGATGATGCATATATTTCCTTCAGTCGAACAGTTTCATTTCATACAAATTCAAGATGGCATCTCCAATATGGCGGACGAATTCCAATAATTTCAATTTGATTATGTTGAAAACATATATCGGGTAGTTTTTGGAGATGCGAATTAGGATTTTTTCATCGGTGAGACTGCGCTTACAAGCTAGCTCACTTTTCTGGAACACCGCAAAGTTTGGCGATCTGTCTCTGTTTTACAGATTGTTGTTGTTAAAATTATTATTTCCGTCAAACGATTGCACCCCTACGAGCAACCTTCGGAAGTCTTTGAGAGACTTGTGTGAGCTGGGGAAGACGCAGCCCTTACCCTTTAACGTGTGATGCCATGCACGAGACCGATAACCATGCGAGCCTTTGAACCCTCGACTCTTCGCTCCAAAGGTGAACCCTCTACCAGCACTGCTCTGAATGCTCTGAATCCACAATTTTTGTAGAATTGAAATCGAAACGATGGTTGATCTCAAAAATATGGAAGCTCAGTACTATTTTGTTATATTTGTTTTCATTTTTCGGAGCACTATCATAATGACGGTGTTTTCACCTTTGATTGAAGTACTGTTTAGTTTGTCCAATGTACACCAAGTCACAGTCTATACATGGTATTTTATGAATTATGTTATGTATTACAAGTTTCATTTTTAATTTTCGTTTTTTTTTTTTCAAATAACTTTCAGGATACTGACCTCAATTATACGAATATTGGTATTGGGTTTTTTTGAGGTGTCGAATTACTTTTTTGAGCGTACTTCTAGCACATTTTTCAGTGAAAAAATTGATTACTCTATTATGTCTACGTAAAAAAGCTACCCTCTTTATAAGGAACCGTTTTCTAGATATTTGAACTTGAAAATTTCTAGTCGATTATTTGATAATCGATGAATGTTGATGTAGGTATTTTGCATCTTTCACAAGATTGCTTAGGAAATGAAATTGACGTTTGAGCAAGTAGTTTTGGTTATCACATATTATGTTATAGTTGAACGTTTTGTTTAAGTTTCTGTACGTTTTAAAACACTCATTTTGAAAAAAATGGATTATATAAACAATTCTATTCAGTCCACAGTTTGGAGAATTATCCACGATCGACAATTTTTTCCATCCCATATTCAAAGGGTACAAGCTTTCCTACCACTAGACTTTCCCAATGCATTACTGTGTGTCAGTGGCTTTTGAGAAAATTGGCTGAAAATCCTCAATTTTTACTCTTACGGACGAGGCGAACTTCTCCCGAAATGCTATCACAAACTTCCATAGCAACCATGTTTGGGCTATGGAAAATCCGCTCGCAGTTAGTGGAAGACATTACCAGTATCAATTTTCTATAACTGTAGGGGCGGCAATGATTGCTAATCACTTGATAAGTCCAAATTTAATTCTTTCTTCCGCTCCTACTGAATGGCGCAACTTACAGAGACTTTTTAGAAAATGAACTTCAGAATGTCCCATAAGAAATTCGTTTCTGCATGTGGTTTATGCATGATGGGGCTCCGATCAATATCAGAGTTGTAGCCAGGGAATTCCTCAACACTGTCTATCCAAATCGATGGATCAGTAGGGGTATAGACAAACATGACCAGGCGTAGGCACTAAGGTCTCTAGATCTAAACCCATTAGATTTTTATTTTTGGGGAAATTTGAAGTCACTAGTTCACAAAACTCCAGTAGCGAACGAGGAAGATCTGAGAAACCGAATAGTAGACACCTGTGAAACAATAAGAAACACATCAATAATCCTTGAGCGGGTCCGAGATTCAATGACTAGAAAGTGGATACAATTTTGTATTCTTCATTTTATTTTATTCTGCATATTTAAAATTTCTTGAAACAGAATGTTGGTATTTCTTGTAAATTTAAGTAAAACAAATACTGGTTTTGCACCCTTGAAACAAAAATAACCAGTTCGCTTAAGGATGTCATACAGAGATGTACCCAAAAGTAATGATCTCTTCAAACTAGTGAAAAGTAATAGAATAGGTGGCGCCCCCTACAAAATCCAAAACTACTCACCTAAACGTCAAATTCATTTCCTTAGCGATCTTGTGAAGAATTCAAAATAATGGTAATAACTTCAACATGCATCGATTATCAAATAATCGTCTTGACTTTTTCCAAATATCTAGAAAACGGTTGCTTTTAGCGACTTCCAACAAAGGTACCTTTCTTACGTAGATAAAATAGAGAAATCGATTTTGTTACTGAAAAATGTGCTTAAAGGACGCTCAAAAAAGTTATGAATCTTCAAAACGAAAAAGGAGTGTATGTGGCGCTTCCTACGAGTAGGAGCAATAATAACATCAGGTTCGAATTCGACACTTCAAAAAATCTCTCAATACCAATTTTCGTTTAATCAAGGTAAGTATTTCGAAAGTTATTCAAAAAAAAAATCGAAAATAAAAATAATCCATCTTGGAAACGAAGCGTTTCCGGATATATATTTATTTGGACAATTCATATTAGAATATTGTGATGAATCACCTCCTGAAGTTCGTCAAAGTACTTTTGAATTACCCTGTATATGGTCTTCTCAAGGTTCATAAAAATGGAAGGCCCCTAAGACCCATTGTTCCATGTGTAAATTCTCCAGGCTCCAAACTTCGAAAATGTTTGAATGATATTTGAAAAAATATCATCCCTACCTTTGACCATAACGCGAAAAACTCTCTGAAGTTGTCAAGAAAATCAAATTAATTTCATTATATCTTAACATCATCATTCACCGGTAGTTCACATGAACTGATATTTGACATGGTGATCGAAAGTTGAAAAAAAAATTGTCTTACGTCAATAGACAAAATAATTTACTTTTGAAAATCTAATATCACACTGCTTGAAAATCATTTGCTTCACTCACAATGAAAATATTTATAGTCACATCGTAGGTACACCAATGGGAGATCTAATGAGCCCCAATTTGGCTAACCTGGTGATGGACCATATCATTAAAGAAGCACTTGCAATATCTCCATTTGATATTCCATTCTTATATGTATACGTAGATGATACTTTGTTAGCTATCCCAAGATCCGAAAATGATACCGCTCCTAACACATTCCATAACGTAATTTCCGAGTTGACATTTAAAATGGAAGTAGAGAATAATGACGCTATTTCTTTTTTGGATATTTTATAAATTAGAGAAGGTAATTATTCAAACACTGATTTATACAAAATATCTCGTAGCTCTAACAGATTTCAATACGTCATTTCAGCTCATCCCCTTCATCAAAAGACCAACATTATAAAACAATATAGAGATGAAATTAACAAACTGAGTCATGAGGAATTCAATCGAAAAAATCTGAAGAAACGAAAAAAAAAAATTTATTTACCAATGGTTATCCCATCTTTTTAGTTAATAGTATTTTGAGTAGAAAACCTACTGAGAGTAATAAAACATTGATTACCTTATCCCGTAAAACTAATTCCCGCAAATTTTTTAAGATTCCCAATATGACAGGTCTTTCCGAGAGGCTAAGAAAACATTTGAGTACAAACAATTCAAAAATAGCACAATATATTACGATGACTCAAAAAAATTACATTCATTCCAAATCAAAAGAGAGACACCATTGAGGAAAAATACCAACATAACTCATCAGATACCATGTGAAAACTTTGACTTGATGGCCATTTGACAAACGAAACAGTACTTGAAACAGATGGTTAAACAACATCATTACGATTGTGCTCCAAAAAGTGAAAACAAAAATAACAAAATAGCACTGAGCTCCAATCATTTTGAGGTCGACCATCGTTTCGATTTCAATTCCACAAAAATTTTGGAGTCAGAGCATTCTCTCAGCAAAAGATTATTTCTTGGAATGGCCCATGTTGCAAGTAACGGTAATAGTGCCAACTTGAATACCTACTGCAACAATTTGAAACGTATTTATGAAAACATTTTGATTACATATAAAATTAAATTTAGTAGATGGACCAAATCCAGGTTTATCATTCGAAAAAAAAAGAAAAAACTTCATATCCACTCGGTCTTTTATCACGTGAAAGAGAAAAAACAAAACTTGAATTCGTTTTAGATGAACCAATCCTTTTAGTATGATCTCGAACAAATTTTCCACTGTGAATTGTTCCAATGTTATCACTGATGAAATTGTTATTTACAACTATACTCCTTTTTTGACATTTATGATTTGAAAACAATATTCCTCATAATTTACACTCTGGATAAGTAAAAGAATTGTTACATTTGAGATTGTTTTCTGATATATGTTTTGAATTCCTAAGTATTTCACTCCCACTGTAGCTTCTACAATATTTCATTTAAACCTACACAATGTTTTCAATTCATTTTAACAATTTGATTATTTATATGTTGTATATGTCCATATCTTGTTGTTTGTATGCATGCATACTTCTTACTGTAGCCCTGAAGAAAAAGAATATTTTACCGAAACGTTGGCATTGAAATTGTAAACATCTGTGGAATGCGTTTTATTTGTCCACTGGCTCGTGATCACTAAACATTAATCAAACTTTGGACTTGAAAACAGAATACGAAAGTTAGTTTTATTGCCATTTGAAATTGGGACAAATTATAATAAAAACAATGTACGTTTGTGTATCATTTTGAAAGAAACAAAATGAAAAAAAGATTCAGGATTTTCTTCTTCGCGAATAACAAAAGAAATAAAAAAGTGATAGTCTATCTATATTGAATATATGGACATGCATAACAAAAAAACATATTTCTCAATATCTAATGGGTAAATAGGTTGCCCCGGTAGTCGGGGTGCGGCGCGGTGTGAGAGCGTTTATTTTTAGGGCTGAAGGTCCCAGGTTCCTGCCTCACTCGGATCTGGAATGATTTTCAATTCAATTTGATATATTTGAGTAATGAAATTTTGTGATTAGATAGGGGTGGAACCCGTGCGAATTACTGTGGAGTTCAAATAACCAGTGCTATCCCTAACAAAAACAATAATACTTTACGGCTGCAGTGAATCCGGAAAGGATCCTTATCTCATTCCAAAATCTATCCCATATAAAATGAAGTAAGTTATTATTTAGTGAAACACCAACATCATAAAACAATCCAGAAATGAAACTCAAAAACTCAGTTATGAGAAATTTCATTGAAAAAATCTGAAGAAACTAAAACAAGCATTATTAAACATAGTGGTTATCCCATCTCTCTAGTAAATAGTATTTTATCTAAATTTTGCTGGGATCAGAAAATTTCATTAAAGAAGCTGAAATTAAATTTTTTTTCTTTTTTTCTATTGCCAATTAGCATGACTATTTCGCTATTATTTCAATACATTTATTCAACTGGATGGGCATACGTTCCAAAGAACGGTAATAGTATTGGAGGTAACTAAGTTGTCAGAACTTCTCGTAAACATATACTACTCGGAGGGAACAACGAATTGTTTATATATGCTACTCGGAGGGAACAACGAATTGTATATATATTTACATATATAAATTTTTTGTCAAAAATTGTTACCCCTCTTTTGATGAACCTATACAGTATGTTCCCCTCTGCCCATATATGCAATTATTTTGAATAAAATTCGAAGCGGTACCCTGGAGGTTAGTCCGCCTTAGCTTTGACATGGAGGGAACAACGATCTGTGGATACATATATATATATATATATATATATATATATATATATATATATATATATATATATATATATATATATATATATATATATATATATATAAGCAATAACGTCAACTTCAGACTCGATTTTTCAGACTAATGTAAAGTTTGGCTCCAAAGTGTCATGTTTGGCCTCGGAGTCAAAGTTCGCACGACTTGGGAAGCATACAACGTCAACTTTGGCTCCACAACTTTGGACTCAAAACAATATAATTTTTATATTCGTTTGGAGTCAAACTGCCATCAAAACACGTCGCATCAGTCATTTCAAGGGGGTTCAAATTCTGAAATTGAAGGGTATTATTTAAATGAGGCGATGACCAATTATCAAATATTCATCAAAATGAAAGCAAAGATATAAGAATGTGATTCATGTTGGAATAAATAATTATGGGTGAAGAAAATATTTGATTTTCAGAATACAACCAAGCAATTTCCATTGGAAAAACCGTAGAAGATACTGTATGTACAATTAATCAATTTTACTGTACCATCAATTAATCAGATAAGGTAACCTCAAAATTGTTTATAGTTTTGAGTCCAGGAAATATTAGAGTTCTTGTTTTCAGGCACCCGTATAGTAGCTCAACTTTTCAAATAATTTGGTTCATGTGAAACAGCATCAATTACCTATCAGCTATTGATCCAGAGGTATTGTTAAATACATAAACTTCTTGGGGGTGAACCTTCAGTTCGCCCTCCTACAATTATAAGAATTGTTTTATTACTGAACTGGAAATCTAGTAAACTCACATGTATATCTACATAGCTATTAGCAAATATTAGATTAATTAAAGACCGATAGACAAAAGCACCATCTTTCAAATTATGTTCACAAAAGAGGCTGAAAATAGTGGAAGACCATGCAAAAAGGGAAAGGATAAGGAGAATGGAAGGAAGTACTTATTTCAAAGGAAAATGTGCTATGCAAAGTATTTAATCTGATTTCTTCATGAATACAGGATTAATGAAGCCCTAGCGATTGAAAAGACTTATAGGTAGTCGAATATTAATTATCATTAAACTTTCAAATTGTGTTCTGTCTCTGTATTATTTTACATTAATCGGCACCTCAAGATTAGCAAATTAAAGATGTATTGATATTTACTGTTGTCATCATTGAAGTCTTGAAACGAGTACTATATGTGTTGGTTTTTCTCATCGATTGTATCCTTACTTAATTGAAACTTAGTGTCATATTATGTACTTTTATGTCTCAATAAAATCATCATTATCATTATTAATTACACTTTACACTGGAAGTTGTTCCCACTAAATCACGATTCGTAACACCTCGTCATGTACTTCAGTCTCTAGGTGACCAGCTTGGTCCTAATGACTGAACCAAGTGTCGGGTTATTGAAAATGGTAATAGTGGAAAAACTTCAATGTATTACATCTATAGTTTGAAACCTTTGATAGATAGTACTTACTTCTTTAAATTGAATTTTTGTTTCACTATAAGACTATTTTATTCATTATCAAGAATTTCATTCATTTATGTGTAAGTGAATATATCCAAGAAGTCTGCAACAAATTGATAATAGTTTCACTGAATTGCAATCATCGAAGTAAGTTGATATGTTTCAATACAAAAAAATTTGGTTAGTGTTGCCCTAGTAATTATTTAAAAAAAAAATCAAATCCGTGAATCATTAATAAAGATCTTTTATTTTATAATACAACAAATTGTTACAGAAACAGTTGTTTTGAGCAGCATAAGTTTTCTTAATATAAAACATAATTCACATGAAAAAAATATTGTAGACTTATTTTGTATCATTTATTCAACAATTTCTAACATTCTGATTACAGCTCTCCAGAGACAACGTAAAATAATCAGTAAATAAAAACAGTTGATGGTATGAAAGTTTCCATGTCCACCAGACCATCGAAGGCTCTTTCAACAATGAGATTGGTGTTTCCTATGTTCATCCTGAAACAATATATTCCATTAAGTAATGAAAGACCTTGTATTGAAAATTCATATGAACTTGATTACAAAAGAATTGACTCGCTAGTCATACACTAATTTTTGTGTTGTTTCACTGTAAGAAACATGAAAATGATAATATTAGGCCAACAAGGAGTATCATTATTGTGATTTAAAAAACAAACTTTTGCTAGCACAGTAATCAGATGTCATTACAACTCCAATCCAAACAGTGTGATATCATTTGAGGTCGCAGTTGTGTGATATCATTTGAGGTCGCAGTTGCGAAGCTTTCAAACAAGTAGGATACTGAACTTCTTCAGGAATCTATCAGAGTGGGTACAAATACTCTCACAACTCCGTCAAGTCGAATGATTTGGTTTCAAGTGTATATTTCTGGCTTCTTGGTTGTTCTACTTCTTGTATGACATACTTCTACTGCAAAAATTAGGCATAGAAAAAAAGTCCGAATAGAGAAACATGTGATCTGTGATGATAACTAGCCACTTTAATTGAAATTTTTAGTATATGTTCGCCAATAGATACCTGGTTAATGAATAGGGTAATCATATTTATCTCCTATTAGAACAATTATTGAATTATTTACATCCTCTAAATGACATAATTTACAGGTTAAATGCAAATTTCGATTCCAAAGTCTTCTGTGATTTCTTGGTTACGGCTTCCTATCGGTGCTATTATCCAGTGCTCTCCCTCTTACTAAACATTTCTATTATGTAAAGACGGTTTTCCACTAGGCGGAAAATCAGAAGCGGATTTAAATATCTGCCAAAAAAATATGCAAAGGTTTCCATTGCCAGCTTTTTGTCGGCAACAATTTCTAAGTCACCAAATTTAGGAAAAGAAAGAAGGCTAGATATCTGTAAATGATTAAGTATAATTGATAATCACTAGGAGAATACATTTCCAAAGTTATGTAATTTATTACCTCAACGTGCATGCTAATCTTTCAGATGCAGATATAGGTTTTCGAAAAGTGGTCCTTTGTTTTTCTAGTAACAGTCCAACTTTGCTTGGGAGTAAATCGAAATGCTCTGCGCTCATTCGCATATAATTAAAATGTAGCTGTGGGTCACATCTCATTTCCCGTATCAAACAATGAAAATGGCCACTTTGACTCCTATGCTTGAAAATCTCCCTTACCCAAAATCTGTGTTACCTTTTTCTTTGATCATATTGGAGTAGGTAATTGTAATAATCTTTGGTACGGGCTATGTCCATATTTTTTCGATATTTCGAGATTATAATTTATAAATCTAGTGGAGTCCGCCAAAAGTTGAAGCGATGTCAACTTATTTGCGTATCCGCAATTAAATTGGCGGCAAAATCTTTCAGTTTCAAATCATCCAATAGAATCCTGACACTGAAAATCCGCTTCTGATTTTCCGCCTAGTGGAAACCCGTCTTAAAGAATAGGAACGATTTGGCATTTTTTCCGATTTGCGAATCGCAAAAAATTCCGTTTATTTGGAAGGGTATTTAAGGGAAGTCAAGAAATTCTGAAACTTACCTAAACTTTGATATAAGCCGAGGTTGTATCGATTGAGTAATCGAGCAAGGAAAAATATGAATCTATGATTTACTCATCGTTAAGTCGATTGAAAAACCCGTGCAAACGGCTCTCTTAGTACTTTTCGGTCGGGTTTCCGGAGGCGTATTTAAAGTCAGTCCTATCCTCAACAAGTTAACCTCTGTTCATCACATACGGCATGACAGCTATGAAATGATCATCGAAAAAATGATATATGTGTGGTGTGAATGTGTTAGCTTGATTACGATAGGTTTGACTGTAAATTTGCCCAGTAGGCATGGTGCGAACGCTGAAGAATAGCACCCCTGGATCTGTGTTGGTTTAGTGTGCGTGAATTAGCTTCTCGTGGCAATCCAGTGACTCATCAAACTCAAACCAAATAGCAGGGACCCGGACCGGAACCGTTTGGAACAGAAAACCCTAACGTTACCGATATTTTCTCGTGAACTGGAACTGAACCCATATTTTAACTTCAATCAATTCGTGGTACCGATCCTGTACCCTTGAAAATCCGCTCTATGGTCAGAAGTCACTCATCAAAAACCAAGGAGACTAAAATTTAACAAGGAGAGTTTAATCCCCATAAGACAATGGGGACACTAGTAGAAAGAGATGAAAGAACATTTGTGAGTGACGAAATGTGACGTAATAGGACGTGTCATGGCCGCCGTTCTCTATAGACAGTGACGGACTAGCTCTTGGTATATGAGAGTTACTGCTGACAGTGTTGTTGCTTGGTTCGAGTTCGACTCTGTACTCATGTCCAAGTACGTCACTACGCGTTGATGCTACAAGATTCTGATTGGCTAGGACTTATTGAACCCTCCTTGTTAGTTTAGTCTCTTTGATCAAAAACTTCATAAACTGCATTATTTTCGTATACTTCGGTAGCAACAGATTGAGAAGTGACATGGCAACCAGAATGGGAATAACATTCCAAAAAACGACATGAATATCATTCCGGAAGCAAAATCACAGCGAAAATCGCAGCTATAGAATAATCAGTAGTAATATCACGAGGGCATCGGAAATAAACGATTCTACTTCCGAGTCACCAGACGTATTCTGCGAAACACCATGAGACTCAAGATTCAAGAGAGCGATGGTTCGAGATGTGTTAAAAGGAATACGTCGAGTTAGGATTAGGTATGGGTACTACATTTTTTCATTTGCTCAAATGATATCCGTTACGATCATAAAACGAAACAAAGTGATTAAGGCTGTGTCAAGTCACCGGTCGGACAAGGCACGCGCGTTCAGTATGAAGTATGACAATGAGTCGGACCGATCAGATGATTGAAAATATTGGTCACATTACATACAGTTCTAATTAGGTCGTCAAGTCAACCAAATGACCGCGCTGGTCTAATCATATTGGTCAGACCGGAGACTTGACTCAGCCTTATTCTTCTTTAACGTCAACAGTAATTCACAATGACATTGACACTGTTGGAAGAAGTGAAACACCAAAACGGTTATACATCGTCGTCGAGGATATACTTGCTATTAATACGTGGTAACGACATAAAATTCGCAGTCGCTATTAGCTAATTTCATGCTGTATAACCAGTAGTGATACCACGAGGGCATGGAAAATTATCTATAGTATTGTGAGAACGAGTAGTATTTATTGAAATAATTTCACGTACCAACTTAGTACAAAAAGTTCTATCGTCGTGAATTCTTCAATTGTTATAGGTAATGCCTGATAGACATGAAGTCTGTCAGACTGACATTCAGATTAGTAGCAAGATGATATTATTGTTCTCCGTTGTTGTTTGGATTCGTAGTTGCCATGACAAACTGGTATTACCGGCTCGAAAGCTAGGAAGTTGAATTTATACGTATGCGAATTAGATTTTCTTTTTCACACTGATACACATGAAATATGTATATTTGTCTCTTTTATCCGTATACGAATTGGAAGTCAAATGATTCGAGAATAGCACCCCAGTTGAATTTATACGTATGCGAATTAGATTTTCTTTTTCACACTGATACACATGAAATATGTATATTTGTCTCTTTTATTCGTATACGAATTGGAAGTTGAATGATTCGAGAATAGCACCCCTACGTATTATCGAGGCATACGTTCCTTATTGGTCCTAATATTGCAGAAAGGAGGATTTCATATGACGAGAGATATTATCAGAATAACAAGTCAATTGACTCATGTTCTGTGGAAATATTTGTGTGGTACATATATATCTTTCCAATAAATGCCATTTCGTTATGAGAAGGAAGAAGTGCGTAAAGTGAACTTTTTAGCACAAAAGTGTGTACAAAAATCAAGAGTTCGTGAATTATCAACTCTGTGCAAAGTAATGTTTTACACACTGTTTATACATTTTTCAAAAAGATATTATTTTGCGTCAGATTGTACTTGGAAGTCATCATTTGATAAAACGACTAAAATTGAAAATTTTTCATTCAAAAATTACTACAGTTTGTCAAGATGATAACTGGCCTAAAAAAAATGCATGATACATTCCCGTACAAATCTTTTTTGTACTCGCGTGTTTTGTTGAACTCGATTTCGCCTTATTCATCAAACTTCACGCTCATACAGAAAAGTCCTACTTAACGAATATGAAACATGAATGACTATTCCTGAATATTACACACATTATACAGGAAACGGACCGAAAAGAATCTTTTGTACCAAGAAAAATTGTTCAAAGAGAATCGAAATAATATTCTTAGAACCGTAAAAGAATCGGAAATGAAATTTTCGATTTCCCTTGGACCCGAGCCCGAACCGGAACTTATATTTCATTTGGGTCCGGGTCCCTGCCAAAATGGCCGCAAGTGTTATTCCTGGTTGTTTTGTGTTTTTGTGTATATCCACGTGTGCGCATAAGTGCATTCATATGGTGAAACCTAATCTTCAGTTATACTTAGCGATGCCGACAGACAATAATTCAGATAATACGTGAATTCCTACCTGCAATACCATAATTTCCAGACTGCAAAGGACTAGAGACCCGTTCATACCCTAGCGAATATCCGCAATTTTTTGCGATTCGGTTCATACGGCGAAAAAATGGGGTGAATGATGACTCATAACATTTAATTTTTCATTATTTGGGGTAAGATATGATTAAATGACATGATAATTCATCATTCACCAAAATTTGTTCGCCGTAAGAGTTGAATCGCAAGAAAAATGCGAATATTCGCGAGGGTATGCATGCGCCTTAAGGCTGGATTTCCATGATTACGTGATGTTAGTCAATTTCATGCAGCAATGAAAACATGACATCGGTATTCAAATCTGACTGACAAACAGCCTTCGGGTGCAGGCACCTACGGAGAAAAGAAAGGTACGAGAGAGCTACGCTTTGGGTAGATATACAATAGATTTTTGAGCTGAAGTGTTCGCCATCCTAACCGTCATTACGAGGCAAGAGGTGGAAGACAGGTCTGATGGTGAATTGTTTTCTGATTGACTGCCAGCCACAAGAAATAATACCGATTGTCAAAGTAACTTGGCGTGAAAGTATTTCGAGATATTGACTTCTTTATTATCATTTATTGATTACGGATATCGAAAACGCCAAATTCGGATAGTTCAGTCAATGAAACAATGTAGCTTCAAGGTGTAGTGTACCATCCATATTTTGAATCGAGTGAAGTTTAGTGTGATTACAACAAAGGAATATGTCAATCCAATCCAAAGAGACTAAACTAACAAGGAGGGTTTGAAAAGCTCTAACTAACCAGAATCTTGTAGCATCAACGCGTCATAGTGACGTACTTGGATATGAGTACAGAGTCGAACTCGAACGAAGCAACAAAACTGTCACTAGTAACTCTCATATACCAAGAGCTAGTCCGTCACTGTCTATAGAGAACGGCGGTCATGACACGTCCAATTACGTCACATTTCATCACAAATGTTATTTCATCTCTTTCTACTAGTGTCCCATTGTCTTATGGGGATTAAAGTCTCCTTGTTAAATTACGTTAAGTCTCCTTAAATCCAATCGGCAAATTAAATCAAAAGTCGAGTGTAAGTTAGAAAGTGACCTATATTCAAACGGAAGAACCTATTGTGTTAGGTTGAACAGGTTGAACCGGGAGTGTTTGATTCCCATTAGACAATGGGGACACTAGTAGAAAGAGATGAAAGAACATTTGTGAAGAAATGTGACGTAGTAGGACGTGTCATGGCCACCGTTCTCTATAGACAGTGATGGACTAGCTCTTGGTATATGAGAGTTACTGCTGACAGTTTTGTTGCTTGGTTCTAGTTCGACTCTGTACTCATACCCAAGTACGTCACTATGACGCGTTGATGCTACAAGTTTCTGATTGGCTAGAGCTTATTAAACCCTCCTTGTTAAATTTTAGTTTCCTTGGGTTGAACCATAAAATTGACATTTCAGAGATCGAGAACATATTCCATCATAGCCTGAAATCAGTTTCGGTCTATTATTAGTTTAGTGCTCATTTGACAGCTCTGGAGGTGAACAGACTCACTTTCTCTCTTTTCATTATACTTGTTTGATTGTTGAATACGTCAATATTCGTGCGTTCGTAATGTGCTGATATTAAATGCAACAAAAATGGAAAAGTGAGGTTGTTTTACCTCCAAAACTGTCAATTGTTTGAGGCAAAATATGTTGAAAATGTCTTCGGATTCGTAATCAGAACAACCATTTCACTAGAACATCTCTTCATTCCTAAAAAAAAATCTGTTCTGAAAAATCTAAAATATCTGTATGCCCTGTAATTTCTTTTATGAAATTGTGAATTAGCAAAATTGATGGATACACCAAAAATGCACAGTTCTATACGTGGAATATTATGAAAGTTATGAGGATGTTTCCATAAGAATTGGGATAAAGTTCGACCAAATATCACAACAATAGTCTTTCGCAATGTGAACAGAAAAATTGCGGATTTCGGAATGGTATGTTCTCGCCTTAAGAAGTCCTGGTGCTCCAAACTATCGAAAAGAAATGCGCTTTGGTTTCAAAAGATCAGGATGCCTATGATTAATGCATTCCAAAACATTTCTGTCACGATCCTTAATTCTAAATAAATAATTTCACAAAACAACTCTTAAATTTTCAATTTGATGTATTAAGAATATAAACGTTCATTTGAAAGAGTATGAACTAGTCTTGAGTTGAGAAATTCTTTGAAATATCAAAACTGAAAACTGTAAAATGAATATGAATCTCAGCTTTACTTGTGGTAACGCTCAATCTAACTCCTAACGGGTCCTTTAGTATTTTTCTCTTGGGCATCCAGCGGCGAACATACACTCAGACCTATCCTGAGCAAACTAACCTCTGTTCACCACGAAATGATGGCTATTAAATGATTATGGAAAGAATCATTTATCCACGCAAGAATTCCAGATAGGCGATTCGCATGGACCAATTACAAAAGTTGTAGAGTGTGTGTGTTGAATTCAGAAGATTTACTCAATTTTGGATGGTTATTCTGCCTACTTGAGGTTGGTCAGGTCAGGTTGACTTGGCTAATGAACTACTCTCTTTCAACTTACGATAATTGTAACTTTTCTGTCTATAGACGTCAGTTTTCGAGGTGATTTGCCCATCATTCCTCAATTTTTCAAATCAGCTACTCTCACTTTCCAACTATACCTCGTAGAGACGCTTGAAATGTATGGTAATCTTCTTAAAGGACCCTTTTGCTGTAAGTCGGACAAACACAATTACATCAAATGTTCGGAAAATAGTGAAAGCGGAACAAAGCACTTATATCCAGCGTCGATAACACAAACACATGCGGTACATACTTGATAAGGTCAGAAATGGCACTAATCCGAAAGATGCGCAGACGAGGAGTCATTATTGTGGGTTCCAAATAATAAAAATGAGGCTCTTTCTGCAACACAGAAGGGGAATGCATGTATTTAAGATGTCTAGCATGTATTCCATGAAAATATTCTTTTGTTCAAATGATAATATTGACAATCTCCACAGTTGAAAGAAATGTATGTATTTTGGTATACTGAATAGATTTCGTTTTGGTCTGAGATCTGGATTTTTTTATATTTCGTTTGTATCTGTATCGAAGGATACTGAAATTTTTTAGTGATGATCGAAGTAAAAGCGTTTCTTTTAGTGCTTCCAGTATGAGAGTGCTTTTCTTTGAAAACTGAATAGTGAAGGATTAATAATGTTTTATCTGTCAGATTTTTATAGAATGACCTTTACAGTTGAAAGTTTCGCGAGTCACTTGTGGCCCAAGAATATATCTTAAAGGTTCAAATTTCACCAGTGACCTGCATTAGCCGTGTTTTATTGTGATTCAGAGGAGGAAGAGTGGATAAATCTCTCCAATAAAACGGTAGAATCTATTTGTATTGGATATATCATTATAGTCATTCCGAGCTGCCACATTCCAGCACAATTCCAACGAGACGGTGTCTAAACACCTTTTGAATCGTTACTGATAGTCACTTTTCTCCCATTGGTGGTGGTGGCACTGGGTTGTAGAATAAAATAAAATACCCATATCTAAATTTGACTGCTGACATGTTGACAGATTGATTCAGGTTGGATTTTTGATATGACAGTAATTTGTAGAATTTAAAAAAATTACTAATTTAAATAATAACAGTAGGATCTCATTTTATTGCTTCTGTAAACAAGAAACCATATTGCGGGAACGATGATAAATGCCATTGAACTTTGAAAGGGTAGGCAGATCCACGGATAAATGATGGTACTAGACCTACTTTGTTTTAATATGCCTAATGCCATAATTATTCAATGATTACCAAATTGGTTATAGGTTTTGCCACTTCACAAAAAGATTTTATCGTAGGGGCTTTAAAAAAATATGCCGTCTTGATTACGCTGAGATAGAACCTACTGGCAAGAACAAACAACTTTTGGCACTGCATTATCTATGGTAATAAGGAATCTTCTTCCGCCTTGGTTAACATGATTGCAAAGTTATGATTTCATTTTAGACAGTCAACACATGCAAGGAAATGGAATATGTTCCAAATCACAAAGCATTGACACCTTCAACTGTAATTAACCAATATTTCTTTGAATGCCCTCTTATCAATGATGTGAATGAGGTTAGGGACCTGAGTGTTAACATTCCAAATTGATATTCCTTCCACATATTAGATATATAATTGCTCATTCATTTATAGAGTCATTCGGTTATGTGAGTTTTCAGTTCAAACAACAAAATATTAGTTTGTTAGACGAGAATTGAACTAATTAGGTATGTTAGTCACCCATCCAAGTGGTGCCCTCAGTCAGCATTGCTTGATTTCAGCTATCGACTGTACCGACATACCTGCTACAGTTGTCTTCCTGACATAGTTGTCTTCTCGATGGAACAAAAACCCTATTGTGCTTTGCTCAGATTAATACTGGAATATAAACTGTATTTTTCAAAACAGCCGAATTAAAAAAAAATAGTGATTGTTCGATAAGGGAACAATGGATAGTAAAACTGATATCATCACAAAAAAGCTTATGAAAAAATTTCTATGCAGAAGTATTTTTTATATTGGTCGGGCTCTGACGGTAACACCACAAAAAAATTAAATAAAAAATTTGAATTATCAGTTTTTCCATAATAATTTGAAAATCAAAAATATTTTTGGAAATTTCATTCTTTCTTATAGATCGCCCTTTTGTTACGCAACTTATTTCCCATTTAACCACAACTGTATCTTCCAAATAGAATATTTGCCTTCTAAATGAAGTAATAATATTTTCTCACATTTTGGCAATTTGTTGAACATTTTTGATTCGTCAATTTCATCTGGTAATATTGTAACAATTGTTATCAGTTTATCAATAAGTAGGGCCGTATTAAAAAAAAATGAGTTGATGATGATGGTTCAATAAAGGAATGTTGGATAGGAAAAGTCTATAAAGAAGTATTTTTTTATGTTCCTCCGGCTCTGACAGAACACCTCAAAAAAATAAAATGCAAAATCGAAATATTCAGTTTCTCTAAAATTATTTGAAAATAAAAAATATTTTAGAAAATTTCATTCTTCCATATAAATGGCCCTTTTGTTATGCAATTTTATTTTCCACAATTTTAACCACAATTGTATCTAACTAATAAATTATTTGCCTTCTTAAAATAAAGTAATGTTTTCACCTTTTGGCAATTTGTTGTACATTTTCAATATATTGGAATAATTTTTATTAGTTAATAAATGAGTAGGTTAAGTTCTTGAGGTTACTTTTGTAAATTGTAAAATTGGGTTTGTTTACTAGTAGATAATAAAGAAATGAGTAAACAAATTGTTCTTCATTCCATTGTATGTTGATACAAAACATTTACAACTACACAGCTGTTTGTAACGAGTCTGAAAATACAAAATCATTAGAATAATGTCTTATGGCAACATTCATATGAGACTGTTGGCAAATCAGCACCTATCGAAGGATAGAACTATAAATGAAGTCTGTATGTGTGCACTTTCTAAATGAGTATCTGAATAAATAGTTTTTTTATTACATTGTTACTACAAAACATTGACCAACTATGGAGCTGTTCGCAGTATGAAATTCCAAAATCAATGGAATGTTTTATAGCAAAATTCGTGATGAGGGATTGTCAACAAAGCAGCACCCATCGAAGGAGACAACTGTAGGTGAAGTCTGTCTGTGTCTGGTTTCTGAAGCACTTTGCTTTGATTCACAGTCATATTTGTATGTGAACACATTGATGATATAACTTCCGGTGAACAATTTGTAGCCACGATTACCCTGTCTGATCAGAGTAATACAAGAGTTGTATGTCAACGTATTTGAAATAAAAAACTCTGTGCTGCCAAAACTGAAAGCTCGGAAACGTATAAGGTCTTTACTCCAAACCCCATAATCCGTCGTTCACAAACTGCATGGTAATGCATCTTATAGTCTAGCACCATAATATTCATAATAAACAAATCCGTAAGGTTGTTATTTCATTTGTCAATAACATTTTAATAATTTAATTTTTTATTTTCAATAACAATAACAAAACAGATTGTCAAATGCTTTCCTCTTCCTCTCTGTATTTTTTGAGCCTTGCTTGCTAGTGGTGCATGTTCTGTAACTCCAGAACATATACGTTTCATAACTAGATTAATTTTGTTTGTAATTACAATTACTTTGATTTTATCATTTTTATTACTATTCCTATTATTATTATTATTATTATTAAGTTGGTACTATGCATTTGTCGCGTATAGAAAATTGAATCGAGCAATTTCATTATTGACTGCTCCGTATTTCCCGTTCAGTTTCCTTTGCCTTTTTTGCACCTTTTTTTATCCATACCTATCGTGACTACCAAGTGGAAGGAGAGAACACAGACCGATACGAGCAGTGCCGTGATAATTTCTCTCTCGATATAAAACCGAGAACAGAACAGCCCTTGCTGTAATTTTGGCCAATTTCGCGATATATTTCGTGTGATCATTTAGTACCTAAAAACTAAATCGGAAAGAACAGGAAGAGGTCGCACCATTGCATCATCCCCTTTTCCGGCTTCCTGTCAACGTCTGGGTAAGTCAATTTTCCCATTGAAACTGATTTTGCTCGTTATACCGAATCGTTCAAATATTTACACAATTGAACAACCACCAAATATTGGTCCAGGAAAAATTATATCGGCGTTCCGAAAGTAATTAAGTACAGTCCGAGTTTCTTATTATTATTATAGGATATTATTACATAAGCGAACTCAAAACAGTGCACTTGTCCAGCACCCCTCTATTACGTGATTGCAAATGGAGGCTTCGTCCCTTCCTTGCCTGTTTGGTTGTACTTCTTGTGAGCTAGAATATTACTTAGGGCCGGTATTATAAACATCTCTCGGAGTTAACTTTAATTTTAACAGTCAAGTTAACTTCAGCTTTAAAATGGCAGTTTTATAAAAGTCTCATTTTTGAAATAAAAAGAAGAAGAAGAAGGCAAATCTGTAACCTAGAATTTTTCGCTGTTTTTCCTGAGACATTTTCTAATTTTATAATAAATAATAAAATTGCTAATAGATTTGAGAATCCTCCAAAATCTCCAACAACTACCAAGAATAATCATGTTGCATGAAATCTGAGTGTAATTAACGTGTTACTGGCGGTAGAAGATTATTTCTAACATTGAAAATACTTATAATTCCAAAGTAATTAGAACTATTAGAAATGTTGACTTATTAGTTGGTATTAGCAAATTTGCCTCTCTATGTGCCCCTTTAACAAGCATACAGACTATCGTGATCGAAATCCGTTTTAATATGTTTTCAAATTCTATTTCGTTCCACAAGATAGGTAAAATGGTTTAACCGATTCTAAATATCCTTCGACGTCGAGGGCCTTCAACAATAATCACAGCATCTCCTTCATCGTCGCTTGAAGTTCTTCTAAAATAACCAGGATATCGTTTGCTAACATTTATTGCGAAAAAAAAACAATCAAATTGAGTTTTGCTAAATTATTGACAGAAGAACTGTCGAAAACCACCATTTTCTACAAAGTTAACTTTAACTGATACCCCTTCCTCCCGATAAAGTTAACTCCTACCATTGTTTATATAGAAGTAAGATAGTCAATGTCTGTGTAATTGGTGTTGGACGCAAACGCGAGTGTCATCTAGCGTGATTAGTTACAAACATGAATATTTGACGTCATTTTAATGCAGGTTTCTTCAAAAAACCCTGATTTTAATGCTGTGTCATTGTTTCAATCATGTTACGACATGACTTGGAGGCCAGATCACTGAAGTTACGACATGACTTGGATGCGAGCTCATTATTGCCATCTACATGTCGCATCCATTTTGATCCAATTATAATCCCATAAGGTTGACTATGTTCTATATAAACAATGCTCCTACCTTTTAAAGTTAACTGTAACATGTGAGGTCATTCCACAAGTTAACTTCTAGTTGTCTGTCAAAATAGTTTTATAATACCGGCCCTTAGTGGACAGAGAGCACACAAAGGATTGACTTTCCTTGTGTGCTCTCTCTATCGCCCTAGTCTTTACGCATCTTTTAAAGCTGGCCACAACTTGCGCATGAAATATATCAGTTTTAACCTCTCACACTGGCTCAGTTCATTTATTTTATCTCGGTTCGACGTAATCTGGGAAAGTTCATTACAATTTTCATTAAATTTTCAATATCAAATTGAGATTAGACTGAAATTAATTGTGGTCAGTTGCATGTATGACTGTTTTGTTTCTATTAGGAATTCAACATTAGATGCCAGCGATGAGGAGGCGAAAGGTCGAACCACCATAAAACAGAATATTCACTATTTATTTGGTGCAAATTTCCACTAGTAATCTGTTCCCAGTCGGCACAACGTACTCGAAAGTGGTGGTTCACAAGAGCCGGTAGGATGTACTGGATAAAATGAGGAGAAAGGAACGGCTGCAGCACGTTAAATTGCTCCCTTCGTCCGGAAATGTTACCATTGAAGTGTGTTGATACTTGCATGATTTACCATATATACATCGTGAAGTTTAATCAGAAGGAGCACTCCACAGTCTTCATGTTCGGTCGAGGAAGATGGTTACAATACAACACTCCTAAATCTTAAATATATGATCTTCAACATTATTGGCATAACTCTCCAATCCAGCCTTCGATCCTACAGGACAATTTTGGGGCTGCCAGATCCACAAGATTCCGGTTCACCATCTTATCTCTCACTTTAGTAAGACTCTTTCAGACACCTTTATCAGACCTTTTTTCTAGAGAATGCTTTTTGGTAACCAGTAAAGTTAGTAGATGTTTCTCTGGTCCTTCTTCAACTGTAGCAAGCCTCAAACTGATGGATTGTGTTCCCGTAGTGTATCGAGTTTAGCAGATTTTTTTATATAGAGACCACCATAGCGATGCCCCTGGACAATCGAATATCTTCTGCCACACACTGAGCCAGCGCATAAATAGCCGTCTCCTTGAAAATGTATCGTGACTCTTCTCGCGTTATCCCGTATAGAACTTTCTGTCCATTTGAGTACAAGAGCACGAACTTCTGGAACGTCATCTCATATCCGATGGTCTGAGAGTGCAAACTTGGTCGTGATTTCAGGTGTAAGGAGCCAACCTATTGAAATGGATAACCCTAGGTTTCCCTAGGGGTGGCTTCTAGATTCGGTAGACGCGGTCACTTACTATTTTCACGATATTAAACGGACCAACTCACGAGTTCCGCAATGTCTCCAAATGGTCTCCACGACAGGACTTCTGCATTCTAATATAGCTAGTCTCCACTCTCCACTCGATGTTCTATCTCGAAGTCAAATTTCTAAAGTCTCTCGATCCAACGTGCTACTTGACCGTCGGGGTTCTTGATATGCGAAAGACATCCTTTGAATACTGTCAATAGTTCCCGCCTGTTGATACAGTACTAGCGCTTTGGTTTACTAATGGTCTTGCTGAAATAATCATTGACCTTCTCTTGCCTATTCTGGATCTGAGAAAGGACAGCTCGATGTTTCACGTTGCTGGTGACCGTGTCCAAAATGACTAGTGAATTCGGTAGGCAATAGCTAAAAACAGGTGCTGCTTTGATCAAGGCTCCTGAACAAGTCTCGGCATTCCTAGGATCAATTGTTGAAATTGGTTTGTGTGTTAAAATTTTTTTTTTGTTAATCAGCCGTCGTTTCCTTACGAGCGGCAGCCCTCAGATGTCGAAACTTGTGCGAGCCAAGGATTAACGAGGTTTAATGAACAACTCAATTTTTTTGGAATTAGTTATGTATTTTTTTCTAAAACTGTTATTTTTCGGAGGAAACCCCTCAAAAGCAGAGCTTGTGCGAGTGAGGGAAATCCGGGACCCACAGTTTAAATAAAAGTTCAATCCGAAGCAATTCTCAGCTTCGTGACAGGTGTCCGGGTATCGAACCCGGGCTGCCTGGGTGGAAGACAAACGCTTTAACACCACGACCACTTCGCTGTATTGAGTAGGTATCCAGTCACAAAGTCACAAAAGCTTGATGTGGAAATCCAGTTTTTTGGAGCTTTGTGAAACAACATTTGATGGTAGTGCTCTTTTTATTTTATTCAAAGTTTGTGATTTATTCCTATACTTCTTGTTGGTTCTTATTTTTGCTGGATTTTGGTCAAATTTCAATGGGCGTCATGTAAAGTCACAACTTGACGTTTCTTTTGGTACTTTCCGATATACAGATTTCAGAGGGACATAAAAAGAAATTATTTTCTTGCATCGAGAACCTTTCATGATACCATCAGAATGTATTGAGTACAATTTTTTTGTTATGAAAATATATCAAATTACCAATGGAAGGTGCATTTCCTGAAGTACTAATGCCACATGTTGACTTCCGGTTCTTGTTTAGAGAAACAGAATGCATAAGTACCGTAACCAAAAATATTTTAAAATTGGCACACCTTCACCAGAATGAAAACTGATGTAAATTGTGAATGACTCCGTACATAACTGGTTTCCCACTTACCACACTTTTATTGTAGACATTCCTTAGATTTACATGTAAAATAAATTGAAATTGTTAGTTATAATCAAATAAATGAATATTTTGGAACCTTTGGGTGAATAAAATTCAAGAAATAGAAACTACCCCAACATCAAAACTACGTTACAATCACACTCGAAGCGCATTTCGCCAATATTAGCATCGTCAGGGAGCTAAATGAAGCTAAGATGCTAACTCTGTTGGCGATATGCGCGTCGAGTGTGATTGTGACGTAGTTTTGGTGTTTGGGTAGTTTATATTTTTCAAACTATTGTTATAAGCTCATTCAACACTCACAGCGATTCTCAATTAATTCACATCATATTATCAAATATTATTTTTTAGAATTTTATAGAAGTTCTCATATCATTTCAAGTGAACTTCCTAGTAACTTCAGTTATGCTCATACTAAATTGACTGTGAACTCGCAAAATACAAGTTTACTTTTTTTAAGTTGACGTAGAGGAAGATGCCAACTTTGAGAAAATGATGGCAGTTAACTGTAAAGTTTACACTCGCAAAACAAAATTTGCAGCAGTTTGATATTATGTTTAGTGGGATATCTGGGGTGTCATCTGTTCTCAGGAGAGTGTAACTGTCCTTCTCAGTCACGTTGTTCAGCTGATGGATCAATAAATCCCTCTTTCCTAATATCATCGATTATTTTGTCAGCCTCTTCCTTGGCAAGGGAAAGTCTCCTAGCTGATTGTCGGATAGGATGGGCATATACCTGTATCAATATTCTATTGAACCACCTTCGTTCTATCCTCTTTTCTTGTCTGGTATAAATATGTCTTGGTACTTCGTGACTAAATCTTTTAGTTTATGCTGTTGAGCTGCTTTTTTTGTCTTTGAAAGTGGGAACGACCAACTTTTCCAAGTTGATGGCTCCGAATCATCGAGGAGACTGACGAACAGGTCACTGGAAGATTTTTTTTAAAACTACTCACACACAATAAATTTTTCGGAAGAAGGGATGCTTTAATTGCAATTCAAGACTATTCTACAGAACACATTTAACGTTTAACGTGTACGTGTGAAAAAACAGGGCTCGTGCAATCACTTGAGTAAAGGGTTGTTCATACCCCCGCGAATTTCGCAATTTTTCTGCGAATAAAATGACTGCGAGTCATGCCAGACCAATCTTTAATGCAGAACCATGTCGGCAGCCATTTTATTCGAAGAAATATTGCCAAATTCACGACGGTATGAACGAGACTTAAGACTCCACGGACGGAGTGTTGATTACTCGAAAGAGAGTGTTTTGGTGTCTAAGAAGAAGAAGCAAAAATCGTCATTAACCTGCAATTTGCGAATTGATCTTGGCAAATAATATTGAATTTGAATAGGACATAAATATGAATACCAAGATATGTATTGGCGTAGGCGAACTGAAAGTTTAAATGAGAGTCGTTAGTAATCATCACAGGTTTCACTACTCTAGGATTTTTTCAGGTCGGAATATTTTAACTACCAGATTAAAAACAGTGAAGATTATCCTTGCACTTGAAGGATTCCAAGTTATTTTTTGGCAGTAAAAGAATTTCCTTCATGAATTAGTCAACCAAGGAGAAATATGAAAGACTTCTTAGAAAATCAAAGGATGCCTGACATATAAACTCGAAAGCAAAACATTTGACTCAGCAGAGAATGTGTATTCACTCTGTTACAAATAAAGTTCAATATCCTATTGAAAAGCTTCAAATGATTGGATCGAACTGTATTGAAGTCATCATCTTGAGAATTTATTTAACACAAAAGAGTCAACAAAGAAAAGATTTTCATGACACAAAAAAATAATCAGTTCAAAATAAATTCATTGATTCGCAAGCGCACTGTAGGGTGATCAGTCGTTGCTTGGTTGAATGAGCAAAATTCGGGAAACCCGTTGGTTTTGAATATTTTTGGCATCTGTAAAGCTGAACAACATATTTTTATGAAGCACAATAATGATACTCCTAATGTTTTTATTTTCATGAATAGTTAGTGAGTCTTATTTTTCTCTCAATACCTCACTTGAATATTTCATTTCAGGATGAACTTGTACTTGAATACATTGTCTCAGGATAGACACTATACCCGCTACCTATTCTCATTGTGAAAAGAGCTGGTGAATATGGTGAATATGGTGAATATGGTGAATATGGAAGCTTTTATACAGGGAATTTTCAGTTGAAGTAATTTTTCAGGTTGCCTGTGGAAACGATGGGCACAGGATAATTATTACAATGTGTCTGAAATTGAACAAATTGTTGAATAAATTATTCTAAATACGTCTTTTTTTTTTCGATTTAAATTTATGTGGAGAATTTTTTCACAGCAAACAATTATTATTTATGAAATTTTTCAATAGTTTTTTGAAATATAGGTAATTCACTAATGATTCAAACAATTCCTTTAGTTCATTTACTTTCGAGGCTGGGCAAAACATACCATGTTGTTTTTTGTTTTGAAAGATATAGAAACTTACTTTGAACTATCAGAATTTTTTGATGAATTTAGTTACAGATGAATGAATTAAATCATTGATACTGAAAGGAAATTCTAAACTTAAAATAGAACAAAGAGAGGATAACTACTTGCATCTTACGGTTCAAAACTATTGCTGTAGTAATGAAAACATTGAAGTTTTTCTATACCCAAACTACCATTTTCATGACTTACTCTTGGTTTTCAGTCAAGAAGTAATCTTTCTACAGAAGTTTGTCAATTGGTTACTGAAACAAATTTTAAGGTGTTTTTTGACTGAGAAAATTTCTTGTTCACAATGTGAAAGAACAACTCATAAACAGTTCACAATTTAAAACTTTAATAATAATATAATTTCTTAATCAAGGGGTGCACATTGGTTGTGCACTAACAACAATATACAGAATACAATTTGAGGTGCTTCATTTTACTTGAGGTCTTGTTCTGCTCCCTCTCGTGTGGAGGAATTTCACAAGTAGATGTCACTGAATTTGGAAGATACTGAAATCAAATGAAAAAATTTAAAGTAATAATAATAATGTAAGTTGAAGAACGTTAATATATAAGGAGGTTCATCTCCAATAAAAGAAGGCTAACCCACTAAATTTATTTAAAATGTGTTGTATCTGACGGTTGGGTGGAATAGGACAATGCAATTGTCACAGTTGAATACTAGAAATTAACAAGAAGAGTTCAGATTTATGAACAAGTGAGAGTTGTTTCCTGCAAATTCAAAAATCACTTTGTTGAACTTCCCGATATAGTAATCATCGAAAAATCTCACCATTTGGTGGGGTCGGAGAAAGCGTTAGACTCTAAGACTGATTTTATTTCAGATGACTGTGATATTTGTGAGTCTTAAATTTATGTGAATTACATGATGGAAACGAAATAGTTTAATCATGAGTGTTGATTACAAAATTTCATCTAACTCCTTTTGAAATGAAAAAAATTTAGGTTTCTAAGTTAAAAGCACAAATAAATTAAATTTTGTCACTACTTGGGAGTTGGTACTGATACTATAATATGAAAAATACTTGTGCTCTAATGAAACAGGCAGTTGAATAAAAGCTACTGAAGTTTCAAAGCAACTTAAATTTGACATTTCATAGCAGTTAGATCAAAGTAATGAACATGCAAAAGACTGAAATGTGATAGAAAAAAAATTATTCTCTATCTCTCTAATATAGAGAGTTTTTCGGCCATATCATTTCCTTGAGTAGGACTAATCTTCTTGTTCTGTTGGATACTTTATGGATAGTCTCTGATCAATTATGGTACAGTTTGAAATGTTTCAGTTGAGAAAAAACCAGCATTGGTTTGATACGCTACACTGAAACACCTTATATAGGTAATTTTATAAGAGTGTCTCGTTGGTATCAAACAATATACAAAATATCAGAATATTAAATCACAAATCAGAGCAATCAATCAGGGGATCTTGTTGACTAACCTTGCACATCAAAGGAGGTTTGCATGGTCCAGAGTACATTGCCACAGAAACCAAGGAATCATTTGGATTTTCAGCTGCTTCAGAAGGAATAGGCCAGAATGATTCTATCGCTTTGATGAATAGGCAAACCATCTACGTATAAGTCAAGGATATAATGCAATTCATCATATTTGTACTTTCCTGAAATTGCAATTGTGGCGAAACTGCTCAACTACTGAAATATCCCTGCTTAATGAATGCCTCCAAGCACAAGTAACTAACATAAGTGTGTAGGCCCAAAACATGTTGATAATGGTACAGAATTACCATTTCTTTTCACTGCCACCATTGGACCAACAATTTCAGCTTAAGCCTAAGTACCAGATTTCCAAACATTCGTGTTTGCTGAAAAAGACTAAAAAGGTTTAACATAAAATTTTTAACAGGACAAAAAAACACTCGGTCATTATATGTTATGGGCCATAACCTAACTCACTTCTGATCAGATTACTTGTGCAATTGCCATTTCTACATTTTATATTTCAATAGTTCACTACAAATATTCTCTCACGGTGATCAATATTGTTTTTTTTTCCCAAATAACTAAAAATTTTCTTCAAAACAATAACTTCTTGTCATTTAGTAAGAGACAGATGACAAATTTTCCTTCAAAACCCCTTTCAAAAACCCAGCTTCTCCGTACCGACCGTTAAGCCAAACTTGACGTAGTTCATAACAAAATCTGAAGTTGAAGTTGACGTTATTTCGGAAAATATGTACTGGTACATATCGAATGTACCGGTTCATGATTATACCGGTTCAAAGATGTACCGGAGTCAAAGTTGACGATATTACTATATATATATATATATATATATATATATATATATATATATATATATATATATATATATATATATATATATATATATATATACATACTACTATCTTTAGCAACTCAGGAAACATACATCCACCATACATTAAAGACTCAGGCGAATTACAACCTCAGTATACTGACGCCACAATGTCATCCTTAATTTTTGCCTCTACTGAACACTTTTTTATTACCAATTTCCAACACTAGAAGCCTCTGATGCGAGTTGAACATGTTGGTTTGTCAGAAATCTGTACATTGTTTGAGGTAAAGTAGAAATCTGAAGAAGAAGAAGAGTTTGCATGAGGCGGTAATGTTAGAACTATGATGAAACTTGTATATATTAGTTCAGCATTCTACCACGTGTGGCGTACACGTCATATACCTACGGAATATATTTTATCTGTTTCAGTAATGTTGCGAACTCACTGATATGGCAACATGGCAACGATTATTACTAATCTCATTCTTGGACAGTTCAAAGCAAGTATGACTTCTTTACGCGGGGAAGTTGGGAATTCATAATAGACTGAAAATAAAGCCTGCATATTATGGATGTTGAAGAAATTTTTTTTCGGGCATTTATGAAGATACCGTACACGTACAGGGTCATTCATTGAAAATTAACTTCCATTTTAATTTTATTAATACATATAAAAAACATGTACAGCTGTTACTGATTTTTTTTTAATAGTTATCAAGAACACAGAAAGTATAAAATAGATATTTACCATACAAGATCATGAAGTAGGACTTTATGTATGAAAGTGAATTTTGTTGAATGAGGCAGAGCCGGAGTTCAACAAAGCACGCGAGTGCAAAGAGTTGTTTACAAAAATGTATCGTTAAATGTGTTTTCTACGACAGCTATTGTATAGGCAAATTGCAGCGATTATATCATCAATTTGAATGTTCAATCTGAAGTTTTGAATTTTCTTCATGTTATCAAATCACTTCCGAGTAAATTGTATGCAAAAACTTTTTTCAAAAATTGAATAATATATGAATAGTGTGTAAAAAATCTCTTCATGCACTGTTGATGTACTTACGCATAAGTGATTTTGAACGCACTTCTGCGAAAAAATATAACTTTACGCCCTGTGGAAGGTGTGAGAATCCTTATTTAACGCACTGTCGTAGAAAAATGAATGTTTTCACTTGAACACTCAGCATTTGAAAAGTTTAATAATTACTAGTTAATAAAACACTTATTGTCAAATCGTTTATTAATATACAGGGTTAGCCAAATGTATGGACCCGCCCATTTTTCTCAGTTGAGTTCGAATGAAAGTTGAGAGGTATTTCGCTCTGCACCTTTCTATGGATTATGATATTTTTTAGATGTGCCGTTGGTGGAGAATGGAATGGAACCTTATGTCATATTTTTAGTATCGACAGAAAGCCTGGTTTTCTCTAATTTTACTAGTACTGATATTACTTTTACTATCTCGATAGGTACAGTATGTTTCGTATTTTTGTGTCCACCGCTGTAATTCACTTACCTATTGCTTAATTTGTTCAAAAATTTTATCAGTCGGGGAATGTAGCCAGTGGGATATTTTAGGCGATATGGTAATTTGATTCAGACAGTGGCGTACGTAAGTTATTACAAAAAAAAATATTCTTTATGTGCTACATTGACAGTTGTTTCATTCAAAAATTTGTTTTCAGGACTAATAAATGATGGTATGTAATAGCCGCACTACAAATGTTGTTCGGCAATCTTCTTTTTCATTCATAGAATACTAATTTTTTGAACTATTGCAACAAATGATTATTTTTGTTTTTTTTCTCTTACCGTCTATTTAGGAAAAATTCAGGAATATACGTACGTATACCTACGTACGCCTCTCTCTGAATCAAATTGCCATATCGCTTGAAATACTTAACTGGCTGCATTCCCCGATTGAGAAATTTTTTCATCAAATTAAGCAATAGATAAGTGAATTACCGAGGTGGACACAAAAATTGGAGAAACACTGCTCCTATGAAGAGAGTTAAAATAGTATTAGTAGGTACTACTGAATTGATAAAAAAAACATGCTTTCTAGAGATACTAAACATGGCATAATGGTTCATCAATGACCAATGGCACATCTAAAAAATATTTTAATTCATAAAAAGGTTCATAATGAAATGCCCTTCAACTTTCATCCGAACTTTTTTTCGATAACCCTCATATTAACTAACATTTGACTATGTATATAAAAGTGGAGTAACAAATCACTGTCATTCAAATTGTCCTAAATTAAAAATAGTTAAAAGTGAATATTTACTTATTACTATCTTCGGCACCTCAGGAAACATGCAACCACCATACTTTAAGGACTCAGGCAAACTACAACCTCGGTATACTAACGCCACAATGTCATCTTAAATTTTTATTGTTTGCTCTTTACGAAAATATATCAATATTTTTCTCACGACGGCTATAGTATAGGCAAATTGCAGCGATTTTATAATTGATTTGAATGTTCAATCTGAAGTTTTGAATTTTCTGTATTATCAAATGACTTTTAAACTTTTTTCAAAACTGGGTAAATATATGAATAGTGTGTAAGAAATTACTTCACACACTGTTGATGTTTTTAGGCACAGGTGATTTTTTACGCATTTTTGCGAAAAAGTATAACGCAGTGTGGACCGAGTGTAAAATCTTAGTTTTCGCACTGTCGTAGAAATATTATTTTTTATATTGAACACTCACATTGAAAAATGTTTATATTGAATCTTTTGATCATACTTAGCTGGAAAGTTGAAATCCGATAAAAATGAATTAACCTAACAATTTGGACCGAATCTAACTATGATCACAAAACGGGTCCGCCATCTTGAATTTTTGAATTCTGACAAAAGAATCATAATTTCGAACCCCGAAAACTCCCAGATACCAATTTTGAATATAAACGGACCATAATCGCAAAACTCATTTTGGAGTCGCCATCTTGAATTTTTCAATTTTGACAAAATAATCATAATCCCGGACCCAAATATACTCAAATGACAATTTTGAATAGAATTGGCCCATAATCCCAAAACTTGTCTTCCATTTTGGAGCTACTATCTTGAATTTCTCCATTCTATCAATAAAATCACAAACTCCGACCTAGAAAACCCCCAGATACCAATTTCGAGTCGAATCGGACCATTATCACAAAATGGGTCCGCCATATTGAAGCCGCCATCTTGAATTTTTTTATTTTGAAAAAAAAATTATAATCTCCCAAAACCAAGATACCAATTTTGAATTGAATCGAACAACAATCTCAAATCTCGTCCGCCATTTTGGAGACGCCATCTCGAATTTTTGAATTTTAACAAAAAAATTATAATCTCTGACCCCGAAAACCCCCAGATATCACTTTCGAATAGAATCAGACCATAATCGCAAAACTCGTCCGTCATTTGGAGCCGCCATCGTAAATTTTTGAATATTGACAACAAATCATAATCTCCGACCCGGAAAACATCCAGATACCAATTTCGAATATAAACGGACCATAATCGCAAAACACTTTCGCCATTTTGGAGTCGCCATCTTGAATTTTTTTATTTTGACAAAAGAATCATAATCCCCGACCCAAATATCCTCAGATAACAATTTTGAATAGAATTGGCCCATAATTCCAAAACTTGTCTTCCATTTTGGAGCCACCAGCTTGAATTCCTCAATTCTAACAATAAAATCACAATCTCCGACCTTGAAAACCCCCAGATACCAATTTCGAGTCGAATCGGACCATTATCACAAAACGGGTAAGCCATATTGAAGCCGCCATCTTGAATTTTTGAATTTTGACAAAAAATCATAATCTCCCAAAACCCCTAGATACCAATTTTGAATTGAATCGGACAACAGTCTCAAATCTCGTCCACCATTTTGGAGACGCCATCTTGAATTTTTGAATTTTAACAAAAAAATTATAATTTCTGACCCCGAAAACCCTCAGATATAAATTCCGAATAGAATCAGACCATAATCGCAAAACTCGTCCGTCATTTGGAGCCGCCATAGTGAATTTTTGAATATTGACAACAAATCATAATCTCCGACCCGGAAAACCTCCAGATACCAATTTTGAATAGAATTGGAACACAATCACAAATCTCGTCCACCATTTTGTAGCCGCCATATTGAATTTTTGAATTTCAGATACCAATTTTGAATATAAACGGACCTTAATCGCAAAACTCTTTCGCCATTTTGGAGTCGCCATCTTAAATTTTTCAATTTTGACCAAAGAATCATAAACCTTGACCCAAATATCCTCAGATAACAATTTTGAATAGAATTGGCCCATAATCCCAAAACTTGTCTTCCATTTTGGAGCCACCATCTTGAATTTCTCAATTCTAACAATAAAATCATAATCTCCGACCTTGAAAACCCCCTGATACCAATTTGGAGTCAAATCGGACAATTATCACAAAACGGATCCGCCATATTGAAGCCGCCATCTTGAATTTTTGAATTTTGACAAAAAATCGCAATCTCTCAAAACCCCTAGATACCAATTTTGAATTGAATCGGACAACAATCTCAAATCTCTTTCGCCATTTTGGAGACGCCATCGTGAATTTTTGAAAATTGACAAAATAATCATAATCTCCGACCCCGAAAACCCCCAGATACCAATTTCGAATAGAATTGGACCATAATCGCAAAACTCGACCGTCATTTGGGCCGTCATCTTGAGTTTTTTAATGGTGTCAAAAGAATCATAATTCCCGACCCCGAAATTCCTCAGCTTCCAATTTCGATTCTATTCAAATTATAATTAAAACTAATAATCAAACCATTCACCCTCATTCTAATACTTCGACAATAACAAATCATTAGTATTCGCGATAAAAATGAGTGAAATTTCACGCCATTGAAGATTCTTTACTGTTTGTAGGTATACTGGGAATAATACCAGTAATTTCTATTCATTAATAAAATCCGATACTATTTCACTCACCTTTAGAACTCTTTGCGGTCAACATCATTTTGTAGGCTCTTGTTGATTTGTTCATTTTCAATTTCCACCAGTACCTCACACAAACAGACTTGAAAAAATCATCCGTCAATTGAAAGTATTGGACGCTGGGTAGCTAGGAGATTCCCACAATAACACACTAGACGTGGCAATAGACGTGGCAACAATGCCTGACGTTATAATGTATCGTATATGAGTTTTTAATGTTCACATTTCGGATAAAATATACAAAACTGACGTGATAATGACAGTGATTTGTGAAGAGGTGCCAAGGTACTATCAATAGTGAGAAAACGTATTTTATTATTCTCATATTAGTACCATCTGATCGGTTTAGGTGGGGATAGGGCTGTTCGTGATGAATATACATGAGCCAAACTCAGGCTATACTTGATTCTTCAACAAGACGCTGTAAGGTATGCGATCTGGTTTGACGTCTTAATGTTCATAGATGTAAATATATATATATATATATAGTGTATATAGTGTTTATGCATATTAAACGGTGGCGCCCCGTAGGGAGAGAACAGTACACTACATCGTGTAACTGTACATATATACCAGACGAAAATGCCTCCTTAGAAAAATTTGTCTAACGACGTTTTATGAAGAATGAACATGATATACACATGGGTTCGTATTGGCCTCCGATTTTTCGAATGTGCCTCCGATTTTTGAGGCGTGTTGTTCCAGAGCGTATATATATATATATATATATATATATATATATATATATATATATATATATATATATATAATGAGTTTGCTAAATATTTGGGATATGCAGCAGGCCAATAAGAGTACTCTATTACACAGATTCCAAGCTTTCGATAATCTTCATTATCATCATCAGGGATGCTACAATATGAGAAAGACACGTAAAATTCCCATGAAGTAACAGGCAGGTTGTAACTTACAGTGTAGTGAGGTTAAGCGGCGTTAATGTTAAAATTGTACATGAAAAATGGTCGAGACTGGAGATAAAAATTCATTACTAAAATTTTGTGTTGTTTACTACAAACACCTATAACATTACTATTATTTTAATTGATGCACATTTCACGATTTTCACGTGTTCTTCCTTGAAGAGGAAGTACGTCTATCATGCAGAAGCAACAGGTTCACGAGCATGACACGACAACTGACATGGACCATGACAGACACGGAATCACGCCATGGTGTCCTGTGAGCCCGCGTACCTCTTGGCTTTTAAGTAAACTGCAATAGTGTTAAAATTAATGAAATGGTTACATTTATGTGAAATTGCATACCTAATGCTAGAATGAATGGAGAATTATAATTATGAAGATGAAGATGCAAAATGAATGATTCAATCTGTGAAGAGAGTATCATCGGGGATAATCTGTTGATTATCTCTGACACTTGGCTTGTCAACAAAAATTAAATAAGAGTAAATTTCACTTAAGTGATTTACATCTGTTCTTTTATTTAGAGGATTTTCTGATTGTGCTATGTGAACCATTTCTAGAAAAAGCCTCTTGGCAGTATTTTTTTCTGTGGATAAAATTTTTACTGAGTTAAAATCCATACAGTGTCCCTCCTTATAGACATGCTCACTCAATGCACATCTCTCCGGGTGCAATCTACTGTCACTTTTGTGTGCAGAAATGCGATCTTTCAACATTCTTGAAGTTTGTCTAATATATTGTTTGTCACAGTTATGACACGGTATACAGTAAACCACATCCGAGCAGCTGTTGCAAGGAGTCCTGTCCTTTAATTTGGAAAAAATTCTCATGAGAGGTAAAACATCTTTATTAGCAATTTTAATATTGTCTGAAAAAGATTTGAAAATTCTGGATAATCCAGGAGTGATATCTTTAATAAATGGTAAAGAGGCATATATGGTACGTGGAGGGGTAACCTCTGCAGCCTGAATATTAATTGGAGTTATTGACAAAGAATTATTTTGATGAGGATTTATCATGTTTTCAATGGATGAATTCAATTCCAACCAATAGTAACAAATTGATCAAGTTAGCCAAGTTGAATGACGAAATCGATGACGTACTTGCAAAAAAATTAACTTCATATAAATCTGTTTCCCCAAAATTTTATGCATTTCCAAAAATTCACAAACCGACTTTGTCTGGTCGACCAATAGTTGCTTCAATAGGAGCACCCACAGAATCCATAGCATCCTTTCTTACTGACATTTTTACAAAAGCATATGATTTTGACAACGAATATTACATTAAAGATTCTTTTCAAGTTAATAATATTTTCAACAAGTTTAAACATCCAAATAATTTTGTTCTAGCTAGTCTAGATGTTGTTTCTCATTTCAGCATCGTGTACTTACAGGCTTGCTTAAGAGTAATAGAGAATAAATGGAACGTCATTAGTGGTTTTTGCAGCTTAACTAAAGATACTTTTTTGAATTTTATAACTTTCCTGTTTAATAACACATATTTCACGTTCAATAATAAATACTACAAGCAAACTTTTGGCACCCCTATGGGGGCAAATATAAGCCCAATACTGGCAGCATATGTCATGGATGATTTGTTAGACAAAGTCACATATGTTCTCCCATTTAAACCACCTTTACTCAAAAAATATGTAGATGACATAATTATTGCAATTCCTGCAGATACCATTGATGAAACCTTGTTTATCTTTAACAGTTACGACCCACATATACAGTTCACCATCGAGAGAGAAAATGAACACCACAGCGTTCCTTTTCTTGATACTCGATTTATCAGAACACCTGATAACACCGTGCTCATCGATTGGTATAGTAAACCTATGAGTTCGGGCCGTTATATAAATTATTGGTCGTACCACAAACAAAGTATGAAAGCCAATCTGGTCCAACAAATGAAAACAAGAGTCATCAAGATATCTGATAGTTCCTTTCACAACAAAAACCTTAATATTCTGTATAACCTTTTTCTTCAAAATGCATATCCGGCATCATTCCTCAAAAAAATTTTGTACAATAATTCATCCATTGAAAACATAATAAATCCTCATCAAAATAATTCGTTGTCAATAACTCCAATTAATATTCAGGCTGCAGAGGTCACCCCTCCACGTACCATATATGCCTCTTTACCATTTATTAAAGATATCACTCCTGGATTATCCAGAATTTTCAAATCTTTTTCAGACAATATTAAAATTGCTAATAAAAATGTTTAACCTCTCATGAGAATTTTTTCCAAATTGAAGGACAGGACTCCTTGCAACAGCTGCTCGGATGTGGTTTACTGTATACCGTGTCATAACTGTGACAAACAATATATTGGACAAACTTCAAGAATGTTGAAAGATCGCATTTCTGCACACAAAAGTGACAGTAGATTGCACCCGGAGAGATGTGCATTGAGTGAGCATGTCTATAAGGAGGGACACTGTATGGATTTTAACTCAGTAAAAATTTTATCCACAGAAAAAAATACTGCCAAGAGGCTTTTTCTAGAAATGGTTCACATAGCACAATCAGAAAATCCTCTGAATAAAAGAACAGATGTAAATCACTTAAGTGAAATTTACTCTTATTTAATTTTTGTTGACAAGCCAAGTGTCAGAGATAATCAACAGATTATCCCCGATGATACCCTCTTCACAGATTGAATCATTCATTTTGCATCTTCATCCTCATAATTATAATTCTCCATTCATTCTAGCGTTGGGTATGCAATTTCACATAAATGTAACCATTTCATTAATTTTAACACTATTGCAGTTTACTTAAAAGCCAAGAGGTACGCGGGCTCACAGGACACCATGGCGTGATTCCGTGTCTGTCATGGTCCATGTCAGTTGTCGTGTCATGCGCGTGAACCTGTTGCTTCTGCATGATAGACGTACTTCCTCTTCAAGGAAGAACACGTGAAAATCGTGAAATGTGCATCAATTAAAATAATAGTAATGTTATAGGTGTTTGTAGTAAACAACACAAAATTTTAGTAATGAATTTTTATCTCCAGTCTCGACCATTTTTCATGTACAATTTTAACATTAACGCCGCTTAACCTCACTACACTGTAAGTTACAACTTGCCTTTTACTTCATGGGAATTTTACGTGTCTTTCTCATATTGTAGCATCCCTGATGATGATAATGAAGATTATCGAAAGCTTGGAATCTGTGTAATAGAGTACTCTTATTGGCCTGCTGCATATCCCAAATATTTAGCAAACTCATTATATATATATATATATATATATATATATATATATATATATATATATATATACATGCAAAATGTCTTATACACCACCAGAATATATACGCTCTGGAACAACACGCCTCAAAAATCGGAGGCACATTCGAAAAATCGGAGGCCAATACGAACCCATGTGTATATCATGTTCATTCTTCATAAAACTTCATAAAACGTCGTTAGACAAATTTTTCTAAGGAGGCATTTTCGTCTGGTATATATGTACAGTTACACGATGTAGTGTACTGTTCTCTCCCTACGGGGCGCCACCGTTTAATATGCATATACACTAAAAATAATGGCCCTGTAGACGAAGCATCCGTATAGTCTCCACTCCAATAGGCCTCTGAAATATGGCAACGCTGTGTGGAGGTGAATTAGAGCGATGGAGTTATAAATGTATTTATAATTTGAAATTCACGTTTTTCGCAGCTTTGCAAAGGTTGCTATTCGGACTCCAAATATGTAAGTGTATATAATCGGCAATGGTCGTCTAGCCATATCGCGATTGCAGTCCAATAGTTTACGAATCATACATTTTTGAACATTCCGAAAGAGGTATTAGAAATTAACAGAATTGTCAATGTTGGTGAGAAAATTACTGTGGTACTTTTCAGGGATATCGTAAAAACAAACGAAAGATAGGTAGAAATTGGTGTTCTTCTTGAATTTCGAGAAGTTGTATGTCTTGAAAAACCCTTCCTACTCGAATAATTTCAAAGCTTTGCCGTTGAATTAATAAAAGAGTCCTGTTTGGACAAGTATCTATCACAATAAAAACTGCTTGGTAGTCATGCAGGAACGGGATACTCGCGACTGACAAAAATGTAGGTATCCCAATAGTTTTTGTGAATAAGCAGATTGTAATGTACACGATATTTCTACTTCCTGTATTGTTGCTACACCATATATATATATTGATTGATACAGTTGACACTGACAGTATGTAATAAATTGTTGAAAGATAAACCTGGTCTCGTATTTCCTCGGCCTGCAATACACAATAATTGGCGACGAAGGACAAAAATCGACTAACCCAATTCACCGTTTCACAAAGATCCACTTTCACGTTGCAAATTTATCACGCCCAAGTCAAAGTTTCACGTAATTTTTCCCGTTGTTCGAGTACAGCTTTCCTCAAGTCATCAAGTGCAATTAGCAAGAATGGATGAAAATCAATTGAAAAAATTCATGGACACGTTTATTGCCTCTCAAGCTGAGATGGTACAAACTCTGGTTCAGCAGTTACGCAGTGAGCCTGACAAGGATAACCTTGCCAAAGTGAGCCTGTTTGAAAACTTCGATCCTCGCAAAGAAAAATTTACATGTTATATCGAAAGATTTGAAAATTATTGTACCATGAAAAACCTGTCTGATATCGAGAAAAAAGCCCAACTTTTATGTGGCTCCATTGGATCTACGCATTATAATGCTTTAGCGGTTTTTCTGGGACCAGATAAGTCAATAACATCGCTAGAATATAAAACTCTCGTCGCAGAACTAGAAAAAATGCTCACGCCTAAAAGAAGCAAGAGTGTGTCCCAACACTATTTTTTAAATATCCACCAGAAGGAAGGCCAATCTATTTCGGAATTTGTTGCCACACTACAGCAGGATTTAGCTGTTTGTGAGTTCAAAGTGGAGTGCTCATGTAACAAAACTGTTTCAGTGAATGACATGTTTCTCAGAGCGCAGTTCATCAGGGGATTGCGTGATAACTAGATAAGGGAACAACTTTTACAGTCTACAGTGGCTAGTTTCGATAAAATTTTGGAAAAAGCTACAGCTTTGGAAGCTGCCCGCATTGAAAGTGCTGAACTATCAAAAGAGTCAAATTCAGGTCCCGCTACAAGACACAGTGATACGTACCGCCTCACTAGGTCGTCACAACGTTCTCGCAGTAATTTTGGTGACAGATATCGCAACCGTGACAGTTCACGAAACAGCTCGCAGAATCGCTACCGATCGCCTAGCCCTTGTTTCCGTAGTGACAGATACAAATCAACTGGAGCCAGAAATCGATTTCAAACCAGGAATCGCATTGATTTTAAAGCATTGGGAATACAGGATTTGTGTACGAGATGTGCTGAAAACTCTCACCGAGTGGCTGAGTGCCAGATAGACTACAATGCAGTTCATTGTACATCTTGTAACCGAAAACGGGCATGTTTCACGCGTTTGTATAGCCACACTTTCGCAAAATTTGAAACCTAGTATATCGGATTCCACAAATACAATCACGGATGTAGAGGTCGTTGACCGATCTTATGGTATTTCCTGCCTTGATACGGAAGTTGTTGAACTTTTCGAAGTTGTTTCAGATGCTGACAAGTATATTGTCACAGTACTCATTAACGGCAAATCGCAATGCATGGAAGTTGATTCTGGAGCTAGATTTTCACTTTTGAATGAAGACGAGTTCAACAAACTCAATTTACAGTTGCCAATCAAGCCCTCCAACACGATTTTCAGGTCTTATTCTGGGAATGTAATACAACCAAAAGGGAAGGTGACTGTTACAGTAACATACAGAGGTAAAGAAACCCGCAGTGATATGTTCATTGTCCCAACAGGACATACTGCATTGTTGGGTCGGCAATGGATCAGAGATCTTGACATAGAACTGAAGGAGATTGACACTGTGATTCAATCCATCTCCAACCCACCTTCAGTAAATTCAGTCAAAGTACCTGAAGAAATAATCGCTGAGTTTCCAAATGTTTTTTCCGAAAAGATCGGATGTGTGCCAAGTTGCAACTGCGACAGGGAGTCAAACCCATTTTTACAAGAGAGCGCCATCTTCCTTATGCCTTACGCGCCCGTGTTGAACAGGAGTTGGATTCACTTGAAGCTTCAGTCGTGATACCCAAAACAGATGGAGGAGTACGCTTGTGTGTAGATTACAAATGTGGGGTAAATGAGAGGTTGATTTCTGCTAGTTTTCCTATTAGACAAATAGAGTATATACTACATAGTTTACGTGGTTCCCAGTACTTTTGTAAAATCGATTTATTTAAGGCCTACATGCACCTGAAAGTCTGTCCTGAGAGCGCCCAGATACAATACCCGCTTTGACGTCTTTTGCGACATAATCAAAGGTTCACATGGTCTTCTGAGTGTGAGTCTGCCTTTCTGAGACTGAAAAATGAACTCTGTGGTGATAGGATTCTGGTACCCTTTGATTTGAGCTTGCCTGTGATTCTCACGTGCGATGCCAGTCCTGTTGGTGTTGCTGCTGTTCTTAGCCATCTTATGGAAGGAGTTGAACGGCCTATTGCATATGCATCCCGCTCGTTGACATCATCGGAAACCAATTACAGCCAGTTGGATAGGGAGGCGCTGGCTATTGTCTTTGGAGTGAACCACTTATTCAATTACGTTTTTGGTAGGCCATTCACCCTGGTCACAGACAATGAGCCGCTTACTCGTATTTTTCAACACAATAAGAGCTCACCACAGATGACTAGTGCCCGCCTACTACGCTACGCGTCTTTTCTCCTAGGATTCGATTACAAAGTCCGTTTCAAAACAGGGAAAGAGAACGAAAATGTCGATTGTCTATCACGTGCTCCTTTACACCAACATTTCGTATCTATGGATGTATTAATCGGAGAAGAAGTAAATCAAATTTTTGCTGAAAAAATTGTGCAAATTCCAAGCCATGATGTAACCTTTGAGACCATACGCGATGAAACCAGCAAGGATTCCGAACTCAAGAGAGTCATTGAGTCGCTCAGGAATGAAAGTATGGATTCTGAATACACGCTTCATGAGGGTACTCTTTTTCGTCAAGACCGCATTGTCATTCCTGCATCCCTTCGTAGTCAAGTGCTCGTAGAATTACATGAAACGCATCTAGGAATCATGAAAATGAAGCAACTCGCCCGGAAGTACGTCTATTGGCCTAGTATTGATAGCCAAATTGAACGACTGGTTAAGGGTTGTGAACAATGCGCCCTCACCAGGTCTGATCCGCCCAAAGCGCCTAATCACCCTTGGGATGAACCGTCAGAAAATTGGGAGCGTGTTCACATTGATTACGCTGGGCCCTTCCAGGGTCACCACTTTCTTGTTTGCGTCGATGCTAAATCAAAGTGGGCAGAGGTTGAACCGGTAAGAGATGCACCTACCTCTGCTTCTACAATTTTGCTTCTAAACACAATTTTTGCCACGCATGGGTTCCCATCTCACCTTGTATCGGATAATGCGACCATTTTCCAGAGTGAAACGTTTCACCAGTATTGCCGCTCTAATGGAATATACCAAAAGTTTATTGAACCTGGCCATCACGCCACAAATGGCCTTGCTGAACGAAATGTACAGACTCTCAAAAACAAGTTGCGCGCTGCTTCAGATGAGGACACTCCTATGCAAGAAAAAGTCAGGAAGATAATGTTTCGCTATAGGGCAACGCCACTTGCTAGCGGAAGTTCACCTGCTGAGCTCTATCTGAAGCGCAAGTTCCGTACCCGCTTGGACGCATTCTTTCCTATTGAGCATCATGCTTCAAATTCCACACAGTTAACCAAGAGATTCTTTTATGTGGGAGAGAGAGTGCAGATACGTATATTTAAAGGTAACAAATCAGTCTGGGAGTTTGGTGAAGTTGTGCAGAGATACGGACAACGACACTATCTGGTTCGTTTGGATGGTTCAGGGAGGACACTGAAACGTCATATTAATCAGCTTCGAAACACACTGGTACGCCCTAAGAAGACCGTTTCCTTTGGTCCCACACATTCATTTGACGTTCCTCGAATTTCCCCGCACTGTAATCAATCTACGCCTCTCCATCAAGGTTTGCCGCCACGGTTTACGCCTCCTCACTCAGCCTCGTCACTGGTGCTGCCTCCTTCCGCACCGCTGTCTCCTTCCGCACCGTTGTCTCCTTCAACACCGCTGTCTTCGTCCACACCGCTGCGTCCTGTTCAAACAAGAAGACTGCCGGAGAGGTTTCGAGATCCGAATGTGCTCCTCCGCTTCTGATTGCATTATTTTCAAGAGTTCGCTATGAAAGTAGTTGAGTCTATTTTGCTCTTTTGTATTCGCATTGTTATATTTTAAATAAGTGGGGGAGATTGTGATGTACACGATATTTCTACTCCCTGTATTGTTGCTACACCATATATATTGATTGATACAGTTGACACTGACAGTATGTAATAAATTGTTGAAAAATAAACCTGGTCTCGTATTTCCTCGGCCTGCAATACACAATACAGATCCATATTATTTCTGACTGTCAGGCTGCATTGGAGGCTTTGATGTGCCAAACAATTACCAGACTAGTTTGAAACCCCTTAAAAATCAGAAGAATATATCAGAATAGCCTGGTAGCAGATCGTAAATTCCAGCGAAGAAGAAGCCTGACGAACTTGCTAAGTTGGAATTGGCCACCTCATTTCTGGGCCAAAATCTGAAGTGTGGACCTTATTGAACAAATGGCTCCAGATGAAGTAACAGAAACTCTGGGAAATGTACTAGGACAAGAGCACGGTGAGGTTTCATTGCTGAACAGTCCGAAAAATCAACTCAACAGTTGTTCACTCTAAGTAAGATTCATTTGAAGATCATTTTAGTGTATCAGAATGAGAGAAACACCTGTTAAATATGGGATTGACTGGAGACAACTCGCACTGCAGACCCTTTTGAAAAATATTAGAGGCAGGATACTATACAATGTACGAATGAAAGGCTCAGGATCATAGCAGATAGTGAGACTTCTTGAAGATAGTGCCTCACAAGTTGCAACATCGGACGGGCCCTCTGGAAAAATAGTATCTGAAGTGATGACAAACAAGTGTGAATGTGAAGGCTGAACTCTCTCGATAACTATCTTGAAACTATTGGGTACAAACTGAAAAAAATATGGTACATTATGTCAATGAATAGCATTTATTACCTCTCGTTACATCAACTTATGCTGCGATGAAGTTAATGAAATAACGTTAGGAATCAAACTGCAAAAGGGGAGTTGCTGGTAGAATTTTATTAAAAAAAATTAAAAAATTCAAAATGAACACAGGACATTGTTACTGAAAACTGTATCACAATATTTTGAAGATGAAGGTTTTCAGATGTCTTTGTCAAAGAGCTATCGACATGAGAGATTTTGGCAAGATTTCCTACCGAAAAGTTAGCACGAATCTTATTCCATTCGTGCTGAAGAAATGATATTTGATAAATAATAAATTCATTTAAGTTTCTTATAGGAATATTATCGAAGAATTGAACGAGGAAAATTTTATAACAAGTGCTTGAAGAGAATATTCAAAACTGCTTTGTGACATCATTTTAGGATGAAGGCTCAGAAAGGACCACAAACTAAAATTAGTTGTTGTGAAATACAATCAGGTAATATCTTGAATAACTATGATATAAACATATTAGATACTGAAAAGGGAAACATTTTCAATTGAAGAATGAAACAAAACATGACTCCTCTGGAAATGGAAAAAAACCTACGATAAATTAAAGTTACATTTTTGTAATATCTAACAGAAAACAACTACTTCCCCAGTTAAAGCCACGCTGAACATTGAACTACATCTTTTAGATATTCTGAAAAGACTGAATATAACTTGAGAGAAAAAATTTTAAAGTGAAAGTTTGCCTTTTCTCTTTGCGATATCTATCAGATGTAGTTCAATGACCAGGGTGGCTTTTTCCTGGGAAGTAGTTATTTTCTGGTAGATATTACAAAAATAGCTTCTTTTCATTTCAACTATCTGAACGTAAATGCAAATTTTCACTTTCAGATTTTTTCTCTCTAGTTGTGTAGGTTCTGTCCACAATATCTATAAGATGTAGTTCAACGTCCAACGTGGCTTCAACCAGGAAAGTAGCTGTTTGCTGTTAGATATTACAAAAAAGGTAACTAATCGTAGGATTTTTCAATTCCAGAGTCATGTTTTGTTTCAATTCACATTTGGGAATGTTTCCCTTTTCAACATGAATCCCTTTCAAGAGAGGTTATCTTGAACGATGGAAAATAGCGACTAAAGTGTGTCTTCACTGACAGATGATTCCACAACTGACCTTATAGATATCCTGTTCATATTTTCAATAAAATCATTAGTAGGTACTGACTGTTACACGTTTTTTCAGATCCCCAATGCTGTAGGAAGTAGGAAATACTTCAAAATATGATTTGATTTCAGGAGAACATGATATATATTAGAAACCTTGTTGCAAGTATAAACTTCAACGAATCCTAATAAGAAAAGAAGCAGACTTATTTAAGAACTGACTTCCACACAAACTACCATATGGATTTCGTTTAGTAAGCTATAAGAATACCTATACCTAACCAGGGCTTTGAGTTTTCTTATTTTTATTTTTTTATAAGATTGAAAAAACTAGAAATTGTTTTCAGAGTGTGAAAACATTGCTGCATAGTCTGAGCAAGCCAGATATGAGTGAAAGTAAGTTATTATTATATAGGTAACGATATCGTAAACGATTAGGTTTCATTACTTGAAAATTGTAACCAGTTTTAATTTCAACTATCAGCAATTCAGCTAGTTTCTCAAGTGATTGACCGAGCGGCCTATGCACCGGTCGCTTAAATTTCAACTAGCATTGGATGATTGGATTTTTTTTTTATAATCGAAATATTGGATTTGGACATCAGATGATACAGTTTTTGAACTCCTAATCTGTATTCAATATACCTTTTCCTACTGTGTTGTACTTTCTAGTTTAGATATAAATTAATGTTTTCATGAATTTGTTTCAATATTCACTGCATAGTATGGAAACGATGAATTTGTTGTTTTCGGAAATAAATCTGAGCTGTTATCAACCAATGTATTTGATGCATTGAACAATTTTTTATTAGAGCAAACATGTATCTACCAGATAAAAATTTGGAGATGCATCAATTATTCTCCAAGAAAATGAAAATATTGAGAATAACACTATTCATTCTAAAAATTAACCATGGAGTCCAATATTACGTCATCTGGTGTAATTCAGAGCATATTCTCAATGCATTTCATGTTTTAGATAATGCACCTTCAATCAGGAATGCGATGTTTTATTTATATTCGACTGTAATTTTCCTACATTTTGAAATTTACTTTATCATCAATATCAATAACCTTCATTGCATTGATTAATATGCAGTAGTTGAATGAAAACCGCTTATTCAAATAATAAACCCAATTCAATAATTCAGTGTACAACAATGATTGAATCAATCATTAATTTTTTTCTTCCCTAAAAATCAATATTTTTTAACGAAATGTGGTGCAACTATAACTTATTATGTTTTAAGAGAGCTGTTCTTTTCTCGTAGCGGAATACAGATTTTTCCTTTTTTTTTTCGACAAATTCCGAAAAATCGACCTCATTGTCAACTAAAAAGTTCTTCTTTTGAAGCTCGCCAGCCGCCATTTTTTTCATTGAAGCGTCTCCTTTCAGATTATGTAATAAAAGAGTAGCACTACTGTGGAATTTTTTTCCACAAAACACGCAAAAATTAAATGAATGTTGAAATCTCTAGAGAATGTTAATTTCATGTTACCTTAATAGGTACAAAGAATAAACAAGGGCATAATAAGGATTTGATTATGATAGAAGGGCGAAAGGGGGTGAACTTTTGGTGGTAAAAGTTATTTCTCAAGATTTGCAGCAAAATTTAACCTCCTCCAAAAAAAATGTAGGAGAAAAAGTTGTTGGCAATAAAAAGATCCACAACTTTTGTATTTAGTATTTTTCCACATAACCTCAAATTTTCAAAAATCGGTTTTTCTCTATTTTGATGGTCAATTTGAGGTTAGGTATGTTGAAAAGTGTCGAACGCAAAAGTTCTCGATTTTTTCGTTAGTCACAACTTTTTACTGAACATTTTCCGCTTAGAAGTCACGTTTCGCCGCAAATCGCAAAAAAGCGTTTTCAACCACTGAACTGCATCCCAATTTCACCACTTTGAGTGTTTTCGTGTTTAAATATTTTTTTGTCAAAGTTGGAACCTCTACAGAGCTTCGAGAAAAGTAAATATGCAAAAAAACATCCAATTCATACCATCAAAAGGTATATTTCCACTAGATTTTGCGACAAACATACAGTTTTCATGCAAAAAATTTAAAACCAAATTAAAACGGTTTTTCTGATTTTTCCGAAAAATTTGAAGTTATGCGGAAAAATCTTGGAAACAATAGTCTTAGATCTTTTTATTGCCAACAACTTTTTCCTTTACCTTTTTTTGTATGAGATCAATTTTTCCTGAAAATCGTGATACACCATTTTTACCCCCAAAAGTTCTCCTACTTTTACTCTTTTATCATAGTCAAATCCTTATTTATGTCTGTGTTTATTCCTTGTATCTATTAAAGTAACATGAAATTTTCATTTTAGATATAGGTTTCAACTATTAATTTCAATAATTTTAATAAATAAATATGAGTTAAGAACAAAAATTAAAAAAATTGATTTTTAAAATCTGTTTTATAATTTTTTCGCGTTTTCTGGAAAAAATCCCACAGCAGTGCTACTCTTTCATAACAAAATGTGAAAGTAAACGCTTCAACGAAAAAACCGGCGGCAGGCGAGCTTGAAAATATGAACTAAATCAGAGAAACTTAGCAGTTGAAAATGAGGTCGTTTTTTCAGAATTTGCCGAAAAAATAAAGAAAAATCTGTATTGGTTACAAAAAATCACAGCATACTTGAAATATGCTAATATTTCCACCAAATTTCGTGAAAAAAAAATTATTTTTGCGTGAGAAAACAATTTTAAACTAAAAAGTTGGTTTTTGCGATTTTCTTGGAAAATTTGAAGTAGCGTGGAAAAATATTGATACAAAAGTTGTAGATCTTTTTATTTTCAACAACTTTGCTCCTCAACTTTGTTTGATGAGAGGTCAACTTTCGTTGCAATTCTCGAAAAACCGTGAAATATCGCTCTCAACCTCTAAATGTTCACCCCCTTCCACCCTTCTACATTTTTTCGACTCCAATTTATTTTTCCCGTCATTCAAACAATATTCTGCTTGTCTTCCAGTATGTCTCATGCTTGTTGATACAATTTGTATTTGAACTTTTTTATATTGAATTGAAAGTAATAACGCTTGAAAATGGTTTTATTGTGACAATTGTTGACAATTAGCTCGTAATTGAATTTATACAAATCGTTGTCCCGAGATACGTTATTTTTCCGTTTCCAAGTAATAATACAGCAGTTGATCTTGAACATACCCCCCGCCTTGAAAGGGTTGACCTTTCAAAAATAATAAAATAAAGGAAATAATATGACATTAAACAAACATTGTTTAATGTCCACAAGAATAAAAATGTTCTGCATTTTCACAGAAAATAAAAGTTTTGTTAAACGGTCTTGTTAGCACTTTAAGAAGTCTCGTCGCTGTTGATAGGGAGTTCACAAATTTTCGAAAACGACTGTTTTACCACACCAGCACTAGTTTGAATAGAGGCGACCCTAGCGATACCATCGGCTCCTGGGTGTAAGGTGGTTATTCGTCCAAGAGGCCAGTGAAGAGGTGGAGTATTGTCTTCCTTTAAAATAACTAAAGATCCAACTTTCAATGTGAGTTGGCTGGTTTTCCACTTGGTCCTGATTTGCATTTCTGAAATGAACTCTCTCGACCAGCGTTTCCAGAAATGCTGTTGGAATTGTTGTAGTAGTTGATATCTGTTTAGGCGAGATATTGGAAGCTCGGTAACGTCTGGATCAGGAATTGACGTTAGCGGTCGTCCGATAAGGAAATGGGATGGTGTTAGGGCAGATATATCATTAGGATCTGAGGATAATTGGGAAAGAGGACTACTCTTTTGAGATGAGCTTTCGCGGACTTAACACCAGCCTCCCAAATATCTCCAAAATAAGGGGAATAGGCCGGTATGAAATGCCATGTAACACCTGAGTTTAAAATAGTGTCTTCCATAGATATGTGATTATTGCGAATGAACTTAGCTTACTCGATCAATTCTGATTTAGCTCCTACAAATGTAGACCCATTATCAGAGTTAACTTCTGATGGTTTACCTCTGCGAGAACAAAAACGTCGAAAGGCTGCTATGAATGATTCTGTTGTTAGGTTGCTAACTAATTCTAAATGAACTGATTTTGTTGTTAGACATACAAATAAACAAAGGTAAGCCTTCGAGATTTTTGCTCCGCGTCCTTTTTTGTCTTTGATTTTTAGGGGTCCTGCATAATCCACCCCAGTCAGGTTGAAAGGTGGCGCGGGACAAACTCTTGCTCTTGGAAGATTTCCCATTATTGGCGCATTCTGACAAGGTTTTGCACGAAAACATCGTATGCACGAATGAACAGTTTGTTTAGCCAAGTTTCTCCCGGAAAGAGGCCAAAATCTTTCATGGATTGAGAAAAGTAAATGTTGAGGTCCACAGTGAAATAATCTAATATGTTCTTGATGAAACATTAATTTAGTTAACCTATGTTTGCTACAAAGAAGGGCAGGATGTTTTTTATGGTAATCAAATGAGGAGAAATGTAGCCTTCCACCCACTCTGAGAATATCATTGTTGTCAAGAAAAGGATTTAAACAAAGAAGTTTTGACTTTTTGTTGAGGGGCTTTTTGGACTTTAGTGATGAAAGCTCTTATGAAAAACACTCATGTTGAGAAATTTTAACCAAACTATTCATCGCGTGATTTAATTCCATTGAAGTTAAAGGACCATACCTTCTTCTTTGAGCCTCATGTTGGCAATTAAAGATAAATCTTTGTAAGTGATTGAATAAAAATAGTTCAGGTGATTTTGCAACCGTTAACGTTGTTAATTTCTGAGTTTTCAATTCCGGAATTGCACTTGGAAATTGAATACTAGATATAGGCCACCTGTCCTTGCTTTGAGATAGCCAAGACGGTCCTGACCACCACAAAGGCATGTTCAATAAATTTGTTGGTTGAATTCCTCTTGTTAAAAGGTCACTCGGGTTATCTTTTGTTTTCACAAAATTCCAATCTGAAGGATTGGTTAGAGATTGGATTTGAGCCACTCTGTTTTGCACAAATGGTTTCAGAAGATCTGGTTGAGTTTTTATCCAGCAAAGACATTGTAACGTTATTTTTTTAATTATCAACTAATCAGGGTATATCGAAATTTTTAATACCTAGGCCTGTTCTGGACAGAGGTAGTTATTAGGTCATCCAAGTTGTTGAACAAAGTGTCAAGTTCTTGTTGCATTTCAGGGTTTATGTATAGGGCACTATTATAGTTCTGTCCCACTATATTTCTTTCCTTCCTGGAGGAAGTTACTGGACTCCGTAGATGTAGGGTATGTCTTCCTTGTGGCCATCTTCCACCTACTATAGCCATTGAGTAGGGCCTTCAGGGACTGCTAGCGTGACTGTTGAGGAAGCAACATTGTAGTCTACTTCAGCTGTGTGGTATCAGTCTAGTTGAACCGACGTTGCACTCCAAGTACCAACTAATAGCACTAAGTATCCTACTGATATCCTTTTTAATTATCAAAGTCTTATGCTACTGTGTAAACGCTACAAGGTAAGGTGCACCATACTATTGCGGATTGGTAAAGACAAATTATTTTCTCCTACCCTACAGCGGTAGATATATTTTGTATTGAATATTGGATACGTTTAACCTTGTCTACGTACTAGTGTCTGTATACTTTCACCTTAAAGGTTGGTTAATGTTTGAACATATATTTGGTCACTGAACTGCACCTGTAGATCAATTGTAAGGTCAATTTTGATAATCAGTTATTTATATAGCTATTTAGTTTTTGTGTAAGAACGTATCCGGACAGTCAGTTCACTATAATTTTGATGTTCAATAATTATACTTCTTCAAACAGTAAGTTGTTTATCATTTAGAGTGTGGTAACTTCAATTTTTAATACTATTTGTGTTATATGGGAATCAGTATAAATAATCTATAGGGTGAGCCTGCATCATATTTCTGGCGCCCATGTTCTTACATCTCATCACAATTTATTTTGTATGACCCACTGCCGTCTCCACTTGAGTTAGTCGCGAGCCACCCTGTCACTCTGACAGCTTCGTTGCCATTATAAAAGCTGAAAGCTGAGTAAAACCCGTGGCAAAATTGGCCCAACGCTACTGGGCGATCCTGAGCTCCATGGATTCGTCGCGACTGGGGAATTTGCTCGCAGTGCCACAATTAGGAATATCTCCGAATTTTTGGGACGTTATGGTTTAACCATTTTCAGCTTGGTGGAGCTACATATCACCCCAATTGAAGTGGACAATTGGTTATCTTTCGATTTTCAAATTTTTTTTATTTTTGTTTCCACGTGTGGGATTTCGTTTGGGGATCATTTTGGCTGTTGGGTTTACTTCTGGGATGTCTGGAGCAGCGATGTGATCCAAAACACGAGACTTCTCCTGTCTTTATTGAGTTGTGCAATTTTGGATTTTGTGGAGATTATTCCATCTGAACTCAACCACATTTTGCACATGATTGAATGTAATGCTGATTGTCCTTGCAAAAAATACACATTGGTTTACTAGGACTGTGTACGTTTGTTTGATAAGTAACTTGGGGGGGCTTGCCTCTGCTCGTTGGTTTCATTTCTGTAAGTTTCAAAGTTTCTAGCAAATCTGCTTTATTTTTAATGAAAGATTTGAAATCATCGAGGGTAGGAAGTTGTTGTTTTGTTGCACTGTTTTTGTTTACCTTGTATTCTTCCCATTCTCTACATGTGATTCTATCTAATTTATTACCTAAAACATAAATGAGCAAAGTATCCCAGTGTTTAACCGGTTGTCCAAAGGTTTCTAACGATTTAAGATGCTTGGCAACAGTGTCCAACATCTTCCTCAACTCATGAGCTGACTCTTGATTTAAATTAGGTAAATTGAAAATCGCTTTCACATGGTTTGATACCAACAAACTATCATTATTATACCGATTGAGCAAGGCCTCCCAAGCTACGTTATAATTTGCTGCAGAAAATTCTAATGAACGAATAACCTGCGCCGCACCATCTTCCAACGCTGCCCGTAGGTAATGATATTTTTGTATTGGACTGATTGCATTATTCGAATTTATAAGCGAATCAAAGGTATCACGGAATTCTTGCCAGTTTTCATAAGAACCAGAAAATTTCGGTAATTGTATTTGAGGCAATTTTATATTTTCAGCCGTGATCAACTTAGAATCATTTTGTTGATTTCCATTGAAATTATGTCTCTTTTTTGTATTCAGAGCTTCGTAATACGCGGAGATCAAACTACGAGCCAAAGCAACCGTAGAAAAATATCGCTTCTCAAAAGTTTCCCTTTCTGATAATTGATCGTGAAGTTCATTTTTCAAACATTCGATTACACATTGAACTTCTTCAAATCCAACTAAAAGACCTTCTTGCTTTTCTAAACGCGTTTGTAGCTCTAAAATGTCTTTATGTTCGAGTTCGTTAATAGAATGATCCGCAATTACTTGTGTGAAATGATCTAAATATGTTTCAAATCGAGCCTGACGATGTTTAATCGATTCGCGTTTAAACTCGACTGTCTTTAATTCTTCGCTCATTTTGAGTTGATAATTTTAAAAATTTGACTTGAAGAAAAGTATTCTTGTAAATACGGTTTCAATAACAACTTGGAAATAGACGCAATCTCAAACAATGGTAAGCATAGGTAAGGAAAGGTAGGAATAAGGAACGGACTCACCGACACAGTCGCCCACTTCAAATGTTGGGATAACGTAACTGCTCGATGCTCGGCTTTTGATATGTTCCACTATAACGACCGTTTAATGATGGCTGACTTTCGATGCCTTGTAATGTTGAAAAATCTTGCAATCTTACTGGTTTTTCTGCATTCACATCCGGCTCGAAGGACCAAATTTTATGTTGATACAATTTGTATTTGAACTTTTTTATATTGAATTGAAAGTAATAACGCTTGGAAATGGTTTTATTGTGACAATTGTTGACAATTAGCTCGTAATTGAATTTATACAAATCGTTGTCCCGAGATACGTTATTTTTCCGTTTCCAAGTGATAATACAGCAGTTGATCTTGAACGAAGCTGTTAATAATTTTTCTCGCTTTCATATATTTTGTCGTCCACCTAATTCATGAGTTCAATGATCACTATTCATTGAATTGATCTAAAATATTCAACGTACTAATGAACGAGTGCATTACATCAATGATACAGCTTTATTCCAAGACAGAACAACAATAATCAAACGATGCATAGGAATCATGAATCCAATGTTTTTTTTTCATTCGTTTGATGAATGAGATTCGTTAAAATAACGCACCCATCTAATGTACTTGATCATACAATTAACGTAATCATTCATTGATATTATGGACGTCCGTATTCATAGTATCGATAACCAGTGATGAATTGACAAAATGAATGCGTTCATTGGACCAATATAGTCACTACTTTAGCATTTTATTTAGATGCCGATTTTTTTCTGTGTATTTTAGAGACAGTAGAAAATCAGACATGTGAGATTTATCCTTTTTTTTCTGGATATAATCTTAGATCTTCAGAATAGTAGGTGCTGCACTTCATATATGGAAACAGTACACGAGACCGGTCCCTAAGATATACGTATTATGACACAAACTTTTTGAAAAAAAGTCGAATTTTGACAAAATTATGAAAAAATTCGATTTTATTTTTAATTTTCGAATGTATGACGTATTGGATTGTTACAAGCATTTTCATTACTTGCTTGGTTCGCATATATCTGTCTGTCTTTTGGGTACCAAAATTTGCAGTAGAATTTTCAAACAATTGCTGGTGTCCAATTGAGCTGAAATTCTACACACCTAAGAAACGAAGACAATATAATAATAAAAAAGTACCCCTCTTTCTTCCTGAAAAAAGCATGTCTGTTGGGGTGCTCGGACCCCCTACTTCTCGAAAACTCGCGAAAATAAAATCCGTCCAATGATGAAATGCATCGCACCGTCAAAAATTTTGATTTCAAATTCCACCCTCACCACTTGAAAGCTAGTTAGATAATTCGTAGGATTTCGTGAACATTTACGACGAATTGAGACGTCGAAAGTAGCGGAGAAAAACGTTGTCAACAAATTTTGCGAACACTCACTATAATAAAATTAGAAAAACCCGTAAATATAGTGATAAACTTCGGGCCGTCGAATAATTTTCATAACTTGATCTGTTTGTATTCATATATACAAACAAAACGTCTTATACACCTCCAAACTTTATACGTTCTAGAACAACACGCCTCAAAAATCGGAGGCGAATTCGAAAAATCGGAGGCCAATATGAACGCATGAGTATATCGTGTTCATTCTTCTAGTCATTTTATCAGAAGTTATAACAAAAATTTTTCTGAGGAAGTTTTTTGTTAGGTATATCTGTACTGTTACACGATGCCAGTAAGGTGGCTTACGTGCCGAAAAGCTGTTTGGCCAGGGGTAGCAAAAAGTTATATGTAGTGTATGAAAAACAAAGAACTTTCAGAAATTTCTATAATTTTTTTAATGCTTTCAACGTGATATGTCATAACACTTGAGTTTCCAAGAAAATATTAAATTAAACATTAACATTAAACATTAATAATTAAATTAAATTTCTTCGTTTTATTTTTTACTTTTTAGCTCGATACTTTATAAACAAAATCTTGTTATCAAAGAGATTTCCTACATTTATTTCATTTTTCAAATAGGAATAGGGACCTATCAGGTGATACTTTATTTCGAAGATCTTTCAATTCCTTATTCAGTGATGTACACTTATGTACACATAGTTAATATCGAAAGTATGACCAAAAAAAATTGATAACACATTACGTCAATACCGATGACTAACCCCTCTCAAATGTAAAAGTTGACTTTCTTCAGAATTTTCATCCTCTTAATTTGACAATAATTATTGAAAACAGGAATTTGTCATATAATTTAAGAATTTTATTCTCCCTCTAGAAAAAAATCATAGGAAAGTACATTTAGCTGAATATGATATGGAAATACTTTTAGAATGATTTCATTGATTACGCCATCCAGCCAATAGCTTTTTCACCAGAATTTTGAAACATAAGCACTAGAGAAAAGAAAATTTAGCGGCATACTGAAAATACAGATTTGCACATTTTGAATATGAGAATCTGCCCCCACTCCCTACCTGGCACACGCATAGATCCAGTTCTGACGAGATGAAAATGGGGGGACGTAAACACTACCATTGAAAGTGATTGCTTTACCTACCGTTATTCACTACATGGATCCTCTTCATTTCCAATTATTCTTATTGCAGATAGGGGGTAAAATTTCTCAAAACTATATTATTCGATGGTTAGATATTTTTCACTATTTTTACGGATTTTTCTGATTTTGTTTGAGCAAGTTTTCGCAAGAGGAGAGGGAGCAAGCACACCAGCAGACATATTTTTCGTAGTGATTTTCCATGTGTGAAACAGTTGAAAATTTTTCCGAATTTCTACACGTTCTGCTTTCGAGGAGAGAAGAGGAGTACATTTTTTTGATACCGTATTATTCAATGGTCAGATAATTTTCACTGTTTTTACGGACTTTTTCGATTTCTCTTTCGCAAGTTTTCACAGTATTTTTTCGAGACAGGACAGGGGGCGAGCCCCCTGATCGATTTTTTTTCCATAATTATTTTCTATATCTATGGCCTTTGCGTCTAGCGTCTTGCGTCTAGCTGTTGAGGGGGGACATAAGAGGTGATTTTTTTTATACTATAATATTCGACGGTCAGATATTTTTCACTTTTTTTACCGATTTTTCCGATTTCAATTTAGCGAATTTTCTTACGTTTTTTCGAGGAAAGGAAGGCATACACTCCTACCTAACTTAATATTTGCTTCAATTCTCTATCAAGCTCTCGGGGGGAACAGGAGGGCAATTTCTTCCACATTAATGTATTGTCATCGGAACTGAACAAACAAGTGAAATTTCAATTCCATAGGATGAGAGAAAGGGGTTCTAATTCAGTTTAAAAGATTTGTACCCATTTAACAAACTCACACAAAGAGCAATTTATATAAAAGCTATTCAAAATAAAAATCGATCATTTGGAATTTTTCTGAAAGTCGCTTATTCGCGAAAAAAATATTATTTTTCCATAATTTTGCCCCTCTGGATGTGCAACAATGAAGATCATCTTCAGAAACGAGTAATTATTTTCATGCTGAATGAAGAATTCTATGGTCTCTTGTAGTCTCAAAATTCGAGCCATTATTTCAACAAACTTTGATAACATATTTCATCTACTTCATTGTTCAAATAATACCTACACCATACGATCATCAAAAACACGAACCTTCCAAAAGATGAGGAATTGGTTCGGAGCCAAATATGAAAATAGCGCTCCCCCACCAGCAGAAAAATCCTTTTTGAAGGTCAAATAAGTTTGGCAACACTGTCGGAGGTGTTTTGGTAAAAATTCGTGTAGAAATATATACAGAAAAGGCCATTTCGCCACCTTCTATTCGGAGGAGAGCTGCATTGAAACTTATGTCAAAAATCTGTATATTTTGTGAAGCAGTTTTCTCTTCCCCTCTCTTGGTGCTCGCATAGACGACATAAATTATGTACTATTTGTATACAATATACACCAATGATGGTATTCCTTAGATAGGAGGCGTGGGTGCCTGTCCGGCGTATGGATGCACCTAAGATGGCCATGCACATATATATATATATATATATATATATATATATATATATATATATATATATATATAGAGGTGAAAATTCGTGACTGGCTGTATATTAGTTTGTAGTATTTGTTGGGTTGCAGTCAGGGTTGCGGGCTATTTCAAAGAAAACTCTTTGATACTGTCAAGCTTTCGGTATAATTCGATACCTTTCTCAGGACAACTGAAAATACGCATTGTAAAATAAATGTAGGAAATAATGAATGGAGTACTTACTAACGTGAGAATGAATAATGAAATTGGCAAAAAAAGAAAATAAAATATACATAAAGTGAAATGAAATGACTGATGTAAGAATGACAGTGACTTAATTTATTTCAGTAATCAAGTTGGAAGATTCTGATTAGAGGGTGATTTTATCCTATGTTTCTCAAAATTAAGTAGATACGTATAGATTTTGCTGAGATTACTCAGGTCAGTACTTTTGTTCATCGACTCTTCTTCATTATTAATTTGAACCATTTCCATGAAAATTCTTTTAGACAGATTAGTTTCACTATTCAAAATTTCGGTATTATTATAATCCATCCTGTGGTCTCTAGAGATAACATGTCCTTCCAATTATACCGAAAGCTTGACAGTATCAAAGAGTTTTCTTTGAAATAGCCCGCAACCCTGACTGCAACCCCACAAATACTACAAACTATATATATATATATATATATATATATATATATATATATATATATATATATATATATATATATATATATATATACATATATATATATATATATATATATATGTATAAATAAGGTTGGATATAGCGAGGGGCAATATATGAAAATATAAGTATAAAAGTTATTGGGTATAACCCTCAAAATGTTCTGCAACCGTAGACACGTGTTTCGAGCTTAAGCTCTCATCAGTACGGTAAAATCGAGTGCAAAGATGTACAACACTTGGATGTAAAAATAGAAACAAAGGAAGTCAACAACAGGAAGCCAACCACACATTTGTGGCTTCGGTTAGAAGACTTTGTGCTTACAAGGCAACAACTAACGTCGCCACGGAGGCAGCTATAGCTACCAGCGTGACAATCCTACCCAGGAAAATACAAATAAGGTTGGATATAGCGAGGGGCAATATGTGAAAATATAAGTATAAAAATTATTGGGTATAACCCTCAAAATGTTCTGCAACCGTAGACACGTGTTTCGAGCTTAAGCTCTCATCAGTACGGTAAAATCAAGTGCGAAGATGTACAACACTTGGATGTAAAAATAGAAACAAAGGAAGTCAACAACAGGAAGCCAACCACACATTTGTGGCTTCGGTTAGAAGACCTTGTGCTTACAAGGCAACAACTAACGTCGCCACGGAGGCAGCTATAGCTACCAGCGTGACAATCCTGTTGGTGACTTCCTTTGTTTCTATTTTTACATCCAAGTGTTGTACATCTTCGCACTTGATTTTACCGTACTGATGAGAGCTTAAGCTCGAAACACGTGTCTACGGTTGCAGAACATTTTGAGGGTTATACCCAATAACTTTTATACTTATATTTTCATATATTGCCCCTCGCTCTATCCAACCTTATTTGTATTTTCCTGGGTAGGATTGTCACGCTGGTAGCTATAGCTGCCTCCGTGGTGACGTTAGTTGTTGCCTTGTAAGCACAAGGTCTTCTAACCGAACCCACAAATGTGTGGTTGGCTTCCTGTTGTTGACTTCCTTTGTTTCTTATTTTACATCCAAGTGTTGTAAATCTTCAAACTTGATTTTACCGTACTGATGAGAGCTTAAGCTCGAAACACGTGTCTACGGTTGCAGAACATTTTGAGGGTTATACCCAATAACTTTTATACTTATATTTTCTTATATTGCCCCTCGCTACATCCAACCTTATTTGTATTTTCCTGGGTAGGATTGTCACGCTGGTAGCTATAGCTGCCTCCGTGGCGACGTTAGTTGTTGCCTTGTAAGCACAAGGTCTTCTAACCGAAGCCACAAATGTGTGGTTGGCTTCCTGTTGTTGACTTCCTTTGTTTCTATTTTTACATCCAAGTGTTGTACATCTTCGCACTTGATTTTACCGTACTGATGAGAGCTTAAGCTCGAAACACGTGTCTACGGTTGCAGAACATTTTGAGGGTTATACCCAATAATTTTTATACTTATATTTTCATATATTGCCCCTCGCTATATCCAACCTTATTTGTATTTTCCTGGGTAGGATTGTCACGCTGGTAGCTATAGCTGCCTCCGTGGCGACGTTAGTTGTTGCCTCGTAAGCACAAAGTCTTCTAACCGAAGCCACAAATGTGTGGTTGGCTTCCTGTTGTTGACTTCCTTTGTTTCTATTTTTACATCTTCGCACTTGATTTTACCGTACTGATGAGAGCTTAAGCTCGAAACACGTGTCTACGGTTGCAGAACATTTTGAGGGTTATACCCAATAACTTTTCTATATATATATATATATATATATATATGTACCTTACTAAGTTCATGGGTTGAACCGCGTTGAGAGTTTATAACTCGACGTTTCGGCTCCTGCTTTGGAGCCATTTTCAAGAGTGTGACTGCGAGGCCTCTATCTGCCTACTCCTCGAGTCGTGGTCTTGAGAGATATCAAGGTCTCAACCTGCCTACTCCTTGATCTCAAAAGACGATCCGATGTTGGTTGCACTGTAGTATTTATAGGTGGTTGGCTACCTGGAGGTGGGCGGGTCTTACGGGTTTTCTCGTTTGTCTTGTCTGCTGGTGCCTGCTGTGTAGTTGGAGTTAATGGGATAATAATTGATTGCGGATAAGTTTCACGTGGCCTGGTAATTACGGTTGGAAGAAGGGGCTTCCAAATGGGGTTCAATTTACGGCTATCATCTTTAATGTTCAGGCAATCAGGCCGTTTTTCGATTTCGATGGCTTCTCTGATAAAACGAGAAGTTCTTGAACGTACTGGGGCGATGGTTTTCGTTTTCTCGAAATCTATGGGGTGACCCGTTTGGATGAAATGAAGAGCAAATGCGGAGCTGGTGTCTCGATTTCTAACTGAAAGGGAGTGTTGATAGGATCGAAAATGGATCTGTTCCGAAGTTTCTCCTATATAAGAGTGGGGGCAGATAGAACAGGGAATTTCGTAAATACCATGGTATTCGTTGGGAATTTTGTCTTTTGTTGGTCTGATGAGGTGTGATAGTTTTTGTTCTGTGGTAAAGATGGTTTTGATATTTGCTTTTCTGAAAAGTCGACTGATTTTGTCCGTCACCCCTTTGATGTAAGGGAAGAAGACTTTGGATGGACGGTCTTCAACTTGTGGTTCGTTTTTGGTTACTAATGGTTTCTGAAGCTGTTTTTGGATGTTTCTGTCTATGTGGTCTGGTCTGTATCCGTTTTGTAGGAGGGCTTGTTTTACGTTGTGAAGTTCGGATTGTCTGTTGTGGTCGTCGGTTAGTCGGATGGAGCGAGATATTAGAGTATTTACGACTGAGTTGAGTTGTGAGGGATGATGGTGGGACTTGGAGTTGAGATATCGGTTGGTGTGGGTGGGTTTTTTATAAACCGTGTACGATAAACCTTGTTGAGGATTTTTAGTGATTTGTACATCTAAGAATGGCAGAGTTGAATTGCTTTCTATCTCCATCGTGAAGCGAATGTAAGGGTGTACTTCGTTCAGATGGGTCAGGAAAGAATCCAGGGTATCTCTCCCGTGGGGCCAGATGACAAAAGTGTCATCAACGTATCGTAACCAGCAGGAAGGTTGAAGAGTGGCTGATGAAAGGGCTTTCCCACCACATACCTGGAAAAAACAACAAAAGCCCAGATCAATAAATCAAACCTTCCATCCGACGTCAAGTCCCTATTAATACCGAAGGAGAGATCCTCTCGAATCCCAAAAATATATGGCCTTCCTAAAATTCACAAAATCGGAACCCCTCTCAGACCCATTGTCAGTGCATTCAACTGCCCAACCCAACGCTTAGCGAAACATCTTTCTAACATTCTTCAACCTATAGTTGAAATATTCGAATCCCACGTGAAAAAAAAAAAACTCCTACCACTTCATCAATCGAATTAAGGAATTCAACATATCTAACTCCGACATCCTAGTCAGCTTCGACATCGTCTCTCTTTTCACCAACATCCCTATTGACGAGACCCTCACCATATTACAAAACAAGCACGACATATCACAAGACATCCTCACTCTAATCAAACATTGTATGTCCAATACATACTTCACCTTCCAAAACTCTTTTTATAGGCAAATCAAAGGTGCCCCTATGGGATCCCCTCTCTCACCTGCGATTGCCAATATATTCATGGAAGATTTCGAAACCAAAGCCCTTTCATCAGCCACTCTTCAACCTTCCTGCTGGTTACGATACGTTGATGACACTTTTGTCATCTGGCCCCACGGGAGAGATACCCTGGATTCTTTCCTGACCCATCTGAACGAAGTACACCCTTACATTCGCTTCACGATGGAGATAGAAAGCAATTCAACTCTGCCATTCTTAGATGTACAAATCACTAAAAATCCTCAACAAGGTTTCTCGTACACGGTTTATAGAAAACCCACCCACACCAACCGATATCTCAACTCCAAGTCCCACCATCATCCCTCACAACTCAACTCAGTCGTAAATACTCTAATATCTCGCTCCATCCGACTAACCGACGACCACAACAGACAATCCGAACTTCACAACGTAAAACAAGCCCTCCTACAAAACGGATACAGACCAGACCACATAGACAGAAACATCCAAAAACAGCTTCAGAAACCATTAGTAACCAAAAACGAACCACAAGTTGAAGACCGTCCATCCAAAGTCTTCTTCCCTTACATCAAAGGGGTGACGGACAAAATCAGTCGACTTTTCAGAAAAGCAAATATCAAAACCATCTTTACCACAGAACAAAAACTATCACACCTCATCAGACCAACAAAAGACAAAATTCCCAACGAAGACCATGGTATTTACGAAATTCCCTGTTCTATCTGCCCCCACTCTTATATAGGAGAAACTTCGAAACAGATCCATTTTCGATCCTATCAACACTCCCTTTCAGTTAGAAATCGAGACACCAGCTCCGCATTAGCTCTTCATTTCATCCAAACGGGTCACCACATAGATTTCGAGAAAACGAAAACCATCGCCCCAGTACGTTCAAGAACTTCTCGTTTTATCAGAGAAGCCATCGAAATCGAAAAACGGCCTGATTGCCTGAACATTAAAGATGATAGCCGTAAATTGAACCCCATTTGGAAGCCCCTTCTTCCAACCGTAATTACCAGGCCACGTGAAACTTATCCGCAATCAATTATTATCCCATTAACTCCAACTACACAGCAGGCACCAGCAGACAAGACAAACGAGAAAACCCGTAAGACCCGCCCACCTCCAGGTAGCCAACCACCTATAAATACTACAGTGCAACCAACATCGGATCGTCTTTTGAGATCAAGGAGTAGGCAGGTTGAGACCTTGATATCTCTCAAGACCACGACTCGAGGAGTAGGCAGATAGAGGCCTCGCAGTCACACTCTTGAAAATGGCTCCAACGCAGGAGCCGAAACGTCGAGTTATAAACTCTCAACGCGGTTCAACCCATGAACTTAGTAAGGTACATATATATATATATATATATATATATATATATATATATATATATATATATATATATATATATATATATATATATATATATATATATATATATATATATATATATATATATATATAGAAAAGTTATTGGGTATAACCCTCAAAATGTTCTGCAACCGTAGACACGTGTTTCGAGCTTAAGCTCTCATCAGTACGGTAAAATCAAGTGCGAAGATGTAAAAATAGAAACAAAGGAAGTCAACAACAGGAAGCCAACCACACATTTGTGGCTTCGGTTAGAAGACTTTGTGCTTACAAGGCAACAACTAACGTCGCCACGGAGGCAGCTATAGCTACCAGCGTGACAATCCTACCCAGGAAAATACAAATAAGGTTGGATATAGCGAGGGGCAATATATGAAAATAAAAGTATAAAAAGGTTGAGACCTTGATATCTCTCAAGACCACGACTCGAGGAGTAGGCAGATAGAGGCCTCGCAGTCACACTCTTGAAAATGGCTCCAAAGCAGGAGCCGAAACGTCGAGTTATAAACTCTCAACGCGGTTCAACCCATGAACTTAGTAAGGTACATATTTCTGACCGCGGAAACCTTTCCGAACATATATATATATATATATATATATATATATATATATATATAAGGTTGCAGCCGTAATCCAAATGAGGTCTAATTAGCCCTCTATAAATATTAAGGAGCGTCATTGGGTCAGCTCCCCACCAAGTACCACATAATGATCTCATAATATTCAATCCTTTTTGTGTTTTTTCCTGAACTAGTCCAATATGCTTTGACCAGTTTAAAGTTTTGTTGAAATTCATCCCTAAATAGGTTATACTTTCTTTCCATTCTATGATAGATGAGTTTATGAAAATATTAGGATATGCAGTATAGTCTCTGTGTTTCCTAAACTGCTGATTTTTTCATTGAAATTCGAAAGTTGTGTTCTTCGAACCATGAAAGTTTTGCCTAGGCTGGTGACAATTATTGAATTTTCTTATTACCACCAAACTTTTTTGTTGAAGTATTTCTGTCTAACGAGAAGCAAAATTTTCTGAATTTACTTTTTTTTCTTTAATTTGAAAGTTTTTTTTGTCAATGCTATGATTTTTTTAACATTTATGTAATTTTCTTAACTGGGAGTTTCTTTGAAATTTGCTGAAGCGGTTTTTCTTTCATTTATGATATCTGTACATTGTGAATTCCACCAAGGGCAACAAGGGCGACTGCTGAAATGCCTTTCAGGAAGTACTGATTAAATTCCTTTACATCAAAAAAATGATCGAAAATGGTGGTCGTTCTTTTTTAAGTGATGTAGATCCTTCCATATCTTGCTGTCTAAAATATATTGAAAATATGCCTTTTTTCCATTTTGACAAGCCAGGGTTGTGGAGCTTCGGTATGTCTTATAATATTCATAGTGAACTAGAGATTTTGTTTTCTGCCACCTAGAACGTGCTTTATTTCGCTATGATATCGATAATTTAATATTATCTGTGATCCATGGTGAATAACGTTTGGTTATTCTAATCAGTTGAACAGAAGCATACAGTCTGAATTTTGATATAATGATTTTATAAAAAATTTTTCGTCAATATTATCTGTTACATAAATATATTCGAATGGGATTTATATAATGTCTTCGTAAAATCGTTCCCTATCAAAATTTCTAAAGTCCCAATCGTTCTATATGTCGGTGAGCAGGAACTATGACCAAGATTACTTTCTAATACTATCAACTCATGATATGAAATACCTGGTACCAAGACAACTTCAATATTCTTGGAAATATCATCACTGTTATTTGTGATGATCGAATCTATGAGTGAAAGTGATGAAACGGTCACTCATGTAGGTCTGTCGACTAGTTGAACGAGTCCCGAACCCTCCAACATATTATTCAGCCTGATAGGAGCCCTGGACTCATTTTTCAACAAATCAATATTGTGATCACCCAGAATGAATACATCATCATATTCGGGAATTGAAGATGAAATATCATTCTCTAGTGAACTGAGGAAATCAGTTTCAGAATAGTCTGGAGGCTTGTAGACAACTCCAATAGCCACGGTAAATAATATGAAAATTTATGGTCAACATAAATACCAACGCCACCTCCTCTCACTCAGTCATAGAGGATGGAATATTTCTGTAAAGTAATGAGATCTTCCAAGTCTGATAACTTTGGTAACACTGATCTAATATTTAGGTGGCCAAATATCTGTAAATGTGAAATTTCATTTGACAAAATATGAGAAAAAATCAAAATACAGAAACAAAATTGAAATAAAAAAAGGAAAAAATTTATGAAAAATAGAAGATATGCAAAAAAACTTTCTATTTTGGAATCTTGGATGAAGATCTCAAAAGTTCTAGCTGATTGGTTTACTCTAGGTCTGTGCTTATTCCGATTATTCTGGTTTTCTTCTTCATCTATGCTTGATTCACTTGCAAGCGTTTCTGTAGACTTTTCTGTTGCCAACTTGCTCTCTAGTTTTTCGTAAGTATAGCTGATTCTATCCAGTATCAGAGAGGATCCTTTTATTTTTGCTCAACGACCGTTTTCTTCTGCAGCCTTTTGTTGTGACACTAATAACTTTTTGATCTGTTATAGTCTTTCGGTTTGATTCTAGTCTGTTAGTCAAGCACCCAATTACAATGGGGCGAGTTTTATTATTTTCAGTCTTAATTCATCCCTGATTTCTATATTTTTCATCAATCCCCAATTTAAGTTGAAACAACCAGGTTATACTTCTTCAGTCTCCTTTTAGTGGATTGAATCCGTAGAGGTGTTTTTATTGTTGTTTATTCTCTTCTTTCAATATAATATGTTCCTATTTGATTTAGTTCACGTCAGTTGTCAACGTCAGCGATTCTTTAAAAATAAAATTATCTCTCAGTAAATTTGAAATATTTTTTTCAAAAAGGCAAATTTGAGATTACGATGATTCAATGAAAAAATTAAACTTTTTTTTTCAAGACGATGACAGTCTTTCAAACGCAGTAACTTATCGCGTCAATTGATTCGTTACCCTTCTACACTTTTACAGATGTTCGTGAATTAACAATTTTTTATTTTCAGACTGTAGCACGTTAATATTCCAAAAAGCTGTCAAACAATAATTTTTATTTTTAACTTTTTCGTGTTATTTCTGTTATACCAATTTGAAACTGTCATAAATCCAGTTGCGTGGTGAAATTTTGTTTGAAAACAATAGATTTTTGGATTTTTGTCTCTGAACAAAATTCGAAGAAGACTTTGACATTATGAATTTTATTTATAAGTTACAGTTATAGTACAGACAACTTGTGAAACACCAAACCGGAGTCCCGATCAAATGATGTGGTAAACTCAAACCAAAACCAATCAAAGGGTATTCCAGAGGCTGAAGAATCTGGAAATCAAGAATCTGAAAATCAATGTGGTGAAACTATTGAAATGGTTTCTACAGGCTTAAACAGGCCTAAACAGTCTTTTTTTTAGAAATTCTGTCTCTTCCGACTCATCTCTCGGATCTCCATCGACTTCTCAGAACAACAATCGCAATTATTCCACTAGGCAACGTCGTTTGTCAGAGAGGTTCAAATAGTGCGAAATGAATTATTAATGTTCAGTCATTATGACATTTACTTTCGTGACATTTTCAATTTGTTATACTCTCTTTCATACTACTACAGTTTTGTGATGAATGAAGCCTTAATCTCCTAAAAGGTATTTTCTACTACATGAATATTTTAGGATTTCCAGAAGAAGAACGGTAACAATTCAGTATAATAATAGACGGTACAGAATTTTTTGACATCAATGTTCTTCATATTGAGGAAAGATTTAGCATAGATTGCTGGTCCTCCTCCTTTTGAAATAGTCCTAGATTATGAGCTAACTAAAGAAACGTTTTCGAAATGATATCCAGAGTTATCAACTTGGTTCCATGTTTCAGTCAAACATGGAAAATATAAGTTTGGGCACTTCGAGATATCAGCGATGATACATACATGATGATACATTGAGTATTAATAATTTCGACTCGAAGATCAAGGGTTTGATCGTTCCGTTTTCTCTTTGAAGAAAAAACGTTGAATCTTTAGGCCATAGGGAAGAGTCCATAGCACGTTTGAAATGTTTTTCATAAATAGTAACATTGAAAAAAAGAGTACTTATCAGGAAATTTAAATGTGTATGGATTACAAATAACTTGTGGAAAATGTGGTTCAATGAAACTCAGTTAAAATTCATAAAGATTTTTCCATCGAATATTCAGCTCCTTATTCTCTCATTAGTAGCAACCCAGTCATTCCTCGCTTGTATGGACTTCCAAAGATCCACAAGATCGACATACCAATAAGACCAGTAGTTAGCTTCACTAACACTCCGGTCTCAATTTTAGCTTCATTTATTTACAGGCTTATAAAAGACACTTCACTCCAAAATATGCAGTAAGTAACTCTTCAATTTAACCTCAATATAGCTTAATGATTTCCTTTGATGTAAGTAATCTTTTCACTTCAGTTCCGAAAATAGAAACCTTACCACTTGTATGTGAGGCCTTAAGCCAAGCTCAAGTTGATGCCAATTCCATAACCTACATTTTGACCTTGTTAAAGTTTTGCCTTTCACAGGACTTTTTTGTTTTTAATGATAAATTCTATAAACAACCAGATCGATTTGCCATGGGTAGTTGTTTATCTCCTTTTTAAGCAGATATTTTCATAAATAATTTCTAAAACAAATTCATTACCACTGCAAATAACTCAGAAATTTTATATTAGTTTTGATATGTTGATGATTGTTTGGTTCTTGTGAATGGTGACATTGACATTATCAGAAATCTTCTGACAAAAATAAACCAAGTACACCCAAGTATTCACACTTGAATTAGAATCAAATAATAAATTAAATTTCTTAGACTTCACAATCCATAAAACTAACAATCTTTTAAATTTCAGCATATTTAGAAAACCCACACAAACCGATCACGTTATACAAAGCTTCTCCAATCACCCCCATCAACACAAAATGGCAGCCTTCAATTGTTACATTCATAGACTTTTGAATATGCCCCTTTCTACAGTTAGTTATCAAAATGAATTTAATATCATTAAACAAATAGCTTCAAATAACAACTATAACCCAAATATTATTGATAGTCTGATCCAAAAAATCAAAAACAAAAAAGAACATAATGCTGCCTACCCTAAAGTAGATTCAATAGCACAATTTGTTTCACTTCCTCTCTTAAATAACAATATTTCCAATAAAATAGCTGGTTGCATCAAAAGCAATATAGACAACATTAAAATTTCTTTTAAAACTAACCACAGCCCCAACAGATACCTGGTCAACACAAAAGATAAAATTAATAAACTTTCAAAAAGTGGCATATACAAGTTAAATTGTGATGATTGTGATGCAGCCTACATTGGAAGAACTTGCAGACCTTTGGAAGCCCGTATAACCGAACATTTAGATCCCAACAAAATTTCAGCCTTTGGTCAACATTTGAGGTTTAACAACCACAACTTTATTCTAAATAGGAATTCAAAAATTTTACAGGAGGTGCGTTCCATAGATTAGATTTTCTTGATTATTTACATATTAACAAGGAATTACTGAATGATGACCTTTGTCTCAACACTCAAGTTGATTTAAACAAAGCTTACATTCCTTTTCATAGACGTCTAGAGTAAAAAACCTTTCATAAATTTAAATTATTGCCTATTCAATTGCTCTTGAAATCTTTCTCGATGATGATAGTGCTTGAACCCTTTTTGCAGTTTGCTTAGTTCCCTCCCTCTCGACTTACCTTTCAATTCTCAGAACACAAACTATTGCTTTCAATTTGAATGTGAATGTGAAGGTTCTCATTAGACCTGTCCCATGATCCTTAGCATAGAATTGGTTTTACAAATTTCAAGAGACTGTTTCTTGAACCTAGTTCTGTGCACATCGGGTTGAGGTTTTCATTAGACTTCTCTCCCGGTTTGTCACATTTCCTTTAGTATAGATTAACAGAACTATAAATAGATATACAGATCAGTTTGACTAATTGGACTTTTATAAATTTTCAAAACACAGATCATTGTTTCTAGAAGTTAATGTTCTAAGCCAAACGTCATTGTCATTGTCAACTTTTGACACAATGTCAATTTCATTCATTCAGTATAAAAGTAGACTAAGCATCAGCAGACATGTGTTACTCTGCCTGTTGGAAATTTCATCCAGGTTAATCCTGGAATAAGGATTTTTTGAAATGTTATTCATATGATGTCCCGTTTTTAAATTTTTACATATTCCTCTGGCCGTGTGGGTAGAGCGTTCGCCTTTGGAGCGAAGGGTCGAGGGTTCAAAGCCTCGCATGGTCATCGGTCTCGTACATGGCATCACACGTTAAAAGGTAAGGGCTGCGTCTTCCCTAGCTCACACAAGTCTTTCGAAGACTTCCGAGGGTTGCGCGCAGGGGTGCAATCGGTTGACGGAAATAACAATTTTTTTTTACAACAATAACAACAACACATGATATTTTTATGGTCTGGGTCTTGTACACCTGACGAGTAAGTAATTTTTCAATTTTCAAAATTCTCATTATCAAAATTTCTTAAATTCAATTCAATGTCACTTACTTACAGGTACGCACCTATGATGACTTTATAGTCGAAAGCGCTTTGCTATGATTTTATAAATAAATTTCTGCACGAATTATAAACCTTTTCTTCATCCAAAATAAAAATAAAGCGGCAACAGGGCATTATTATTTAAATGAAGGGTTGATGACGTCGGAAAATTGTCGTAAACAAAAAAAAATGTGTAAGAAATTAGGAGAGAGAAAAAAACTGCTGGATAGGGCTTTGGAGATACGAGGTAATTGGAACCTTCCGCCTTCTTGATCAGGCACTCGATGAAGTAGCATTGTCTCTGAATTTTGAGACAAGGTATTGATAGATTGTTAGCTGAGTCTAGCATGTTTTGATTTGGTATTTGATTTTGTCTTTGTTTTAACGAAAAATTACTTTGCAGCCTCTATAGAAATTCAGTTACTTTGGTATGCATAATTTCTGCATGATTGTTATAGACTACAAGGCCATATAACAATTTGGGGGGGTCATTTGACCCAGGATGAAACATATTCAGAACGATACTGCTATATGAAGAAATAACTTAGGTCACTATGCCGTCAATTCTTGGTGGTGCAAATGGCTGTAATAATAATAATAATAATAATAATAATTTTTCATCTGAAGATGAGCTTTTCCGACAAAATAATCATGTACAGCGTTCCTCACGTTGGTAAATTATGAAATAATAATCTCCTAGAACCTACTACCGTACAAAAATAAGGGAACTGAAAGTCAGGAAGAGTTTTCAATTTCCGAAAATAAAAAAATATATATCCTGGATTCCGGTCCCATTATTTTTGTATGGCAGTAGGTTCTAGGAGATTATTATTTCATAATCTAACAACGTGAGGAATGCCGTACGGGATTATTTTGTCGGACAAGCACATCTTCAGATGAAAAATTATTATTATTACTATTACAGTCATTTGCACCACCAAGAATTGACGGAATAGTGACTTAAGTTATTTTTTCATATAGCAGCATCGTCATGAATATGTTTCATGCTGGATCAAATGACCCCCCAAAATTGTTATATGGGCTTGTAGTCTATCAGGTTATGACCTTCAGCCACGTTTTGTATAACCAATATTCCTTCCGTTTTGTAGTGATTACGTTTTCTAGGGTGGGTTGAACGATTAAGTTCTTTCCTCCAGAAAGTAGATATTTTTTTGTCAGTTTTCTTGCGTTTTAATGCTTTCATAATTGTACCTGTCTGTTTCGAACAATCACTTAGAAACCTGTAGAGGAATCAGGGAATAGGGCTACAAGTGTGTTTTTATTCAAGGAACTACCGTCGACGGTTTCATTCCATTCACAGGAAGATATACAGGTGAGTAGAACTTTGCTTATAGCTTAATGTCAGTTCTTTTCAATTGTTAAAATTCTACTCACACATATTCTGTAGCCTTGGTTCTTTACCTCTACAGGCTCTATCGTTACATCAATGGTTGTCTGACTACTTACCGTTAGAGTAGTCCGACAATTATTACCTGATAAAAGTAACCCTTTCTTGGGACGCTGTAAGCTTGAATCTTGTCTCGAAGTCAGTCAAACATTGTCATAAATTTATTCTGATAATTTCTGTAATATTTCATTCATTTCGTTGTCACTTGAAATACTAGACTGTTGATCTGATCCTTGTGGTTTGTATTATTCTTAGTTAAAAATCAATTGTAATCATTTTGTTCCAATTAATTATTAGACAAGAGCTCTGAATGTTGAGCCTTGTCACTAGTTAGTTAGGCTCTTCTAGCCTCTCCTTTTGAATTATGAATCAACTTTCATGATCAAAATGTATTTATCGGAACTCGTTTACATGTTCAATTAAAATATCATTGATCATATCACATAAGGGCGTATACGGGGCATGGTTAAAAAAACATTTTCGGGATATTTTTCAATCACTATGCCATAACCATCAATTTATATTTTGGTGAGACATCATTGTTTCAGTGTACTCTGATCGATTAAAATGTGTTCTGTTTTTGGATGAATCTCTCTGATTGGAATATGAATTTTTTAAATTTTGAATGATACTCCTACACTGAAAACAATTGACAGGTCGTTTTTCACCACAAAAAAATTATTTACTGTTACTGTTGATTGAACAAAAGATGAGGTAGCTCTTTGATGAATTCAGTTATTACATATTATCTTCCATACATATACACGGTGCGTTACATTTTTTCATGTCATTAACAATGTTTTTGAATATCAGAAAAATCGTCAATTTCCCAGTAAACACATCATGTGTATGAAACGTTTCAACGGAATCCTAAATGGAAACATTTGAAAAATTCTGAACGTTAGTTCCAGAAATAACTCTGAAACATGTCACATATTACATTTCATGTGATATGTATCCGAAATGTTTCCAATGCACTCATGAAACTTCAGTGGAGATGAAACGTGTATGAAACATTTCAAATGAACTTATAAAACGCCAGTAAAAATAAAATGTATATGGAACATTTTGAATGAACCCAAATTACGCAGACGTGGTGCCATCTGTCGTTGATTTTGCAAAGGTTTACTCGGTCATGCGCCATCGCCAAAACGCCATCCGACGAGGATCTAGTCGCGTCATAAATCATTGTACTTTTTTGAGGTAAAAATTTCACAATTTTGAATTTTCACCTTCCAAAGACTTCAACCAGAGTATACCTCATATATTAAACTGTGCTTTAACTGAGACGCTTGTGATTTCATTAGCATATGAACTGCACACTCTATCTCTTTATCCTGTGTTCTGCTAAAGTGCAAAGTTGAAAGAAATAAATAAGCTTTGTTTGGTTGAGCTGAGGATTTAGAGTTGAAATCTTGATTTTTGCCCCTGAATGTGTAATCATGATTCCACTATATCAGCAGGTATGTAATGTTTTTAGATCACAATTGTTTATATATAATTTTGGTAAATATTTTGAAGATATTTCAAGAATTGATCTATGTCATCAACCAACTTTCTAGGTTAATGGCACCATGAATTGCATTTTTTGTAAAAAAAAGTGAACACAGTTTGATAACTTACCTAAATAAGTATGCTATATTATATCAGCGTATCTCTCTGTTTAGACACTTCCATTATAACATACATTGTCATCGGATTATAATGAAAAGTTGGTAAAGTGAATAGAGGTGATGGTTTTTACTTCACAGTATTTTTTCAGAAGCAGCACGAGAGTGATTTTCCAATATGCCTGATAGCAAATTGAATAGGTACTATCATATGAAGACCACAGGGCAAAATGGGGAATGTCACAAGAAGTTAGTTTCGAGAAAAATTAATTTTAAAATTTTAAAACTCCTAATTCTTTGGAAATTGAACAAAACCGAAATCAAACTACCTCTATTCTCTGATTTCCTTGTCAAAATCGAGAATTATCCACTCTGCTCTGGTACATTTATTCATTCATGCCTAACTCAGCCTATTTTTCACGCTGTGCAGTAAGTTGTCATAGTAAAAATCTGGGCTTCTTCTAAACAGAACTTCTTCAGATCTTGCAAATCCCTGTATCCCTGTATCCCTTGGTCGAGTCATGCCTGGATGAAGATACCATTAGAGTATGGCAAAGGAGCTCGTTGTACGATGAAGGCGTCACAATGAAAGAATGTTTGAGTAACCTCATGAAGTTCATTAAAAAGTAGGTTGAAAATGAGGAGCGGATATCTCTGGCCGTGTCTGGTTTCGATACAGGCAATAAATCATAAGTATCACATAAGTATCACAGAAACGTTCGGTTTTGGCTATTTCGTCTGATTTGATCAACAGAACACTTGGAAAATATATTTTCTGTGGTGATCGCCATTCTAGTGAAGAGTGTTCGAAAGCATTCATGATTCCATTATCTCAGAAAGAAGAGAAAAAACTTGATGGCGTAAGGTTGTTGTCATTCTTGTTTGAAATTTGGACACATTTCCAGAAGATGCCGAATGAAAGTGAAATGCTCGTATTGTCAGGGTCATCATGTTAATGTAATGTGTTCCAAGATAAAAGACTCTCATAATAATCCTTCCAACCAACCAAATATCGAGAAATCTTTATCAAATATGATACATAATGAAGTATTTTTTCAAACCATAGCTGTTCAGCTCAAAGGTGAAAACATTAAACGAAAAGTGAGAGCTCTTATCGATACAGGTTCCCAAAAATCATATATTACAAAAAGCACAGCCAAAGAAAAGAAATATACTCCAATTCGATGAGAACAAGTAATTGATGCATTGTTTGGTGGATCTACAACCGAAGCAATCACTCACTCTTGTTATCGAATTCGTTCAAGTGATTTACAGCATGACTTTGCATGTAACTTTGGAGTTTTGGATCAGCTGATGATTTGTCATAACGTAACTTCAGTCAGAAATGGTCCCTGGACAAGATAACTAGACTCATTTGATATCAAACTCACAGACACGAAACATGATACTGCTGGAAAATTGTTCATTGGAATGAAACATGAACTGAATTGTGGCTTGGTAGCTATGCAAACTCTACTGGGATGGACACTGATGGGAATGATTTCATCATCTACCCCTGTTATTACCAATTATTCATCCACTGTAGTCAGCTCAATGCTATCAAAAGATATTATGATTACAAACCTATGGAAATTAGATGTTCTGGGTATTTCAGATCCATCTGACCAGAAAACTTCTGAAGAAAACGATAAAGTCATAATGAAACATTTTCTAGAAAGCGTGAGGCGTAATGAAGATGGCAGATACGAAGTTTGTTTGCCGTGGGTGGAAGAACATCCTCCTCTACCATCCAATTTTGATATGGCCTACAGAAGATACAATAATGTCGTCAGAAAACTACATAGAGATGGGTTCTTCGACGACTATCAGAAAGTTTTTGATGAATGGTTACAAGAAGGGATAAATGAAGAGGTTCCATTATCAAAAATCGATGATTGTAAAACTTTAGGTCACTATTTACCTCACCATCCAGTTGAGGTCTTCACTCACTCTAGAAGAGTTATCAACTGTTGTATGCGATTGTGAAGCAGTGGTTAATTCTAGGCCCATAACGAACATTTCCGAAGATCTCAAAGATTTGGTTCCTCTCACACCTTCTATGTTCCTGCAAGAAATGAAGGAAATTGGAGTACCCGATATCGATGCTGTGGAAACCACTGATTTGAAAATGCATTATAGATATAGAATGACGCTAAAAGAAGATTAACGAAAGAGATTCCGAAGTAAATACTTGGGTCATCTATCGATGTTTTCCAGAAAGAAACGCCAAAATGGAGTTTTGAAAGTCGGTGATGTAGTTTTGATTGGCAATGATAACCAAAAACGAAGTGGTTGGCCACCGGGTCGTGTAAATTAAATGATTTTAGGCAGAGATGAAAACTGTAGATTGGCGAAAATGAAGACTGTCCAATGACAGATACTGAGACCTTTACAAAGACTCTACCTTCTCGAAATGGATAATGGAGAATTAGATCCTGAGGATGTTCGAAGCAGAGCAAGAGCAGGGACTTTGTCAAAGAAACTGGAAGAGAATGAAGAACTACAAGAAACCCCTATTTCAAGATATGGTAGAAAAATAAAAACACCTGCTGGACTAGACGTTTAATTAATGTTGAGTCATTTCAATTGTTTTCATGACTAAAGGGGGGATTATGTTAGATTTCATCATATTCATCCTGTATTTGGAATCCGTTCATTGCATCTCCTTCAATGTATTTTTTCAAAATTCGGTTAAAAATGGCTTTTTCTGCATTTGGTTCGAAAAAACCTGTTAACTTTAACAAGTAACAAATAACAGTTAGTGACAAGCGTGCATGATCTTTTTGTAATTATTCTAAGCAAAAACCAACGGTTCAATTTCATGTATGTCTATTGAAAAAAATCTCATACGTTGCCCACTTTAACTGTTCAAGGTTGCCGCTACGGTGAAAATTAATGTGTTATCATTTCACTCCTTAACGTTATCAACTTCATTAATATTCTTCAACAGAGCTGTTAGTCGGGATCTCAGATAATGAGGACTAATACAAGGTCCTACGATAGCCAAAGTGATAACAAATATTACTCTCATTAATAATTCGTCGCCTTTTTGTGAACCCATTATTTCGAATAGACACGATGTTGGTTTTTCAATATATGAAAATTAGGTGATAATATATTTAGCATTGACTCTGAAACTTATATGAAACTATATTTTCGGTTTTCAATCATACCTTTGGTGGTTTCGGCTATTCTTGGAAGAACCCAAAACACTTCACCTACGTTTGGATTCTAGCCTGAAGAATAGATTCAAATTTCTCGTCACCTGTTACGAGATTGCATACATAAATAAAAAAAAATTGTGAAATCTTGTACATTATTATGCACTGGTCTCCTCTGAATAAAACCCAAGAATATTATGCAGAAATGGAATACGCTGGTTGATTTCTCAGCACACAGACTGTCTTTCAATTAGGAAAGTATGTTGAAAAAAATATATACATGCTAACCGAAGTTGTGTTCTTGAAAAAAGTTACCGCGATTGATTGTACAAATCAGGCTTTTGGAAAATAGTCAAATTTGCTTTTATCCAGTGCATTTACTGATATTTCCATTGTTAAACATAAAATTTGTAAACTAAAATCAAAAATACTTCTAGAAGTCCTCAGCTTTTATGATCTTTGAGGTCAGAATATGAACCGAGACGTAGGGGAAAAAACTCCCCTGATAAACCAAATTTTGGACCAACAGACATAGGCTGGTGCCAAAACGAATTCTAAACGCGTGGAAGTGAAACCTCACAATCTGAAAGACTGTGGCGCCACTATCCGCAAGCAAAATGTTGCCAAACAAGTGTTTCGTATTCCCTATCTTTCAAGGTATCTTTTTAATTATTATGAGATGAAAAAATATGAACGTGTTGGTAAAGATCTAATCTTTGTTCCACTTTCTAACTTTTTCGAAATTTGATTTGGTTTTTTAGAAGAGGAAATGGGAAAATCATCAAAAAACATGGACTTTTGTGATATTTTTCAGAAAAAACTAAATCAAATTTTGAAAAAGTGATAAAAGCGGAACATAGATAACATCTTTACCAATTTTCCATATTTTTTAATTCACTCAAAGTGTAAAGTGAGCAAAAAAAGTTAGGGACCACCAAACACTTGCATACTCTGATTTATAATATAATAATAATAATATAATTTATTTACCATGAAATTACAAAATTTTCGATTGTGCGTTACATTAATTATATAGCACATGGTGAATAAATGGGAGAAAGCCCACAAAAGTAAAACTTGTGCGTGGGCTGATTTTTCCATCTATATGTTTGTGCGCTAGTTGGAGCTTGGTTCAAGTTTTCGTAAATATAATTCATTCAAGTAAATGATGTGAATAAAACTGTATAATATAGCTATAGACTAGTAAAATTTGTAGAGTATTATTTTATGTGCATGTTGATATACAAGGACTCGCGCATATACATATACATGTAGACATTAATTTGTATTAGCAAAAATAGTAAAAAAATAGTAAAAATTGTAAAAATTGTAAACATTATAAAAATAGTAAAAATAGTATTAGTTATAAAATAGTAAAAATTGTAGAATGTTATTTTATGTACAACATGTAAACACATAAGGACTTACGCATGTACATGTACATACGGTTACAGGGACTTATATACATTACATCAGAATAAGAATAAAAGATTAAACACTGTTACAAATGGAAACTTGTTTTATTACTAATGTAAGTTGAGTGATTATGACCTATTTTTGTATAAAATATTAGATATGTAATTGTAGGGGAGAGTCAGTAGCCAATTTGTAATCAGCTTTTTAAAAAAGTTATATGAATGTATTTTTTTTATATCTGGTGGTAGTTTATTGAATAGTGTAGGTCCAAGGTAGGTAAAACATTTTTGACCAATTGTCTTTTCTGCTCGGGGTATAGTAACGGTATTTATTCTGTATCTAGTATTATAGGGATGGTTGATTGAAATCAATTCTTCTTTATGTTTGTATTGTTTCAACAGAATTGTTTTGGCGAATAACTGACTCATACTCAATACTTCTAATTCAGAAAATAAGGCTTCAGAAGAATATCTTCTTGGTTTTTTATAAATATTTTTCAATACGCTTTTTTGTATTTTTTCCACTCTGCTGAAGTTGGTTGCCGACGTAGAACCCCAGGCAATAAGTCCGTATGTCAGGTGAGATTCCACCAAAGCATGGTATAATATTTTCAGATATTTCAAGTCGATAAAATTTGCCAGATTTTTGAATTTATAGACCATAAACCGGAGTTTTTTTATTACGAAATGTGCCTGTTCGTCCCATTTCATGTGGCAGTCTATGATTATTCCTGGATATTTAATTTTCAGTGCTGACTTTATACTTGTTTGTGTATTGGTGGTATCATTGATTTTTATGTCCTGATATGAAGGTAGGTTATTACTGTATGAGGTGAAGGGGATGAAGAATGTTTTTTTGAAGTTTATTGTGAGTAATTTATAGTTGAAAAAATTTGTGATGGTCGAGAAATCCATTTCTATGGTATTTTTAAGTGAAACCCAGTTCGAGTCTTCATAAAAAATTGCCGTATCATCAGCAAAGCTGATGATTTCTCCTTTAGTTTCTTGTTCAAAAAGGTCGTTGAGGAACACGATAAAGAGAAGTGGGCCTAGTACGGTTCCCTGTGGTACGCCAATTCCAATATTTCTTGGGTCGCTTAGAGTTCCATTTATATTAACACGTTGCGTTCTGTTATATAAGTAACTTTTCATTAGGTTATACGAGATTCCCCGAAGACCAACATTCTCGAGGGCCAGAAGAAGCTGTTCATGGTTTACTGTGTCGAATGCTTTTGCGAGATCGACAAAAATACATATAGAAGTTTGTTTCTTATCTATGGCATTGTTTATCATTTTTGTCAAGCTCGCAATCGCATCCGCTGTAGAGCGGTTTTGTCGGAATCCGTACTGTTTTTCTGAGATGACTTCGTATTTGTTGAAGAAAGAGTTTATTCTTTTCTGGATAATTTTTTCAAATATTTTGCATATGCTGGAAATGAGCGATATTGGGCGATAGTTCGACATGTCTAACTGATCTCCGGTTTTTTTAAAAATAGGTGTTATGACTGCATTCTTCAGTATGTCAGGGAACTTTCCGTCATTGATGGATTCATTTATAAGGAAGGTTAATATCGGTGCTACTTCACGACTTACTACCTTGAGAGTTTGCTCTTATACCATCTAAACCAGGTGCTTTGTTATTTTTTAGGGCCATAATCATTTCTATAACTTCTTTCTCGTCGGTATTTGTGAGGAATATTGAATGTTCTATTTTTTTCTTTTTTATATCGTTCAGTTGGTGATTTATTTTCATAGCCATTTTGTCACCTATTTCAGAAAAGTATTTGCAAAATTTATTTGATATTATTTTAGGATCGCTTATTATTTCACCACCGGTAGTTTTGATTTTGTCAATGGGGGATTTAGGTTCTTCGCTATTTGACATTTCTTTAATGCAGTTCCAGAGATTTTTACTGACATTCTTATTTTTTTCAATTTTATTTTTATAATATTTATTTTTTGCTGTTTTGATTAAGTTGTTTAATTGGTTTCTACATATTTTGAATTGTAATTTATTATAGTCTGTGTTTTCGTTTTTCATTAGTTTATATAGTTTATTTTTTCTATCAATCGATTTGAGAAGTCCTGCAGTTATCCATTCTTTCCGTTTAATTTCTTTCAATTCAATGGTGATTGAAGAACTATTGGTTAATTCTGTTATTGTGTTGATGAATGTAGTGGTGCTCTTATTAATATCATTTTCAGAATATATGTCTGTCCAGATCTGTTGTTTGAGTTTATCTTTTAACTTTTCTCTGTTTATTATAGTTCTAGTTATTTTTGTTTTTACTTTGTCATTTATTTTCTCTGGTATGATGATATTGTTAATTATAGAAAAATGATCGGTTATATTCGTTTCCAGAACCGTTGGGACATTCGTGAAGTTTTTTATTCTCGTTTTAATGAAGATGTGATCGATACAGGAGCTTTCACGATCTATCATTCTAGTGTTCTTGTTTATTAGGCTAGTAAAACCTTCTGCGCTCATGGTATTGAGATATTCGTGAACAGAGTTTTCCTCGGTATTTAGTATATCCATATTGATATCCCCTGTAATAATGTGGAAATCCACATGATCACACGTTTTAATATAGTTCGCTAAGTTTTCTATAAAGGGATATTCACACGTAGGACCCGGTCTGTATATGCCATTCAATAAAACGGTTTTTTCGTGCAATTGCAAACGTAGTTCTATGATGTTGATCTGATCAAATTTTATAATTTTGAATGAACAATTAATTTTTTCTTTTGCAAAGATAATTACCTCATCATTTTGGTTGAATACACCTTCATTGTAAAATAACTTGTAGCCCTGAATACGAAATAATGATGTGTCAGTTATTCTCCAAGTTTCTGTGAGTATCACAAAATCAAAATTGTTTTGTATTTGGTTAAGCAGAATTTTTAGCTCGTTGAAGTTTTTATTGACACTTCTTATATTCATGTGGAAGAAAGATATATTAGTGTTTTTACTAATTTTTTTTATCATCGTGTTATAGTCTAAGATATTATCGTAGATTTTTGTGTCAGTTTGATATATTTTGAAGTCTTTTAGGTAGTTGTCCATTTTTAAACGTTATGGTATGAGATATATTTTAGTTCAAACGTGAGTGTTCGTAATTATTCAGGGGTGTAACATGATTTTCGATTATTGTCCTCTTTTGATTATACCTATAATGGTTGAAATAACTACATATAACTACTATGATCTCAATATACGCGACTTTTTCCTAAATGAAGTACCAAATAATTTTCTGTTCCTAGCGAGTGCTTGTTGAACCTGACCTTAAACTCTTCACCCTGTCTTTAGTTTGGGGATGGCCGGATGTCTTTATTATCTTCTGTTTTCGTGTTACATCCTGATGGCCGATATTTTCTTCTGCTGGAATATTGTATTCTTCTGATCGAAAATCAGTAAGAAAATTTGAGGAAACTGGAGTCGACGGAGTACTGTTTGATTTTCTTCCTACAAGGTCGGTGTTTTCGTTTTCTTCCAGTTCTTGGACGGTATAAGCTCTGTTGTTGATAAACAGCCTGCTTCCTTTTATGTACGCGTTATCGGAAGGATTTTGTCTCGCTCTATTTAAGTGGTGCCTCAAGATTCTATTTTCGCTCCATTGTTTATATGTTAGATCATTTGATATTCCAACACTCGTTCCTTTCAATTTTTTGCACTTTGTAATAACCTCAAGTTTTTTCAAATATGAAATGAATTCAACTTTTACAGGATTTTTTCCTTATTTCCCAGTCTATATAAATTATTCAGATCCGATACCTGGACATCAACGTCCAATAATTTTTTGAGTTCTCTGCAAACTGCTGGTGCAGATACTTCCTGAGATTCTCCTAGTCCAAATATGACTATATTATTTTTCTTGGATGTTATTTCAAAAGACTCAATTTTGTTGTGTAGGATTGTATTTTCGATTTCAATGTTAGTTACTCGATGGTTTAGTTCTTCTATTTTCAATAAAAGCTTGGCTTCAGATGCTTCAATAGCGGATTTGATTTCTTTTCTATTCTTCACAATTTCTTCTTTCAATACTTTTATGACTGTTTCCCATTCATTTGCCATTCTGTGAAGATCTTGATCGTATGCAAATGTATGTGGTCTCCTTTATCTTGAACAATATTAACGAGTTCTTATCGGGCGATAGGAGATAAGAGAGACTCTCAAGGTAATATTTGTTGTGTTTTATATTAGGTTCTGTTGTAAGAAACACTTTAATGTTTCAAAAATCACTATTCTCTTCTATCACATGATCAGGTGATGATCTTAGATTGTATTTAGTGTATAGTTTAAAATTTCCAATGGTTTAGTTATATATCAGTATAGTAAATTCAATTCAACTCACAGTGACACATCTGCTTGGTTAAGCACACCATACACAAAAAAAAATAGTATAGTACATCTTCCTCTTAGGCAAAGACCAGGTGGAGAATGTTGTTGAGGTTTCAACTATGAGGAAAAACATAAATTCAACACAAAAATACACAAAATGGTGGTGCAGTTTTGGGGTTGAAAACGGTTTTTCGAGATTTGCTGCGAAACGAGACCTCTTAGCGGGAAATACTTAGGAAAAAAGTTGTAGATGATGAGATTATCAAAAACTTTTCATACTCTTCACTTGTCGATATAACCTCAAATTATCCGTTAAAATAGTGATATCGATTTTTTATTATTTAAATTCTTTTTTCCAAAAAATTATTCAATTCTCATGAAAATTTGTAGAAAAATGGTCTTTCTTGGTGTTTGATGATTATGATTTTTCCGCAATTCGGAAGACTACTCGTTTCCGAGTTATTAACTTATTTATTTGATCCATGCAAACTTATTGTGTTTTATTACATGGATTCTTATTATTAAGATTATTCAATGTGAATGTAACTTAAAAATTGATGTTTCAATTCTACAAATACTATCAGAACTGTTGGGTTACAGATTTAGGTGCATATATTTTTACGAAGATATATTCGGTATAATATTCAGTATTGAGTTACAGAATTTGGAATGTGGCAAAGTCCAATCAATATCTGTTATTTCATTGAACTCATTAGCTAATATCAACTTGGTTGCAAGAGGTGCTCTAGTTGTAGATACCGACACAGAAATATCAAACATAGTTGTATGTCGAGTACGGCGTGAAGGAACATGAAACGGAATCATCTGAAGGATTTCGGGGGAATTAATACGATTATTTATCATTTTATAAATGAACATTACGGATGACAAAATGTTGATATTTTGAATTCATTTCTTAACCGAGATGTTCGTATTAAATTGTTTTCAGCCAGTTTATAAAATTTTTCAAAATGAAGATGGTTATGTATATTTATCGACAAAAATGCACTTATCTTCCACGAACAATTGTTCTGGTGTTTTTCTGTATGTCAAAGGTCTATAAGTCATCATTTTTATTGTTGAAATGTCTTCTTTCAAATGGTCTATGTACTTTGTGGTTTATTGGTCGTAAAACCGCTTGAAATTGAGAAAAACCGAAACAAGTTTCTCTGAATCATGATTTTCTCAATATTTTCAATGATTTTCTTCAATAGTTGTAGAAAAAAATATCAGACAATGAGCAGGTGGAGAATGATATTGAGGTTCCAACTTTAGGGAGAAATATACCGGGTGGCTACGGAAGTATTGCCTACGGAATATCTCAGTTATTGTATGAAGTAGGTTTGTGAAATTTGGAGCGTCGATATAATGACATAAGAGCTAGAATTTGAGCATATTGACATGTCGAAGTTAACTTCCGGTCTGACCGGAAGTAACATCAACTTTCTTATTTTAAAAGAAAACCCTATTTTTTTTCTTCTCGCTTTATTCAGCATTCAATTCCCTTTCCATTGACATATCACAAGTTGGTATCTAACCAGAAACTAGATCAGAAAAAAATTATTATTGAAATTCACCGAGTAGGCCGTGGAAGCAAAATGAAAGCCAAAAATTGAAAAGTTGGCTATGGAAACCATACGTCACTTGATAACAGTTGCTACTACTGTGATATTTTATTTTCATTCGTCGGCGTTATAAAAAGCCGCCAAAAAAAATATTGGAAAAATTGGGAAAAAAACAATACTCTGTAGGTCCATAACTTAAATAGGAACATACAACTTTTTCTTGCCTGTACTATTCAGCATAACCATTCCTTTCTAATGATATAATAGACAGTAATTTTTTTAAATGAAATACCAAAAAATCCAATTATTATTCTTCAAATAACGAAAAAACAGATTTATCGAAAAAAAAAATTCAAATTGATAGGATTAAAGATAAAATAAATTCAAAACAAATGTTCGAAATGCATTCCCTCAGCGTCAATACATTTATTGACTCTGGTGATATTTTCATGTAAAACGTTTCTCAACATTTGGGGCGTGATATCTTGGAAAGCTCTACGAATTTTCACTTCCAGCTCATGTAGAGTTGTAGGCTGTGTGGAATACACCCTATTTTTAAGATACCCCTATAGAAAAAAGTCGCACGGAGTAAGATCAGGTGACCTTGGTGGCCACCTGACTGGACCATGGGTTGTTATAAGTCTCTCTTGAAAGCGATTTTGAAGATAATTTCTCGCTATTTGTAACAAGTAAATTGTTACATCTCCTCTGAATCATTTAAAGTCTCACTTCACAACAATTCTTTCTTAATTATCTACAAATATTACTTATCGTTGAGACGCAAATAAATGCCTATCTTAATGCTCGCGAATAAACAACTATTTCAATACTTGCCAATGAACGACTATTGATCGCAATTCTGACTTCTGTCATCTGTCACAGAATTTCTTCGATTAAAATCATGAAAATATTTTGTCGACCGGAAATATTTTTTTATGTACTGTGAACTAATAAAACTAGTGAGCATCTTGCTTCATATCCTTTTTGGCTGGTGAATTCAAGTGCTACAAATCAGAGGCGTAATTGTTGTGCCTGTGCACGAGAAGCCATCTTGATGTTTTCTTAATTTGAAGATTTTCACAATTTCCGATCCTTCAGGTTCCTAAAGGGACTAATAAAGGTTAGTTTGAATACTTATTCATATATATCTGTATATTATTTGCTGTGTATAGAATTCCTTCCAGGCACTAAACAAGGTTGGTTTTATAATTGATAATTTTTTTTGTATTTGAGATAGCGTCCTACATCTTACTGCATTTTCCTTTACTAAATCCCATAGCCTTCTTGCTTATTTAATGCTATTTTATTTCATTGAAGGTTCATGCATATCAGTGATTATTTCCACATGCTTTCAGTTGATCCCAGAGCTTCTGTTTTTACACTCAACAAATATTTGTATTTAAATTCTAATTATGTAAAGATCAAATGGTAGTATTGTCACTGTTAGATATGTAATGATTGAACACAGAGCTCGAATCAAATGGAGGTGTGTAGAAGAGGTACATATTCTAAGGCCTATGAAAATTACAGGTCCCTTTTTATCCTGGAGTGAAACCCAGCACACTTTCGATATAAACCAGAAGCATATGAGCATACCAAGCTCCTGCAATCACTAACGTTAGGTGAACTCCTCATTCTGGAATCCTTTTGCCATGAACTCTATGCTGCCGAGGTCCATTGCTGTTCGAGCTTAGATTCCGGCCACTGTTACACACTGTTTCCTGAGCTGCAGTCTCTCACCTAAGGACTCATGGATGGTAGCAACAGTCCTCTCCAAAGCTAAGTACACATATTGTGTGCTCTCAGTGTTTCTGCCAAAAACTCATATTTCTATTTTTATGCAAATTACATACTTTCCTGCCTTTCTACAAATTAGTCAACTGTTACAAATGTTCAACTGCTCACTTTATTGGTAAAAATAAATGTCAACAAATTTTGTACACTAGGTGTTGTTTAATTCTCTCTAATTATTGATTCTTGGTGGTGGCGCCCCTTTATAAATAAACATTGTAAGGTCTCAATAACGGCAGTGCAATGTCCACCAGGAATGTTTCTCTGCTATAAGTTTACTTGGTGTTGACCTACTCTAGGCAACACGCTTTCAAATTGAGCAACTTTTGGTTACACTAAATTGGCGCCCAACGTGGGCTGGAAGTACATTCTCTCAGTTATTTCCGCTGGTAGGTTGTTAATGAATTCCGAAATTTCATTCGTTAAAAAATTAAAGTATCTCTCTCCGGTTAGTTGGCCTTGAAAAAGAATGGGGTCAACAATATGAGTTCCAACTATTCCTGCCCAAACATTCACACCAAATCTCTCCTGGAAGCCTCCTTGTCGAAACCGGTGCTCGTTTGCTATCGCCCAGTACCTGGAACAAAAGACCGTTCACACTTTCAGCACTTTACACTTCGACAATAATCCAAATAAAGTACAGTACCTACCTTGTATTATTCCTGTTAAATAATCCATTGTTGGTAAATCTTGACTCGTCCGTAAACAAGATATAATAGTTAAATAGTTGATTCTCAGCATTTTGTCGAAGAAACCAATTACAATATTCCAGGCGCCTTTCACCGTCATTTTCATACAAATGTTAATGCAACTGATACTTGAAGGATTTCAATAAATGTTTTTTCAAAATTTTCCTAGCAGAGTCCTTACTTATAGCTCTTTCGGCGCCAATCTGCCTTGAGGAAATTGTTCTATCATATTGTACTAAAGCTAATACAATAATTTCAGTTTCCTCATTAATAACAAATGCTTCTTGGTATTCGTGAACATCAGGCTCAGTTCTTGATTTTTCTTCAAGCCACTGGAAATACTCTCTTGACGGTTGCTGCCTCCCTGGATATCGCTCTAAATACAATCGTTCAGCGGCATAAGAATTTTTTAAACATTCACCATAAATGAGAAGCATGTCAATTTGTTCGGTTCGTGAATAACGGGGCATTTTTTGAATATTCCACTAACTGATTTCGATTTTCAAACCCTTTTAAAATGGCAGAATAAAAAACACTACTTCGAACGTCAAAATAATATGGATAGCAGCGTTCGTGACAGCTCTCATTTCTTTTTTGTTTCATTCCAAAATACATCTTAATCAGCCTACTTGTTGATATTTTGGTTCGAATGATTATTGCAATGGAATGATTATTCTGAATAGCACAAACATCGTCCATAGGTAGATATTAGAATATCTATGGACGATGGCACAGACCAAGTACGATTATGTTCCTATTTAACCTAGAACCTACAGGATATAATTCATCATTCCACATTATTTTTAATTTTATTTTTGCGTATGGCGATAATCTGTTTTGATAATCTGTTTTGAATAATAATTGGATTTTTCGGTATCTCAGTTCAAAAAATTATTTTCTATTATATCATTAGAAAGGAATGGTTATGCTGAATAGTACAGGCAAGAAAAAGATGTATGTTCCTATTTAGGTTATGGACCTACAGATTATTGTTTTTTTCCCAATTTTTCCAATATTTTTTCTGGCGGCTTTTTATAACGCCGACGAATGAAAATAAAATATCACAGTAGTAACAACTGTTATTTTTGGCTTTCATTTTGCTTCCACTGCCTACTCGGTGAATTTTAATGATAATTTTTTTCTGATCTAGTTTCTGGTTAGATACCAACTTGTGATATGTCATTAGAAAGGGAATTGAATGCTGAATAAAGCGAAAAGAAAAAAATGGGGTTTCCATAAAATAAGAAAGTTGATGTTACTTCCTGTCAGACCGGAAGTTAACTTCGACATGTCAATATGCTCAAATTCTAGCTCTTATGTCATTATATCGACGATCCAAATTTTACAAACCTACTTCATACAATAACTGAGATATTCCGTAGGCAATACTTCCGTAGTCACACGGTATATTTAAACACAAAAACACTCAAAATGGTGATGCAGTTTATGAGTTGAAAATGTTTTTGCGATTTGCAGCGAAACCTAACCTCCTAGCGATATAAGTTCAATAAAAGAGTTTTAGATAATGAAGAAATCGAAAACTTCTTCAAAAACAATTTTTTTCATTACCTCAAATCAACCGTCAAAATGACAAAAAACCTATTTTTCAGTTTTTTTTTCTCGCGTATAAATGATTTAGGTCAGATGTAAATTTGTAGACATTTTTTTTGTATCGAATAAGCTCGATTTTTTCTCAGATGAAAAAACTTCTACTCTTCGCGTTATTTACATTTTTCGAAAAAAATACCCTTCTCTTCCACTTCCACAGAAAAATTTTCAGAAGAAAAATCAAAAAATCGAAAACTATTGTATTCAACACTTCTCGACATAACCTCACGATGAATGTCAAAATGACGAAAAACCGATTTTTTAGTATTTTTTTTTCTCGTATGAATTCAATGATCAATTCAGATAAAAATTGGATCACTGCGGCACAGGATGTTTTGTAGATAGCGATGCTGAGGGGAAGCAAGAATCATTCTCTAAATTTTCTAAATATTTGTCAATAGTATGAACTGATATGTGCTGAAAATAATTATAGATTTCTTCTCATCCTACCATCAGAAACGACACATTACTTGGTAGTCAGTTCATCCTTCCTGATTACAAGATGATGTGCCATAAAATAAACTTGCTGAAATTCAAGATTATTATCTGATAGATCTATAAACTTTTGCATGTACAAGTTGAATATAATCATCAATGAAGTTATTGTATTTCAAGAATAAATAAGTATTACTCTTGAAGCGCACGTCTAAATTCATCAAGCTTCTATAAGCTACAGCATAAGATTCACCTCAATTCATTTCATCTAATGGAAATTTTAAAGAAGAATCTTGGAATCTGCCATTTCTTATAGTTACACAAGATTTGAAAATATATCTACAAGCTTCCTGCTCGAAAGAGTATCCGATAAATGTTTGTGGACTTTTCTCAGTTTCCCAAAATCGTGGAATAAGATTCTCTAATAAACGACTTCGGATGAGGATGCAGTCATGCCAGCACACAACTTTTGGCTTTCAAACTCCTGGCATGTTTTTCGTCATGTCAGGGTTCCTGGCAGCCTCAGGAACCCCATAATATGATTGAAATTGTTCATAACGACCGACGGGACTATTGAGATTTTCCATAAAATACCTAGGGACTTCAATTTTGTTTAGGGATTTTTCTTACAAAATGGCACTAATTTAAAAAAATATCATATTCCTGAATTTGAAAAAAATTGCGTATTTCACTTTTCCTATTTGCCAAATAATTATTCAATCTAGAAAATATTCTGAGCTTGGTAATAAACCTTAGTACTTTTTTGATTAAAATGCTCTTGGCATTTCATTCAAAAATCTGACTTAGAGGTAACATCACAAAACTTGTATTGTATCAGTTTTGTGGGTACTGTCAATACTGTCCCCACAAATTCTTCAAAATGTTCTTCGATTTAGTTGACGAAACTACTGATGCATAGACAAGAGTTATATACTGAAACTACTGATGTATCACGACATCAGGAACAAAACAAATGTACATATGTTTGAGATATATTGAGCCTAGAAATAACATATATAATATACTACGTGAAGATTTTCTAAGATTTGTCTTAGTACAGAGTAATTTATGAAATTATTTGACTGATACAATTCTCTCCACACTGAATCGTTTAGGGATTGATTGAGAATACCTTCGGACGAATGTATGATGGCGCTTCTTTGATGAAAGGCTGTTTTATTGGTGTCCAAGCAGGTATCTGCCAAACCTATACAGAAGCATTATACGTTCATTGCAGCTCGCATTCGTTGAGTTTAGTGGCTTCGAGTCACTTTTGTCAAATTCATTCAATCCGAAATACAATCGGTATTATAAAATCAGTGGGGAATTTCTTCAGAGCATCGGCAAAAAGAACGAAAATTTCAAAGAAAATATAAAGAAAACCTATCCCGAAGTGAGATGGCAAAATATTACAGCAATGTGCGAAACTTGCATTGAGAATCATGATGGTTGATTAGAAAAAAATCAATGCTATCTTCGAAACTATTGAAGAACTAAGTGAAGAAAGAAATTTTGGAACTTCATCAAGAGCGACTTCCTTTTTAAGGTCCATGATTACTAGTGAATTTGTAGTGAGTCTGAGTTGCACGAAAATGTTGTTTTCAGTCGCCAACATTTATAGGAGTATTCTTGGTTTGCTCAAATCCATAAATGAAAAAATAAAAATTTCTCTTAGAGTGTCGCAACAGTGTTACAGGGCAAACTATGGAACCGAAGATTCAGAAGAGTACTTTAGAATAAGTATTATAATTCTACTTCTAGATGATTTCATTGATCAACTCCACGCAAGATTCCAGAAGCATAAATCTACTCTGTCATCCTTATATATTCTGATTCTATCAGTTTGTTGTGAAAAACAGCCCAGTGTTGAAGAAGTCGATTTCATACTGTATAAAAAGTTTGTTGAATGATATGGCTAAAAAGATCATATTTCATCCTGACAACATGTACTTCTGAGAGATAATTTTCCTTGCCGAAACTCCTCAAAAACTATTTGAGGAATTCCGCAGGTCAGAAGAGAGTGATTGGATTGGCGTTGATGTCAATTCACCGAGACGTAAACATTTACAACGAGAAGATCATTGATTTGTTTGTAGCAAAAAAAATCTAGATTGATCAAACTTGGTCCGCAATATTCTTCTTAAGCTCAAGTTAACGGAGGCCCCCAAATTTTTTATTTTTTTTGGCTACGGCCTTGTATGGTACATGTTACATTTCAATCATGGAACAAATGTACACTGACAAAGAAACAATCCTACATTACATAATACCTCCTTCAATAACAATGCTCTAGCTCCATAGATTTGAATTTAGCGCCATTTTGAAAGAAATAACCCTAAACAAAATTAAAGTCCCTAGTGTTTTGTATATTATGGAAAATCTTAATTTTTCCGCCATTATGAACAATTTTAATCCTAGTAGGGGTTCCTGAGGCTGTCAGGAACTCTGACATGACAAAAAGTTACCAGTGCCAGTAGTTTTAAAGTCAAAGGTTGTGTGGTGGCATGACTGCATCCTTATCCGAAGTCCTCTATTCGACAGTAGAATGCATTGAAATGACTGTGCATATCCGACTCTTATTGCTGGGTCCAAAACTGCTGACACTAAATCCAAACTTGGTGTTTTGAAGTATAAAATAACTGATATTAATTTTTGGCCTAAACGAACTTCGAAGAAGACATCTGCGATGGAAGGAATGTCTATTTCAGTGGGTGTGTGAAAATTTTCATTAAAAAGTTGGATGTTTTGAAATATTTTCATTTCCGCTATGTCAATACAATTTGCTAGTTATATGTTCAACCACATTCATGAGCAAGATGAATTCATTGAAAAGTGACTGTTAATATGATAGTTGATATGATTCATTATTCAAATGCAAATTTGATATCGGAAACAAAGCTTCCGCTTTCAAATGACTCCGCAAATGAATCAGTTCCTCAACGTTATGCCTTTTAGTATTGTCGTGAATTGGGGTTTATTCCCAACTAACTAGGTAGATACTGATCATTTATAGACTTAAAACGCTTCAGAAAAATATAAAAACATTTATTTTACAATGTACAAATATGAGATTACGACGATTGAATTAAATGAAGGAATTGATGAATTAAATAATTAATGAATCAAATAATTAGTGAATCTCTCCTAGACTGGTTACTTTTATATAAATTATTTTAGAAAGATCTATACTCACAATACATATTGGCTTAAACAGTTTATGAACATTTTCCATTTATTTAATATCGAATCTTCCAAACTCCCCCCATAGCCCTCACTAGCTGCGGGCACGGCAGAACTCTAAACTCGACTACCAGTTCGAACTATCAGTGGCCTTTTTGAAAACTGTTGTTTATGTTCTGTTGATGACAAGTTGTGTCTCAAAATAAAATATCTTTGCTCACGTATTGAATTGTAGAAGGTGAAAAGGTTACCCACGTATTGAATGATAATGAAATATTTCAATGTTCCATATATTTTTGACAATACCCTCCCGTTCAAAAACGCGCGCCTCGAGCGATTATATTAAAACCAACTGACAATTCGATACCGGTTTACAAAAACTATAAAATCAATACCACGTAAATATAAATATACAAATAAATATGCGCAGAAGACGCCTGCTTGCACCATCTCCATTAGAATTCTTCTCCCCCTTGCTGCATTTTCCATCTTTGACTGGCTCATTTCGGTTCCATTCAATAGCTTGTACCATGATTCAACGTTGCCTGGGTACAATGAGATTAGCGTAGACCCACTCTTCTGGTTTATACAGGCTTGGGTTGGCTTGGCTGGACCAGTTATGGTATGACCCAAACATACTGGACAACTCGTATTTGGCACGGATCTGCCTGCCGGGACTTGACATGGCTTCAGTGGACTGGGCATGGATTTGCCTGCCGGGACTTGGCATGGCTTGGTCCGGTTGGACTCCATTTTGGCTCTGCTTCCCTGTATTTGGCATGTATCTGCCTGCCGGGACTTGGCATGGCTTTACTGGACATTGGCACTGCTTGGTCACGTTGAATACTCTATTTTGGCTCAGCTTTACTAGAGAACATGGAGCTTGACATGGTAGAACTTGGCTCTGCTCTATCTCATTGACTGTGAGAAGGCTCAACTCGACATGGCTGTGGAAACTGTGGCTTCATCACGATTCACCTGGGAATTCTCTTGGAGTGGTACAAGGTTGAAGACTCTTCCGCGTTCCTTACAGGAGTTACAGTTCCTATAAAACAAAAAAAAATTTAAACGTACTGTTATCATCTACTTTTATAACAAATACCGTGCCACAAAATATATCAACTACTACTCAACCTTATTCTCATTATACAACAAATAAAAATACCACCATCTCTCTCATTACGAGGCTAATTTTGTGATGCGATACCCTGCAATTATTTGCCTAGGATTAGATACAGAATATCACAAAACAATTTCACACTCGCTTTTCACATTCAACAATAGTCATTCAATTCTTTTCGACCCCATTCGTTACTTCTTATTCACTAAAACAATGTGCACAGTTTTATTATTGATTTCATACTTCACCCTTTAAATTATATTGACATGTTGGCCATGGCCTCTATACCCTTGTGTCGTTTTCCAACGGATTCTTGACTTTCTTTGAGTTCCAACTCGCCTGAAGAAAATATTATGTGCACACATAGCTTACAATCTACCTAAAACATAAAATAAATCATTATATAATCAAGATTCATCAACAACAGGGCTCCATGGGTCGTTATATTTCCAAATTCGGCTCACGTGAATCACATCCGTTTTCGCATTTTTTGTAGCTCCCAGTTTCACTCTATGGGTAACTGGACTCAACTTCTCTAAAATTGTGTAAGGGCCGTGATATTTGAGGAGCAACTTTGTACTTTTACCTTCTTTTCTTATGGGTGTGAACACTTTAACTTTCTCCCCCACGCTGTACTCAATATGCCGATGGCATTCATCATATCTTTTCTTGTCCACTGCTTGTCTTTTTTCAATATTTTGCACAGCTATGCTTCTAGCTGCAAGTGCTCGTTCTCTTATCTGAATAACAGTATTATTTTCGACTGGGGCCATCAGATTTGCGTCGGTTGGTAGAACGGGCTGTCTTGCATATACAAGAAAAATTGAACTGAGTCCTGTTGTACTTTGCGGCGTTGTATTCATTGCAAATTGAGCATGGGGAATAAAATGATCCCGATCGTCTTGGCTGGTAGAGGTGAATATGCTTAGAATGGCTGCTATTGTTGAGTTCATTCGTTCAGTTTCCATTGCATTGAGGATGGTACCCAGTTGTTTGCTGCTTTCGTATTCCCATGATAAGCAATAATTCTTTGATCATATCCGATCTGAAAACCTGACCTCTGTCTGACAAGATTTCCTTAGGGCATCCGTGGCGAGCTATAATATTATTCAAAATGAACTTTGCGACCGTATCTGCCTTTTCATCAGGTGCTGCAGCAATTTCGAGATATCTTGTTGCATAATCCGCCGCAACAATTATTGTATCATTTCCATTTTTGGAACGTTTAAATGGCCCTAAAAGATCAATGCCTATTTTTTGAAAAGGCACTCCTACTGGGATTGGCTGTAAAAATCCTAAAGGTTTTATGTTTGTTTCCCCCTTCCTTGCCTGACAATCTTGGCAACCCTTGATATACTTTTCCACGACTTTTTGTTGTCCGTCCCAAAAATATCTATTTTTTGATTTTTTGATATGTCCGTGAAATGCCCAAATGTCCTGCCAATGGTTCGCTATGATTAGAAAATATAATTTCAAAAACTAACTGTCTTGGAACAACCAATAGATTTTCCAGTCCCTCTAGCGATACATTCTTTTTATATAAAACTCCATCGATTAACGTGAAATTTTTGGCTCTCCTTCTCAAGCTAATATTGACGTTTTCACCATTCGGATTCTCCAGGGCTTCCATCAATCTCTTGACAGTATCATCTTTCCTCTGTTCTTCCGCCATATCTTCATTCGTAGTAAGAAAGGTAGGTACATCAAAAAATAAATTTTCTTCTTCCAATTTTGGTGCTAACTGCATTTCTGGACAAACAATCGGCATCTTTATGAGTCGATCCACTTTTATAAATCACCTCGTGTTCAAACTCGTTCAGCTCAATAGCCCATCTGGCTAACCTTCCTGTGACGTGATCTGAATTCTTCAAAAAACACAAAGCGTGGTGGTCGGTGGTAATCTTCACAGGTTTTCCATATATAAAATGTCGAAAATAAGTCAACCCCCAAATTACCGCCAAAGCTTCGAGTTCCGAAATCGTGTAGTTTTTTTCACTTTTTGTCAATGTGCGACTTCCATAAGCAATAGGAAGCATTTCACCTTGAAATTCTTGTAAAAGTATCTCTCCTAAACCTTCTTTGCATGCATCCGATCTCAACTCGCATCCATTGTCTGGGTTGAAATGCGCTAGTACTGGGGTCTCTGTAAGTTTTTCCTTTAGAATTTAAAATGCCTCCTCCTGATCTTCTTTCCAATAAAACAATGGATCGTTTTTTATCATTTCATAGAGCGGTCGTGCTATGATTGAGAAATTTTTAATAAATTTTCTATAGTAATTTGCAAGTCCTAAGAAACTCTGGGTATGTCTTTTGGATTTTGGTCTGGGAAATTCCGAAATTGCCAATAATTTTTCTGGATCTGGATATATTCCTTCTTCGTTGATGATGTGTCCCAATACCTTGACTTCCGGAGATGCGAACGTGCATTTACTGGTTTTTAATGTCAATCTTGCCATTCGGAGTCTTTCGAACACTTTCCTCAATCTTGCTAAATGTTCTGGAAATGATTCTGAAAATACTATAACGTCATCCAGATAAACCAGTACGTTTGACCACTTCATTCCCTGGAATACTCTATCAGCCAAGTCCGAAAACGTGGAAGGGGCATTACAAAGTCCGAATGGTAATTTATTGAATCCGTACGGTTCAAATCCAGGTGTGACGAATGCGGTATACTCTTTTGATTTTTCTTCGATCCCAACTTTCAAATATCCGCTGAATAAGTCGAGGGTGGAGAAGTACCTAGATTTCCCGAAATATGTTGAAATTTCATCGATATGTGACAAGGGGTGGTTTAACTTCTTGGAGATATTGTTTAATTTCCTGTAGTCTACACAAAATCGCGTTTTTTCCTCTTCTCCCTTTTTCTTTACCAATACGGTAGGGCTCGAGTACGGTGACTGTGATGGTCTTATGATACCGACATCTAACATTTCTTCTACTTGATCCTCAATTATTTTCCTTTCTTTAGGTGAAACTTTGTAGGGTTTACTTTTGAAGGGTAAATGTTCTAGTAACTCAATTTTTTGTTGAACCATATCTGTAGATCCCATATCCTTGACGTCCACAGCAAAAATATCCTTAAATTCATCAATTAGATTCTCAATTTCCATTTTCTCCTGTACGGTGAGCTCAGTTCCCAATTTGTAACATTTTTCAATATCCTTCGCATTTTCATCCATTGTGTAGAGTACCATATTTATGTAATTTCCTTCTTCCATGAAGCCTAAAGTTGTACCTTCGAAGATAACCTGTCCAATACTTGAAATATTCTTGAGTTTCAAAGTTGAATTTTCCAGTGTTCCCGAAAACTCCATACAAACTAAACCTCTTTTAGTCAAGAACTGTTCTTTTGGTTTAAAATATACTCTGCTCTTTTCAAGTCCTTGTAATTCCTGAATGTCGACATCAACGATTACTTCCTCTTGGGGTTCTAATCGACAGTAGCACTTCAATATCACTTTCATTTCCTTTTTCTCAATTTCCAGTAGAGCGGAAGGGTCCAAATCTTGCAGAAAACTTGATTCTTCCACTTCAGTAGAGCTATCTTCCGTATTCCTATATTCATACTCCTCAATTTTCCTATCAACTTTTTGGCTAATACCACCTTTTAATTTTTCAAAACTTCTCTTTCTCAAGTCATTTTCCAAGTTCATTTTCCGTTGGTTTTCTATTTCTAGAAGAAGTCCATTCTTGTTTGATTCACATATTTCTCATTTTTTCTGTTAACTATTTTGCTTATTTCTTCTCTCAATTTCACAAAATTTCAGATTTCAGTTTCGAAGTTTATTTTCCGTTGATTTTATATTTCTTGCGAAGAAATGTCACTTTTTGTTCGATTTTCCGTTCTTCCAGTGTTATTTTTCCAATTGAAATGTCTTCTTACGCACCCATTTCCAAAACTATTTCTTCTAGATTCATTATCTCTATAAAATGCCTGATTCTTTATTTCAATATTTTCCCTTTTGTTATTTTGCTGCTTATTTCCGTACCCATATGAGAACAAATTCGCGTCGTCTTTTTCATATCGTATCTGAAAAGGAAGTGTAATTTTAAATAACCCCTGACTCAAAATGACAACTTTTTCCTCTAAATTTATTATTGATTTGTGTTGTGTCAAAAATTCCATTCCCAATATAAAATCACACGGTAGATTTTCGATAACTAAAGCTTTACAATACGTTTCCATTTCACCTAATTTCAAATTAATATTTGTGGTCCCTAAAACTGGTACCCTGAAACCACCTGCTGTCTGTACACGTTGTGAAAACCGTAATTTTTGGAAATTTTTAACGAATTGACGTGAAACTATATTATGATTTGATCCCGTATCACAAACTATGGTTGCCGTGTTATCGTTTAGAAGTCCGTTTATTTTAAGAACACCCGTTTCATTATTCTTGAGAGAATTTGACTTCACGTTTAATCCCACATGAATTTTTCTTTGGATACCTGGTAAATACCAACAATCAGAAGTAAAATGTCCAAGTTTGCCACAAAATTTGCAGAAAATGGTTCTTTTCCTATTCAAAAAGAATGTATTCTGATATAGATGCTGCCCGTTAATCCATTCCTCGTCGTTTTTTCCATAATTATCTATGTCCTCGATTTTGAAAACAATATTCTTCAAATCATCCATATTTGTCTCATCATTCTTCAAGAGTCGATACAGTCTGCTTAGAAGTCCTCGTTCGAAATGTCTCAGAAACGTCTCTACGCTCATGTCTGGGTCAAAATCATAAGCTAACTCCCTGAGATCGTAGAAATATTTTCGTATTCCTTCATTTTCACCTTGTCTTCTACTGTACAGCTTCCATTCTTGTTTTTTCAAATAATATCCATTATCATATTCACTGAGAAAATCATTTTTGAGCTCACACCAGGTTTTCAACAAGTTTTCCGATTTCCCTTTGTATGATTCGAACCAATAATATCCGGCTCCTATGAGGTAAACTCCGAAATAATAAATTTTTAACGCTTCTGTCCATGCATTCGCTGAAGAACATTTTTCATAATTCTTCAAAAATTCGTAAGGACAATCTTTCCTTTGGTCAAAATTCCGAGGTGCTACGAATTCTGGAAGGACAGCGGTTGTCCCTTTCTTTCTCGCTTCTGCTAACGTAGTATCCATTGTGAGGGGAAGAGGAAGTTTCAGTAAAAAGTACTGTTAAATTAGTACGTACACGTAGTAGTTAGGTAGTTACTCTCATTTACCGTATACCCAAGATATAACAATTTTACACATATTATTCTTGTAAAAATCAATAGGGAAAACAACAAAATTCAAATAATTATACTGAAAATAAATCGTTAGAACTTAACATCAATAGCATTTTTATTTAATTTTCATAAAATTATCTGGAGTTTATTGCGTACGAAATAGCGTACATTCGTCAAATAATATTTTTATTCAGAAATGCTATTGTTGCACAATACTTGGGAGAGATTCATTCAGAAACAAAACATATGGATCAGCAATTTCTACCTAGTTGTACCGGATCTAGGTCAAGTTCAAAGTCTATGAACTTCAAGCTAAACAACTATATAGAGTTGATTGTACCACTATTCAAATTTATAAAAAAATAAAAATTGGTTCATTATGAAGAATGAATCCACAAACTAAACCACGGCAGCCTCCACCAGTTGTCGTGAATTGGGGTTTTTTCCCGACTAACTAGGTAGATACTGATCATTTATAGATTTAAAACACTTCAGAAAAATATTAAAACATTTATTTTACAACGTACAAATATGAGATTACGACGATTGAATTAAATGAAGGAATTAATGAATTAAATAATTGATGAATCAAAGAATTAGTGAATCTCTCCTAGACTGGTTACTTTCATATAAATTATTTTAGAAAGATCTATAGTTACAATACATATTGGCTTAAACAGTTTATGAACGTTTTCCATCAAATCTTCCAAACTCCCCCCATAGCCCTCACTAGCTGCGGGCACGCCAAAACTCTAAACTCGACTACCAGATCGAACTATCAGTGGCATTTTTGAAAACTCTTGTTTATGTTCTGTTGAGGACAAGTTGTGTCTCAAAATAAAATATCTTCGCTTACGTACTGAATTGTAGAAGGTAAAAAGGTTACCCACGTATTGAATGATAAATAAATATTTTAATGTACAGGATGTTCCATATATTTTTGACAGTATTTTCACGAATGGCAGCTTTGAACATGTCAATAAATGGTTGATATTCATCCAAATTGTTACTATCTAAAAATGGTATACTTAATTATATCTGGTAATTTCACAATGGGAACATCACCTACATTTCAGGGAAAGTATTACCTACTGGCTCATTTTGGAGAAAGATCTGAGACCCTGAAACCATTTACTCTTTGGTCTATGTATTCGATGATACGGACATGCTTGAATGTTAAAAACAATAAAGACATCAACAAATATTCTAAGCTTGTCGCATTCTCAAGAAACAATCTGTTGAATATAGAGCAATATGATCCAAAATGATATTTACCTCTGAAAACATACAAGGATTTTCACAAGAAGCCGCAGATAAAAATTATCTCATCAAAAAGGTACATTTCAATTATACTTTATACTCTTCAGAGTAGTTTGTGAATCTGTTTTATTATTATTCATTCAATATTATTCCGAAGTTTCCGATTTGCCGGCTTCATATTGAGAAATATGTTCTTAATTATTGTGAACAAATTAGACTAGTGGTTAGAAACTCTACCTGTCACGCCGACGGCAGGAGTTCGATTCTTTAGATTCGCATTTTTAAATTGAGATAATGATTGGACTGCGAGCAATTTCGATACCGACTTTGGCAAAAGTTATTTATACTTTCAATGTTTTACAGGTAATTCTAATTATTGTAACCTTAACTTAGGTACATATTTGGCCAGGCTAGCTTTTTTGATTTTCGGAGGCAAGGCGTAAGTCGACGTCACTCGATGATTCTCAAAAGGTCCAATTTGTGGCACAGAGAATAAGTTTCTTTTTAATTATGGTGTTTATTGGACGCCATCTACAGTGATAAACGATTTCAAAAACTTATTCCCAGGCCAATCTCTGTAGAAAGACCTTAACTATGCTGAAAGAAAGATTCAACTCCAACTTCAAACAAAAGTCACATTAAAATATAAATATTTAATCATTTCAATAGTTCTCTACTATATTAATAATAATAGAATCTTGAAATGTAACCAACCAAAAGAATGGGTTCTCCAAGTCGTGATTTAAGAAATTATAACAGTTTTTATCTTACCTAGTCCGAATGCATTCAAACCTCACAGAATTTTGCATAAATTAAGGAATCACGACTTTGGTTTTGTTCTTCCCTTTTGGTCTCCATAAATGATTGTTTCCACGGAAATCTCTAGCGTTGGGTCTGCTCCAACATGCTCTCCGGCTTTACAACACCATGGCAGGCTTTACAATACCAGTACGTGTTTTATCATACATCACAAGCTTTACAGTACCATCACAGGCTTTACAATACCATCGTAGGCTTTACAATACCATCATAGGCTTTACAATACCATCATAGGCTTTACAATACCATCATAGGCTTCACAATACCATCGTATGCTTTATAATACCATGTGGGCTTATATTCCTTTCTCGAATTGGCCTTTAAATTTTTATTGGCTGATTAGTCCTTATACTGTTTAAAGTATCTCAAAGACTTTGGTAAATTCCTGGCATAGCTATGGCAAAAAGAAAAGGAAATTTTTAGGCGTGCTTTTTACAAAAAATATTTATATATTTAAATCTCGTGAAGCGAGTAACCTTTAATAGACCTCTACATAACAAGAATATTCACCTCTCATTTGTGTGGTACAGCAATATTAGGTAGGTTGCCAAAATTGAATAAACTCAAATTCAACCTCCAGCGAGCTTCAGCGTTACCAGGTCAGAAATGGACTAATGGTGTTTCAAACACTTCCGTCCTCTCCAAAATTGATTTTAACAAAAAAACATTTCCTTTCATTGTTGCCACCACTATCAATTATTATATGCATGTCACTGAACTATATCAAAGAGACTAGCATTCCGCGATTTTCAAAACTATATAAAAACCATAACAAACATAGTTCTCTCTCTCTCTTTTTTGTGAGCGTACTCCAAGAATTCGAATCGTAAAAGGAAGAACTGTCGTCTTCTTTAACAAATCGATTCGAAATCGGAAGAAGAAGCGCTGTCACCCAAGTGACATTAACCATATTATTGTCAACATGTAAACATTCCTTCTTGATAACCACACAATTATGGATTTAATTAAATTACCAGAGATATCCGTGGGAACCAAGAGCTGTGAAATCAAAACAATTATATTTCATGTGAAATAGGATGGTATGTCTCTAGGAATCCTATTACATGTGGTGATCGAATGACAAGTGTTTGGAAATTTCACCATGTGACCTATTTATACGAGGAAAACAACTGTATACCATTGTCAACGTTACATTACCCCCTTTCTTGGAATAGAAAAATTTAACTTGTTAAATTTTTCGTAGTGAGTAAGTTACATAACTTTATATAGTTACTATTGGTTGCCAAAAAATTATTCAATATTTAATTTCAATTTTAGTCTTACCAAGGATTCCCAATAAAACCCTAGTGAATTTATAGGAACATTCACCACCCCTAAAAAAGCTATTAACTCAAAAGAATGAGAAAAAATACCTCGGAGGTACTCCAAAAGTCATTGAAGGCAGCTCAACCTCCCGAAGCTTTATCGGTCTCTCACACCAGTTGAACAAACCAGCAATAAACAGTTGGCCTCCTACAGACAAAAAAATACAGTTTACCAACTTATCATAAAATCAATGTGGTGTTGAAGCCATTAACCCCGAAGGAGAAATGTTTCAACACCGTGGTGGAATGTGGAGTATGCCACCCTTCCCATAAACTCTTATAAATACAATCGGAACCCCGAAACTACTGAAGCAGATACAAAGCTCCCACCCGAACAAATCTACACAAAAATAAGTAAGTACAATTTAATTTTCTCGAATCTATTCCATATTTTGTGGATGCACGAATAATTTCAAAGCCAATCATGATCTCGAATAAATCTGGCTCATTCAGAAGCTACAAAATTGAAACAAGGTTCAGAGGAAAACAAATTAGTGTGAATAGTAGTGTGGACACTTAATATTGGAAATGACTACCCGCATAAACAATATCATATCATTCTGGCATTTTCTATGGAGGTGCCTAGTTATCGCTATTTCTAACCTTTCTTATCAGTAAGTCAAAACTAAATTCGTATCGAATTCATAAGAATTCAACATCCAAGAATACTGACAAATCAACTCAATTTTCCTTACAGAAAATTAACAGGCTTTAAAACTGAATAACACCAAAATTGTAGAATGACACTCCATAAAAATAATTGCAGCTTTATTACTGTCGTGAGACTTTGTTGACGCAACCCATTTACCAGCTACTGTGGAAGCCAAAATCTCACTAGTTGAAAACTGTGTCCAAGTTTAAGTTGCTTTAGGCCTGCGCCAGGGACAGCCAACTTCTGCCCCAATGTCATTTCAAAATCAACTTTAAATGAAACTGGCCAAGTCTCAGAAAAGAAGAAAGTTTCCAAATGTTCTTTAATCCATATACTAATCCCACCTGTATATACAATCAGTGTAGAATCATATCTGAAATTCAAATGTATATTCGACATTTTGAATCTTTAGCAATTTAAGCTAGTAACTGAAACTATTTACTACTATTTACAGATAATTTACCAGTTTTTTTTTTACTTAGTGAAGCTGATCAGACATCACAAGTTCCAAACTCTAATACAAATTCAAATTTATACATTTTGTTGCATTCTACACTTGTACAAGATTTTCAAATAAAAGCAAAATAAATACCCTACACTATCCTGTTTTTCCCATTCGGAACTAGACAGACAGTCTTTAACAAGAAAATAAACCGTCAACTACCATCAGTCTTTCTTCAAGGAAAATATTAATAATTTTTTTTTTATCAAACCTTATTGAATTTGGGAAGAAACAAATTCAAGCTATCTTGTCAGAAATAATTTTTCTCGGACAGCTTTCATTACTAGAATGATTTAAAAATTAATTCTTATTCTCGAAAAATAAGTCAGACAAGAATAATTCACAAATCAAGGTTGGAATAATTATTTAATATTTAAGGGGACAATTCGTTCCATGAAATACCTATTCACTTAGAACGAAGGGAAATGAAAAATGTATTTCCAGTATTCTTTATTGACTTTTCATTAATATTTTCAATAGTCATATCCAAGTCAGACCCAAAATAGGGCTTGAGTTTTGATACATGCCATGTACCCAGTGGCCTATCATCAAGATCACTCAACTCATAAGTCACTTTCGATAATACCTTTTTTATTTTACATAAAATATATCGAGGAGCTAATTTACTAGAAAATGCATTAGCAGCATCCGATAATATAAAATTTTGCTTCCAGACTTTTTCACCTACTCGAAAGACATGTTCACGCCTTCTCAGATTGTAATACTTTGCATTCTTCCTATAAGAATCAGAAAGTCTTTGCTGGACTTTCTTATAAATTGCAGGAAGTTTTTCCAACTCCTCAGAATAAACTTTTCTGGCTTCTTCATTATTATTGAGCTCAAAATCTAATTCCGCTCCATAATAATCTCCTGAGACAGGGGTTATCCTTCCAAAATTCAAAAAATTTGGACTGAAACCTGTTACTTCATGAACAGCAGAATTCATAGCATGCTGAATTTGCGAAAGTTCATTATCCCATTTCTTGTGAGATTCTTTTATAAAACACCTAATTGCGGTTCCAATGGTACGATTGTTCCTTTCTGTTGGATTATTTTGTGGAAAGTATCTACAATTGTACCAGATCTTGGGGATTTTATATTTGTCAACAAATTCTTTGAAAACTGTCCCTGTATGAGCTGAGGCATTATCTAATAACAAAATTTGAGGAAAGCCAAAAGTTAAGAATACTTCTTCTAAGAAATTTGTAATCACCTGTGCAGTTGCATTTCTTACAGGTTTCATTACTACATATTTTGAAAAATAGTCTGAAGCTACTACGAGAAATTTATTACCTTTATTACTTCGTGGAAATGGGCCCATAACATCTGTACTTACTAATTGGAAAGGAAAGCTCACCCTTTTCTCAGCACCCATTAAACCAAAACGTCTAGCATGTAAAGCTTTTTGACTACAACATACTTGACATTGCCTTACATATTTTAGAACATCTTTTCTCATTTGTGGCCAGTAAAATTTTTCTGCGATTCTTCTTAGAGTTTTAAAGTACCCTAGATGACTTGCAGTAGGTAAGTCATGTGAATCAGAAATAACTTTCTTTCTTTCTGAAGATGGAACTAACAATTTCCATTCAGAAATGTTAGTTTTCAATGCAATTTTACTGGAGGTATGTTTGAAAATTTGCCCATCTTTAATCATCCACTGACAATATTTCTCAGGATTTTTAGTTATCCTTTCTTTTAATTTCAGGTACCAAGGTTCAAGAACTTCTAATGAAACTCCCAAAACATTTATTTCCTCAGGAAGAGGAGCTCGAGACAAAGCATCCGGAGTAGTATGGAGTTTTCCTTTTCTATGAATGACTTCAAAATCAAATACGGAAAGCCTCATTGCCCATCGGCTGAGTCTACCTGAACTACTTGACATTTTTGACAGGTATTTCAAACTGGCGTGGTCTGTTAAAATTTTGAAGTGAACTCCTTCAATATAGGGTCTAAATTTCTCCAATGAAAATATTAGAGCTAAACAGTCACGCTCTGTAGTGGAATAATTTCGCTCTGATCGACTAAGACTTCGACTTGCATACGCAATGACCTTCTCCTCGCCATTTTGAATTTGGGTAAGTACGCCGCCTAATCCTGTATCACTGGCGTCCGCTTGAATAGTGAATTCTAAAGAAAAATTTGGAGCTGACAATATTGGGGATGAAACTAATTTTTGTTTTATTCCAACGAAAGATTTTTCTGCTGAGTCATTCCAAATAACTACCTGTTTTATACCTTTACCTTTTAATAAATCATTGAGTGGACTGATTAAAGTACTAAAATGAGGAATAAAACGCCTGTACCAGGAACACATTCCTACAAAACGTTTTACTTCTGTTGTAGTCTGAGGTCTAGGATATTCAACCATGGCTTTAACTTTATCAGGAGATGTTCGTAGTCCTCTGTGATCAACTACAAAACCTAAATACAGCAAAGATTCTCTAAAAAATTGACATTTTTTCAGATTGACTGTTAAATTTGCACCTAACAAACGTCTATGGACTTCTTTCAATAGAGCTATGTGTTCAGAAAAGTTTGAACTACACATTACTATATCATCTAAATAAACAAATACTTTTGGTTGTAGCTCTGGACCTAGTATCCTATCCATTAATCTCTGCATAAGGGCAGCAGAATTTGACAAACCGAACGGAAGGCGTTTATGGTGGAATAAACCACGCCCTGGGATTGAAAAAGCTGTTTTTTCTTTACTTTCATCGTCCAATGGGATCCGCCCAAAAACCAGACCTAAGATCTAGTGTCGATATAAATTTTGCATTGTTTAGCATGTTGAGAATATCATCAACTAATGGAAGAGGGTAAGAATCTTTTTTTGTTATCTCATTCAGAGCTCTACCATCAAAACAAAACCTAAAATCCCCACTAGGTTTCTTTACTAACAATACTGGAGAACTCCAAGGGCTGAATGAGGGTTCCACTATATCCAAAGCAAGCATTTTATCCAACTCTCTATTTAGATGTTCTAACATATATGGAGACATTCTGTATTGTCTTTTTTTAAATGGAGGATGATCTCCTGTTTCAATATGAGCTGTTATTTTATCTGTCAAACCTATAGGATCTTCAGAAGAAATAGACTTAAATAAATCTATTACTTTCTCCATCTCTAATTGTTGTTCATCTGAAAGATCTTTGCAAATTCCTTCGCTCAGACCGACTTCTCTAAGAGGTTCTGATAAAACACTTATTTCCATTCCTAGATTACTGTTAACGTTCCAAACTTTATTTCTAAAATCCATTGTGAGTCCAAACAATTTGCAAAAATCACTTCCTAAAATAAGCCCGCATTGAAGGGAAGGTATAACAGATACCTTTACAATTTTGCAAATATTTCCTAAACATAAGGGTAACTCACAAATGCCTCTTACTGTCTGTTTCTTACCATCAGCAGTAGTGACAGACCTTTTTATAGTTCTATCAAGTTTGACTTTATACTTTTTCAATAATTCTAAGGAATGTTTACCTAAACAACTCACATTGGCTCCACTATCTAGTAAAGATATTATTTGTTCACTATACAGTTCAACTGAAATATATGGTCTATTGTCATTCGGTTTTGAAATGAAAAGAGGTGATACATTTCCAGTATCTTTTCTTTGGACAAAAACAGTATTTTTTAAAACAGAATCTTTAACACAAGGTCTGGGGTTTTTACTAACATAACTACAATCTTTTTGAAATTATTTTCTGTTATCAGTTCTATTTTTAAAAGAATTTTGACGACTTGAATAAGTCGTCTTCCCTATAGGTTTTTTTGGGTTGCACGTAGGGCAAGTTAACTTGGTAAAATTAGGCCTACCACAGTTATAACAAAACCTTTTTGAGGGCTCTTTACAATCTCTTTTCAGATGTCCTACCTTTTCACATCGAAAACACCTAATGGAACTTGGTCTGACATTTGCAGACGTTTGAGAATTAGAAGGAAATTGTGATTTTTGATCTTCCTCACCTATAGAAGTTTTTGCAAAATCATATGATTTTTTTTATTACTCCAAGTACCTTTTGAACTAAAATTGTATTTTTTATTTTCAGGTGAAGATGTCTCTACGTAAGCAAGGTCTGTTTCCAAACAATGCACTGATTTCGGAGGAGTACATCTTTACTTTATTTCAGAAGCCTCATCAATTTTCTTACAAAAACCTATCAATTCTGAAGTACTGTTTATATCTTGTAAAATTAAGTGATGTATATATTTTGGTAAAATATTCCTTCTTATTATTTTCAAACATTCCTGATTATTTACAGGTTGACTCAATCTACTAAAAAGACTTTGCATTGTTGCAACATAAATATCAATAGGTTCATCTCGACCTTGAGTACGATTCTTTATTTCATCCAGAAGCTTCTCATCATAGCCATTAGGTAAAAATGCACTTTCCATACGAGTAACTAATTGTTGCCAATTAAAAACTTCTTGTCTAATCGACCTATACCAAATTAATGCTTTGCCTGTAAATAAATCTATGCAAGAATTGAACAGTTCTAGTTCTGACACATTGCGAGATTTTGATAACTCATCTACCCTTTCAAGAAAAGATTTCAAACTTGTTGAACCATCAAACTGAATACCCCATTTATAAACAGGAATGGATTTTCCTAAACCGGAAATAGAAATTGCAGATACAGCTTGTGCAGAATCCTGGACAATGTTCATTGCTAATTTTGCATCCAGCTCAATACAAGTAGCTTTTGAATGTTCTTTATGATCTGAATATAGAGTATTTTCTGCCTCGGGTTGTTCTGGCACTTGAAAACGATTTACTCTTCCCATTAACGACGTTAATCTAGACTCTATGATTTTATACATAGGATCAGATATGGGAGCTCTGAAATTGAGTATTAAAGATTCCAAATCAGAAAAAGTTCTATCAATGAAATTTTTCTCGTCCTCTGCTACAAAAGCTTTATCTTCTAACTTAGTTAACACAGTTTCAGTAGCTAATAATCTTCCTAAAATTATTCTTTTTGATGTTAAAGTTTTTCTACTAGCTACCACATTACGAATTCGAAGTTCATAATCGATTTCTTCCTCGTTGAGATATAAAGGTTCTATTTTTCCGTCCATATTTACTTTTTTGAAATATATTTTTTTTAAAAACGTTCAAATTTGGTTTCAAGTATTAAATAACAACAAGATAAAAGGTAATAAAATTCCTTACAGGACAAAAAAACTTATTAAATTGTTAGTTTGCCAATCAATACTAGAAAAAATATCCATATCCATATCAGTAACACGTATTTCATAAAGACAAACCATCCACAATTTATTCGCAGTTAGAGAGATCTTTCCAGCACAGCAATCAAACCTCTGTGAATCATTGAATGAAAACGTAGTCCCCACGTTGGGCGCCATTTTTTATGTAACCTTAACTTAGGTACATATTTGGCCAGGCTAGCTTTTTTGATTTTCGGAGGCAAGGCGTAAGTCGACGTCACTCGATGATTCTCAAAAGGTCCAATTTGTGGCACAGAGAATAAGTTTCTTATTAATTTTGGTGTTTATTGGACGCCATCTACAGTGATAAACGATTTCAAAAACTTATTCCTAGGCCAATCTCTGTAGAAAGACCTTAACTATGCTGAAAGAAAGATTCAACTCCAACTTCAAACAAAAGTCACATTAAAATATAAATATTTAATAATTTCAATAGTTCTCTACTATATTAATAATAATAGAATCTTGAAATGTAACCAACCAAAAGAATGGGTTCTCCAAGTCGTGATTTAAGAAATTATAACAGTTTTTATCTTACCTAGTCCGAATGCATTCAAACCTTACAGAATTAGGCATAAATTAAGGAATCACGACTTTGGTTTTGTTGTTACCTTTTGGTCTCCATAAATGATTGTTTCCACGGAAATCTCTAGCGTTGGGTCTGCTCCAACATGCTCTCCGGCTTTTCAACACCATGGCAGGCTTTACAATACCATTACGTGTTTTATCATACATCACAAGCTTTACAGTACCATCACAGGCTTTACAATACCATCGTAGGCTTTACAATACCATCATAGGCTTTACAATACCATCATAGGCTTTACAATACCATCATAGGCTTCACAATACCATCGTAGGCTTTATAATACCATGTGGGCTTATATTCCTTTCTCGAATTGGCCTTTAAATTTTTATTGGCTGATTAGTCCTTATACTGTTTAAAGTATCTCAAAGACTTTGGTAAATTCCTGGTATAGCTATGGCAAAAAGAAAAGGAAATTTTAAGGCGTGCTTTTTACAAAAAATATTTATATATTTAAATCTCGTGAAGCGAGTAACCTTTAATAGACCTCTACATAACAAGAATGTGGTACAGCAATATTAGGTAGGTTGCCAAAATTGAATAAACTCAAATTCAACCTCCAGCGAGCTTCAGCGTTACCAGGTCAGAAATGGACTAATGGTGTTTCAAACACTTCCGTCCTCTCCAAAATTGATTTCAACAAAAAAACATTTCCTTTCATTGTTGCCACCACTATCAATTATTATATGCATGTCACTGAACTATATCAAAGAGACTAGCATTCCGCGATTTTCAAAACTATATAAAAACCATAACAAACATAGTTCTCTCTCTCTCTTTTTTCCATGAAAGTAGAAGTTTGTGTAAACAAAATCAATGTAGTGAGCGTACTCCAAGAATTCGAATCGTAAAAGGAAGAACTGTCGTCTTCTTTAACAAATCGATTCGAAATCGGAAGAAGAAGCGCTGTCACCCAAGTGACATTAACCATATTATTGTCAACATGTGAACATTCCTTCTTGATAACCACACAATTATGGATTTAATTAAATTACCAGAGATATCCGTGGGAACCAAGAGCTGTGAAATCAAAACAATTATATTTCATGTGAAATAGGATGGTATGTCTCTAGGAATCCTATTACATGTGGTGATCGAATGACAAGTGTTTGGAAATTTCACCTTGTGACCTATTTATACGAGGAAAACAACTGTATACCATTGTCAACGTTACAGTATTGCTAAGCCGACGATATCCATTATTCTTAGGTAATAATGTATGTTCAATGAAGTATCGAGTTTTTTCTTTGTCTGAGATCTGCATTTGTCGAAAAAATACTGTGTGTAATTCGAATATAAAATGCAATTGATGCTCTCAAAAATTACCGCACTTCGCTTCGCGTCGCGCGGTAACTCTCTACGTCGAGCGACAATCCATCACTTTGCGCTCTAAATTCACAAATAGCCATTCCTTGAATGCTTTCTGGCGTCATTGTACTGTATTATTGCCGCAAAGTAATATACACTCCCACTAACTTTAACTCAACGTTTTCGGAATGACGTTCAAATTATTATGAATGGGCCAAGATGGCGAGTGGTCAGGAATTCACTTCTCAATCCAGTCATCGGTATGGGTTCTAATCTCAGCTCGGTCCCGTGCCTAGCATCACACGCTGAAAGGTAAGGGCTACGTCTTCTCTAGCTCGCACAAGTTTTTCGGAGAGTTCTGAGGGTTGCTCGTGAGATGTAACCGGTTGACGACAATTTTTTTTAATGACTGATAAAATAATGGTTTAAAAAAACTAAAGAACATATTTTACTTCTAACATGGACTAAAAAATTTAAAAAATAATCGACAATGAAATTCTCAAATGTGAAAAAAGCGTGATTGCTTTCGATCTTTATTCTCATATCCTCTGTTTTGATTTAACAATACTGAGCGATCAAGAGCTCAAGATAACTTTGTCAAGCACCCCACGCTATTTAACATTTGAGTAATATCATTTTCAATTATTTTCAACTTTCTAGTTAGAAGTGAGCCATGTTCTTTAGTTTTTGAAACTATTATTTTTTTATGACTAAAAAATCATAATTTCCTACCCCAAAAACCCCCACATACCAATTTTGAATCGAATCAGATCATGATCACAAAACTCGTCTACCAATTCATAAATTTAGACAAAAATTTCATAATCTCTGATCCGAAAACCCTCACACACTTTGGAATCGAATCAGACCATAATGACAAATATCGTCATCCATTTCGGAGCAGCCATTTTGAATTCATGAATTTTGACAAAAATTTCATAATCTCTGACCCGAAAACCCTCACACACTTTGGAATCCAATCAGACCATAATGACAAATAACGTCCACCATATTGGAGCCGCCATTTTCAATTTATGGATTTCGACAAAAATTTCGAAATCTACGACCTAATAAACTCCCACATACCAAGTTTGACTCGAATCTGACCCTATTCACAAATCTCGTCTGCTCTACTGGAGCCGCCATCTTGAATTCATGAATTTTGACAAGAAATTCAAAATCTGCGACCTAAAAAACACTTTTATACCAATTTTGAATCAAATCCGACTCTGATCAAATATCTCGTCCGCCATACTGGAGCCGCCATCTTGAATTCATAAATTTTGACAAAAAATCGGAGTAAACGACTTAAAAAATCCCACATACCAATTTTGAATCAAATCTGACCCTAACCACAAATCTCGTCTGCCATACTGAAGCCGCCGTCTTGAATATTGACAAAATCCATGGTTGAAATTGCTACAGAGAGCTTGACCAGTGTTTCCGCTTTTACGAGTGCCTCAATACATCTTATTCTTCGGGTGTCAAATTGTATTATTTAATTTTCTTCATACATTCGTATAAAGCAAAGCGACTACAATGAAAAGACTGAACTAATGAATATGTCGCTGGATAAAAATTGGTCATGAGGCACCTTCCCTTTTTCTTCATAAAATGACGTAAAATGCAGTTTTCTATCAGAATAAAATGTTTTACATGCGGAACAAAGTGGCGCCCAAAGTCGGGTGCTACAAGGTTTATATGGGTGCCTCTTAATACAAAACATATGTAAAATGGTGCCGTATTGACATTTTATATATATATATATATATATATATATATATATATATATATATATATATATATATATATATATATATATATATATATATATATGTACATTACTAAGTTCATGGGTTGAACCGCGTTGAGAGTTTATAACTCGACGTTTCGGCTCCTGCTTTGTAGCCATTTTCAAGAGTGTGACTGCGAGGCCTCTATCTGCCTACTCCTCGAGTCGTGGTCTTGAGAGATATCAAGGTCTCAACCTGCCTACTCCTTGATCTCAAAAGACGATCCGATGTTGGTTGCACTGTAGTATTTATAGGTGGTTGGCTACCTGGAGGTGGGCGGGTCTTACGGGTTTTCTCGTTTGTCTTGTCTGCTGGTGCCTGCTGTGTAGTTGGAGTTAATGGGATAATAATTGATTGCGGATAAGTTTCACGTGGCCTGGTAATTACGGTTGGAAGAAGGGGCTTCCAACCGTAATTACCAGGCCACGTGAAACTTATTCGCAATCAATTATTATCCCATTAACTCCAACTACACAGCAGGCACCAGCAGACAAGACAAACGAGAAAACCCGTAAGACCCGCCCACCTCCAGGTAGCCAACCACCTATAAATACTACAGTGCAACCAACATCGGATCGTCTTTTGAGATCAAGGAGTAGGCAGGTTGAGACCTTGATATCTCTCAAGACCACGACTCGAGGAGTAGGCAGATAGAGGCCTCGCAGTCACACTCTTGAAAATGGCTCCAAAGCAGGAGCCGAAACGTCGAGTTATAAACTCTCAACGCGGTTCAACCCATGAACTTAGTAATGTACATATTTCTGACCGCGGAAACCTTTCCGAACATATAAATATATATATATATATATATATATATATATATATATATATATATATATATATATATATATATATATATATATATATATATATATATATAACAATATAACAAAGAGTTTTCTTTGACTAAGCCCAGTGATTTGACTGCATCCTCAAGAATTTTACCAGTTTTTCTTTAACTAGTCAGTCAAGACTACCTCTCCACTCTTATATATATATATATATATATATATATATATATATATATATATATATATATATATATATATATATATATATATATATATATATATAAGTGAAAATAGAGTATATTTCGTTTTAATTCCGAGAGTTCTAACCTTTGACAGCTGTTTCGTGCTAACGCACTCATCAGAAAGGATTTATGGAGCTCTCGAAATCAAAACGAATCCACTCAAGAATTAATACCGTGAGGCAAGACAGAATAAAACAGGAAGTTACACTTAATTTGACACGAACCAAGGAATCCAAAAGTAGAGGTTTGTCCACAAATTGACAGGCAGCCAACAATTCGTTGTTCTGACCAACCCAAGGTTCAATCAAGTTTCTAATACGTTATGAGGAACGCAAGCAGAATCTAAGTGAAAATAGAGTATATTTCGTTTTAATTCCGAGAGTTCTAACCTTTTACAGCTGTTTCGTGCTAACGCACTCATCAGAAAGGATTTATGGAGCTCTCGAAATCAAAACGAATCCACTCAAGAATTAATACTGTGAGGCAAGACAGAATAAAACAGGAAGTTATTCATGACATCCACAGTCACTAGTTGAAACTTAATTTGACACGAACCAAGGAATCCAAAAGTAGAGGTATGTCCACAAATTGACAGGCAGCCAACAATTCGTTGTTCTGACCAACCCAAGGTTCAATCAAGTTTCTAATACGTTATGAGGAACGCAAGCAGAATCTAAGTGAAAATAGAGTATATTTCGTTTTAATTCCGAGAGTTCTAACCTTTGACAGCTGTTTCGTGCTAACGCACTCATCAGAAAGGATTTATGGAGCTCTCGAAATCAAAACGAATCCACTCAAGAATTAATACCGTGAGGCAAGACAGAATAAAACAGGAAGTTATTCATGACATCTACAGTCACTAGTTGAAACTTAATTTGACACGAACCAAGGAATCCAAAAGTAGAGGTTTGTCCACAAATTGACAGGCAGCCAACAATTCGTTGTTCTGACCAACCCAAGGTTCAATCAAGTTTCTAATACGTTATGAGGAACGCAAGCAGAATCTAAGTGAAAATAGAGTATATTTCGTTTTAATTCCTAGAGTTCTAACCTTTGACAGCTGTTTCGTGCTAACGCACTCATCAGAAAGGATTTATGGAGCTCTCGAAATCAAAACGAATCCACTCAAGAATTAATACCGTGAGGCAAGACAGAATAAAACAGGAAGTTATTCATGACATCTACAGTCACTAGTTGAAACTTAATTTGACACGAACCAAGGATTCCAAAAGTAGAGGTTTGTCCACAAATTGACAGGCAGCCAACAATTCGTTGTTCTGACCAACCCAAGGTTCAATCAAGTTTCTAATACGTTATGAGGAACGCAAGCAGAATCTAAGTGAAAATAGAGTATATTTCGTTTTAATTCCGAGAGTTCTAACCTTTGACAGCTGTTTCGTGCTAACGCACTCATCAGAAAGGATTTATGGAGCTCTCGAAATCAAAACGAATCTACTCAAGAATTAATACCGTGAGGCAAGACAGAATAAAACAGGAAGTTATTCATGACATCTACAGTCACTAGTTGAAACTTAATTTGACACGAACCAGGGAATCCAAAAGTAGAGGTTTGTCCACAAATTGACAGGCAGCCAACAATTCGTTGTTCTGACCAACCCAAGGTTCAATCAAGTTTCTAATACGTTATGAGGAACGCAAGCAGAATCTAAGTGAAAATAGAGTATATTTCGTTTTAAATCCGAGAGTTCTAACCTTTGACAGCTGTTTCGTGCTAACGCACTCATCAGAAAGGATTTATGGAGCTCTCGAAATCAAAACGAATCCACTCAAGAATTAATACCGTGAGGCAAGACAGAATAAAACAGGAAGTTATTCATGACATCTACAGTCACTAGTTGAAACTTAATTTGACACGAACCAAGGAATCCAAAAGTAGAGGTTTGTCCACAAATTGACAGGCAGCCAACAATTCGTTGTTCTGACCAACCCAAGGTTCAATCAAGTTTCTAATACGTTATGAGGAACGCAAGCAGAATCTAAGTGAAAATAGAGTATATTTCGTTTTAATTCCGAGAGTTCTAACCTTTGACAGCTGTTTCGTGCTAACGCACTCATCAGAAAGGATTTATGGAGCTCTCGAAATCAAAACGAATCCACTCAAGAATTAATACCGTGAGGCAAGACAGAATAAAACAGGAAGTTATTCATGACATCTACAGTCACTAGTTGAAACTTAATTTGACACGAACCAAGGAATCCAAAAGTAGAGGTTTGTCCACAAATTGACAGGCAGCCAACAATTCGTTGTTCTGACCAACCCAAGTTTCAATCAAGTTTCTAATACGTTATGAGGAACGCAAGCAGAATCTAAGTGAAAATAGAGAATATTTCGTTTTAATTCCGAGAGTTCTAACCTTTGACAGCTGTTTCGTGCTAACGCACTCATCAGAAAGGATTTATGGAGCTCTCGAAATCAAAACGAATCCACTCAAGAATTAATACCGTGAGGCAAGACAGAATAAAACAGGAAGTTATTCATGACATCTACAGTCACTAGTTGAAACTTAATTTGACACGAACCAAGGAATCCAAAAGTAGAGGTCTGTCCACAAATTGACAGGCAGCCAACAATTCGTTGTTCTGACCAACCCAAGGTTCAATCAAGTTTCTAATACGTTATGAGGAACGCAAGCAGAATCTAAGTGAAAATAGAGTATATTTCGTTTTAATTCCGAGAGTTCTAACCTTTGACAGCTGTTTCGTGCTAACGCACTCATCAGAAAGGATTTATGGAGCTCTCGAAATCAAAACGAATCCACTCAAGAATTAATACCGTGAGGCAAGACAGAATAAAACAGGAAGTTACTCATGACATCTACAGTCACTAGTTGAAACTTAATTTGACACGAACCAAGGAATCCAAAAGTAGAGGTTTGTCCACAAATTGACAGGCAGCCAACAATTCGTTGTTCTGACCAACCCAAGGTTCAATCAAGTTTCTAATACGTTATGAGGAACGCAAGCAGAATCTAAGTGAAAATAGAGTATATTTCGTTTTAATTCCGAGAGTTCTAACCTTTGACAGCTGTTTCGTGCTAACGCACTCATCAGAAAGGATTTATGGAGCTCTCGAAATCAAAACGAATCCACTCAAGAATTAATACTGTGAGGCAAGACAGAATAAAACAGGAAGTTATTCATGACATCCACAGTCACTAGTTGAAACTTAATTTGACACGAACCAAGGAATCCAAAAGTAGAGGTATGTCCACAAATTGACAGGCAGCCAACAATTCGTTGTTCTGACCAACCCAAGGTTCAATCAAGTTTCTAATACGTTATGAGGAACGCAAGCAGAATCTAAGTGAAAATAGAGTATATTTCGTTTTAATTCCGAGAGTTCTAACCTTTGACAGCTGTTTCGTGCTAACGCACTCATCAGAAAGGATTTATGGAGCTCTCGAAATCAAAACGAATCCACTCAAGAATTAATACCGTGAGGCAAGACAGAATAAAACAGGAAGTTATTCATGACATCTACAGTCACTAGTTGAAACTTAATTTGACACGAACCAAGGAATCCAAAAGTAGAGGTTTGTTCACAAATTGACAGGCAGCCAACAATTCGTTGTTCTGACCAACCCAAGGTTCAATCAAGTTTCTAATACGTTATGAGGAACGCAAGCAGAATCTAAGTGAAAATAGAGTATATTTCGTTTTAATTCCGAGAGTTGTAACCTTTGACAGCTGTTTCGTGCTAACGCACTCATCAGAAAGGATTTATGGAGCTCTCGAAATCAAAACGAATCCACTCAAGAATTAATACCGTGAGGCAAGACAGAATAAAACAGGAAGTTATTCATGACATCTACAGTCACTAGTTGAAACTTAATTTGACACGAACCAAGGAATCCAAAAGTAGAGGTTTGTCCACAAATTGACAGGCAGCCAACAATTCGTTGTTCTGACCAACCCAAGGTTCAATCAAGTTTCTAATACGTTATGAGGAACGCAAGCAGAATCTAAGTGAAAATAGAGTATATTTCGTTTTAATTCCTAGAGTTCTAACCTTTGACAGCTGTTTCGTGCTAACGCACTCATCAGAAAGGATTTATGGAGCTCTCGAAATCAAAACGAATCCACTCAAGAATTAATACCGTGAGGCAAGACAGAATAAAACAGGAAGTTATTCATGACATCTACAGTCACTAGTTGAAACTTAATTTGACACGAACCAAGGAATCCAAAAGTAGAGGTTTGTCCACAAATTGACAGGCAGCCAACAATTCGTTGTTCTGACCAACCCAAGGTTCAATCAAGTTTCTAATACGTTATGAGGAACGCAAGCAGAATCTAAGTGAAAATAGAGTATATTTCGTTTTAATTCCGAGAGTTCTAACCTTTGACAGCTGTTTCGTGCTAACGCACTCATCAGAAAGGATTTATGGAGCTCTCGAAATCAAAACGAATCTACTCAAGAATTAATACCGTGAGGCAAGACAGAATAAAACAGGAAGTTATTCATGACATCTACAGTCACTAGTTGAAACTTAATTTGACACGAACCAAGGAATCCAAAAGTAGAGGTTTGTCCACAAATTGACAGGCAGCCAACAATTCGTTGTTCTGACCAACCCAAGGTTCAATCAAGTTTCTAATACGTTATGAGGAACGCAAGCAGAATCTAAGTGAAAATAGAGTATATTTCGTTTTAATTCCGAGAGTTCTAACCTTTGACAGCTGTTTCGTGCTAACGCACTCATCAGAAAGGATTTATGGAGCTCTCGAAATCAAAACGAATCCACTCAAGAATTAATACCGTGAGGCAAGACAGAATAAAACAGGAAGTTATTCATGACATCTACAGTCACTAGTTGAAACTTAATTTGACACGAACCAAGGAATCCAAAAGTAGAGGTTTGTCCACAAATTGACAGGCAGCCAACAATTCGTTGTTCTGACCAACCCAAGTTTCAATCAAGTTTCTAATACGTTATGAGGAACGCAAGCAGAATCTAAGTGAAAATAGAGAATATTTCGTTTTAATTCCGAGAGTTCTAACCTTTGACAGCTGTTTCGTGCTAACGCACTCATTAGAAAAGATTTATGGAGCTCTCGAAATCAAAACAAATCCACTCAAGAATTAATACCGTGAGGCAAGACAGAATAAAACAGGAAGTTATTCATGACATCTACAGTCACTAGTTGAAACTTAATTTGACACGAACCAAGGAATCCAAAAGTAGAGGTTTGTCCACAAATTGACAGGCAGCCAACAATTCGTTGTTCTGACCAACCCAAGGTTCAATCAAGTTTCTAATACGTTATGAGGAACGCAAGCAGAATCTAAGTGAAAATAGAGTATATTTCGTTTTAATTCCTAGAGTTCTAACCTTTGACAGCTGTTTCGTGCTAACGCACTCATCAGAAAGGATTTATGGAGCTCTCGAAATCAAAACGAATCTACTCAAGAATTAATACCGTGAGGCAAGACAGAATAAAACAGGAAGTTATTCATGACATCTACAGTCACTAGTTGAAACTTAATTTGACACGAACCAAGGAATCCAAAAGTAGAGGTTTGTCCACAAATTGACAGGCAGCCAACAATTCGTTGTTCTGACCAACCCAAGGTTCAATCAAGTTTCTAATACGTTATGAGGAACGCAAGCAGAATCTAAGTGAAAATAGAGTATATTTCGTTTTAATTCCGAGAGTTCTAACCTTTGACAGCTGTTTCGTGCTAACGCACTCATCAGAAAGGATTTATGGAGCTCTCGAAATCAAAACGAATCCACTCAAGAATTAATACCGTGAGGCAAGACAGAATAAAATAGGAAGTTACTCATGACATCTACAGTCACTAGTTGAAACTTAATTTGACACGAACCAAGGAATCCAAAAGTAGAGGTTTGTCCACAAATTGACAGGCAGCCAACAATTCGTTGTTCTGACCAACCCAAGGTTCAATCAAGTTTCTAATACGTTATGAGGAACGCAAGCAGAATCTAAGTGAAAATAGAGTATATTTCGTTTTAATTCCGAGAGTTCTAACCTTTGACAGCTGTTTCGTGCTAACGCACTCATCAGAAAGGATTTATGGAGCTCTCGAAATCAAAACGAATCCACTCAAGAATTAATACTGTGAGGCAAGACAGAATAAAACAGGAAGTTATTCATGACATCCACAGTCACTAGTTGAAACTTAATTTGACACGAACCAAGGAATCCAAAAGTAGAGGTATGTCCACAAATTGACAGGCAGCCAACAATTCGTTGTTCTGACCAACCCAAGGTTCAATCAAGTTTCTAATACGTTATGAGGAACGCAAGCAGAATCTAAGTGAAAATAGAGTATATTTCGTTTTAATTCCGAGAGTTCTAACCTTTGACAGCTGTTTCGTGCTAACGCACTCATCAGAAAGGATTCATGGAGCTCTCGAAATCAAAACGAATCCACTCAAGAATTAATACCGTGAGGCAAGACAGAATAAAACAGGAAGTTATTCATGACATCTACAGTCACTAGTTGAAACTTAATTTGACACGAACCAAGGAATCCAAAAGTAGAGGTTTGTCCACAAATTGACAGGCAGCCAACAATTCGTTGTTCTGACCAACCCAAGGTTCAATCAAGTTTCTAATACGTTATGAGGAACGCAAGCAGAATCTAAGTGAAAATAGAGTATATTTCGTTTTAATTCCGAGAGTTCTAACCTTTGACAGCTGTTTCGTGCTAACGCACTCATCAGAAAGGATTTATGGAGCTCTCGAAATCAAAACGAATCCACTCAAGAATTAATACCGTGAGGCAAGACAGAATAAAACAGGAAGTTATTCATGACATCTACAGTCACTAGTTGAAACTTAATTTGACACGAACCAAGGAATCCAAAAGTAGAGGTTTGTCCACAAATTGACAGGCAGCCAACAATTCGTTGTTCTGACCAACCCAAGGTTCAATCAAGTTTCTAATACGTTATGAGGAACGCAAGCAGAATCTAAGTGAAAATAGAGTATATTTCGTTTTAATTCCGAGAGTTCTAACCTTTGACAGCTGTTTCGTGCTAACGCACTCATCAGAAAGGATTTATGGAGCTCTCGAAATCAAAACGAATCCACTCAAGAATTAATACCGTGAGGCAAGACAGAATAAAACAGGAAGTTATTCATGACATCTACAGTTACTAGTTGAAACTTAATTTGACACGTACCAAGGAATCCAAAAGTAGAGGTTTGTCCACAAATTGACAGGCAGCCAACAATTCGTTGTTCTGACCAACCCAAGGTTCAATCAAGTTTCTAATACGTTATGAGGAACGCAAGCAGAATCTAAGTGAAAATAGAGTATATTTCGTTTTAATTCCGAGAGTTCTAACCTTTGACAGCTGTTTCGTGCTAACGCACTCATCAGAAAGGATTTATGGAGCTCTCGAAATCAAAACGAATCCACTCAAGAATTAATACCGTGAGGCAAGACAGAATAAAACAGGAAGTTATTCATGACATCTACAGTCACTAGTTGAAACTTAATTTGACACGAACCAAGGAATCCAAAAGTAGAGGTTTGTCCACAAATTGACAGGCAGCCAACAATTCGTTGTTCTGACCAACCCAAGGTTCAATCAAGTTTCTAATACGTTATGAGGAACGCAAGCAGAATCTAAGTGAAAATAGAGTATATTTCGTTTTAATTCCGAGAGTTCTAACCTTTGACAGCTGTTTCGTGCTAACGGACTCATCAGAAAGGATTTATGGAGCTCTCGAAATCAAAACGAATCCACTCAAGAATTAATACCGTGAGGCAAGACAGAATAAAACAGGAAGTTATTCATGACATCTACAGTCACTAGTTGAAACTTAATTTGACACGAACCAAGGAATCCAAAAGTAGAGGTTTGTCCACAAATTGACAGGCAGCCAACAATTCGTTGTTCTGACCAACCCAAGGTTCAATCAAGTTTCTAATACGTTATGAGGAACGCAAGCAGAATCTAAGTGAAAATAGAGTATATTTCGTTTTAATTCCGAGAGTTCTAACCTTTGACAGCTGTTTCGTGCTAACGCACTCATCAGAAAGGATTAATGGAGCTTTCGAAATCAAAACGAATCCACTCAAGAATTAATACCGTGAGGCAAGACAGAATAAAACAGGAAGTTATTCATGACATCTACAGTCACTAGTTGAAACTTAATTTGACACGAACCAAGGAATCCAAAAGTAGAGGTTTGTCCACAAATTGACAGGCAGCCAACAATTCGTTGTTCTGACCAACCCAAGTTTCAATCAAGTTTCTAATACGTTATGAGGAACGCAAGCAGAATCTAAGTGAAAATAGAGAATATTTCGTTTTAATTCCGAGAGTTCTAACCTTTGACAGCTGTTTCGTGCTAACGCACTCATCAGAAAGGATTTATGGAGCTCTCGAAATCAAAACGAATCCACTCAAGAATTAATACCGTGAGGCAAGACAGAATAAAACAGGAAGTTATTCATGACATCTACAGTCACTAGTTGAAACTTAATTTGACACGAACCAAGGAATCCAAAAGTAGAGGTTTGTCCACAAATTGACAGGCAGCCAACAATTCGTTGTTCTGACCAACCCAAGGTTCAATCAAGTTTCTAATACGTTATGAGGAACGCAAGCAGAATCTAAGTGAAAATAGAGTATATTTCGTTTTAATTCCGAGAGTTCTAACCTTTGACAGCTGTTTCGTGCTAACGCACTCATCAGAAAGGATTTATGGAGCTCTCGAAATCAAAACGAATCCACTCAAGAATTAATACCGTGAGGCAAGACAGAATAAAACAGGAAGTTATTCATGACATCTACAGTCACTAGTTGAAACTTAATTTGACACGAACCAAGGAATCCAAAAGTAGAGGTTTGTCCACAAATTGACAGGCAGCCAACAATTCGTTGTTCTGACCAACCCAAGGTTCAATCAAGTTTCTAATACGTTATGAGGAACGCAAGCAGAATCTAAGTGAAAATAGAGTATATTTCGTTTTAATTCCGAGAGTTCTAACCTTTGACAGCTGTTTCGTGCTAACGCACTCATCAGAAAGGATTTATGGAGCTCTCGAAATCAAAACGAATCCACTCAAGAATTAATACCGTGAGGCAAGACAGAATAAAACAGGAAGTTATTCATGACATCTACAGTTACTAGTTGAAACTTAATTTGACACGTACCAAGGAATCCAAAAGTAGAGGTTTGTCCACAAATTGACAGGCAGCCAACAATTCGTTGTTCTGACCAACCCAAGGTTCAATCAAGTTTCTAATACGTTATGAGGAACGCAAGCAGAATCTAAGTGAAAATAGAGTATATTTCGTTTTAATTCCGAGAGTTCTAACCTTTGACAGCTGTTTCGTGCTAACGCACTCATCAGAAAGGATTTATGGAGCTCTCGAAATCAAAACGAATCCACTCAAGAATTAATACCGTGAGGCAAGACAGAATAAAACAAGAAGTTATTCATGACATCTACAGTCACTAGTTGAAACTTAATTTGACACGAACCAAGGAATCCAAAAGTAGAGGTTTGTCCACAAATTGACAGGCAGCCAACAATTCGTTGTTCTGACCAACCCAAGGTTCAATCAAGTTTCTAATACGTTATGAGGAACGCAAGCAGAATCTAAGTGAAAATAGAGTATATTTCGTTTTAATTCCGAGAGTTCTAACCTTTGACAGCTGTTTCGTGCTAACGCACTCATCAGAAAGGATTTATGGAGCTCTCGAAATCAAAACGAATCCACTCAAGAATTAATACCGTGAGGCAAGACAGAATAAAACAGGAAGTTATTCATGACATCTACAGTCACTAGTTGAAACTTAATTTGACACGAACCAAGGAATCCAAAAGTAGAGGTTTGTCCACAAATTGACAGGCAGCCAACAATTCGTTGTTCTGACCAACCCAAGGTTCAATCAAGTTTCTAATACGTTATGAGGAACGCAAGCAGAATCTAAGTGAAAATAGAGTATATTTCGTTTTAATTCCGAGAGTTCTAACCTTTGACAGCTGTTCCGTGCTAACGCACTCATCAGAAAGGATTTATGGAGCTCTCGAAATCAAAACGAATCCACTCAAGAATTAATACCGTGAGGCAAGACAGAATAAAACAGGAAGTTATTCATGACATCTACAGTCACTAGTTGAAACTTAATTTGACACGAACCAAGGAATCCAAAAGTAGAGGTTTGTCCACAAATTGACAGGCAGCCAACAATTCGTTGTTCTGACCAACCCAAGGTTCAATCAAGTTTCTAATACGTTATGAGGAACGCAAGCAGAATCTAAGTGAAAATAGAGTATATTTCGTTTTAATTCCGAGAGTTCTAACCTTTGACAGCCGTTTCGGTATTAATTCTTGAGTGGATTCGTTTTGATTTCGAGAGCTCCATAAATCCTTTCTGATGAGTGCGTTAGCACGAAACAGCTGTCAAAGGTTAGAACTCTCGGAATTAAAACGAAATATACTCTATTTTCACTTAGATTCTACTTGCGTTCCTCATAACGTATTAGAAACTTGATTGAACCTTGGGTTGGTCAGAACAACGAATTGTTGGCTGCCTGTCAATTTGTGGACAAACCTCTACTTTTGGATTCCTTGGTTCGTGTCAAATTAAGTTTCAACTAGTGACTGTAGATGTCATGAATAACTTCCTGTTTTATTCTGTCTTGCCTCACGGTATTAATTCTTGAGTGGATTCGTTTTGATTTCGAGAGCTCCATAAATCCTTTCTGATGAGTGCGTTAGCACGAAACAGCTTTCAAAGGTTAGAACTCTCGGAATTAAAACGAAATATACTCTATTTTCACTTAGATTCTGCTTGCGTTCCTCATAACGTATTAGAAACTTGATTGAACCTTGGGTTGGTCAGAACAACGAATTGTTGGCTGCCTGTCAATTTGTGGACAAACCTCTACTTTTGGATTCCTCGGTTCGTGTCAAATTAAGTTTCAACTAGTGTCTATAGTCACTAGTTGAAACTTAATTTGACACGAACCAAGGAATCCAAAAGTAGAGGTTTGTCCACAAATTGACAGGCAGCCAACAATTCGTTGTTCTGACCAACCCAAGGTTCAATCAAGTTTCTAATACGTTATGAGGAACGCAAGCAGAATCTAAGTGAAAATAGAGTATATTTCGTTTTAATTCCGAGAGTTCTAACCTTTGACAGCTGTTTCGTGCTAACGCACTCATCAGAAAGGATTTATGGAGCTCTCGAAATCAAAACGAATCCACTCAAGAATTAATACCGTGAGGCAAGACAGAATAAAACAGGAAGTTATTCATGACATCTACAGTCACTAGTTGAAACTTAATTTGACACGAACCAAGGAATCCAAAAGTAGAGGTTTGTCCACAAATTGACAGGCAGCCAACAATTCGTTGTTCTGACCAACCCAAGTTTCAATCAAGTTTCTAATACGTTATGAGGAACGCAAGCAGAATCTAAGTGAAAATAGAGAATATTTCGTTTTAATTCCGAGAGTTCTAACCTTTGACAGCTGTTTCGTGCTAACGCACTCATCAGAAAGGATTTATGGAGCTCTCGAAATCAAAACGAATCCACTCAAGAATTAATACCGTGAGGCAAGACAGAATAAAACAGGAAGTTATTCATGACATCTACAGTCACTAGTTGAAACTTAATTTGACACGAACCAAGGAATCCAAAAGTAGAGGTTTGTCCACAAATTGACAGGCAGCCAACAATTCGTTGTTCTGACCAACCCAAGGTTCAATCAAGTTTCTAATACGTTATGAGGAACGCAAGCAGAATCTAAGTGAAAATAGAGTATATTTCGTTTTAATTCCGAGAGTTCTAACCTTTGACAGCTGTTTCGTGCTAACGCACTCATCAGAAAGGATTTATGGAGCTCTCGAAATCAAAACGAATCCACTCAAGAATTAATACCGTGAGGCAAGACAGAATAAAACAGGAAGTTATTCATGACATCTACAGTCACTAGTTGAAACTTAATTTGACACGAACCAAGGAATCCAAAAGTAGAGGTTTGTCCACAAATTGACAGGCAGCCAACAATTCGTTGTTCTGACCAACCCAAGGTTCAATCAAGTTTCTAATACGTTATGAGGAACGCAAGCAGAATCTAAGTGAAAATAGAGTATATTTCGTTTTAATTCTGAGAGTTCTAACCTTTGACAGCTGTTTCGTGCTAACGCACTCATCAGAAAGGATTTATGGAGCTCTCGAAATCAAAACGAATCCACTCAAGAATTAATACCGTGAGGCAAGACAGAATAAAACAGGAAGTTATTCATGACATCTACAGTCACTAGTTGAAACTTAATTTGACACGTACCAAGGAATCCAAAAGTAGAGGTTTGTCCACAAATTGACAGGCAGCCAACAATTCGTTGTTCTGACCAACCCAAGGTTCAATCAAGTTTCTAATACGTTATGAGGAACGCAAGCAGAATCTAAGTGAAAATAGAGTATATTTCGTTTTAATTCCGAGAGTTCTAACCTTTGACAGCTGTTTCGTGCTAACGCACTCATCAGAAAGGATTTATGGAGCTCTCGAAATCAAAACGAATCCACTCAAGAATTAATACCGTGAGGCAAGACAGAATAAAACAGGAAGTTATTCATGACATCTACAGTCACTAGTTGAAACTTAATTTGACACGAACCAAGGAATCCAAAAGTAGAGGTTTGTCCACAAATTGACAGGCAGCCAACAATTCGTTGTTCTGACCAACCCAAGGTTCAATCAAGTTTCTAATACGTTATGAGGAACGCAAGCAGAATCTAAGTGAAAATAGAGTATATTTCGTTTTAATTCCGAGAGTTCTAACCTTTGACAGCTGTTTCGTGCTAACGCACTCATCAGAAAGGATTTATGGAGCTCTCGAAATCAAAACGAATCCACTCAAGAATTAATACCGTGAGGCAAGACAGAATAAAACAGGAAGTTATTCATGACATCTACAGTCACTAGTTGAAACTTAATTTGACACGAACCAAGGAATCCAAAAGTAGAGGTTTGTCCACAAATTGACAGGCAGCCAACAATTCGTTGTTCTGACCAACCCAAGGTTCAATCAAGTTTCTAATACGTTATGAGGAACGCAAGCAGAATCTAAGTGAAAATAGAGTATATTTCGTTTTAATTCCGAGAGTTCTAACCTTTGACAGCTGTTCCGTGCTAACGCACTCATCAGAAAGGATTTATGGAGCTCTCGAAATCAAAACGAATCCACTCAAGAATTAATACCGTGAGGCAAGACAGAATAAAACAGGAAGTTATTCATGACATCTACAGTCACTAGTTGAAACTTAATTTGACACGAACCAAGGAATCCAAAAGTAGAGGTTTGTCCACAAATTGACAGGCAGCCAACAATTCGTTGTTCTGACCAACCCAAGGTTCAATCAAGTTTCTAATACGTTATGAGGAACGCAAGCAGAATCTAAGTGAAAATAGAGTATATTTCGTTTTAATTCCGAGAGTTCTAACCTTTGACAGCCGTTTCGGTATTAATTCTTGAGTGGATTCGTTTTGATTTCGAGAGCTCCATAAATCCTTTCTGATGAGTGCGTTAGCACGAAACAGCTGTCAAAGGTTAGAACTCTCGGAATTAAAACGAAATATACTCTATTTTCACTTAGATTCTACTTGCGTTCCTCATAACGTATTAGAAACTTGATTGAACCTTGGGTTGGTCAGAACAACGAATTGTTGGCTGCCTGTCAATTTGTGGACAAACCTCTACTTTTGGATTCCTTGGTTCGTGTCAAATTGAGTTTCAACTAGTGACTGTAGATGTCATGAATAACTTCCTGTTTTATTCTGTCTTGCCTCACGGTATTAATTCTTGAGTGGATTCGTTTTGATTTCGAGAGCTCCATAAATCCTTTCTGATGAGTGCGTTAGCACGAAACAGCTTTCAAAGGTTAGAACTCTCGGAATTAAAACGAAATATACTCTATTTTCACTTAGATTCTGCTTGCGTTCCTCATAACGTATTAGAAACTTGATTGAACCTTGGGTTGGTCAGAACAACGAATTGTTGGCTGCCTGTCAATTTGTGGACAAACCTCTACTTTTGGATTCCTTGGTTCGTGTCAAATTAAGTTTCAACTAGTGACTGTAGATGTCATGAATAACTTCCTGTTTTATTCTGTCTTGCCTCACGGTATTAATTCTTGAGTGGATTCGTTTTGATTTCGAGAGCTCCATAAATCCTTTCTGATGAGTGCGTTAGCACGAAACAGCTGTCAAAGGTTAGAACTCTCGGAATTAAAACGAAATATACTCTATTTTCACTTAGATTCTGCTTGCGTTCCTCATAACGTATTAGAAACTTGATTGAACCTTGGGTTGGTCAGAACAACGAATTGTTGGCTGCCTGTCAATTTGTGGACAAACCTCTACTTTTGTATTCCTTGGTTCGTGTCAAATTAAGTTTCAACTAGTGACTGTAGATGTCATGAATAACTTCCTGTTTTATTCTGTCTTGCCTCACGGTATTAATTCTTGAGTGGATTCGTTTCGATTTCGAGAGCTCCATAAATCCTCTCTGATGAGTGCGTTAGCACGAAACAGCTGTCAAAGGTTAGAACTCTCGGAATTAAAACGAAATATACTCTATTTTCACTTAGATTCTGCTTGCGTTCCTCATAACGTATTAGAAACTTGATTGAACCTTGGGTTGGTCAGAACAACGAATTGTTGGCTGCCTGTCAATTTGTGGACAAACCTCTACTTTTGGATTCCTTGGTTCGTGTCAAATTAAGTTTCAACTAGTGACTGTAGATGTCATGAATAACTTCCTGTTTTATTCTGTCTTGCCTCACGGTATTAATTCTTGAGTGGATTCGTTTTGATTTCGAGAGCTCCATAAATCCTTTCTGATGAGTGCGTTAGCACGAAACAGCTGTCAAAGGTTAGAACTCTCGGAATTAAAACGAAATATACTCTATTTTCACTTAGATTCTGCTTGCGTTCCTCATAACGTATTAGAAACTTGATTGAACCTTGGGTTGGTCAGAACAACGAATTGTTGGCTGCCTGTCAATTTGTGGACAAACCTCTACTTTTGGATTCCTTGGTTCGTGTCAAATTAAGTTTCAACTAGTGACTGTAGATGTCATGAATAACTTCCTGTTTTATTCTGTCTTGCCTCACGGTATTAATTCTTGAGTGGATTCGTTTTGATTTCGAGAGCTCCATAAATCCTTTCTGATGAGTGCGTTAGCACGAAACAGCTGTCAAAGGTTAGAACTCTCGGAATTAAAACGAAATATACTCTATTTTCACTTAGATTCTGCTTGCGTTCCTCATAACGTATTAGAAACTTGATTGAACCTTGGGTTGGTCAGAACAACGAATTGTTGGCTGCCTGTCAATTTGTGGACAAACCTCTACTTTTGGATTCCTTGGTTCGTGTCAAATTAAGTTCCAACTAGTGACTGTAGATGTCATGAATAACTTCCTATATATATATATATATATATATATATATATATATATATATATATATATATATATATATATATATATATATATATATATATTATTTATATATATATTGTTGTGATTCTGGATCTCAGAAGTTTATAAGACTCTAAATAAAACACAAAATCAGGTGAACTCTATGAGAAATAACAAACTATAAAAGTAATTCATAATGCTTAATGAAAGAAGAATCTTTTGAGTACCCTGTATTATTGGATTAGTTGAAACTTGGAATAATATGTCATAAATAGATATAAGCCGGACCTTCTATTTTTTCTCGTAATGAGATGATGCTATGGAAAGTGGGAGACATAATAGAATTATAAAAAAAAATAAAATAGGTAAATAAAATTCTACATATTTCCAGCTTTCCTCTGATATCATTAGCATGTTTATATTTAGTATAATAAATATATAATTCAGTAGTGAAGTTTCGAAAGTTATCAAATTTCCATAGTGTTGCTAGGAAACAAAAATTTGTCAAGGGGGGTTGTTGATAAGAAAAGAAGGGAGATGAGAAAATAGTAATACCGGAAGGAAGAAAATAAAAATTGTAAAGTTTTTTTAACAGAAAGTCACAAAAGTGAACAAAAACTAAACACTAAATGTGTAATTTCATTTAAATAAACAATTACCTTGAGTGGAATGAATATTTCCCAGCGGAAGGACGATATTACAAAGTGAAGGTTCCTGAAATGAAGATTCCTCGGTTTGCGTCTTAGAAGTCCAGGCAGAAACCATGTTGTAATGAATTCCAACAATCACTGTCACAAATAACTGTTTGCAGAGTTCCAGCCAGGAGAGAGAAATCAACGCAAGTATTTAAAACAAGGCCTTGTTCTTATAATCTCTGTTGCAACATTTTGAAACTGATATATGCATATATTTTCGCGATTTCGGGAACAAAAAACTATTTCAGTTCGTTCGAATGTCAACCGAGATTGACAATAAAGACTAGTGTTTTCGTAGAACTCGGTACGAACATTGATATTATTATTATTTAGGAGTAATTGAATACAAAACATAATTTAGGTTTATACAGAGATAAAGTAAGGTTAAGTTTGATTTGATAGCTAGCGCAGCGTTTCATGGGCTATAGCATAAGAGCGTGTTAGCCAGGGTTACATGAAAATAGATGGAAGGTCATGCGCAGGGTTATTTCTTAATATTATTTATTTGATGGTATCATGCTTGATGCTTGTTTATTAATTTGAAAAGGTTTTCATGATTCATGATCATTAAATATTTATGTGTTAAAAATTGATGGGTATTCTGATTTATTTGACTTTTGAATATTTATCACAGATTTTATGATATCAAGAAAGTTCTATTTCCTGTGGATTCCACCTGAGGTGTGATGAAATGCTCGATGAAAATTCATAGAGTATAAACATTACAAAAGAGTATCCAGAATTACAATAGATATAAAGAAGAAATGAGTAAGTATGAGTCTCTTGGTGAAAAATTGATACATTGAACCCCGAGATTTATTTATTTATTGGCATCCAATGTATATTTTCTCTAACACCAACTCAAAATTAGTGTCATAAATGGAGCCCAACGTGGGTGGCACTTTCAGGAAAATAGAGATAAATTTAAAAAAAAATTAAAAATAAAAAAAAAACAATTTAAATAAAAATAAAGAAAACTGGAAGCTAAAATGAGTACGAGAAAGACCACCAAGCAAGCGAAACAGCCAGGTCCAAGTCAAGACAAAGAAGAAAAAAATGGCCAGGAAACTGGAGATGCCAAATCACAAGAAACAGATAGATCCCAGAACTCAACATACAGGACCTGATGATGATTCTAAGTGAAAAAGAAAAAGAAAGAAAAGAAGAAATGGAGCATATAGAAAGAAAAAGAAAAGAAGAAATGAACCAGTTAGAAAGAAAAAGAAAAGAAGAAATGGAACAGTTAGAAAGAAAAAGGAAAGAAGAAATGGAAACAATACAAATGCTTACACAGAGAGGAAGAAAAGAAGAGATGGAACAATTAGAAAAACAAAGAAAGGAAGAAATAGAAAGATTAAAAATACTAATACAAGAAGGAAGAAGAGAAGAAATTAAAAATTTAGAGAGGATTATAGAAGAAGAAATGAAGACACAAGAAAAGAAGATTAATCAAGAATTCAGGGAGATAAGAAAGCAAATGGAGAACACAGTAGAAAATTTGGTGATGGAAATGGCAAGTAGTAAAAAAGAAACTGATGAAAAAATAGAGCAAATACATGAGAAATTTCAAATACTAGGAGTCAACATAGTACAAGTAAGACAAGATAGCAGAAACGAAAATCAAAGACTAGAAAAGAAGATGGATCAAGAAAATAAGAAAATAGAAGAAAGAATAAATAATCATGAACAAAATGTGAGTGGAAAAGTCACAGAAATATATGAGAGGATTAGCCGAACTGAAAATAAAATAAAACAAACTGGTTGTGAAGAAATAATTCTTAAATACATTGTAAATTTAATAATTCAACATTTTGACAATAGTTTAGAAGAAATAATGATGTTATATAATTTCAAAGATATGGATAGTTTATGTCAATTTTTAATAATACAAGAAAGGAGGAGAAATAGCTATAAAAATTCAGAAAATCAAATACATGATAATAGAAATAATAATAGACAAGAAAATGAAAATATCAGACAAAATAATAATAATTATAGGCAAAGATATGAAAATATGAGGTATGAGAATAACTATAGACAAGGAAATCATAGTAGGAGGTACAATATGAATAATCAGAATAATGGGGAGAGTAATTATAACAATAATAGAAATAATACAAACAATCAGAATAATTGTAATCAAAATTATAGAAACTATAATAATAATAATAGAAATAATTAAAATAGTAGATATTATAATAATAATCAATACAATGATTATAATATATCAAAATTATAATAATAATGTACAATACAGACCAAGAATGAGAAGTGAAGAAAGACAGTATGACAGACAAGAAAATGACAACGAATACAGGCAAATCAGGTAAATCAAATCCAAAGAGTGCAAATTGAAAGCCAAGAAGATGCAGGACAATCACAAGTCAATACAGTTCAAAATCAACTAAATTTTCAGTAACTGACCTACCAAAAATAAAAGCATATAATCATCAATATTGTACAGGCATATATCAACATCCGAGAGAATTTATAGATATTTAAAAAAACTCTAAATTAGAAAAAAATAAAGGTTTGATTACAATTCCTGGAAATTTTTATCAAAAAAAAATTGAAATATTAATAGATACAGGCTCTGAAATTTCATTAATAAACTATAAGATTATATGGGAATTAAAATTAGAACAATATTGTTATGGTATGCCAAAGATGGTTTTGGTAGGTGCAAATAATAAGAAATTATATGAGGTTAATAAACGAATAAGTGGTAATATAAAATTTAACAACAATGAATATACAATACAGTTTATGCTAATAGAAAATCTACTTCATGATGCAATTATAGGTACAGATGAACTTGATAAACATGGGGTAATCATAGACTATGAACAAGGAAAGATCCAAATAGGAGAAGAAATAATAAAATTTATAAAGACTGCAGAACACGATAGTGACAAAGAAATACAAACAACCAACAACATCAAACAAGATCCAATAAATCATAAAATTACAGAATATAACATAATTTGTGGCAAGGACATGAAAGAAAAAATTCAAAATTTACTTAATAAACTTTTAAATTTGATAAATGAAGAGAACAGAGTAATGAACAAATATGTACATAAAATTGAGGTTAAAGGTATACAAAATTTCAAGTCTAAAACATATCTAATTCCTTATAAATATCGAAAAGAAGTGAACAGAGAAATAAAGGACATTTTAGAGCAAAATATTATTGAAAAAAGTAATTATAAATTCATAAATCCTATAGTAGTAGTACATAAAAGTAATGGTGAACTAAGGCTATGTTTAGACGCTCGGAACATTAATAAATATACAACACCAGTACGAAGCTCCGTTAAACATAGAAGCAATATTTGGTAGTATAACTGGATCCAAAATATTTACAAAAATTGATTTAAAACACAGTTTTTGGTTGATTCCACTACATCCAAATAGTAGGAACTATACAGCTTTTTCAATAGATGGAGTCTTGTATCGATTAAAAGTAGTACCATATGGTTTGCAAAGCTCTTGTTTAGCATTAGTACGAACGATCCATGCCTTACTTGACAAATACAGAGATTTCATTCTTCATTATATTGATGATATTCTTATTTATTCCAAGGACATGGAAAGTCACCTGAAACACATAGAAATATTATTAGCAGAATTAGATACAGCAGGTTTAAAAATAAATTTGACAAAATCAAAATTCTTCCAAAATGAAGTAACTTTTCTAGGGTATAAATTAGACTCACAAGGCATAAGTATGGATGAGGATAGGATTAAAATCATAAAAGAGTACAAAAGGCACACTAATTTAAAAACACTAAGAGGATTTTTAGGTATCATAAATTATTTCAAGAAACTTATGCCAAATATAAGTGAAAAAACATTGCCATTAATAACTCTTTTAAAAAAACAAACTAAATGGAATTGGGGAGTAGAACAAGAGAAAACATTTAATTTATTAAAAGAGGAATTTGCAAATAATTTAAAAATATACCATCCCAATTATTTATTGCCATTCATAGTAAGAACAGATGCAACCATATATAAATTAGCAGGAATGTTGTTACAGGTGCAAGAAGGAAGGTAGGTACCTATTTGTTTTGTTTCTAGAGTCACAAAGTCATACGAACAACATTATAGTATAACGGAATTAGAATTTGCCAGTATTATTTTTTGCGTTACTAAACTACGATTTTATCTACTCGGTTCAAAATTCTTAATAGAAACAGACCATATGTCATTAATAAACGTAATGAACAATGAATTAATGAATAATAGAATTCATAGGGGAGCATTGCTTTTACAGGAGTACGATTTTGAAATCAAGCATATAAAGGGTAAGGACAACATAGTAGCAGATGCATTGACAAGATCAGAGGGAAGTATAAAAAAGGATAGGAGTTTGCAAATAGGAGTAAATGTCTTGAAAGAAAAAGAAGGGATGTTTTCATTGCAGGAAATTATAAAAAATCAAGTAAAACTAGAACCTACAATAAAAAGAAAATGTAAAAAAATAAATGGCATGTGGATAAAAGAAATTAACCAACAACAATTATATGTAATCACAAGTGAACTAGCTAATACAATTTTAAGTAATTTACATCAAAATAATGGACATCCTGGGACAAGAAAAACATGGTTAATATTCAGAGAAAATTATTATAGTAAAAAGGATATTCAAATTATAAAAGATATTGTTAGTACATGTGAAATTTGTCAGAAATATAAAGGAAAAAATTTTATGAATATGAATATTCCTGAAAATATTATTTCAAATGAAAAGTTAGAATGCATCGCCATAGATTTTATTAGTGAATTAATCATGACAAATAGAAAAAACAGACACAAATTTGTAATGGTAGATGTATTTACAAAATATATAAAATTATATCCTTGCAAAAGAACTAATGTTAAAAATATTCAAAGATGTGTTCAAAATTATATAGCTGAAATAGGAAAATCTAGAAAATGCATACTAGATAATGCAACTTATTTCAATAATGAGAGATTTAAACAGTTCTGTGATAAAAATGAAATCATGCTTACCTTTACCAGCATCAGACATCCAGAAGCAAACCCAACTGAACGTTACATCCAAGAAGTCATAAAATTCCTTAGAATATTATCCATAGACAACCATCGAGACTGGGATAGTAAATTGCCACAGGTAGAAACTTTTCTAAACCAGATACCAAACACAGTGACAGAGATAACACCATACTTTCTAATGACAGGACAACAACCGCTACGACATTGGCTAAAAGAAGAAAACAGACAATTACAAGACATATTAGAACAAGTTAAAATAAAAATTAAGAAAAGTGGAAATAAATATTTGAAACGTGCAGAAAACAAACGTAAACATAAAGCTAAATTTGAGAAAGGACAATTAGTTTTAGTAAGAGCAAATAGAATATCAAATTATAAGGAAATCGTTTGTGCTAAACTGTTACCTATATTTGAAGGACCCTATATCATTGATAGTGAAAATAACATAAATAGTTATAGACTAAAATATGTAGATGAAGACAGAATAAGGGGCATATTTAACATCAATGACATTTATTTATACGAATCCAGTAAAATATAAATAAAATTTAAGTGTGAGATGTGATTTTCTCATACTAAGATGAAAAATCACATCTAATACTTGAGGTATTTGTTGTGATTCTGGATCTCAGAAGTTTATAAGACTCTAAAAAAAAACACAAAATCAGGTGAACTCTATGAGAAATAACAAACTATAATAGTAATTCATAATGCTTAATGAAAGAAGAATCTTTTGAGTACCCTGTATTATTGGATTAGTTGAAACTTGGAATAATATGTCATAAATAGAGATAAGCCCGACCTCCTATTTTTTCTCGTAATGAGATGATGCTATGGAAAGTGGGAGACACAATAGAATTATATATAAAAAAAAAATAAGTAAATAAAATTCTACATATTTCCAGCTTTCCTCTGATATCATTAGCATGTTTATATTTGGTATAATAAATATATAATTCAGTAGTGATGTTTCGAAAGTTATCAAATTTCCATAGTGTTGCTAGGAATCAAAAATTTGTCAAGGGAGGTTGTTGATAAAAAAAGAAGGGAGATGAGAAAATTGTAATACCGGAAGGAAGAAAATAAAAATTGTAAAGTTTTTTTTAACAGAAAGTCACAAAAGTGAACAAAAACTAAATACTAAATGTGTAATTTCATTTAAATAAACAATTACCTTGAGTGGAATGAATATTTCCCAGCGGAAGGACGATATTACAAAGTGAAGGTTCCTGAAATGAAGATTCCTCGGTTTGCGTTTTAGAAGTCCAGGCAGAAACCATGTTGTAATGAATTCCAACAATCACTGTCACAAATAACTGTTTGCAGAGTTCCAGCCAGGAGAGAGAAATCAACGCAAGTATTTAAAACAAGGCCTTGTTCTTATAATCTCTGTTGCAACATTTTGAAACTGATATATGCATATATTTTCGCGATTTCGGGAACAAAAAACTATTTCAGTTCGTTCGAATGTCAACCGAGATTGACAATAAAGACTAGCATTTTCGTGGAACTCGGTACGAACATTGATATTATTATTATTTAGGAGTAATTGTATACAATACATAATTTAGGTTTATACAGAGATAAAGTAAGGTTAAGTTTGATTTGATAGCTAGCGCAGCGTTCCATGGGCTATAGCATAAGAGCGTGTTAGCCAGGGTTACATGAAAATAGATGGAAGGTCATGCGCTGGGTTAGGTTTTTATGATTCATGATCATTAAATATTTATGTGTTAAAAATTGATGGGTATTCTGATTTATTTGCCTTTTGAATATTTATCACAGATTTTATTCTATTTCCTGTGGAATCCACCTGAGGTGTGATGAAATGCTCGATGAAAATTCATAGAGTATATATATATATCTATATATATATATATATATATATATATATATATATATATATATATATATATATATATGAAAATCATTATTATATTACAATATATATATATATATATATATATATATATATATATATATATATATATATATATATATATATATATATATATATATATATATATATATATATTGTAATATAATAATGATTTTCATATTTTGTTTTTCTTTTTGTATTTTATGATTTTGTAGAAAAAGTAGATAATGTTAGAAAAGTAGAAATGTAGAAAATGATATATAATTTTGGAAATGACTTATATTGAAATGAAATGTTGTATTTTGCCTAGCAATAATAATAGTATAAAATAAAATTGTATTTTTGTGAATTTTTTTGTTAATAAATTATCTACTATAGTTGAAAATAATAATAAACAGTATTATTATTATTGTTCAGATTTGAGATTTGTTAGTTGTAGAAATTAGATCAGAAAAATCACTTTCGTGGATAAATTGTAGTATACAATATTGAAATTTCAGATTTCCCTTGCTAAATACTTACTCTTTCTTGTAGATTTTACCTTTTTCTTACTTTTTCAGGTACCTAGCTGCATCAAATCGGTACACCACATGAAAAACTCCTCATCTCAGGGTAGAATTCAAGAAAAGGAAAATTTTTAAATGTATCAAACAAATGCAATTGTAATGAACTTCCACTAAATAAATGTATTATGCAAATCAAAATCACTTTCTTTATTAAATTGAAATATGTCAGAGAAAATGCAAATACCATCAAAATTATTGTAGTCAGCTCTTACTCTACCTACCCCTAACCATTAGCTAACTTATTTCTAATGTGACAGAAAATCTGCAATGCAAAATGCAGAATATCAATAATATTCAGATTAAATTAACGTGATCGCAAATTTAGATACTTCCAAACTGCGATGCCTACTTCTTTTCATTATTTTCTTGCACTCTACTTGCCTTCACCTTGGTTTCGGCCGTGTGTAGGTCAAGAAATAATAAAAAAGACTACTTTACTAATTACAATATACTAATTGAATAAAGTTCTGGAGGGTTAAAAGATTTGGTGCACTATTGGGATGAAATTGTTTGTGATTGAAGGAATAAAAGTTCGGGAGTGTAGAAAATCAGGTTATGGTGCACTTTGTTGGTGGAAAACTGTTGTTCTTATAAAAAGTTCGAAAATCTACCTTAATTTGGCTGCGAAAGGACCATTCCTGTAGCTGCTTTTCAGTTCAAGGATTTTCTATATACACAGGGTTTATGGTAAGTGGTTTTGCTTTACTTTTTCAGTCAATGTTCGTTTGACAGCGTTCGTAAAGGTTTTCTGGCACAGTCTTGGGTTTTACTTGTGTATTTTATAAATTTTCTTCTCTCCCAAAGATAATTTCCACCGCTTCCTTTCTGCTACCTTGTTGATTCTTTTCATTCTCCTTTTTTCCTCGTTCCTAGGTGATTTTTCTTGAAATTTTCGCACATACTGGATCCACTTTCGCGATTCGCCGCACTAATTTTCACTTTCTTTTTAATATGCCTAAGGGTGGATTTAGTCAACTTTAGCATAAGCATTATCATAAACATAGCGGCAACATCAAAGGTTTTTAGCATAAACTTAACATTGTTGTATAAATGGCGCCATTTGATATAACAGATTCAACTTTCGTTTTTGACGTATATTTAAGTTCAATTTTAAAATGATGTTGACTAAATGCACGTTTATACTAATAGTGAACAACATTATATCATAAATTCTTATCTATGATTGTCAACAATTTGGCTAGTTTTCTACATTTTCTTTATTTTTCTGAATTTTTGAAATGTTACTCCCATGACAAGTCATTTTTTGACATCTCAATTCCAACGTACTTTCTGTTTTACAGTGTCAAATAACTCAAATATGATATACAAAGTGATTTTATTTTAAATAGCAAGTTTTTCCCAAATTTATTTGAAAATCATTGTTTTTCAAAATTGTAAATTGAATTTGGATTTGTTTCTTGATTCTAATGAGTTAACTGTTGTTCAAAATTTATTATTTTAATTTTAGTGCTTTGAAAAATGGCATTCTTGAAAAGGTCATGTACTGTCCGTCGTCTTACGATTACTTTCATGTTATGTCAGTATTTCTGTGTCGTTTGGTTTGGTAAAAAGTTTTTCTGATAAAATTTTGTTATAATTATGAAGTTTTCTATAATATGAAAGATATTGAATAAAAAAAAATAAGTATTTGCTTGGGCTTTCTGATGAAATTTTGAGATAATAAAATTTTTGTTTTGAAATTGTATTTTTCTATTTAGTTGATCTAATTTCATAACAAAATTCCCAAAATTAATATTTTACCTTTTAATATTCAATGTTGAAAGTAAAATATTAAGTTTTCTATGTACAATTTTTCTATTTACAATATTACATTATTTATTTACAAGTCATTTTTCTTTTTTATTTCAGGAAACCGTTCTTGCAGAGTTTCTCCTAAAAAAAGAACTGTATCTTCTCCAGTTTTTATTAAGGTAGTTAGCTTTTTAATGCTTTATTATTTTATTCTGCTTCTTTAGTTAGTTTGCTTTGCTTATATTTTATATTTTTATTCAAATTTCAAACTTGTATATGTTCTCTATATTGAAAATACCTCTTTAACTTTTATCATGAGGATTTATTAGTCTGTAACTATTTGTTGCATGTTCATTATCTACTTCATAGGGTCCCTCAAATGGTAATTGTAATTTTGCACAAATTCCTTTTTTATAATTTGGAACTCTTAACGCTTTAACTATAACTAAGTCTCCCTTTTTGAATTTTACTTTCTTTCTCCCTTTCTTTTGCCCTCTACTTATATACCACTTTGCATTCTTCAGCATTCTATCATTCACTTTTTCCATGACTCCATTCATCTCCCTCTCATTCATTATCCACTCTCTTTCAGGCATTTTCCCAGTTAATAGAAATGTTGGACATTCTTCAGTGATTGTATTTGGTACCTCATTTAAATATTTTTCAATTGTAGGTAGTTTTTCATCCTATTTTTTATGGTTATCTTGTGATATAAGTCTTAAATATTTCAAAACTTCTCTAATATAGCGTTCAGTAGGATTTGATGCAGGGTGTCTTATACTAATAAAATTAAGTTGTATGCCTTGGCTTGTTGCAAAACTTTTCATCTTTTCATTATTGAAATATGTAGCATTATCTAGGATTATTTTCTCTGGTTTGCCTTTCTCTATAATAAATTGAGTTAATAAGTTTTTAATTATTTTAAAATTAGTTTTTCTGGTAGGATATAGAGTTACATACTTTGAAAAATGGTCAGTGATGACAAATATATGTTCATTTTTGTTTTCTGATGTAATTAAATTGCTCACAAAGTCGATTGATATTATTTGAAGAGGTTTCGTAGAAATAATGCTTTTTGTTTCGTTTCTATTTACTCTGTTTTTGTTTTTACCTAATTGGCATAGTACACACTTGTTTATCAAGTCTTTTATTGTCTCTAAGTCTTTGTTACAGTAATATGTCTCTCTAAATATCATCCATGTCTTCCTTATTCCTGTATGTAAGTATTTTGTATGTATGTTGTCAACTATAGTCTCTGTGTCTGTGTCTTTGTGATTACGTATAGTTCTACCCCATTAATTATCTTTATAAAAATTCCTTGTCTTTGTATTGTCCCCTTTTTTTCTTTGTCAGTGAGTTGTTGTTGGTCTTCTATTATAGTCTGTAATGAAAATAGTCCTGTCGTGTTTTTGAAAATGTTAACCCCTATTTTAACTTGTCTAGTCTCTTGTCTGTTTTCTATGTCCATTCTAGTAATTGTGTCAGGTACTATATTTTGTCGTCCAGGTATATGTCTAATTTCAAAGTCATATTCTTGAAGTAAAAGTGCCCATCTATGTACCCTATTGCTTGCAAATTTATAGTTAACTATAGAAATTAATGCTTCATGGTCTGTTTCTATGAAAAATTTTGATCCAAGTAATTAAAATCTTAGTTTTGTGATGCAAAAAATCAAACTAGCTAATTCTAACCCAGTAACGCTATAGTTCCTTTCATACCTCTTAGTTATTCTAGACACAAATGCAATAGGAACTTCTTTATTTTGTTGTATCTGTATCAAAACACCTGCAGATCTTGTTATTGTAGCGTCAACTCGTAAAATAAAAGGTTTGTCGTAGTCTGGATGGTATATTTTAAGGTTCTGTATAAATATGTCTTTTAGTTCGTTAAAAGCTTGTTCTTGTTCGTCTCCCCATTTCCATTTTATGTCCTTTTTCAGTAGTCTTATAAGTGGTAATTCTTTGTTCGTCAAGTCAGGTATGAGTCTTTTAAAATAGTTTAAAATTCCTAAAAATCCCCTACGTGTTTTTAAGTTATGTGGTCTAGTATATTCCTGTATTGTCTTAATTCTTTCTGGGTCCATTTCAAGTCCATTTTGTGTCAGTTTGTATCCTAAATAATTTACTTCTGTCTGAAAAAATTCACATTTGTCTAAGTTAATTTTGAGTCCTGCTTCGTCTAACACTTCTAGTATTTTTTTAAAATGTCTTTTGTGTGTCGTTTCGTCTTGTGAGTATATTAAAATGTCATCTATGTAGTGTACAGCAAAGTCTTCGTATTTGTCAAGTATTTTGTGTAACGCTCTCTCTAATGCTGGACAAGCTGATTGTAGACCGTATGGAACTACACAAAATCTATAAACTACCCCTTCTATGCAAAAAGCTGTATAGTTTCTAGAATCTTCATATAAGGGTATTAGCCAAAAGCTATGCTTTAAATCAATTTTAGAAAAACATTTTACATTTGTTATTTTTCCAAAAATAGTTTCTATATTTAAAGGAGATTCATATTGAGGAATTGTAATTTTATTGAGTTCTCTAGCATCCAAACATAATCTAAGTTCACCATTTTTCTTAACAACAACTACTATAGGATTGATATAATTACTTGTAGATGGCTCTATAATACCAAATTCCCACATCTTCTTCAATTCACCCCTGACTTTTTCCCTGTATTTATACGGAATTGGATAATTTTTAGATTTAAACCTATCAGTTTCTTTTACTTGTATTTTGTGCATGTACTCTCTCGCTACTCTTGATTCATTCATAATTAATTTTTTATATTTATTTTATAATTCATTTATATATTCATTATATTTATCATTACATTTATATTTACCTTTATTTTCATTTTCTTCGTATTTATTATCATTATTATCACATTTATTCATCTCTCTCATACACAAAATATTTTTTTCAAAGTTTACTTGATCTGTTTCTTCTATAAAATTAAACCATTGACCTTTCATTTCAATACCTTTCCTTTCATAATTTATTTTAGCCTTCATTCTTTGTAATTGATCCGTTCCTACTATTATATCAAATTCCATATTTTTAATAACAAGTAATTGTAAATTTGTATTTTTTCCTTCAATTTCTACTTTAATATCAATGTATTGATTTGTTTCTGCTATTTTTTTCCCATTGACTCCTAATAATATTGTTTTGGGCATTTTAACTATTTTATTTTGGATTTCTTGATTTTCTAATATTGACTCTTTTATTAATGAAGCTTCTGAGCCAGTATCAATAAGCATTTTGATATTTTTATCCCCTATTTTTCCTTTTATAGTAATTAATTCTGTAAAATGTTCTTCTTCAATTTTGTCTAATTTAATGAATTCTATAGGATGTTCATAGTTTGGTGTATTCAGCTTTGTTTCATACGGTTTTAATAAAAATTCTGTGTTGCAGTTGAAGTTGATGGTGTTGGTTCTGTTATTTCATTTTGTGTCTGTCTATTTTGATTTTGTTGCATTTCAAAATTCCTATCTAAACTATTGGATCGTCTTTGAAAATGTACTTGTTTTGTACGTTCATTATTATTTCCCTGTTCCTGTTCTGAAAATGAATTTCTCCTACTTTCTCTATTATATTGTCTTTCATTATTTTCTCTTGGTCTATTATTATTATTATTGCTATAGAAATGTTGTTGATTATTTCTGTTATAATTGTTATTGTATGGTCTATAATTATTGTTATTGTAGTTTTGATTTCTATAATTATTTCCCCTGTAATTATTTTGTTCATAGTTTCTATTATTTGCATGGTTGTTAGTGTGTTGTGCATGTGAGCTTTGGTTATAATTATTACTATTATTTAATTTTTATTTTCATAATATTGGTTATTACGTTGCCAATCCCTATCTTGATTTGTTCTGTAACCTTGATTATATCTTGGATTATACCTACTTGGTTCATTCCTATTATATAAAGTTCTTTCTAACCTTAACACATATTCACTAAGCCTATCCATGGTTTTTATTTCATGCATATTAATAAATTCAAATATTTCCTGTTTAAAATGTCTACTAATATTTCTAACAATTTCTTCTTCTTGCATTATAGGATTTAAATGTTGTGCAATGGCATATAATTGTATAGCATAGAAATTATAATTAGTACTTCTTTTCTCATCAAATTTACCAAATTGTAACCTATCCCTAACCATGAGTTGAGCATTCTCCCCCCAATATTGTCTAATGAATAAATATTCAAATTCCTCAAAACTATTAATATTTTTCTCCTGGCTGTTAAACCATACATATGCTTGATTATTCATATGTTGCCTAATAATGTCCTTCAATTCTTCTATATTAATAATATTTTTAGTTTTGTTTTTCATTATTTTTGCAAAAGTATTAGGGTGTGATTTTTTTATGTTCCCCTCAAATTTGTTGTTGATTTGAATATTCTGACAAGTATTTACAAATTTTGTTTCAACATTAGTACTTATTTTAGTTTTTTCAATTTCTTTTATTTTTTGTTCTAAGTCCTGCAATTTTTTTAGATTTTCATCATTTTTTTCACTTATTAGTTCATTTGACTCCTTTTTGTTCCTATCTACCTTTTCACTAACTTTGATTATTTTTCCTATAACTTCTTGATTATTTATATCTAATTCTACCCTAACCTCTTGTATTTGTTTATAATTATTTTCAATTGAATTATTTATATCAATAATATCCTGTTTTGTATTACTATAAAATTCCTTATTTTTTTGTTCAATTCTATTTTCTAAGTCTATACATTTGAAACATTTCCTGCTTATTTTCCTCTAATTTATTATGTAATTTTAATTCCATTTCAATCATACTTTCTCTGATATTTTCCTTGACACTTTCCACATTTTCTTTCACACTCTCTATATTTCCTTTCACACTCTCTATATCTCCTCTTACACTCTCTATATTCTCTCTTACATTTTCTTTCACACTTTCTATATTTTCTCTTACATTTTCATTCACACTCTCAATATTTTCTCTCATATTTTTTCTCATATTACCTTCCATTCTCTCCATATTTCCTGTAATAAATTGCATCAGCATTTGTATCTGATCTTCCATGCTTTTACTTTCTCTCTGCACTTGTTCACTCCCACTACTACTCTGTCCTTGCTCTGCCATACCACTTTCTTCATGATCACCCATGTCTCTTCAATCTATACCAACTTTCTTACCATCTCTCAAATCCATTTTATCCTTCCTTTTTTATACTTTCCTAGCTCACAATCTCCCTGACTCACTCTCTAACTCACTCTCTGAATTTTCCTGTACCTATTCACACACTTTACCTACTGTGATATTTCCTTGAATTTTCCCTTTCCTATTCGCCCCACGTTGCTGGCGATAATTGTAATATAATAATGATTTTTATATTCTGTTTTTATTTTTGTATTTTATGATTTTGTAGAAAAAGTAGATAATGTTAGAAAAGTAGAAATGTAGAAAATGATATATAATTTTGGAAATGACTTATATTGAAATGAAATGTTGTATTTCGCCTAGCAATAATAATAATATAAAATAAAATTGTATTTTTGTGAATTTTTTTGTTAATAAATTATCTACTATAGTTGAAAATAATAATAAACAGTATTATTATTGTTCAGATTTGAGATTTGTTAGTTGTAGAAATTAGATCAGAAAAATCACTTTCGTGGATAAATTGTAGTATACAATATTGAAATTTCAGATTGCCCTTGCTAAATACTTACTCTTTCTTGTAGATTTTACCTTTTTCTTAATTTTTCAGGTCCCTAGCTGCTTCAAATCGGTACGCCACATGAAAAACTCCTCATCTCAGGGTAGAATTCAGGAAAAGGAAAATTTTTAAATGTATCAAACAAATGCAATTGTAATGAACTTCCACTAAATAAATGTATTATGCAAATCAAAATCACTTTCTTTATTAAATTGAAATATGTCAGAGAAAATGCAAATACCATCAAAATTATTGTAGTCAGCTCTTACTCTACCTACCCCTAACCATTAGCTAACTTATTTCTAATGTGACAGAAAATCTGCAATGCAAAATGCAGAATATCAATAATATTTAATATATTTATATACTTCCAAACTGCGATGCCTACTTCTTTTCATTATTTTCTTGCACTCTACTTGCCTTCACCTTGGTTTCGGCCGTGTGTAGGTCAAGAAATAATAAAAGACTACTTTACTAATTACTATATACTAATTGAATAAAGTTTTGGAGGGTTAAAAGTTTTGGTGCACTATTGGGATGAAATTGTTTGTGATTGAAGGAATAAAAGTTCGGGAGTGTAGAAAATCAGGTTATGGTGCACTTTGTTGGTGGAAAACTGTTGTTCTTATAAAAAGTTCGAAAATCTACCTTAATTTGGCTGCGAAAGGACCATTCCTGTAGCTGCTTTTCAGTTCAAGGATATTCTATATACACAGGGTTTATGGTAAGTGGTTTTGCTTTACCTTTTTAGTCAATATTCGTTTGACAGCGTTCGTAAAGGTTTTCTGGCACAGTCTTGGGTTTTACTTGTGTATTTTATAATTTTTCTTCTCTCCCAAAGATAATTTCCACCGCTTCCTTTCTGCTACCTTGTTGATTCTTTTCATTCTCCTTTTTTTCCTCTTTCCTAGGTGATTTTTCTTGAAATTTTCGAACATACTGGATCAACTTTCGCGATTCGCCGCACTAATTTTCACTTTCTTTTCAATACGCCTTATAACTAATAATGAACAACATTATATCATAAATTCTTATCTATGATTGTCAACAATTTGGCTAGTTTTCTACATTTCCTTTATTTTTCTGAATTTTTGAAATGTTACTCCCATGACAAGTCATTTTTTGACATCTCAATTCCAACGTACTTTCTGTTTTACAGTGTCAAATAACTCAAATATGATATACAAAGTGATTTTATTTTAAATAGCAAGATTTTCCCAAATTTATTTGAAAATCATTGTTTTTCAAAATTGTAAATTGAATTTGGATTTGTTTCTTGATTCTAATGAGTTAACTGTTGTCCAAAATTTATTATTTTAATTTTAGTGCTTTGAAAAATGGCATTCTTGATAAGGTCATGTACTGTCCGTCGTCTTACGATTACTTTCATGTTTTGTCAGTATTTCTGTGTCGTTTGGTTTGGTAAAAAGTTTTTCTGATAAAATTTTGTTATAATTATGAAGTTTTCTATAATATGAAAGATATTGAATTAAAAAAAAATAAGTATTTGCTTGGGCTTTCTGATGAAATTTTGAGATAATAAAATTTTTATTTTGAAATTGTATTTTTCTATTTAGTTGATCTAATTTCATAACATATATATATATATATATATATATATATAAAAATATATATCTTTAGACTCAAGACAGGTGCATTCAACTGGTACAAAGATGGATCTAGAACAACAGAAGGAACTGTAATTTGAGTATATAGACCAGAAACCAAATATTCTAAAAGTGTAGTCAAATCCCCCAACATTTTCCATGCGGAAATAATTTTTGCAGACAAGAGATATAATTTTTTCAGATAACCAAGCACCAAGCTCTGAACTCCCATTTTATCAAGTCCAAGTTGATGCAGAAGTACCTAGAGAAACTAAATGGACTAGGTAGAAAAGACACTGTTACCCTCCTATAGGTTCCAAGGCACACTGGAGCGGAGAGAAATGAAATTTCTGAACTACTGGTAAAGAAAATGAAAATGAATTAGGCAGGAAAAGTGATTTCTGAGATACTACAACCAGAAGAGATGAAATGACTGCACCAGCAAGAAACTTTGATTGATCGACGAAAAATAATGCAGATTTTGTGAGGAAGATTACAAAACCTCTAAACACACTATCTCAGATTGCATTAACCAATTAGAACTTCAAAATGGAGGGAGAGATAAACCTGATATCTTGAACTTCTTGAAATCCATCGGACTGAAAGAACTGCTCTAGTCGTTGGATCGTCTTAAACGAATGAGCAGCGGAAGGTGTCACAATAGATCTAATAGATCGCAGTGTATGTACATCCCTACTGAACAGGAGACTATCGCCGAGGAAAGATGAACAGCTTTTCGAATTGGATAAAAAATACCTGATATTGGAAATGGGACTACTCACTGGACACCGCCTGTAGTGGACGAATATTTATGTTTATATAATATTCCCAACTCACATTGTATTATTTTAATAAGTTAGAATAGTTTGATGATGTTAAATGGTTGTCAAAAAAGGGAATTAATAAAAATGTCATTGTATTAGTGTTTTGGATTTAACTATAGTCTTGATTCATCAAAAACCAGTATAAGAATCCAATATTGGTAAACCCGACAAAAACGAAATCATTGTCCACATTCCTATGATAAACTCTTCGCAAGAAAGCGACAACAAAAGTTCACTTGGTCCTGCAGCAGAAACGCATTGAACGCCATCGAATTCAGAACAGCACAGTCTACATCTTCCATATATCCAACAATTTGCAGTTATGAAGACAAGTAGTTTAGCTTAATCCAGAATATTGCAGATGTCCGATTTCTGAAGATTCAAGCGACAAAAACAACGTACCCATCCATCTTACTTTTCAAGAAACAGTGCATTTTCATTTCAATTCCAATTTGATTCAATTATTACTCATTTATTTGTCATTTTTTATTGTTATTCCTACAACTACAATGATTCAGGTGGAAAGAAATCAAAATGACTGTCTCGGTCAAGAGGCAAGTATAAACGTTAAATTACCCCAGTTTTGGGTGGCTTGTCCAGAAGCATGGTTCATTCAAGCCGAAGCACAATTTTCAACCAAAAAAAAATTAAATCTGATCAAACTAAATAAGACCATGTAATTGTTTCTTCAACTCAGGAAGTTATTCAATCAGTAATGGACGTTCTTCAAGCTTCTCTTGCTCAAGATGACTATAATTATCTGAAATCAATAATTATTCAACGGCATTCTATCAGTGAAGACAAAAAGTTGGAAGAAATCTTTTTTCGGTGTCGAACAGGGTGATCGTAGGCCATCAGAATTTTTTCGGGCGATGAATTTAATGGCTGATACTTCCACAACCGTTGGTAAGAATCTTTTATTAAAATTATGGATGAGGAAACTTCCTGAATCGATAAGAGTTGCTTTGGTGGCATCTGAAAAATCATCTATTCATTATTCAACTGTCATTGCAGATGAAATATGGGACGTTCAGTACCAAAATAATATTTCATCAATGCATCAAACTGAACTAAATGATACTTCTTTGCCACAGGAATTTCTAACTTCATTCGAAGCAATGGCATCTGATTACAAAAATATCAAACAAGAATTGTTAGAACTGAATCAACTTTTCAATCAATCTCGGAGCAGATTAGCTTCTAACGACCGTCCATCTCATAGAAGAAGCAGAACACATTCGTCTTCTAATTACAATTACGATCAAAATAATTTTTTCTTCTGTGACGGAAAAAAAAATTGATATTTAATCTCTGTTGCCAGGTAACAAAATATAACTATTCATGAAATTACTTTTTTTCCCGGAAAAAAAGTGAGTAATTTTTTCCCGGACATATTCACACATCGATAAAGGAAGATACTTAAGTTTAGAATATTTTATTGAACATAAGTTACATTTCCTTTATATTAAAAGTACAATTATTGAATGTGCATTGCATGAATGACATGTTCCTTGAAGTATTTGGTACAACAGTCGGATTTTCTTGTGTTGAAATAATATTTTTTTCTGACATGGACACGCAATGGACACGTTGATGTACCTGGTCGCAAATCGGGTGTTATTTCAGCACTGCCACACGTTCTGAACACTTTATTAGCAATTTCTGTCCTGTGTGCCACCGATTCATCAACATAGCCCGCAGCGACCGTTGATGACTTCCAACCGCCATGGTTCTTTAGTGTCATCAAATCTCTCCCAGATTCAACTAAAAGTGTAGCAGACGATCTTCGAAATGAATGACCTGTAGATGAGCTAGCATTTTCAAATTGAAGAAATTCAGCTACTGTTTCAAGTAGGTACCTTATAAAACTGATTTTTACCCACAACCTTATTGATACACTTTCCATTGCAATATGCATAAAACAGGCGGCAATCCTTTGCTGCTGCTGGACGAAGGGCTATGAACATTCGGTAAAATTTAATATATTCTTCAGTTACTACAAATCTTCTGTTTACATCGTCCTTTGTTTGCTTCAGTTTCACAACTAATAACTTTCCCGAATTTTCGATATCATCTAATGTTACCTTGCTGATTTCACAAATTCTAAAAGCTTCTGCAATCCCAAATAAAACAACAACATTGGCCATTAAATAAACTTCATCGGGTGCATTATTTAAAAAATCACTAATTTGTGTACTCGTGAAAATCGCAGCTTTCTTGGAAGTGTTACCTTTCTCATTTTGTTTCAGAAATGTAATCAGCTTGAAATATTTTGAAATGTCTACATTATTATTGGTTCGTAACATGCTTTTAATCATTGAATAATTCGACACTGTTGATGGCTTTTGTTGTTGTGCCAGTTCCGAAATATAAGCCAATAACACAGTCTCCGATAAAGAACTGCATGTCTCTCTCATCTTCCATTCCATAAATCTTGAATACGCGGTTTCGTAAATTTTCAGCGATTTAGCTGGCAATAATTTTCGTGCTTCGCTGCTTCTACCAACTCCGGTGGAGTCAGAGAAAACTCGGAATCAGACATTTTTCAACTTTATATTATTCAAAATAACTATTAAACAATTACTGAGTTCGCAATATTCGAATCAAATCACATAATTAAACTGAAAGATGTTTGATTACTTTGAAGTTTTCCTTAGCGACGCTGGTCTAATTGTCGCTATACGTACAACAGCTTACTAGTTTAAAAATTCAAATTTCATATCGATAATATTCTGACTTCAATATATTGTGATAATATGTTTTTCTCACTATTGAATCGTCGTTTCTCCCGCCACAGAAAAAAAAAGTGTGTTATACACGGGAAAAATATTAGATTTTAGCTCTTGGTTTTTTGTCTCCCTCCGCTTCGCGTCGGGAGACAACACAACCTCGAGCTAAAATCTAATTCTTTTTTCCCTTGTATAATGAATAACTATTCATGCTGGTATCATACCAATTTTGGTTGTTTCGAAAGCAAATATCGTGAGTCAAGCACAAGTCAAAATTTAAACAATTAGGTCCTTTTACGATGATGTCAAGCTCAGGGACTGAATCATCTTCAGTACGTCGTCTTTTTATTTTTGATAAAATAAATCGGTTGAAATTTTTAGTTGGTACCGGGGCCGACATTTCGGTTATTCATTTTAGACTGTTTTTGAGAAATGAGAAAAAAAAACACAAATTTCCAATTGTCAGCTGATAACGGATCGATTATAAATACTTATTGAACTCAATTGTTGAAAATAGATATCAATTTGAGACTCGAATTTGCTTTTCCGTTCACTCTAGCTGATGTTAATCGTCCTATCATTGGAGCTGATTTTCTATGGAAATTTGGATTATTGGTCGATTTAAAAAATGAACAGTTATCAGATTCACAAACAAATTTAATAACGAATGGGTCTGCGACTGAATCGAATGAGGTTTCACCAAAAATTTTCACTATTTGCAATAGATATATCAGGCTATTGAAAATATATCCTTCATTGATCGCTGCTACCGACTATAACATTCCACTCAAACACACCGTTGTTCATCACATCTATACTACTGGCCCTTTACCATTCTGCAAACCATGCAGACGTAATAATCTGAAACATAAAATAGCTTAACATGAATTTCAATACATGACAGAAGTTGGTATTTGTCCACCATCTTCTTCACAGGCTTGTTCAGCTCTTCATATGGTCCCAAAAACTAATTCAAATGATTGGAGGCCTTGTGGAGATTAAAGAAGGTTGAATGTCATAACAATTCCGGATAGATACCCACTACCACACATTCAGGATTTCAATATGAATTTAAGTGGATGCACAATATTTTCAAAAATCGATTTAGTTAGAGCTTATCAGCAAATACCCATTGCTGATGAGGATGTTGGTAAAACAGCTGTTACAACTCCTTTCGCTTCATATGAATTTACTCGCATGCCTTTTGGATTACGTAATGCAAGCGAAACTTTTGAACGTTTCATGAATCTAGTGCTTAGTGGTCTTAGTTTTGTTTTCGTATATATTGATGACATACTAGTTGCCAGTACAGATGAAGGTGAGCACGAGTCACATTTGAAATTATTATTTGATAGGCTTCAAGAATATGGTCTGAATGTTAATCCATCCAAATATATTTTGGGGTGAACAAAATCAATTTTGTGAGTCATGAAATTAGTGAAAATTGTATACTTCCTAGTAAGGATAGAGTTGAAGTTATTAAAAATTTCCCAGTTTCTGTAACGTTAAAACAAGCTCAGCGTTTTATAGGTATGGTGAATTACTATAGTCGTTTCATTTCAAAATTATCAGAATTGCTAATTCCAATTTATGACTCAGTCAATGATTGTGCTAATAATAAGAAATATTTTATTTGGACTACAGAATACAACTCGGCGTTCAAAAACATAAAAAAAATTATTTCAGCACCTACGTTGTTGGTTCATCCTAGACAAAATGCCAAAATCAATATTGCAGTAGATGCATTAATATCTGCTGTAGGTTCTGTTTTGCAACAGATCTGTCAACAATTGTCAATCGATTCACGAGGTGGCCTGAAGCATATCCATCAAGCAATACTTCTGCAAACACTGTGGCTAAAACCTTGACTCATCAATATATTTCAAATGACTAGTCCAAGATGTTTGAAATCAAATATTTTTGTTCATGAGGATCTCAAAACATGCAGTCATGTATTCGTACGAATTGATAGGCAAATTCCTTCACTTCAATCACCGTATGAAGGTCCATTTAAAGTTGAAAGTCGGTCTGACAAAACATTCATTATCAATGCCAAGGGAAATATTAAGACTGTCTCTATAAATAGAATCAAGCCCGCGTATGTAGAATGTAATTCTGTTTTCCTTTTACCCTCAGCTACAAAAAAAAAGAGTTACTTTTGCTATTACCGCTATTGCTGAGGAGGGACTTATGTAGTGGACGATTATTTATGTTTATATAATATTCCCAACTCACCTTGTATTAGTTTGATAAGTTAGAATAGTTTGATGATGTCGAATGGTTGTCAAAAAAGCGAATTAATAAAAATGTCATTGTATTAGTATATTGGATTCAACTCTAGTCTTGATTCATCAAAAACCAGTATAAGAATCCAATACCGACCTTTGAGATATTGTCGCAATTCACCCGACAGCCAGATCACCCTGTATACAACTCAGTTGCTAAGCGGCGATGTCTTCACTTAGTCAGCAAGACTATCAGCGTGCGGGGAGCGGAAGTAGCCTCAACTAGAACCTTCTTTTATGAAATGTACGATAATAGCAGTTGTTAAAACACCGTGGCACTGTACACAACTCAATAAACATCATATATCTTACTCAGTTGTCCCAGTTTCTGTATTATAACACCCACACCCATTTTTAGTGTCACAATATCATCTAAAAGAAGTGCAAATTAGAGAGTGACAGTTGTCGCTACTGCGAAAACTTCATTGAAACTGCAGAACATTTGGTTTGCGAACGGGGGCCTTCATAATGCCGCCGACCTCAACCGATAAACTTCATATTATTATCTTGTGCCTCGAATAGATAGAGAGATATGCACAAACTATCTAATAGGTCGAAGTGCTTGTGAGGTCGAATAGCTAGTACAAACCACTCAAAAGTCTATAATCCAGCTGCCCCCTAGCCGTTCTCCCAATCATACGATCTTGTTATAACTTGTCAGAATTCTGTAGGGTCTTGAACCAAAAAAAAATCAAAAACTTATCAAATACTGCTGAAAGCCATTTCCATACCATAATACTTTCTGGTTATTATGAATAGAAATAATTATGCATGATTATCAATAATATATACTCATTAGTGTTGATGATATGTGGTATAAATACGAGCATATCGCAATAACCGTTATATTGTCAAAACTTCAGGTGAGTTGTGAACACACAATGTCATAAGTTATTTTTTGCACTCCCATTTCAACTAATAGCTCATATGTCATTTCCAAGGCTGTATCATGATTTCATATATTATAATGATATTTTCCTTGGTTTATTCATTGGTGTGTAAGAACCGGACGCAGAGTGTTGAAAATCTCGAAATCCTGGCCAAAAATCAAGCAACAAACATCCATCATCCAAAGTTCTGATGAGTACGTTTTTGGGGTCGCTGAATACGAATTAATCATCACAACTGAAGAATTCACAATGGTGGATCCAATATGGTGGCTGCTGAATGAAAAATATAGTTTTCTTATATCCAAACTGGTTATATAAGGTTTTTCGGATCTCTCAGTATGAATTTGGGATCAAAGTGAATGAACTGAAGATATGGCGACTGTAAATGTGAATGAAATATTCAATAATAATTATAATAATAATAATAATGTCTTCTATTATCCACGCCAAGGGGTGAACACCAAAGACATGGCCTGTGCAATGCAGTCGTCGTTAATGGAATTGGTATTCTAAGGAATAACTGAAAATGAATGAAATATTTCGGAAATCACGAATCTTGCTAACTTTGGACTTGCCCTGTATACCGCAGATACATGCGGGGATAATTATATTCTATAGTGAATTTGTAGAGGCCATGTGAACAATCGCTGCAGAGATCATTTAAGTCATGGACTGAAAAAAATAATCTTCACAATGGTCATTTGAAATTTTGGAAAAGTTAACTTTGGCACCCTGTATAATCTAAACTGTTGAATCTAGAGCGTTAGAGCAATAGATGTTTTTGATGAGCATCGCTAGTTTTACAATATGTAGAAAAATTCGAACAAATTCACTTGAAGACAATTTCCCAGTGATGGATAATTTTGGGTGCAACGTGCATATTTCCTTATGTTTTCTAGAAAAGGGGCAAAAATTGGAACATTTTCTTTTCAGTGTCTGACGAAATCTGTAAAAAACCACAAATTGCTGCAAATAGTTTTTCTCCAAAATCATACATAATAATAAATAGTTAATAACAAAATTTTACACGATATTCAAACAATTTTAATCAGAATTTCACAACTTTCCATGATACCGTTCTATTTTGTTCTAATATATAGAATATCGATGTACTTACCATCAGAAATTTGCTTCATCATGTAAGAAATATAATGCAACACTTTCCAACTTTAATTTTTGGCCAAGTTTCTGAAATTTTCAACACTGTGAAACGGTTGGTAATAAGTGAAATATAAAAAAAAACATCGTGATAAGCTCATTTGATAATTTCAATAATTGAAATTTGATAAAAATAATTTTTCTCTTTTATGGACCAATTCATATTTTTTTTTTAGAAAATATGAACAGAATGCCCAAGGTCTTCTAACCGAAACCGTAAATGTGTGGTTGGCTTCCTGTTGTTGACTTACTCTGTTTCTATTTTTACATCCAAGTGTTGTACACTTGATTCTACCGTACTGATGTGAGCTCAAGCTCGAAATACGTGTTCACGGTTGCATAACAATTTGAGGGTTATAACCATTAACTTTTGTCTTTGAATTTTCATATATAGCCTCTCGATAAATCTGTACAGATTTATATAAAGGGTGGGGCACCGAAAACGAATCAGATCGAATATCTGCAAAACGCATGTGTTGAGAAAAAAATGCAGAAACACTTCGATTTTCAATCCAAGGGAGATATCTTCATATCATAACTTCGATTGTCATACCTCTCCCCCCACCCCTTGGTCACTATCACCCAGACAATTTGAATTGGGAAAGTATGAAGTTTGACACATCATTAAAAAGGTGATTTCATAAGGAATTCGGCCATGTCAATTTTTGCTACCTAACAATTTATTTTGGCGCCCTCTTGCGGGAAATATAACTGTTCTGTATTCCAAATTATGATACTCCATTTGCAAGCAAATTTGACATAAATTCGGTGACAATGCAATTTGGAATTTTTCTGAGGGAAAAAACAAAATGGTGGCTACAAAATGACAATTATGGTCCGATTTGATTCAAAATTGATACGTGGTGGTTTTCTGGGTCGGAAATTATGATTTGTTTGTCAATGCAAAGAAACAAGGAGGTGGCTCCAAGTTGGCAGACAAACTTTGTAAATATGGCCCGATTCGCATCAAAATTAGTATGTGGGGATTTTCAGGATCAGAAATTATGATTTTTTTGTTGATGCAAAAAACAAGATAGCGGATGAAATTTGTAATTATGGTTCAATTCGACCCAGCACCTAAAACGAATTCTTTATCAATTTATTCAATTCATTTTAGTCATACTGGAAACTTGTAAAACCCCTTTATGCCAAATTTGAATCGAATCGAACCACAATTATAAATTTCGTCCACTATCTTGTTTTTTTGCATTGGCAAAAAATCATAATATCCAACCCTGAAAATCTCCACACACTAATTTTGATTCGAATCGGACGATAATTACAGATTTCGTCCGCCATCTTGGAGCCACCATCTTGTTTTTTTGCATTGACAGATAAATCATAATTTCTCACCCTGAAAACCACTACATATCAATTTTGAATCGAATCGGACCATAATTGCAAAACTTGTCCGCTATTATGGAGCGGCCATATTGTTTTTTCCTTTAGAAAAATTCCATAATGCATTGTCATCGAATTTATGTCAAATTAGCTTGCAAATGATGTATCATAATTTGAAATACGGAACAGTTGTTTTTCCCGCAAGAGGGCGCCAAAATAAAAAAGTAGATAGCGAAAAGTGAAATGGCTGAATTCCTTTTTAATGATGTGTCACACTTACTACTTTCCCCATTCAAATTGCTTGGGTGATGGTGACCAATAGGTGGAGGGAGAGGTATGACAGTTGAGGTTATGATAGGAAGATGTCCCCCTTGGATTAAAAATCGACGTGTTTTTGCATTTTCTACACAACCCATGCGTTTTGAATATATTCGATCTGTTTCGTTATAAAATACGCGTTTTTTTTCTATACAATTTTTTATTGAAAACGAAAAATAAACTATACCAGTAGAAAGTTCAGATTTCCTACTTGAAAATAGAGTATTTGAAATTCCAATTTAAGATCTCGTAAGTACGTACGTATCAGATTATATGTAATACGCCCGGTTCGAAAAAATAGGTCCTCACGCGGCTGGCTAGTCATCCCGTGCGTAGTATGCATAAGTACCTAAATGATTTTTTTGAGGACAAACTATAACTCTAACAAAGAAAGTGCAACATATCTTTTTGGTAGGAAAAAAACTTTTTCTACGGAATGGTGTTTTTTTATCATTATATTCATTCCAGCACAAAATATTCTAGGATTTTGATAATAAAAATAATTTTCGAAATTTTTTCTGACTTTAGGAAATCGATTGACTTGTGAACTTTTTCTCACATTAACCAATACACTCTAAAACTTTTTCTACCGTATGGTGTTTTTTTATCATTATATTCATTCCAGCACAAAATATTCTAGGATTTTGAAAATAAAAATAATTTTCGAAATTTTTTCTGACTTTAGGAAATCGATTGACTAGTGAACTTTTTCTCATATTAACCAATATACTCTAAACTGTGTTTGAAAAAAATTCAGGGAGATTGGTAATTGCTTGTGCTTTCAGCGTAAAATTTACCCCACCAACTGGGAATAGCGAAACGGATAATACGATTAACTTATGCGGTCTTGTCGATGGCAATTGCTTGGGGGCTAGACGTATCTATAATGATAGATCCCCTAATCATAGAGCGACAGATCACCAGACATTCAGACACCTTTTTCAGCTGCTTATGCAGTCTGGATCCTTCTAAGATAGGCCATTGACTACAAGGACACCAGAAAAGACTTCAATTATGTTTACCTCCTAACTATTCCAAATAAAGTACTGGAGTCAAAAATTCTTGCATATTCCATGCACTCCACCATGCATTCATTGACTGTATCAATGATGATATTAATATTTTCCTCATCGTATTACATGTACCAATGTATCCTCCCAATTTCATTTCATCGTAAAACAACTCTATCCCATTATATGTAACATCATGTCTTATTTATTGTTCCAGATTCAAAGGTTATATTGTTTCAAAGAAAAATACCCAATGAAGATGATTTCTATCAGCTTCATGAGGATAGCAATGTTGTTGATGGTCTTCATTTGTCTCACAGCAGCTTTTGATGTGATAGGGGAATATGATGATTACATAAGGAATAAACGTATCTTCACAGTGAAGGATCTAAGGTCAGAAACTACCGTAAAGGAATTGAGAGAAAAAATTGAGAATCAAGAACATTTCTATGGAACTTTGCAATTATTTTACAAAAGTGTGAGTCTGCAAGATAAGAAAAAATTATCTGACTATAATATCAAAGGAGGATCTACTATTCGTATAATATCATTGTAGTTGATGAAGTCGATAAAGAAGAGTGCGGATGTTTTCATCTCCTAACTGCAATGTGTGCTGTTATTTCGATTGATTAATAAAGCAATTGATGAAAAATAATTCGATTTTATCTTTACCAAGATGTTTCAAGATATTCCTAGCAATTTGATTTTCTGCGACTGCCTAATTTTATTTAGCATACGAAATTGTGCCGAAAGTAAGTTCACACCTCAATCAACTACTGATCAATAAGAAGCTATCTCGAACTGTTCTTGAAAATGTTACTCTTAGATGGAATTTTCGTACTGGAACATGCACCATGGGAACAATTGAACATTTAAAAAAATTATAGAATAACAAGTTAGAGCATGGATTCGCGAAAAGCTCGAACGGAAGGCTACAGGAATGCAAAGGCTCAGAAGTTGAAACGCCTAGAAGCCTAGGGCCTGACTGGTACATTCCTTACAGGAAAAACAATTATAACGTTTCATTCAAGTAGAAAAAAAACAAGAAATATGTATAACAAGCATATCAGTAGAAGAATTATTTTGTATAACAATCATATATACCTGTTTACGTTGAACAAAACGAAGAAAAGCCTATTTAGGACCCCAGAGGGTTGCACATGGGCATAAGTGAGTTGAGTTGTAATAGTAAATTGGTATAAGGATGGGTAAGTTTACAACCTAAAATAACTTCTCATAGAACTATCTATTATTACAATTCTTCATCAATTCTACATCAATATAATATTAATAATTAGTGAATTACTCGTGAAAGTAGAGTGCTGAATTATTCGGAGAAGTGAACAATAAACAATTTATAACTGAAATAAATAGCGAAACTTTGTGTTTTTTTCATAACATAAATATCGATCAATTAGATTATGAATATCCTTTCTTGGAGTGTTCTTCAGATAGTTTTTGATGGCAGTAAGTTAGTGGTAAAAAAACTCTTTGCATATATCAGGAAGTGCATTATACGCTTTATTATATAAGTTAGTGAATATACGTTGGCCAATGGATTTTTGGGTAAGTGGAATTACCGTTAGATGTTGTTTACTGCGAGTACAATATGTGTGGTCCACCTTCTCCAGGAGAGTTCGTTGATATTTGAATGTGAAAATAAGAAGGTTATAAACATAGATCTGCCTACTATCAAAGATTTTGGTTTGCTCAAAAAGTATATCGGTAAAATACCTGATTTTCTTTTTGTAAATTATCTTTATAATTCTTTTTTGAATTACATCTAGTTTCCTTAAGTGATTTTTTGTTGCTCCACCCCAAGCTAATATTCCGTATTGAAGACGGCGAGGGCGAAGTACAGAATTTTTAGATGAGTTACGTATAAAATATTTTCGTAAGTACTTAAATTTATACATTAGAGGTCTTAGTGTTTTTGTAATGTTGATTATATGTGTATCCTAGCGTAACTGAGAGTCTATGGTGACACCTACCTATTTAAAATTGCTTTTTCCATGATTTCACAGTTACCATCTCCACTGGTTATTTTTAAGTTCTGGTACGTTGGAAGGTTATTTCTGTAGCTTGTGAAGAAGGGGGGAAACATGTTTTATAGTAATTGGTAGTTAATTGCTTATGTAGAACCATTCAGTAATTTTTTTAAAATCTTTTTCTACTTTGTGCTTAAGGGCTGTACAGGTACTGTCGTCGTAGATTATGGCAGTATCATCAGCGAAACTAATAATTTTGCCTGTGGTGTGCAATGAGAAGAGGTTATTAACATACAAGGAAAACAGAAGTGGTCCCAAGACTGTTCCCTGAGGTACAAGACTTAAAGAGGAATTCGTCGGATGGTTATCTCTTAGTCATCATTGATTCTGTCCAAAATTATAATTGAGCACCATTAATTTGAATACTTACTATGGCTACTGCGAGAATTAAAAAAAAAAAACATTTTTCAGGAATGAAAAAACTTTATAGGAACTTTTTGAAGTCCTGTTCGACGACACAGAGACTGTTCATATGAATTTCATTGATATCTCGTTTTATTTTCAAATTTTGTTGTTTGTAGTAAAAAATTGTGGAATTTTTCCAAATCGAAGGTTTCATAAAAGAAAATTCAATATTTTGATTATTTTCCAAAATATTGAATAATTTAATTCCAACTTTTTGTAGATCTGTTTCGGAAAAATGAAACTGTTTATATACATTTTTTTGATATCTTATTTGGTTTTCGAGTATTTGTTGTTTCAAAAAAAATTGTGAAAGTCCCTAATTTTTACGATATGGAAAAATTTTATGGATTATTTTTGTAGACCTGTCCAAGTGCAACGACAGTGTGATATCTCGTTTCGTTTTCAAGTTTTGGTGATCTTTTTTCCACTTTTCAGCCGGGTTGAAAAAGCTCGTGAAAATGTATTCGAAGAGATTTGAAAAAATTCAATTTTATTATTACTATAATAATCCGTTTTTTGTTTTCAATCCACGGAAAAACCTGTTTGCATTTCACGATATTTTTCAAAAGTTACACAGCTCTCTAGGTCACATTGGAGTTCATCTTCAAGGGATATGAAATAGGTCACATCACTTGCTGAACCGCTATCTAGTAATCTGAAAAACCATGTCTCCAGATTTTCTGAGCCAACAGATAAAACTGACAAATGTTGTCCTCGAGTACTTGAGGTAGTTCAAATTCCAATGCGGTATCTGCTAGGATTCCGAAATACCACAGACATATACACAGGCAAAAAAAAACAAAATTCATATTTTTAGACGGGAAACATTTTCTCTTCAGTAACTATGCCACTAACTCTTCACATGAAGAGTTGGGAGTAGCCTGTAAGTTCTGCTGAACGCAGTAGCCTCCTTATTGAGTCGTGTATGATAATAATAATTCTCCCTCATAAACACTTATAAATTGTACCCAAAGGCTCAGCCTGTGTGGGTACAGGACGGCTATTATTATTATGCGCCGTGGTACAGCTTGGCAAATATAGCTGAGACTGAATATTGTTCCTTGCCCTTCCCGTTTGAAGCTGGTAGTGTATATGCACCCTCTCTGTTTATCATTTGCGCATCTTAGAGTCGCAGCTATACTTGCCAAGCTGTACTATGAAAATATTCGACGTTGTGATCTAGAATGGAAATTAGTTCTTCTAGATGTTTTCATCAGATTTATCAAAGTTTTTTTAGTGTTTCTTGAACAATCCACTATGCTTTCGTCGAAATGCAAGTACTCAACAGTATAATATCATCATTCGAATATTATATCGACAATTTGCTACTGACTTGGGATACTGCGATTCAAGATGCTTTCAGTGACAGTTTTACAAAAATCACCCTGTATTCTGTTTATCTATCCCATATCACAAAAATAACGAGGTGAATTTCTGGATAACGGTAATTACGAGACACAAGTATATTATAAAAGTCTGCCATTTCCGTGAAGAAATGCCAAACCGGCTCTGACAGACCCGGGAGGTAAGTGCTCGCTAAAAAGGGCTACACACAAAGAAAGCAGGTTATCCAGCGCCTATTTTCGGCGTAGAATACCAGCGCTGGTTTTCTCGCTAGTACGCACATGAATAACGCTGGTGTTCTGTCATCAGTCAATGAAAAATCAGATTTTGTGGAAGCAAGATGTAGAGTTCGTCGTCTGATGAAGAATGTCTGCTATTGGAATATGCACATTTAATGACTAAGGCAAGGATTACAATCACTGAATCAAGAGCGCATAGTTTATGAAGAATATCATCACCTATTTCTAAGTTTAAGAGAACATGCAGAACGATTTTTTCAGTACATGAGAATTATACCGAATACTTTCAATTATATTTTGGAAAAAATTAAACTAAATAATCTCATTCCACAAATTTGGTGTTACGTTTCTATTGCTGTAAGATTTTAGCCGTTTATCCCACAGCGCAGGCCTCGTGAAAACAGCAGATATCAGACTTTCAACATCCATTTTACAATTAAAAATTGTGAAATGAATAATACATCAATACCTTACATTAATGTACGTCACAGGCATAGCCCATAGTTTTAGGAGAAAATATTCGATGACACTACTTGACAGAAGCCCAATAAACTAATAATAAAAAATGGATTGAGCAATCCAAACTTTTACATTCAACCTTCACAATAGGTGAAATCGTCGACAGTCTCCAACAGAAAACAACTACTGCCCCCTACAACCATTGAATTATATAGTTATTTTATTTGTGGTTATTTGTGGAAAGATCGGTAGATAAGCTCGTGTGATCCGGTCTCCTAAAGAAATAACCAATTTGTTTTATAAATATACCACCAAAATTTATCAATTCTTTACAATTGCATAATTGGATTGGTCTGAATGGTTTACTGTGAGCGGAATTGTGATATTGGGTAATACTCCTTCACAATTTAACAATTTGTGCAAATTATTCGTGCATACACGTAGGTATTAAAACTGAAACAATAAGCATAGCAACAACAATACCTATTGAAACGGGCTGTGTACCAACAATGTGATATCATCTTATTTCCATAACTTCGAATGGATGTGTACCACTACTAGTCGTTTCAACTTCTGAATCATCAGGAAATTACCCAAGAAGAAAACATGCTTGAATCTGGAGGAGAAAAAGAACTATCTACCCAAAGGTTATACGAATTGCTACTAGCAGAAATTCAAAACAAATAGATGAACTAAAACCAGAAATCCAGGGAAGTGTTCAGAAAACAACCCTCAGTTTGGAAAGTGCTGAAAAGGAAATCAAGAACTCGAAGGAAAGTGTTACTGGCTTGAAAAAAGGAATTGGTGAAATAATATTGTGATATTTGGGTTAACAGTACAAGAAATGATTCCCGAAACTCAACATAGGCTTTAAACGATTAACTGAATATCAATCTAACGAAAAAACATATAAATAATATAACTTTGATTGGCAAAGGAAAGAATCAACCAATCTTAGTGGAGTTTGTTTCATTCTTAGACAAGAAAATATTGTATGAAAACACTGCAAAGTTGAAAGGTACGAATATTTCTATTGCTAGTGATCTTAGTAAAGCAGACAGAGAAAATTACAAAATACTGAGACAGCATCTGATAGCTGCTTAAATTGAAAACCCATGCGTCAAAATGGTGGGAAATGAACTTTTCTTTAACGAAACTCAATATTACACTATCGAGAAATTGAAGCAGAGAGAATATCAAAATACTGTCAGTGGCGACAAGTGACGAAGATACTCCTTTACATTCTGCAGAAATGCCAAGTGAACAGAAAGGATAAAAGAAAAAAGACGAAAAAATTGGACAAAACTTTCATGAAAAACAATTCCAGACAAGAAGTCAGAGCTAGATAAGTGGTTAGTATCATTGAACTTATTATAGATGGGACCATCACGTATCATTCGTTACGAAAAAATAACAGACTCTACTATATAGGTTCAGGTACCTCAAAAAATCCTACCAGTGTTTCAACTTAAAACTCTATACTTTGCCTTAGTTGCAAGTCAGCTGCGCTATGGGTTACTAGGATGGAGCGGTACAACAGAATCTCACTTGAACTCTCTGGAAGTAGTACAGAGAAGGCTCATAAGAATTATTCACTCGAGTGCACCAACATTTCTAACAGATAAACTTTATAAAAAAGACGAACTATTCGATGTTCGACAGATATATTACTGTGCGGCTAACTTGAAATATCATGAAAACAAACATATTCCATCACATGACTATAACACGCAACAACGGCATCACTTCCTTGTTTCACAAATGTCAAAACCATTTTTCCAACGAGCATATTCATATACTGCTCCAAAACGGTAATTATACATGAGTATGTGATGGATGAAAGTTCTGCCATTTCCGTAAAGGAATGACGAACCGGCTCTGACAGACCCGGAAGGTAAGTGCTCGCTTAAAAAGGCTACACACAGCGCAGAAAACCAGCGCTGGTTTTCTCGCTAGTACGAACATGAATAACGCTGGTTTTCTGTCATCCGTAAATAAAAATTCAGATTTTGTGGAGGCAAGATGTCGAGTTCGTCGTCTGATAAAGAATGTCTGCATATTAGAATATGCATTCGTAATGCAAAGAATAAGGCAAGGAATACAACCACTATGTCAAGAGCGCATAGTTTATGCAGAATATCATCACCTATTTCTGAGTTTTAAAGAACGAACAGAAGGGTTTTTTCAGTACTTACATGAGAATTTCGCTAAATATTTTGAATCATATTTTGGGAAAAATAAAACGAAATAATCTCTTTCAACAATTTTGGTGTTACGTTTCCAAAGCCTACTTGACCAATACTCTTTTTTTAATTTGGCGTTGTGAAACTACCTCAGATTTTCATTCACTTCAAATTGTGACGCCATTTTGAGAAAAAATTACGTCATATAGCATATGGTTTGATTCAGAATGGAGTAACAAATTCAAATAATGAAAAAAAAAATGGAATATTCCATATGAAATTCAAAAGTTGATGTCACCTCCGGTGAATCCGGAAGTCGTATTTCAACTTCCAATACGAACAATAATTGATAATTACCTCTCACACAACATCTCCAAAGCTCGAAGATAGACATCTTCGAAAATAACAAAATAGCGTAACGTAACAAATCTCGTGGCCACCCGGTATACCACCATAATTTATCAATTCTCCACAATTGCATTATTAGATTGTTCTAAATGGTTTTCTGTGAGTGGAACTGTGATATTGGTTAATACTCTGTTGCAATTTAACAATTAGTGCAAATTATTCGTGCATAGGCAGAGCTGTCCCAAAGCCAGGTAGCCGAGTGGTTAAAGCGACATTGTTTCAATCACTTTTGGCTGCCAGTCAAAGGTTCAAACCCTAGCGACTGTAGAACTTTTTCTGATGGCCCGAAAAAGTGCTAGGAATCGCACGTAAAAAGGTAAGACCTCGTCAATCCTTAGCTCGCACAAGTTTCGACTTCTGAGGGTTGCCGTTCGTAAGGGGACGACAGCTGGTTAACAGAAAGAACAATTTTAACAATTTTTTTTTTAACTGTGCTTAATGCTTGTGAAAGTGCTTAAAGCATTTTAGTGCTCGTAAGCACTGTGCTCCCGAGCACTTTTCGGATTCAGTGCTAAATGCTTAGTACTTCGAACATTTTACGAAAAGGCTTGGTGCTTAGTAATCCCGAAAAGTGCTCCCGAGCACTGCGGGAGCACTTTTCGAGATAACTAAGCACTAAGCCTTTTCTCAGCTATAGATCTTTGAATGTTGCTGAGAATATAAAAGGCGGTCAGCGGCAGCAAATATTAGCACACATAGTTTCTGCTCTAGATATTCTGCAAGGTGAACAACATTGTTATTACGGGTACCTTCTACCATGCTTGATATCATTAAAAGTTGAACCCATGAAGCTTAACAGAACGGAAAAATCACATCTAAACCTGCCAAATCTTTTCTGAAAGCCTGCTGGGGGGTTAAATGAAAGATTCGAGTCGTTCCTTACGACAGGGCATAACGTTGATGATGCAATTCTTGCGACATTTTCGATTCTACAATTTATACTTCGATGGTTGGAGCTATTGCTCATGAGGCTTCGAGAGGTGAGACGGTGAAAGTAAACGAAAACAAATAGACTGAAACGAACAAATCTTCTACACTTCTGGATAAATTATTTGATTTGGATACTCAAGGAATAAACACAAAAGAGGGTTCCCAAGAAAATACACCACAGCTTTCCTAGTCCTTACTTCGAAATATCGACGTTTCTAGTTTGAAAGTATTGAGATATCTGAAAGACAAGAGAACAGATGGATGGATGGACTTGAATGAATTTCCAACTATCAAAAAACAATTCTTTTAAAATAATAGTCCACTTCCATCAAGCGCACCAGTAGAATGAATGTTTTTTCTTGCTTCTATTATAAATGCACCTAGGTGCCATGCTCTCAGCGATAAATTTTTAAATTCTAGTCTTATTAAAGGCTAATGGCAATTTGTAGTAAAATACTTCAGCTGGATCAACTGATATAGTTCCGAATCTGAAACTATGTGTAACTTGCAGTTTGTAACAGAGTTGGAATTTTTAGTTTTTCTGCATTTTGTTTGAGAAATATTTTTGTTAATTTTATGTTTTATGTGTTTTTAATATTACTCTTTTTTGTAACAGTGATAAGGTGAAGGTTTGAACAAGAATAATTTGATATTTGTTTTACTAACTTTTTCAAATGAAAATATTCAATTTTGCTTCACTGCACTAGATTTGTTAGTGCCACATACAATGAATAATAAATCCATAAATAATATAACAACATTCCTTTTCACTTGAACCAAATTATTTATTAGAGCTAATCAATTTAAACAAATTAATCAATGAAACTAAAATATCCGACTGCGGTTTAAACTAAAATGCAAAAAACAAATTATATAATAATTTTTTCATAAAGAAAAATTGGAAGTAGCCGAGACCCATTCTATTTCTATAGATTTTTTCAAGCAAATAGGTACCGGCTGCTTCCAGTTTTTATTTGATTTGAAAAGATATTAATTCTTCTTTGATTTTTATTTTAAACCACTTTTTTTTTTATTTTCAGCTTTTCAGTACACAATTATTATGTTGTATCAAGACGGCCAATTTGTCGCAAAAAAATCGCCATTTTGATTTTTCATAATTTTAATATAATAAGTGTCACTTGCGGTATCAAGACGAATCTAACGACCGAAAGTTCATCAAACTCGGTTCAGCCGTTTAGTAGTTACAAGGAAAAAGCGACTTTGTTTTAAAATATTTTTATACTTGATTAGTTACCTTAAACAAAGTTCACCGAATAAATACATGAGTTGCCTCACTCCGCTGAACGTGACGATCCGCCTACCCCCTGCCTCTCGCCCCGATTGGAAGACCAGCGGTCCACAAAAGACTCTCAAGTTATAGACCGACAGATAATGATAGATTTTGCTGACTCATTTTCTCTTTTATGGCATTAAACCACTGAAAATTATGTCAGTTTTGAGCAGAAAAAAATGAAATTTCAAAACTCTAACGCTTATGAATATGAACATTTCATTTTCTCGATCTGACTGGTTCTGCTCGTCTAGCGTCCGTCTACCAATGGTTATCAAAATCACATTCCTATTTCATTCTTACAGCAGCACGCTCTGACATGAATGAAATTTACTATACAATGGTGCTTTCTATCCGAAAACTGCCGAACTAAGAAATCAGTGAGAATGTTGGTAAAGCTCTATATTTCAATTTGGCTATTCGCCAGAAATCAAATTAATCTCCCAAACGACATTGTCTGGATATTCCCTATCAGTTGGAAGTTGCACTATTTTTATGGGTCTTTCTATTGAAATAAAACAAAAGAAAGTATTGACTCATTTCCTTCGATTACCGACCAAAAGAATCTCAATTTTTCAATATTTAATCAATGTCAATATATTCATTGAGTACTCCAATCCTTTCTGAGTTCACCTACCAAATTTGAGTTTTCCAAGTGAAACCGTTTCCAAATGCAATATGAACTTGGAATATACGAAATTGAATGCCTACCTTAACGGTCTCGCCCTTTTGAATAGTGCTCAGTGCTTAGTGCTCGCTAAATCGAATTATTTTTTGAAAGTGCTTAGTAATCGCGAGCACTTCATGAAAAAATGTGACTAGTGCTCGAGACTCCCGAAAACTCTTCAAGACTGCTTAGTGCTTAGTACTCGAAGCACTTTTGTCAGTGCTCGGCACAGCTCTGCACATAGGTGAAACAATAAACACAGCAAAAAACAACACCAATTAAAACGGGCTGTGCACCAATAATGTGATATCATCTTATTCGCATAACTTCAAATGGTTGTATACCAATACTAGTCGTTTCAACTTCTGAAACATCAGGAAATTACCCAAGGAGTAAACATGCTTGAATCTGGTGAAGAAAAAGAACTATCTACTCAAAGGTTATACGAATTGTTACTAGCATCAAATTCAAAACAAATAGATGAACTGAAAGCAGAAATCAAGGAAAGTGTTCAAAAAAGAAACCTTAGATTAGAAAGTTTTGAAAAGGAAATCAAGAACTTGAAGAAAAGGTGTTACTGATTTGAAAAAAGGAGTAGGCGAAATAATATTGTGATATTTGGGTCAACAGTACAAGAAATGATTCCCGAGACTCAATGAAGGCTTTAAAGGATTTACTGAATATCATTCTAACGAAGAAACTGTTGAAATGGGCATTATCATCATTTATAGTTTAGATACTTTGTGAACATCTTGTATTGTTTTTTCATATAATCATACTGTGTTAATGTCAATATGTCATTGGTGATGGTTTTTGTTATAAACAAGTATAAATAAATATATTACACCTTTTTTTGCAAAGTATTGTCTTTTTCTGGAAATACACAGTAATAATATATTACTGGAATATTACGCAACGTCAACAGGTTATGGGCCCAGTCTAGAACCCTAATCTGAAAAAGTTATTCAAGAAATTATGAACGACGACGAGAAATATAAAATTCCACTTTTTGATGGAACAAACTACGACAACTGGCGATTCAGAATGGAAACCTTGCTGGACGAGAAAGATCTACTGAATTATGTTCAGGAACCATTGGAGTTTGAAACTGGAGATCCAGGAGAAACGTTATCTCAGATAAACCAGAGAGAAACCAGGAGTGCCCAGAAAAGGAAAAATGACAAAAGGTGTAAATCAGTCATCATTCAGAAGATAGCGGACAGTTATCTGGAGTACGCGAAAGGAAAACAAATCACTCATTGTGTCTGGAAAGAACTGCAGAACACATTTGAAAGAAAGGGAGTAGCTAGTAAGCTACGTCTCAGGAAAGCTCTCTTAACCATGAAATTGAATCTGACCGAAGGAATGGAAGCTCATTTCCTTAAATTCGATAAGATGGTTCCAGAGCTCAAGTCGACTGGAGCGACGTTAGAGAAAACAGATATTGTCTGTCATTTACTGCTCACTCTGCCACCAGAATATGATGTTGTTGTGACGGCAATGGAAACGTTATCAAGTAATCAATTAACTCTAGCATTCGTGAAGAATAGACTCCTTGATGAGCAGTCCAAACGGCTATCCAATGGACGGTGTGAAATAAAAAATGAACCACAACCAGCTACAGCTTCCTCGATACACCCAGGCCGAGGAACTCACCCGAAAATGCTCCCAAAAACTCACTCGAAACATACTGATTCTCGAAATAATAATACTTATCAATACTTATCCCTTCAAATGCCATCACTGTGGACTTATTGGTCTTAAGAGGTCACATTGCAGAAAATTGCAAACATCTACGAGAACAGAACATAAAAGGGTAAATTCTGCACTTGCAGATGAGGAAGAAGATCAGAATTTCTGTTTTCCCGTTGGAAGCTACCAGAAAACTAAAGAAGTTCATTGGTATTTAGACTCCGGAGCTACGGAACATCTTGTCAATGATGAATCTGTTTTGAAAAATGTAGTTACGATGGAAAGACCAGTTTTCATCAGAGTGGCCAAATCAGGACATCATCTCGTAGCCAACAAGAAAGGTGAAGTCAATATCAAATCAATCGTTGATGGAAAGAAGATCGATATTACAATCTGCGAAGTTTTATTTACAACCGAATTAGAACTCAACCTACTGTCCATGAGGAAACTAGAGATGAAAGGTTTCTCAATAATTTTTGAAACTGGAAGAGCTATCATTTCTAATGGAACCATGAAGCTTGCTGTTGCACAAAGGAATAAAAAACTTTATGAATTAAACTTTGTGAATGAAACTAGTACGGAAGAAAACGCATGCTTGGTGAACAACAGTGCAAACCTATGGCACGAACGACTAGGTCACATCAGCAAAAGTAGTCTGCAGAAGCTGGAAAAACAGATAGGTGATCTGAATATAAATACCAAAATTAGTGATTGGGACACTTGTGAAATTTGTATGGAAGGAAAGCAAACAAAACTTCCACACAACAATCACAGAAATCGTGTCAAGAGGCCTCTTCAACTTGTTCATTGTTCACAGCGTCATTTTTGGACCAATAAAACCGGAATCCTACGACGGAAAACGATATGTTTTGACTTTTATTGACGATTATACACATTTTACTGCTGTTTTTCTACTCTCAGCTAAATCAGAAACTTTTCGTTATTTCAAAATGTAGGTATAAAGCAATGGCCAAATCTCATTTTAACTGCAAACTGAGTCGCTTCAGATGTGATAACGGAGGGGAATATGTCTCGACGGAAATGAAAACTCACTTCGAGGAACATGGTATTCAGTTTGAATTCACCATCAGTTATACTCCTGAGCAGAATGGAGTCGCAGAACGGATGAATCGGACAATTATTGAAAAAGCAAGATGCATGCTATTGAATTCTTGTTTACAGAAAACTTTCTGGTCTGAAGCGGTTCTAGCAGCTGTATATGTTATCAATAGAAGTCCTACAAGTGCACTAAAAAATGTTTTGCCTGCTACTCTTTGGTATGACGAAAAACCAAATCTAAACAAACTAAAAGTTTTTGGATGTATCGCTTACCTGCATGTACCGAAAGAGTTAGTGAAAGAAAAATTTGATTCAAGATCCAAAAAATGTGTCATGTTTGGATACTGTGTAAATGGATATCGTCTCTGGTGTCCTGATGAAAGAAAAATCTTTTTTGGTCATGACGTCAAATTTGACGAAGGAAAATTCATAGGATCCAGAATAACTGCTGACTGGAACGATGACAATTCTGATACAGAATTCCCCGATGAAGGCGGAGATGAAAAGAATAACTTAGAAAGCAATTTGGAAGCCGATGAGAAAGAAAACGAAACTACTACTGATCAGATTTGTCGAACCAGTTCACGTGTGAAAGTTCCACCAAGGTATTTGGAAGATTATGTTGTTGATGCCATGAATGCGGAGACTTACCTGGATGATATACCGGAAACATTTGAAGAAATCGAAACTAGAGATGACGAAGTTGAATGGTACAAGGCCATTGAAGAGGAACTCAACGCACTCAAAGAAAACAACACTTGGACCTTAACTGAGTTGCCGCCGGGAAAAAGAGCCATTGATAATAAATGGGTTTTTAAACTTAAACGTGATGGACTGGGGAATATAGAACGATACAAGGCGCGTTTGTTTGTGAAAGGGTGTGCTCAACGTAAAGGTTTTGATTATAATGAAACTTATGCTCCTGTTGCGCGTTTGACAACTGTCAGAGTTTTTCTAGCGGTCATTAATAATGTCAGTTTTTTCGCTGATCAACTTGATGTCAAGAATGCATTTCTACAGGGTGATCTCGATGAAGACATTTATATGAAACAACCCAAGTATTTTATACAAGAGTCCAATCTTGTGTGTAAGTTGAATAAATCATTGTATGGTCTTAAACAAAGTCCGAGGAGCTGGAATTTTCGATTTGATAATTATATGAAACAATTGAAATTCAAAAATTCAGAATTTGATAAATGCTTCTATTTTAGAAAAAACAAATGATCATGTGTTTCACTTGATTTTATACCTGGATGATATAATTATTGCATCGAAAAATAGGACAGAGTTGAATGTGATCAAGAATGCATTGATGAGTGAATTTCGACCAAAAGATTTGGGTCCATTACATTTTTTTCTGGGAATTGAGATTGAGCGGAATGATTCTGGTATGATTCTCAGTAAAACGACATATTTGTTGAAAAGATTCGATACGTATGAGTGCAAACCAGTTAAAACGCCAATGGAAGTGAATCCTGTGAGAGAAACTGATGAAGGGCCTTGTATTATTGAGTCAAAACCATATCGTGAGTTGATTGGTTGTCTCATGTATGTGATGTTGACTACTAGAACTGATTTGAGTGCTTCAGTGAATTTTTATAGTCGTTTTCAGAGTAATGTAACCGAATCTCAGTGGTTTGGATTGAAGCGTATTTTGCGATGTGTAAAAGGCACTTTAAATTTGGGGCTTCATTTTAGTAAAACTCTTGTTCAAATTCTCTAATCGGATATGCTGATTCTGATTGGGCAGGGGATAATGATCGTAAATCGACATCTGGATATCTTTTCGAAATTTATGGTGGTACGGAGTCTTGGGTAACGAAAAAGCAACCAACAGTAGCTTTATCCTCGACTGAGGCAGGATACGTTGCTTTAGCTAATGCCTCGACGGAGTTAGTATGGTTGAAGAATTTACTTACTGATACCATGCAGCCGGAAGACTTACATTAATAGATAGGATATGTTTCGAAGGATTAATCCTTCATCTTCAGCAAAATAGGGGTCGATTACAAGTCGATCTAAAGAAAAGTAAAAAGGGTTACAATAGAGTTGAGAATTACATTAATTTATGTGACCTACCATATGGTGGAAAAATAACATTAAAACAGAAAAACTTTTGAGAAACTTATGGTCCTAATTACGACCTTATGGTCCGCATCTAGTGCGGGGCCCACCTATGTTGGGGACCATGGTTAGTCCACTCAAACAACGTATCAGTAATAATTCGTTTCAAAATTTAAATTAAACTATGCGGCAAGAGTGTTTACATCTGACAACTAGGTTATGAAATTGACATCTGTCATCTGGAACGTCGTGGTTCGAGGTGGCAGAAAACAGAATGGAATGTCCCATGCTATCAAGGAAAAAGAAAATCCTTCTTAAAATATTGTCGATTGACAGCTCTGTAGAATAGTGAAAGCAAATTGTGATTTCACTTGTAAAAAATTATTGATAATTAAAATAGAAAGAATTACCAAAGACTGTAAGTGTTTCATTGAAATAATATGTTATGTGGTGTAGAGAAATGATATCAAAATAGCAAATAACTGAAAAGTTTTAAACTGTCAAACTGGGTCTGGTCATTTATGCATTGAAAATCTGAATTTTTATTGCTTTATTTATTTCAAGAGTCTCTAGTAGATTGAGTTTTTTGCCTTTATCACAAACGTGTAAAATGTTTTAGTCCGAGTTGGGATCAAAATTATGTTTCTCATTTATGATATGGTTGAAAAAAACTGAATTAAAATTAATTTCTTAATTTTCGGAGTTGAAGTCTATAATTCTGACGTGTTAAGCTAGTCGAGTTCTAAACTGGCGGCCAGTTTGACCAATATAGCAAGCCTTACAATCAAGGCTGGAACAGTTCAGTTTTTAAACTCCAGACTTACCTATACAGCATTGGAATTTTATCTTTAGATTTGACTAACAAAATGTTTAAGATTATTAGAAGTTTTGAATGAAATGGATGAAGAAATATTTTGTCATTGAGTTTGTTGAGCAACGTATTTTTTAGTTTTAATGAAAGGAGGTCAAAATAGGATATATAAAAATATTTATTTGGTGGATAAGATTGAGTTAATCTATGGTTTCAACTTTTATTGACGTATCTGTAATATTCTAATCTATCGATTAGGCGAATTGGAAAATCATTATTATAGGCAATTTGTTTAATTATATTAAGTTCTGTTAAACAGTTTGAATCGCTAAGAGGTATCGTGAACAGGCTGTGAAAAAGTGAGTGAAATGATGAAAATGTTTTGATTATTTGGATGGTTGGAGTGAAAAGAAAAGGTATGATATTGCCCGTGGATGTCGATTTTCTATAAATGGAGAATTCTAGGGTTTGAGATTTATGAATAATCAGGTATTTCATTCAAAAACAGAAATTATATGTGATTTCTGATGAAACCGAAAGTTGCAGGAAGTTGAGTAATTTGTCAAAATATACAGTTCTACGTCATGATCGGTATTTATTTCATTCTATTATCTTCAAAAACAAATGAGTTATAGGGACGAGCTAATTTCCATGGTTTATTCTACAAGAAAATTAAACAACGAAGTCAAGACTCTCTGTAATTATTCGCGTAAATAGCTGAAATACTCTTTTCGATGCACCACCCTGTATAACTGGAAAGTTCATCTGAGTGTTCTTTTGACCACTCCTGTTTATTTTAAGTAAACGACATTCAGTGGGAAACTGAATTATTTTCCTACGAAGCTGAGTTAATCGCAGCTCCCAATTCATTTTGCTGTGGATAAATTGCAGTACCACAGTTGTACGGATATGCCTCCTTTAGACACTATAGTCTATTGTTATTCCAGTGATTGATGAGTCCTTTGTATTATGGATCTCAGAACAAAGGAATTCAGTTGATAGTTGATGTTTCTCGACATTTCCGCTTCATTTGGGAAGGTTAACGAGCTTGAATAATGCCTGTGCACGCTGTCGTGAAATTTGATAGGTACATACAGGGTATCAGTGGATGATATCTTCCTCGCAAGTGGAAAATTATAGCTCTTCATCTCATAACGAATTGTTTCCAGAAAACCCCACTTATTGAAGTCTATAAACCAAAATAATGTATTTTTGAATTATTCAGCTGTAGTTATTTTTATAGTAGTTGGAATGCATTTCACTCAGGAAGTTCCTTATAGTGTTAGTCTTCGTAGCAAAAAATGCATTATTTTTGCAAGTCGAAAGGCAGTTTTCAGATATCGATCAATAATCGTATCAGGGATGTTGAAATATTTGTTCCACGAGAATAATGTTTCACCGATCCAAAAATTGTTATTGAAAGACAATTATTTTTGAATGAAGACATCCAACTCAAACTCCAACTAACGCCGAAATTTGTTGAAGTTGAAGTTGTCTACGTTATTCATCATGAAATTTCCCGTCTTTCTTCAAATTTGGAATACTCCATCCAAACTGCAATTATCTCATTCCGTATATGAGAAAAATTAACATTTGTTTTAACAGCTCAAGAACACCATCATTTATTGTATATTGTATAATATGAAGAAGTAATTTATAATCGGAGGCATGAATTATAAAAAAAAACTACTTTAAAAAACAAGTGTTTTTAAATGCCTTTATTTAACTTACTCCGTGTGTGTGTGTGTGTGTTTTTTAGATGGGTACTACAAATATTGCAAGCTGAATTAGAACCACTTCCTCTTATCCTATGAAATTGAAATTTTATATGTTGGTTCAGTTCCGATGACAATACATCAATGTCGAAGTAATTGTCCCCGAAAGCTAGATATAGAAAGCGTGGGATTTCGAAACTTTTTTGAAGGATTTGGACTTCAAAAATTACAGAGAAAAATATTTTCTTCTCCTTTTCTCGAAAAAAAAATGGAAAACTCTAGAAATTGAAATCAGAAAAATCTGACAGTAAAAAATATCTGACCTTCGAATATTATGGATTAAGAAAATGTTACCCCCTTGTCTCCCCTCAGAAGCTAGATAGGGGACGCAAAGGAATTCGGAAAATGTTTCAACAGTTTCGGACATGGAGAATTATGATAAAAAAAATTGATCAGGGGCTCGCCCCCTTTCCTGTCACGAAAAAAATGGCAAAACTCGCGAAATAGAAAACGATAGACAACGCGAAGGAATTCGGAAATTTTCCAACAGTGTGGAACGTAGAAAATTACGACGAAAATTATGTCTGCCGGTGAGCTTGCTACCTCCCTTCTTTTCAAAAAAGTTGCGAAAACAAAATCGGAAAAATCCATGAAAATAGTGAAAGTAGTGTCAAGTTACTAGAAGGTCTACTCATTGAGGAACTAGATTGTAGTAAATGTGAATGAAAACACTGAGAGACACATCCAAATAAAACTAATTAATAAATGATGAAGTTTTAAAAAAATGTTTAGAGAAAAGCTTTTTATTGTGAACTTAAAAAAAATATATTTTTAACTGAAATAAACACACTATTTTGTTACATTATAGAATTCTTAATGATATACCTGAAAGCTTGTCGCGAGAATAAATCTTAAGGTGATTTTAAATTTAATTTACAATGAGCAATACATAGATACTTCTCGCGATAAGCTTTCAGATCATTTAAAATTTTATAAAGTAACAGAATGGTGAGTTCATTTCACTTTCAAAGTAATTGTTTTCTTTTTATTGCATTTGAATAATAACTTTTCTCTAAAACGTTTTTTAAAATTCAATTATTTTCCTTTTTCTTCCAGTTATTTTTATAATACTGTATCGCGTCCGACTCTGGGTCGAAAGGTCCGGAGTTCGAGCCCCAGTTGCGGCTGGGATATTTTAATTTTATTTGATCGATTATATTATTTAAATCTCGTGGCTGGACTGGGGTGAGTCCTGCACGATTCACTATTGCGTTGCAATTAACAGTGCTGCTCCTAAAGTGGCGCATGGAGTTAGTAACAAGGCCTATCCAGAACACGTGGCTAATTACCATAGCAGTCGATGCCAGAAAGAAAAAAAAAATGTTTATCATGATGAACAGTATTCATCGACTTTGCTACAAATTTATCCTATGTCCAATTACCAAGTGAAAGATGTTAAGTGAGCTGGGCGATGACAAAACTCATGTCTGGTCCATATTGTGTTAAGCAGGTATTCATTTCAAAGCCATACAATAAATAAGTTTTGTATTTCAAAGAACAACACAAAAAAAATTGTTGGCTAATTCAAAGACTCAATTTCTCATCGAATTGTAGCATCAAAGGTTTTTTATTTTTATGATTCAGTAATTGAGGTTTTGTTAAAATGCACTTGGACATCATTTTATCAAATTGTTCCTTGGTAGTCGATGATGAGTAACGTCGATCAAAACTTTATGTTGTGATAAACAAGGTGGTAGAAAAATAGTTATTAATTATATGATTTCGGTAGGACTTTTCTGTAAGAGCGTGAATTTTATTAAACGAGGAGCATTCGAGTTCAACAAAACAAGCGAGTATTGAAAGGCTCTGAACGAAACTGTATAATACAATTTTTTTTTCTATGCGACAGGTTGACAAACTGCAGCAATTGCTGAATATTTCATCCTATGAAGTTTTCAACTTTCATCTTATTATCAAATGATGGCTTTCGACTGAAATTTTACACAAAATAAAGTATTTTTCAAGAATGCGTTGATATATGAACAGTGCGTGAAAATTCACTTGAGGCACTGTTGATGTTTTTACGCACAGATGATTCAACATCGCACCTTGAACAGTGTATAAAAACTCAGTTTACTCACTGTAGAAGAAAAACCATTTGAACTTATTTTTTGAATGTGTTGCGTCCACACGCAATTGTGTATAATTAATTTATTTATTTTTATTTTTAACGTAATCTTATTTTCCACTTTCTTGATTTACAATATCATATAATCTGAAATTGGATTTTATATAATCTAAAATTGAATTTTATATAATCTTAAATTAATATCTAATTATTTATTATCACTATTTGAATCCTCAATCCAAAATGGGTTAATCGTTTCTCACCGTGTTTATTTTTATCGCGATCATATTTCGATTTTATCCCCTGTGTCAGTACTTGACAAAACTACTCGTTGTGTTCGAGTCCTTTCATGGTATTTCCGTACAATTTTCATTAAACTACAAAAAGTTCCGTTACAACCGTCAAATCGGCGACGTAAAAAAAGAATTCGACTTGGTTGGTGCGAAACTGCGAACTTTTATGAGTGAAAAGGAGTTACGTGGATGCCAAGGACGTTCGACTCAGATACCAAAGTTGCCGGCCGGCCAAACTTCAGCACTCCTGGATCATCCGATAAGGTAAGAAATTTGGAAGAATTCACTTTCCAAATGAGTCTCAGACCGTTTTTCTCTCCTGAATGAATATTTCCTTCTGGGGCATCAATTTAAGGATTTTTTAATCGTAACATCTCTAACACATAACAGAATGAGTAGCTTTTAACGATAATTCGTTCCATTCAAATAATCTTATTAAATGGTTCAGGAATTGTCAACTATGATATACACTAGCCTACTCTTATAATTATACTTCCATTCATCTTGTCATCACAAATACACCAACATGTATACTCCGATATCAACCATATTAATTTCGATCTTTATTCCATCTAACCCGCTACGCCACTGCTAAGTCACTGCTAGTTCGAAGGGCGAATGAGATCGAGGATCGGTTGGTCTTGCGCGAAGGGTAAAAATATGAGTTTCGGACGTGGAACGCGGTGAATTCTCTCTCTTGGTTTCCGACATCGTGGAGGAATGGTTGTTACTTTGGTTTAGTGAACTTGGAATACATTTTCAGGTAGGCCATCTCAAATTGGTTATAATCTCTCTATTGGATTTAACAGATTAGTTCTGGTTGAGTATATTGTTTTCTTCTTTAAATAATAGTGCTTAATTAGCATGAGATTGCTTCATCAGAGTGTATTTGCATGATTTTGGTAACGTCATACTGCATGGTTTGAAGAAATATTTTTGATTATTCCATTGTGTTCTATTAGCCATCGATCAATTTCAAATTTGTTTTCGTAATTTAGAGGTCCTAGTCTGACTTTTTAATACCATATTTTTGGTTTTTTCATGTTGGAAGTAAAGGACCACGCACGTTTCTTATGGAAAATGGCTTTCCGTGAATTTGTCCAAATTTTTGGTATGGTGTACATCTGGATGCACTGATCAAAAGTGTCCATTGCCAAAAACTCCAAAAATGGACAGTTTTCGAGATATGGCTCTATCAATGTAATTTTTTTTGGATTTTTTGGATTTTGACACATAATCAGTTCACTCTCATACTTAGGAAAAACCGAGTTTCAATGATTTTACTGCAGGAATCGATTGAAAAATAATTCTTTCTTCGTTTCAAATACTACTATTTGAAGAAATTATCATACACTGCTCGTCACTGACGATGTAACTGGACTATTATTTTCAATTTCTATAGTCCAGTTTTTGTAGAAACAAAAACTTCTGAATTGCTCAAGGTATCACAGAGTCACATATATTCAACACCTTTCGATAGGGGCACTAGAAAAATAATATTCGATACACACTATAGGAACTGCATCTGAGATACTTTTTTTTCAATTAGTTTCCTAGTCGTCAAAGAAATAGTGGTAAATGCAAAATGAGCATAAAGAAAATGCTTTATCATGTAGGCTGACGACATAATTACTCGTATCGAATGCAGTTTGTTTATACCGAGTGTTAAGTATCAATAGGAACAAGGGAATACATACCCAATAATCATTTCTAATCGCTAATCGAACCGTTAAGGAAAACGGATCCGTGAAAATGTTTGAATATTTGATAGGATGTTGATTTTGATGCACTGATCAAGTGTCTATTGCTACAGACTACAGAAATAAACAGTTTTCAAGCTATGGCCGTATCAATATCTGATTTTTTTCGTTTTCTAGATTGTGGCCCAAAATCGCTTAGCTCTTATACCCTCTTAAAAACGGAATTCTATCGATATCTGCGCAGGAATTGACTGAAAAACAGTTGAATTTCATTTCAGATACATTCACTGGCGATGTAGCTGGGCTATTATTTTCAACTTTTGTATTTCCGTGTTCGTAGAAACAAAAACTCTTGAATTGTTCTAGTTCTAACAAACATACTTATATCCAACACAATTTAATTGTGGCATTTGAACGATATACATGATGCAGCCGATAGAAATCCACAATTGCATCCGAATGATGTGATCATTGTGGAATAAACAAACAAGTAAGGAGTTACTCTTTGGTTGAATCAGATTTTGTTTTCAAAAGTGTAAATATTCTGAATTTTGTAGCCTTCAGCGGTTTAATTTGTAGCCTTCAGCTTGCTAATTTTTGTAGCCTTCAACTGTTTATTTTTGTAGCCTTCAGCATATTTTTAGCCTTCAGATGTTTAAATTTGGGCCTTCAGCTTTTGTTAAGTTTTCTGAAATAAAGTTGTTATTTAAATTGTGAAAGGCCATCGTCACTTACATGATGGTTCTTCGGGTTGTAAGGCCGACGTATGTTCTGAGAAGGTCTCGACGTTTCGCCAACACGAGTGGTTAGCATTTTCAAGAGTTATTTTGCAAATTTCTGCTTTATTAAGATGCTGTCAAATAACTCTTGAAAATGCTAACCACTCGTATTGGCGAAACGTCGGCGTCGAGACCTTCTCAGAACATACGTCGGCCTTACAACCCGAAGAACCATCATGTACAGTTGTTATTCGTTTCTTTGCATATTTATTCTGCCGTCACAATCAAGCTAGATACAAATATCTCCTATCTTTGGTTTTGTCTTTTGCAACCCGGTGCCCAGATTATCTGAACTAGTCTGGTCAACTGGTGCCCTATTTGTTTAATAGTAAAAAAAAATCTGTGTAGTACGCTATTGAGCAATCATTAGTTGAAACTTATCCACACCCTCACCGTGTCGATCTGAGCAGCCTATCAGCATGAGTGTTGACTTTCCATAATTTAAAATCAGGGATTATTTCAAATTTGCAAATTGAAAATTTATGAGATTACAAGCTATGATTTCATGACTTCACGTAAATATCATTTTTGTTCGATTTGTTGTAGTTTTTATGAAAAGAATGAATATCTTATTAAGATCTCTGCATTGATTTAAAAGAGACGTAAAAGAGTTACATTGATTCAACAAATGCCGGGTATATGAGGTTCGGCATCACCATCTTGTCCAACATTATACAAATTCACAGACATCATTCATTCCGATTCAATTAGGCTCAATTGTGGGGTTCAGGCTTTGAACAGCTTTTGTAGAGAGGGTTATTACAAACTTTGATGATCTTTATCTCGTTTTCTGTTGGACAACATCTATCTTTAAAGAAATCGACTCATTATTCGGAGAATAATGGATGGAAATTCGGAATAGTTGTAAAATACCCTTTATAGAATAACAAGAGTAATTTCCAACCAATGTTGTACACCTTCACTACCATTTTTCAACAATGTATGATATTATGAAAAATAACTTTCAGAAAACAACTACTCCTCTAGGTAATGATGATGATATATGGATAGATATATTATCAAAATGCACTCATCCACCTAGAAGTGTACTGTCACAAACTTCGCTCATTCTTTGTGGTTTCTTGCTGATGTTCTTGCACCTGTGTGAGTTCTTTCCTATTCCTTAAAAATGAATGCAAAAACCCCATCCCATGTTTCACTTGAATATTCTCTTTTAATTTTGTACCTTTGTCTGCTCTATTTGTTTCACCTGGCGTTCATTACTCATCCTCTGTAGATGACCCCACTAAATGTGTTCATGAACAATTTTTTCTATTACGATTTCATAACTTCACCAATTTTCGATCATTGCTTAGCATCACCTAGTAATATAAAATTACGAGGATGTATTGATATCTAGTTAGCCTAGACCAGTTCCCTGCATAAACAAAATATTGCGTTACCATAGCAACGAACAATAACTTATAAGAAGTATCAGTGTAAATTTTAAAGTCAAAAAAGTAAACCAGAGTTACGCAATAAATTAAAAGAAAAAATTTGTCCACCGAAATTTTGAAAATCGAAAAATTGGTGTATAGAGCCATTATCAAGTACCTGTATTCAAAAGGGTTAAGAGGTATTAATGTCCTTCGAATGCGACCGTGAAAAATTGGACTGCAAGCTTCAAAAGAGGTAAATTTTCCATTGAAGATGATGACCGATCGGGAATGCCAGTTTCTGTTGTCAGTCCCTCAAAAAAATGTATGGAGTTCATGACATGATTTTAAAAGACCTTCAAATTGGGCTAAAACGGATATCTGAAGTACTGAATATTTCATACGAACGCGTTCATCATATAGTTCACGTCAATTTGGACATGATAAAAATTGCTGCAAAATGGATCCTCAAATGTTTGGATGTTGACCAAAAGCGTGCAAGGGTAGTAGCAACGCGTTCGATCTGTGCTCGATTTGAAAACGATGTAGACTTCCTACACCAAATTGTTACTATGGATGAAACTTGGGTTCATTTCTACAATCCAGAAACAAAACAACAATCGATGGAATGGCGACACTCCGGTTCTCCAAGACATTAGGAGTTTTGTGTCCAAAAATCTGCTAGAAATGTTCTTGCTTCAGTTTTTTGGGATTGCTATGGAGAAATCACGATTGATTTTTTGGATAAGGGTAGAACAATAACTGGAGATTACTATTAGACATCACTGACTACTCTACGGAAAAAAATTAAAGAGAAAAGATGCGGAAAGCTATCCAAAGTTGTTTTGTTTTTGCAGGACAACGCCCCTGCACACAAATCTCATTGCCATGCAAAAAATTCGTGATTTAGGGTTTCAATTACTAGAACACCCTCTCTATTCACCAGATTTGGCTCCGTCCAACTATCATCTCTTTCCTCAACTGAAAAAAAGTTTGAAAGATCGTAAATTTTCTTCCAACGAGGAGGTAATAAAAGCTGTGGGGGGTCTGGTTTACAGAGCAAGAAGAAAAACTTTTTTTTGAAAGGTCTAGATACGTTGCAGGTTCGCTGTAATGCATGTATCTAATTAGGAGGAGAATATGTTGAGTAATAAAATATTTTGACATTGAAATTTTGTTATGTTCTATAGTATGCTAATAATTTTTCAATATATCCTCGTATGTAATGTCAAAGGGACAAGAGTAAGTAAAAAGTCATTCCAAGATTTTTTCGAGTATTCTTCAAAAATAACTAAAAACTAATGAAAAGCAATACAATACAGTCCATCTTAAATCCTTCATGGTCCTTCGAGCCGGATATAATGAGGTTTCCAGCTAAAATCGAACAATATAGGCTGTAAGTACGCAGTGCAGTGGAAGAAGCGGCAACTCAGAAGTCCAGTCAATCCCCACAGCATCTAACAAAGTCAGGTTGACAACAAGCCAGGCAACAAGGTCGTGAGTCATTTCTTTCCATATTTGATTATTTTCTTTTCCCTTAATAAAACATTCCTCACCACCCACCTCTATCATTGCACTGGTATTGTGATAAGATATGTCAATTTGATTTATTCAATGAAGTTTGCAATGGCAGAAAACGAATTACGAATGCTTCTCAGAAGGAGATGATATTTGAAAAGATCTCTCACCGCTTTCAAAAATTTCATTGATTCGATCAAAGAGAAGCAAGATTTATCTAGTGTAAATATCATTCAAGTTCAAGAACGTCTCTCATGAATCGAAAGTATCATTGAGGATTTCAATAGTGTTCAATGTAATATAGAAATGAACGTAGATAACCAAGATGAGCGACTTGAAGAGAAAATTTCCTTCGAAAATTCCTATTTTACTTCAATAGCTCAAGCCAGAAATGTCCTCAAATGTCAAAATAACAACAATGACATGCCACAGCAATCTAGGGCGGGTTCTATTGTATCAAGTTTATATGATTCAGGGGCTAACTCACCAGGTGTGAAACTACCTACCATAGAGCTTCCAAAATTCAAGGGGAACTACGAAATTTGGCTCGAATACAGAGATACTTTTGAGTCGTTGATCCCCAAAAATAATTTCTCTCTCGATATACAAAAATTTCACTATTTGCGAGCTTCTCTAGAAGGAAGTCCTGCACAAGTGATCAAATCCATTGAATTCACTTCGTCATCTTACACAGTCGCATGGAACACACTTTGTGATCGTTTTGATAATCAAAAGCTACTAGTTCACAATCACGTTTGAGCATTATTTTCCTTAGAAACTGTACTAGAAGAGTCATCAATCAAAATCAGAAGGTTGATCGATACTATTTCTAAACACTTGAGGTCATTAGAACAGGTAAAACAAAAAACTGAAAATTAGGATGCTTTATTAATTTTCATGATAACATCAAGATGACCAAAGTGTCCGGGAGTGGAAGGAACAGAGCAGTACATACACTAAACTGCCCACGTGAGACAATCTGAAAGATTTTTTACAAAAACGAGCAAGTTTATTGGAAATTCTAGAATTAAAAAGTAATGAGAAACAGTTTTCAAAGCGCGATAGCAAACCTAATTATAATACATGTTCTAGAAGTTAAGTCACTACAAACTATATGTTCTCATTGCAGAAAAGAACATTCCATTTATAAATGTGATGCCTTCTTGAAATTATCCATACAAGAAAGAATAAATTTTGTAAGTAATTCAAAGCTTTGCGAAAATTGCCAAAGAGAAGGTCATTCAGCCAGAAGGTGTAAAATTGGGCCATGCAGAAAATGCAAGCTATGGCATAACAGTCTTTTACACAACGAAGAGAATTCACAGATACTAAATAGTTTTGAAAACAATACTGATGAGAAGTCAGTAACATTGAAGGCTTGTAATTGTGTAACTTCCCAAGTTCTCCTATCTACAGCCATAGTAACAATTCGAGGAAAAAATGAAGTGTATGACGCCCGAACACTTTTGGACTGTGGTTCTCAAACATCCTTCATTGCTGAAAGAATGTGTAGGATCCTAGATTTAGAAATGAGTATTGCTGATTTATCTGTTTGTGGTATTTCCAACTTCATTTCAAAAATTCGATATAAGTGCCAAATAGACATTGAGTCACTATATACTTCTTTTCATTTACAACTAGTATGTTTCGTCCTCCCAGAAATCACGAGCAATCTACCAAGTGTTCAAATCAATACTGACACCCTAAAAATTCCACAAAATATATCATTGGCCGATCCAGGGTTCTTCAAACCTAATCAAATAGATATTCTGATAGAAGCAGATTTATTTTGGAATTTATTGAGTTCAAATAAAATTACTCTTGGTTCAAATCAGCCAATAATTCAAGAAACTAAGATATGGTGGATTATTTTGGGACAACTAGGTGTTCCACTTCAGAAATTCAGTTTATGCAATTTGAATACAATTAACCATTTAGATAAATTACTTCAGAAATTCTAGCAAATAAAAGAAAATTATTCTTTGAAAATATTTTCTGAAGAAGAACTTGCATGTGAAAAGCATTTCAGAGAAACAACAATACGTGGTTCAGATGCTCGATTCATAGTTTCACTACCTCTGAAACAGCCATCAAGTAGTATAGGTCAATTTCGAATTCAAACTGAAAAGCGACTATATAAATTAGAAAGAAAAATTGAGAGAAATCCAATGCTGAGGGATTGTTACATTCAATTCATGAATCAGTATGAATCTCTTGGACATATGACTGATGTTACAGAAACCTCGAGTACAGATGAAATTGAATATTTCATGACACATCATGGTGTCCTAAATGAGGAAAGTACTATTACAAAACTAAGAGTTGTCTTTGATGAATCAGCACCATCAAGTAACGGATTATCAGTAAAAAATATTCAGCTAGTAAGACCTCAAATACGAGATGATCTTCTAGCCATGTTTTGAAATTCCGTAAGTATAGGTACGTTATATCCGCAGACGTTTCTAGAATGTACAGGCGAATACTCGTGAATCTATCTCAAAGGAATCTTCAAAAAATCGTTTGGAGATCAGATCCATCGAAACCTTTAAAACACTATACTCTCGATACAGTAACTTATAGCCAGGCAGCCGCGATATTTTTAGCAATACGAAGTCTTATTACATGATTTTTACGTCGATGACTTGCTCTCGGGAGCAGACAGTCCAGCGAGAGGATCTTATATGTCTCACGAAATAGTGCAAATTCTGAAAACAGAATGATTCGAAATGAAAAAGTGGCATTCCAACGAAATTGATATTTTGAAAGGCTTTGCGCATTCAGATCTGTCGACGAAATCTTTGGATTTCTCAGCAGATGAGCATACAAAAACCCATGGATTAACTTGGTCAAGTGAAACAGAAAGGCTACACTTCAATATCAATATACCCAATAGTTAAAATTGTTGCAAGAGAATCGTTCTTTCTGTAATTGCGAGTATATTCGATTCTTTAGGGCTGCTGAGTCCATGTACAGTAATATCAGAGTTGATAATGCGTGATCTTTTGTAACGTTCAAATTTTACTTTGAGACGTTCACCCTGTAGCATTCGTTCTTTGGATGAAATGAAGCCTCTTATTTTAAGCGTGTAATTATTATCATCGGTCATCCAAGTCATTTCAAACTTTCCCAATATTTAATCAACCTATATGTTAATGGTTATTATTACTATTATTGCGAATAGAAATGCCCATTAGTTTAAAATAGGTATTATTGAATTTTTCCGTGTTTGTAGATAATTTACATTTAAGTATTTCGGTAATATTTTACGAAATTATAAAATATTAATATATTACTGCTGGTGACATCTCGTTATCAGGAGTAATAGTTCTTAACAGTTGCCGGTTTCGCTAGATAGGAACCATCAAGGGCGCAGTACTAGTTTCGAGTTTCGGCGGTAGATTGTTTGGCATTGATTCAGTGGATATTTTTATTGACAAATTAAAATTATTCTTAAATGAAAACACCATAATGAAAAAAATTAAAAGAGAGGATATTAAGAGTACCAATTGGATCACAGAGAACCTAGTAAAGTCGATAAATACGAAGAATAAATTATATAAAAAAATGAAACGTGAACCACACAACATAGAAATAAAAAATGAATTTGAAAATTTTGATAAGCAATTGAAAAACTCTATTGAAATTGCTAAACAAAATTATTATAAACAATAAATAGAGAAGGAGCAGAATAATCCAAAAAAATTATGGGACACACTAAAAGAAATTGGCAAATTAAAGTCTAACAAAAAGTTAACCAAAATAAAATGCGATGGCAGGGAAATAACGGATCCGGAAGACATTTCAAATAAGCTATTAGATTTTTTACTTCGGTTGGAGAAACGTACGCCGCAAAAATTAAAGTACCAAACACGATTTTTCCAGCAAAAACTACGGTGAATAGTATTATGATGTCTCCTACTACTGAAGATGAAATAAAAAGAGCAATATTGAAACTCAAGAAAAAAAAGGCCCCGGGAATTGATGAAATCACATCTGAAACATTGTTTGATTGATAGTAGATGAAATCATAGCACCTTTTAATTTCATACTGAAGAAATGTATTGCTGCGGGTTATTTTCCACTGAAATTTAAAGAGGCTGTGGTAATACCAGTGTATAAAGGGGGTGACAAAGAAAGCTGTAGTCAGTACAGACCAATCTCGTAAATTACTGCCCTGAGTAAAGTCTTTGAGGAAATAATAAAAACAAGAGTAAAGGGATATCTCAATAAATACAAAATATTATCTAGTAGACAGTTTGGGTTTCGAGAAGCCAGATCAACTCAAGATGCAATTTCGTATTTAACAACTAAAATTTATAGAGCTATAGATGAAGCTAGACCTGCAATTTGCATACTTGTTGATCTGGCAAAGGCCTCCGATACTGTCAGCCATAAAAAATTACTTATCGCTCTGAATAACATTGGGTTCAGAGGCAACAGCTTGAGTCTAATGCAAAGTTATCTTGAAAATAGACACCAATGTTTTCAAAATGGTGAAACCTACAGTTATTTCAAAGAAGTCAATTATGGAGTGCCTCAAGGTACTATATTGGGACCTATACTGTTAACTATATATATATATGTATATATAAATGATTTATTCCTCCTATCAAGCAAAGGAGACATCATTAGTTTTGCTGATGATACAGCTGTATTCTATGAAGACACAGACTGGGATAATTTAAGAAAGAAAATTGAAGGAGATTTTGGAATGGTCGTTGAATTTTTGAGTCATAAGCTATTAACGGTAAATGGAGACAAAACTTTTTTCATTCCCTTCTGTAGTAATTCAAATGGACTTCCACCATATAGTCAATTAGAAATTGCTACTGTGAACTCCTCAATGAAAATACAATCAAGGAAAGATATAAAATATCTTGGAATTTATTTGGACTGCCACTTGTGGTGGGAAATCCAAACAAATAATACTAGCAGAAAACTAAGATGCCTAATCCCAAAATTCAAATTAGGCAAAACTTTTTGTAACATTGAACTACTAAAGTGTCTGTATTATGCATTGGTACAGCCTCATTTGAATTATGGAATCATTGCATGGGGTAGTTTATCAAATTATCTACGGAATAAAATTGAAGTTACTCAGAAGTGGATTCTCAAAATTATGTTCGACAAACCTTACCGATACCCAACCGAGGCACTATATAATTTGAGTGGCATGCATGACTTAAGGCAAATTCATTATAAAACAATATTATCACAGCAATATCGAAATAAGAACCAAAAAATAGAACATATATATAATAAAAGATACAAACACTTTTCAATAACATTACCCGCAGTCAACAAAACTCTAATTCAAAGAAGCTTCGTTTACATGGGTCCAAAACTCAATAACATTTTGCCATCTGATATCAAGTCGATAAACGCCCAAAAGATGTTCAATTCAAAAATAAAAAAGTATATGAACCAAAAGTCAAGAACAGATATACACCACCTTCTAGAAATCATTAATTGAATTTCCCTTGTTTATATTTATGTTTATATTTATAATTATATTGTTTTCTATAAAAGTCATATCTATGTGTTAGGATATAAAAATAACATCTACAGGGACCGCCAAAAAGTATGTACCATATGGGAAAAAAATGTATTATTGGAGTATTGGAAAAAATATTCTTGGAAAAAGTTTGTGCATGTCCGATAACCTAAAAATCGATTTTGACACATGTCACGTGATCGCTAGAATGGCGGCAAAATGAAAAAAATTGCAATGCAAAGGCAAAAAAGGGGTAAGATGGCAAGATATCAAAAAAAGTTATTTGAAAAAGTCACTTAGAATTCAATTTTATACACATAAACAAAGTTTCAAGATATAATTCAAAAAAATTGAAAATAGCAATTTTTTAAAAATATTTTCCCATTTTTTTTTTAATATTATTATTCTTTCTTATGAATAGCTTGACTATACTGAAACATTTGCATTTTAATGATAATGACAAAACTTTCTCATTTTCTCCACACCAGAGGGCACTAAATTAAAAAAATTGCTTTTTGCCAGAACCCTCACTGTTTCATTGGTTCTTATCTAACAGTTATATCAGAATTCCAAGACTATTGTGTTGATATGACAATCTAGAAACACCATGTTTCCTGATTTTAATCAAGTTTCAATAATAATGCTGTAGGAGCGTTTTACTTTGCACATAAACTTTAAGAATCTTTAATTTGACGCACTATTTTCAAGTTTATGTGCGAAGTGAAACGCTCATGCACGATTATCATTGGAACTTGATTATAATCTGGAAATGACCATGTCTTTGGAGTGTCATGTCATCACAATGGTCGTGGAATTCGGATATAACTGTTAGATACGAACCGATGTAACAGCAAGGGTTCTGACAAATTCCCATTTTTTCAATTTATTGCCCTCTGATGTGGAGAAAATGAGAAAGTTTTGTCATTATCATTAAAATGCAAATGTTTCAGTAAAGTCAAGCTATTCATAAGAAAAAAAAAAATTTTTTAAATAGATGGGAAAATATTTTTAAAAAATTGCTATTTTCAATTTTTTGAATTATCTCTTGAAACTTCGTTCATGTGTATAAAATTGATTTCTAAGTGACTTTTTCAAATAACTTTTTTTGATATCTTGCCATCTTACCCCTTTTTTTTCCTTTGCATTGCAATTTTTTTCATTTTGCCGCCATTCTAGCGATCACGTGACATGTGTCAAAATCGATTTTTAGGTTATCGGACATGCACAAACTTTTCCCCAGAATATTTTTTCCAATATTCCAATAATAAAAATTTTTCCCATATGGTACATACTTTTTGGCGGTCACTGTACATCTGAATATTCAAGTAAATGTGTATGTACTATAAAAAGATTTAATTGAATTTTTCCTTTTTTTATAATTTTTTATATTTTTTTTATATTTATTTTATATTTTTTATATTTTTTATGTTCATGATTATATTTACAATTGTATTATTATCTATAGTCATATCTATGTCTAAAGTTATTAAAATAACATCTAATTCTGAATATACAGGGTGATTCACGACGAATTGTACATAGTCCAACCATAAGTACTATAGACCAATGCCATTTCATATCTGGTATTGAAAAATGCCTTGTTCCGTTTTTGACGGATATACAGGGCGATATTTGAAAATATGTGAATTATTAAACGTTAAATATCTCTAAAAGTAAAAAACTCAGGCATATGAAATTTTCCACACTGAAAATGCTTCCTGAGCTCAATAAAATAGTTTTTGAAAAAAAAATTATTTCAGGTTCGGAATTAGTTTTTTTTTAGATTTTCATTGGTTTTTTAAAAACAACACCCTGTAAGCAACATCAGGCAAATTTTATTTTTTTCACTTTGAAGCTTAAGGACCATACTAAGCAACAGTTGAAAAAAATTGAACGCGGAAGTTTTTGTTTTCTGCAGAAAAAAATTGCACTTTCAAATATACTATAATTTTAATGGATTCACATTCCGCTTATGACTGATGCGGCACTACATCGATAACACATCATAATTTTTCAACAGAAATTATGAGGAAAGTTCATAATACAAGAGATAAAGTATTATTCAACCAACCGTTAAAATTCCAGGGTCGTATTAATTGTTTTTATGTTTTTATTGATCCAGTATAAACAACACCCTGAAAAGCGGGTTGAATAGATTTTCTTTCTGTCACGTCAATGCGGATGGTACGATAGAAAAAACTTTTTTTTAAACAGTGCAAATGTATTTTTTTCTACCATGGCTAATACAGCACTACATTGAAAAAAACATTTATTTAAAATAAAATCGTTCGGAAAGTATTACTTACTCGATTTAAAGATTGATATAACAGGTCCTAACTTATTTAACGTTCTAATTGGTTTTGTAAAAACAATACCCTGTCACCTTGGAGGCTGGCTAATACTAAGTACTTGAGCAAAATTAATCAAAGAAGATCAACGTGAAATGTATAAAAACTTATTGATTTCTATTTGGCAAGTAAAACAAAACCTTTCGTATCCAATAAAGATGGCAGCCGACTCCGTTTTATTTTTCTACGGAACACATTTTAAAGTTTGCTGCTGACCGTCACCATAAGAAATACATGAACAACTATTATTGTGAAAAATGGAATGAAGAGTGCAATTACAGACATACAAATACTGAAATCAGTTTTCTAGAAAATGTAATTCAGTTGACTCAACGATAACAATAACATATTAAATAAAACTACCTAAAAATGACCTAAGCTGATTTAGTTTTAATTGAACACGAAAGTTTTTGTTTTCTACAAAAAAAAATTCAATATTTTGAAAAGGATAAGTTTAAAGGATACTCATTCTGCCTATAACTGATGCGGCACTACATCGATAGCACATTATCATGTTTCAACAAAATTTAACGAAAGTTCATATTACTCAAGATAAAGTATTTTCAATCAACCGTTGAAATTCCAGGCCGTATTTTTTTTCAAGTTTTTATTGATCCTGTAAAAATAACACCCAGTAAATGGAGTTGAACAAATTTTCTTACTGTCACGTCAAATATGATGATGATACTAACTGAAATAAATAGACACCATTTGCCATAGAAGAAACTATTACTTTGGAAAACAGTTCAAATGCAAGTAGGCTTTCAATTCGCTTTGAAAAACAAATAAAGCAACGGGTGACAGAAGCTCGGGTATCCATTTTGACAGTTTGAGTTGGTCATTCAGCACGATGCCTCATCAGTTTACTTACGCAGAATACGCAGATATCATTTTTGTTTACGGATGTTGTAATGGAAATGCCAGAGCAGCAGTCAGGGAGTACCGGAGAAGATTTCCACATAGAAGAGTACCGAACCACCAAACGTTTAACAACGTTTTTACGCACCTGCCAGAAATGGGAAAATTTCCTTCTGGTACTGCAGAACGTGGTGAGCGACTGACTGAAGACCAAAAAGAGCATATTTTAGAAATGGTTAATCAAAATGATAAGATAAGTACCCGGCGAATATCCAGCATTTTGCACATTTCCCAGTCCACAGTTTTCAGGACGTTGAAGAAAGATCTCCTCCATCCCTATCACCCCCAACTGGTGCAGAGACTGCATCCGGGAGATAATCTTCCACGTTTGCGATTATGCAGGTGGATCTCTGCAAATAGAAGATACATTTATCAGATATTGTTTTGCGATGAAGCCCAGTTCACAAAAGACGGCATAAACAATTCCAGAAATAATCACAACTGGAGACATGAAAATCCACATGTTCTAAAGCAAACTAGATCTCAAGTTAGATTCTCTGTCAACGTTTGGGCAGGTATCATCGGTAATAAATTAGTGGGTCCTTATTTTTTGAACGATAGATTGAGTGGGCAGGAGTACCTTGATTTTCTGGAGAATGTTCTCCCTGTTCTTCTGGAAGATGAGGAATGAGAGATATGAGATTTCAACACGATGGAGCAGGACCTCATTCAACCAGGGCAGTCAATCAAAATTTTCCCAATAGATGGATGGGACGTGGTGGGCCGATTCCCTGGCCGGCGAGATCAGCTGACCTTACCCCACTAGATTATTATTTTTGGGGCGTTTTGAAAAGCATTGTATATGAGGTAGAGATTACAACAAGAGAACAGCTACGTGATAGAATAATTGAAGCATTTCTCTTCACAAGAAGGCATCCAGATCAGATAAGAAAAGCCGTAAGGAATATCTTGAAAAGAGAAAGGAAGTGCCGGGAGGCGAATGGATGGCATTTTGAAAATAAACTTAAATCCGATTAGGTCTCTTTTAAGTAGTGTTTATTTGTTTTTGTTATCGTTGAGTCAACTAAATAAAATTTTCTAGAAAACTGAATTTGTTATTTGTATGTCTGTAATTGCACTTACTCTCCGTTCCATTTTTCACAATAACGGTTGTTGAAGTTGACTAAAACATTTTCATGTATTTCTTACGGTGACGGTTAGCAGCAAACTTTAAAAATTGTCCCGTAGAAAAATAAAAGTGAGTTTAGCTCCATCTTTTACATTTGATCGGCTGCCATCTTTATTGGATACAACATCCAAGGTTTTGTTTTACTTGCAGGATAGAAATCAATTAGTTTTCGAATATTTTACGTTAATTTTCTTTAGTTAATTTTGCTCAGGCATTTAGTATTAACCACCCTCCAAGGTGACAGGGTATTGTTTTTACAAAACCAATTAGAATGTTAAATAAGTTAGGACCTGTAATATCAATCTTTAAATCGAGTAAGTAATACTTTCCGAACGATTTTATTTTAAATAAATGTTTTTTTTTCAATTTAGTGCTGTATTAGCCATGGTAGAAAAAAATACATTTGCACTGTTAAAAAAAAAAAGTTTTTTCTATCGTACCATCCGCATTGACGTGACAGAAAGAAAATCTATTCAACCCGCTTTTCAGGGTGTTGTTTATACTGGATCAATAAAACTACTCGCTAGAAGCAAAAGTATCCTGCCTAAAATTATCGTAAATGATCGCTTGGTAGTGAGCCACATCACTGGATGGAGAAAAACCCATCATTCAGGGTATGTTCATTTGTTAATATTTTTTTTTGTAACAATTATGTTTGGAAATTCCAACAATTGATTTTGCGAGGTTGCCTATGTGACTGGAATTTCCTATATTTCTGACAGTCATGAAAGTTGACGAATTGTACTGTCCAACCGTCAAGAATGATATAAAATTGCTCTATGGAAATAAATGTATTATTATTCACTGTTACTACTAGAGCAGAAATGAAAGTAGAATACAAAATATCATCTTGTTGGTAACTGGGTACAGATACCTTCCATTTATAATGATGAATATCGTTAGATTGAAGGTTTCATAATCAATTATATCTTTCATTATACAGGGTGGGTCGTTTGTCAAGATAACGCTCCATCCCTGATATCTATTAACAGGGTGAATAATTTATTCCTCTATTTTGAATTTGAGAATTTGACAATCACGAAGTGGTTATCCAGAATACCTTTTTTTTTATTATACAGTGGTTGGCATAAGAATCGTTGTATACTAAGTATATAACATGCAATTTCGACCTGTCGATTGGTGTGCTGTTCATTTGTATTATTTTACTTTTTTATTTTATATATACAGGGTTGACTAGGTTAGTCGTTGGATCACTGGCATAATTTCTTGTAAATTGCTGATTTGACATCTACAGGATGATCATTTGAAGTATTTTGTTTGAACAAATATAGAGGGTCGGTCTATGACACCATTTACAGGGTTGGGAATTTCTAGGTTTGTTTTGCTAGGGAATGTATTTGACATTTTTTTCATTCCTCAGGGTTTTTTTTTACGGGTCTAATCCTGCTGTTGGCCTGAGGGCTATTCAATCCCGTTGCTCGCCATTTTGGAAGATGCAGTTGATATGTTCCGGAGTCTCAATGAACTATAGTATGGACTAGCGGCGTAGAGAGGCATTCTACAATACAAGCGATTCGTAGCACGCAAGTTTTAGATATAAGCTTATCGCTATTGATTTTGCTATTACCAATATTGCTTGCTTATTGCTATTGATGGTACTATTACCAATATTGCTTACTCACGGCTATTTATTTTGCTATAACCAATATTGCTTACTCATTGCTATTGATTTTGCTATTACCAATATTGCTTGCTTATTGCTATTGATGGTACTATTACCAATATTGCTTACTTACGGCTATTTATTTTGCTATAACCAATATAGCTTACTCATTGCTATTGATTTTGCTATTACCAATATTGCTTGCTTATTGCTATTGATGGTACTATTACCAATATTGCTTACTTACGGCTATTTATTTTGCTATAACCAATATAGCTTACTCATTGCTATTGATTTTGCTATTACCAATATTGCTTGCTTATTGCTATTGATGGTACTATTACCAATATTGCTTACTTACGGCTATTTATTCTGCTATAACCAATATTGCTTACTTATTGCTATTGATTTTGCCATTACCATTATTGCTAACTTATTGCTATTGATGGTACTCTTACCAATATTGCTCACTTATTGCTATCGATGGTACTTTTACCAATATTGCTTACTTATTTTGCTATTGATTTTGCTATTACCAATATTGCTTACTTATCGCTATTGACTTTGCTATTGCAATTATTGCTTGCTTATTCTAACTTAACTACCATAGTTGTTTTGTTACATGGTAATCTCACGATAAATATGTGAGTGGGAACTAAAGATTTGCGCTGTGTTTATTTATATGCTTTCCAAATTGCGCCTACGCCTGAGCTCAAGCGACGCAGATACCCCGTGGTAGTTGGTAATCTTTATTTTCCACGTCAGGTTATAATTTGTTATTTGTGATATCAAGGTTTACTTAAGGTATGGTCCTGGTGAATTTCGGCATATGATTTATTAGTGCCTCTTAATTTAATTATTTATTTAGAACGGCTATTTTGTAGCTATTTGATATTTGAAATAGTTGATGGTTGTTTGTTACTTTGTTTGCTTTCACTCGATGTCTTTCGAGTTAATTTTGCGCTGTGCTTGTTTTCATTAACTCTAATAGAGATTATAGAGGTTGAAATAGAATTCAGATATACTCTATATTATACAGTAAATAGTTCAACCTTGGTACATGGCGTTTTTATTTTGATCCTGTTTGGTTAATTTGGGGATTATTTTTTTTTATTGAGTATTTGGTTGGGGTTAAATTTCCTGGCGCCCAATAGTTTACCACTTTAAGTTTCTCCATCAAATAAACGAACCTCCTCATCTCCACTGACGTGGCCGCAAATGCTCAACTGTCCTTAGACAGTGAACATACGTGACCAGTACATAAGGTACTATTTGTGGGTCGCACTTTGGTGCACAAAGGTGAATTGGGATGATTCTTTTCTAGAATCCATATTATGCACATAGATAAAATTTCGAGGAGAATTGAATATGTTGAATGAGGTCACCATTCCAAAACACAATGTTTGTGAAAACCCTATAGACATTGATTTACATAGATTTGTTGACAGCTCGGAGCGTGCTTACGGTGGATGTATTTTTGTACGTAGTTTGAATGAAAAAGGCAAATTTTGTGTAAATCCAAGGTGTCACCCATAAAAACAATATCTATCCCAAAGTTAGAATTGTGTGCCGCATTACTACTCGCAAGATTAGCCAATAAGGTTATAAATTCTATGGACTTTTGGTGAATATTATCTCTGGTTCGACTCTAAGATAGAATTAGCATGGATAAAAACCAGACCGAATTTATTGAAGACTTTTGTTGCTATCAGGGTAGCCGAAATAAAAGTTATAACCGAATCATATTTCTGGATGTGTGTATCGTCTCAAGATAATCCGTGTGACATTTTATCAAGAGGACTATATCCGTCTCAAAATATCAACTCAAATTTGTGGTGGAATGGTCCACCATGGCTCCGAATGGAGATCGATGCATGACCAAAACATGCATGGGAACTGAATGAAATGCCAGAATTGAAGACGAAGGTTTTCTTCTGCAGTGCTATGGACAAATTTCCATTAGATCGATCTTCTTGTTTCAATTGACTGAAACGTGTAATAGCTTTTTTACTCAGGTTCAGTTTGAATTGTTAAAAACCTAAAAGGGAGCGTCAATCTGGCGTTTTAACTACATCTGTGCTCAATAGGGCACTCGAGGTTTTGATCAAAATGTCTCAATTAGAATCATTTCAGGAAGACTTATATAATTTGAAGAATAATAAGGAAGTCAGCTCTAGGAGTAAAATACTGGGTGTCACTCTATTTTTGGATGAAGAACAACTGATTAGAGTTGGTGGACGCTTGAAAAATTTACCTTTCAATTCTGATAAAAAACATCCAATTCTGTTATGTACAAAATATCGATTCACAAAACTTCTTTTTGAATAAGAACATTCACGACGTTTTCATACCGGATCTAATTTACTTCTCTCATCAATAAGAGAAACATTTTGGCCGGTTTCAGGAAAAAACTCAGCAAGGGAAACGGTCAGAAAATGTGTTCGATGTTTCAGGTTCCATCCAAACACTGTGCAACCAATTATGAGTGATCTACCTCACGATCGTGTAACGCCTTCTAGTCCTTTCACAGTTACCGGTGTTAACTATGCCGGTCCATTTCAAATCAGGGATCGGAAAGGGCGTGGCAGTAAACTTTCAAAATGTTACGTCAGTATTTTTATTTGTTTCGCTACGAAGGCCGTACATCTTGAATTAGTTTCTAGCCTCTCTAGCGAATAATTCATCTTAGCTCTCAGAAGATTTGTGTCTAGAAGAGGCAAACCTTCTAAATTCTACTCTGATAATGGCACAAACTTTGTAGGTGCCAGTAAAGAATTGGGCAGATACTTAATTTCTAGAGAAAATTATATATTAGAATATTGTAGTAAGGAGGAAATTGAATGGCATTTTATTCCGCCCCATAACCCTCATTTTGGTGGTCTATGAGAAGCCAGTGTGAAAAGTATCAAACATCATTTGAGGCGCGTTGTAGGCAATACCAAACTTCTTTTCGAGGAATTAACCACAATGCTGGCGCAAATAGAGGGAATCCTCAATTCCCGTCCCACTTCTCCATAAACCTCTGATTCCAATGATCTCTGTCCCCTATCACTGGCTCACTTCCATATCGGAAGATTATTAGTAGCAGCCCCAGACAATGACCTGAGCGAACAAAAAATCAATCGCTTGACCAGATTCCAACTAATCCAGCAAGCTTTTCAAAATTTTAGGTGACGATGGAGCAAAGAGTCACTCAGTAAATGGATCTCTAGTTTTAATCAAAGATGACCAAACTATGCCAACCGAGTGGAAACTTGGGCGTATAATCCAGATTCATCTTGGATCCGATGGTATAGGTCGTGTAGCCTCTGGTAAAACGAACAATGATGTTATTAAGCCGGGGCCATGTTCATGAACTATTTTTCCTCTCACGATTTTCATAACTTCACCAATTTTCGATCATTGTTCAGCATCACCTGGTAATTTAAAATTATGTAATGTCAAAGGGACAAGAATTGACAATTTGTATTTTTGATAGAGTAAAAGTCATTCCAAGATTTTTTCGAGTATTCTTCAAAAATAACTATATACAAATACAAAGCAATACAATACAGTTCATCATAAAACCTTCAAAATGAGTGCCTCTTCTCAATAAACTCCAATATTGCTTGTTTTTCTAAATCTTCCGTTAACTTCGTATTTCTTAGCTTGCCCATTTTTGTTACTCCTTGAACTCTTCTTGAATACTTCAATCCGATGTCCTGGATTCTGTTTTTGGTCTTAGTGAGAGTACCCAGGACTCGCAAACAGATGTTAAAATCTATCTTTATATTGTTTTGAAAACTTTTCAGATTATTGCCTCATATTTTCCAGTTTGTGGACATATTTGGAAAGAAGGGTACTCCGACTTTGTCGATTTTATTCTCATCATTTATTTGTACTCTCCGGCAAAACATTCTAACTTGTTAGGAATTTTTGCATTTACTCTTTCTGGAGTCTATTGCTGTCTCGAGGAGTGCTTATTCATTTTCCTGGCGGGTGGGCTGCGACTGACTTTACTGTAAGTCGCTGCTTCATCCGTAGGGAATTATCAAATGAACCATAAATTATAATTCATTTGGCAGGAACATGACAACTCAAAGTTGTCGGACCCACCCTTGTACAGATGAGAGGCAACAACCTCGAAACATATCTGCAGGTGGTCATCCCAAGCCAAATTGAGGATAATCTTTTGTTTGTCTACAATGAGCACTTGCAATTGAGTCTTCTTGTAAGAATGTTGCACAAATATCTCTCAGATGTAGTTCAATGTCCGTCGTGGCATTAGCCAGAGAAGTAGTTGTTTGCTCTCAGATTTTTGCCTCATATTTTCCACTTTGTGGAAACATTTGGAGAGAAGAGTACTTCGACATTGTCGATTTCATTCATCATTGGAAACTTTCATTATAATTTTTTCAGAAATTTCTCTTTTATTTTTTCATTAAATGAGTAGTTTAGATTCGATGTGTTTTGTATTCTATGCATAAAATGAGATTCCTGTGATGTCATTCAATGAGAACAAAATAGTATTTTCTCCTTCAGGACAAGAGTATTTTCAATAGATGAACATATCATCTTCATCAGTTGAAACACTAAATTAACAGTGTACATCCAATATCAAATAATTATTAAGTTTGAGTTGATATTGATGTACAACTTGAGTGAGATCATACCTGGGATCAAAACTGATTGATGTGCTCACGTATGATATCACCCACCATTGCCGATAATAGGTGATTATTCCTTTATTGGAATTAACTCAAATAGTTTCGAATTCAATGGGCCCTCAACATTAAAGAGAAGGGATTTATTGAGCTGTTCTTGTATAAAGCAATACTTTCATAACAATCAATTGGTTTTACCAATTTTGAATGTTGATTTTATGGTGTGTTTTGAATAAATGATCTGCAACACTAGATTTATTTTCTCGAGAATATTTATCATAGGCCAAATGTTGACGGAAACGGACATTCGTTGATCTTTTGGTTTGGCCATAATAAAATGTATTACAATTTTGTTAACCGAGGCTAGCCGAATGAAGGCCGAAAATTGATGCTTCTCAACAACCTTCGTTGATCTCGACCTCTTGAGGGTTGGACATTGGCTACGCACGTGTCCAAGTTTCCTACAGTTCCGGCATCCCACTAGTATCTTCTCGGGCAACACTTACTTCATCACTTTCCCTATGGCAGCTTCACGTGTGGAAGGCTCTTGTGGATCCTCTTCCATCAACCTGACCTTGCTTTGGCTCTTGCAAGATTGCTTCGCAACCACAAATTCCAAAGCACGTGCCAATGCTTCTACGAGATGTGTCGGACGAGCTAGTGTCAATGCAAGCCTGGATTCCTAGTCACGAAGTCCATCTACGAATGCCTGAACTGCTAGTCGCTCCATCACCTTTTCCGGTGTGGCGAGTATGCAAGGCGAACCTGTTGTGAATTGATATTTTACTGAAGTTCGAGAAGAAATATATTTTTTTTTATAATATGTATATTTAAATCCATAACAACAGACATGAAAACATATATATAAAACAAATCATGGAAGTCTTGGGATTACAGTTTCAACACCCTCCCTTAATCTGCAGACTTCAAACCCATAGCCAATGAACATGTTGAATGTTTTGAAGCTCCAAGTCCCTTCGTTAGAATGTCGGCTGCCATTTGATCTGTAGATAGATATTTCAACTCGACGACCTTTTCTTCTATCGACTCTCGTATGAAGTGATGCTTAATGTCGATATGTTTAGTTCTTTTGTGAAAAACGGGGTTTCTAGCAAGTTTTTGAGCTCCTTGGTTGTCGTTGAATGAACATATCGTTTGATTTCTGCCTGTTATCTCAAAGTAAATGTTTTTGAGATAGGAGGCCTCTTTAGCAGCTTCAGTGAGACCCATATACTCTGCTTCCGTGCTGGAAACTGCAACAGTCCTCTGCTTTCTTGATTCCCAAGATATGGCTGCTCCACCATATTCAAATAAATAGCCTGTGTATGATCTGCGATTAGTTTCATCATTTGCCCAGTCAGAATCGACATATCCTCTTATTCCATTTTCAGTTTTCGAGAATACCAAGCACTTGTCCATTGTACCTTTCAAGTACCTGAGTACTCTTTTTGCTGCTTTCCAGTATTCCTCAGTGTAAAAATTATTGAACTGACTCAGAACACTGGCGATGTGTGCAATATCTGGCCTTGTTGATACTGCTAGGTACATCAGAGATCCCACTAAACACTGATAGGGAAATAGTTTCATTTCTTCTTGATCAGCTTCTTCCGGGCGAGTCAATTTTTGTTTGGAATCCATAGGAGTTTTCACTGGATTACAATCGGTCATACCTAATTTCTCAAGTATATCTCTGATATAACTTTCCTGATCCATGCTTATTTCATTTTTCACGCAGTTTCTTTCTATTCTCACTCCCAAATAAAACTCAGCTCCTCCTAAATCTTTGCATTCAAAATTTTTCATAACTGCTTCTTTCAATCTCTGCTTTTCCTCTTTGTCATTCGAGAAAATGATACAGTCATCAACAAAAACTGCTATAATCACGATACTCTCGTCAAGGATTCTATAGTACATACATGGTTCTAGGGAAGATCTTTTATATCCTATCGCTGTAAAAACCTTGTCAAGCTTCTTGTTCCAGGCTCTTGATGCTTGTTTTAGACCATAAAGTGCTTTATTTAGCAAACACACTTTATCTTCTTGACATTGTTCTCCATATCCTTCCGGTAGCTCCATGTACACTTTTTCATCTAAATCTCCGTTCAAAAATGCTGTTGTGACATTAATATGATCTATTGTTAAATCAAGTTCGGCTGCAAAACCAACAAGAAACCTAATAGTTGAGTTTCTGACCACTGGCGAGAAGGTTTCATCATAATCCACTCCGTAAACTTGAGTGAATCCTTTTGCAACCAATCTTGCCTTGTATCTGTTTATACTGCCGTCAGGATTTCGTTTCAATTTGAAAATCCACTTATTCTTCACAATTTTTTGATCAGCTGGCCGTTCAACAAGACTCCAAACATTATTTTTGTGCATGGAATCCATTTCTTCTTTCATTGCAATCAAGCAATTTTGACTATCATTTCTAGACATAATTTCACTGACACTGATAGGTTCAGTCTCGATTATGTTATCAACACCTTGGTAGAGTATGTAATCTTCATATTGTTTTCTCTTTCTGTCTCTGCTTGGATATCGTTCCTTTCTATCATCATGTGACATTTCTCCTTCATGTCTAATTGGAGTCATCTGATTATCAATTTTGTTTTGTCCAGTAATTTCTTCTATTTGGTTAGAAACACCTTCTTGAATTTCAAATTGATCATTGGAATTTTCTGAAGTCCCACAATTTGACATTTCATTCTGAACTGACATATATTCGATTTCAGGTTCTGCTACACTGCTCGTCCCAGTAATTTCATCTACTTGAATCGATGATCCAATGTGAGGATTTTGTGGCCCCTTTTTGTCGGCTTTTCTGTTGAAATTTTCAATAAATTTGACATCTCGAGCTCTACAAACTTTTCTGGGAATCGAAGGATCGATACACCTATATCCTTTGGTTTCTTCACAATAGCCAACGAATATATATTCTTTGCTATTTGGTTCGAGCTTTCTTCGTTTCTGATGAGGTATGTGAACAAATGCTCTACACCCAAACACTTTGAGATGACGAAGATCAACTTTCAATCTTGACCATAGCTCCTCTGGTGTCACATTCAGTACAGCTCTAGTAGGGCTTCTATTCTTCAGGTAAATGGCAGCATTAGCAGCTTCAGCCCAATATTTAAGACTGAGTTGACCATCTTGAAGCATACTGCGCACTTTCTCGATGATGGATCTATTCGCTCGTTCAATCACACCGTTCTGTTCGGGAGTGTATGGGACAGTCAACTCATGCCTGATTCCATTTCTAACTAAGAAATTCTTGAAATCTTCATTGATGTAATCATTTCCGTTGTCAGTTCTCAAAGTTTTTAATTTACAATCAGTTTGATTTTCCACTAAGTTTTTGAACTGGATGAAAATGTCTTTTACTTCATCTTTATGTTTGATGAAATAACTGAAAACTTTTTTAGAGAAATCATCAGTAAACAGTAGCATATATCGTGCTCCACTCCATGAAGTTTCTGACATCGGTCCGCGAAGATCTGAATGAATCAGTTCCAACTTTTCGTTCGCTCTGGAATGAGATTTTGGAAACGGGTTTCTAGTTTGTTTTCCCATGATACAAGCTTCACACGGCTGTTTATCTAAATTTTTTAAACTTATTTCAGTTGCCATGCCATTTTTCAGAAAAGTCATGCTTCTTGCATTTAAATGCCCTAGTCGCTTATGCGACAATTCTTGAGAGTTGCTTGTGACGACAGCTGTATTCGCGTGTTCAATTTGGATATCAAGTTTATACAATCCATGAACGTTACTTGCTATTCCAACAATTTTGCTGCATTTGTTATCTCTATAGATGATGCACTTCTCTTTCAGGAATTTAACTATCATTCCTTTTTGAACCATACTATTCACAGAGAGCAGATTCGTTCCTAGATTTGGAACATGCGTGACTTTCGAAATCGTAACTGGATTTTCTTTATTTGCGAGCTTCACATTAACGTCTCCAATTCCATCAGTGAATAGTTTCTATTCATTTGCAACAGTGACTTCTCTTTGAGATTCTTGAACGAAATCACGAAGCCAATCCTTACGTCTGGTCATATTGGTGATTGCACCTGAGTCAATATACCATTCGTCAGCGTTAATTTTTGCTGATAGAGCTGTTATCAACGTGGAATTTATCTCCGTATTGACTTTTGGATGTATTTTCCTATAGAACTTGGGACAATTATTTCTTTTATGTCCAAAAGTTCCACATCCGAAACATTTGAGTCCCTTTGGTTTCTTGTTCTGCAAACCTGGTCCATTTTTCCAATTCCGCTCCTTCGATGTGAAAGCTGCATCTCCAGTATTGCTAGTGTCTGTCCTACGTTCAATGTCATCTTGCAATAGTTTATTTTTCACAAGATCACTAGTTATTGTTGCTCCAGATGCCTCTAAAGCCATAACCATTGGGTCAAAACGAGAAGGTAAACCTGCTTGGATTATCACTCCGATGAACTCGTCTTCCAACGGGTTGCTGATGTCGGCCAATTTCTGTGATGTGGATAATACTTCTGTGACGTATTGGTCGAGACTGCTGAAATCTTCTAACTTCATGCGAAAATTGGATTTTAGTAGTCCTAAACGTCGAGTGAGCCCTTTATCTTCATTGTTGTGAATTGATATTTTACTAAAGTTCGAGAAGAAATATATATATATATATATATATATATATATACCCATTGTCAGTGCATTCAACTGCCCAACCCAACGCTTAGCGAAACATCTTTCTAACATTCTTCAACCTATAGTTGAAATATCCGAATCCCACGTGAAAAACTCCTACCACTTCATCAATCGAATTAAGGAATTCAACATATCTAACTCCAACATCCTAGTCAGCTTCGACATCGTCTCTCTTTTCACCAACATCCCTATTGACGAGACCCTCACCATATTACAAAACAAGCACGACATATCACAAGACATCCTCACTCTAATCAAACATTGTATGTCCAACACATACTTCACCTTCCAAAACTCTTTTTATAGGCAAATCAAAGGTGCCGTTATGGGATCCCCTCTCTCACCTGCGATTGCCAATATATTCATGGAAGATTTCGAAACCAAAGCCCTTTCATCAGCCACTCTTCAACCTTCCTGCTGGTTACGATACGTTGATGACACTTTTGTCATCTGGCCCCACGGGAGAGATACCCTGGATTCTTTCCTGACCCATCTGAACGAAGTACACCCTTACATTCGCTTCACGATGGAGATAGAAAGCAATTCAACTCTGCCATTCTTAGATGTACAAATCACTAAAAATCCTCAACAAGGTTTCTCGTACACGGTTTATAGAAAACACACCCACACCAACCGATATCTCAACTCCAAGTCCCACCATCATCCCTCACAACTCAACTCAGTCGTAAATACTCTGATATCTCGCTCCATCCGACTAACCGACGACCACAACAGACAATCCGAACTTCACAACGTAAAACAAGCTCTCCTACAAAACGGATACAGACCAGACCACATAGACAGAAACATCCAAAAACAGCTTCAGAAACCATTAGTAACCAAAAACGAACCACAAGTTGAAGACCGTCCATCCAAAGTCTTCTTCCCTTACATCAAAGGGGTGACGGACAAAATCAGTCGACTTTTCAGAAAAGCAAATATCAAAACCATCTTTACCACAGAACAAAAACTATCACACCTCATTGTTATATATTATAACCATGTAAGGTAAGCTGAAAGTACCAAACCTTCAGTATTGAAAAAACATCAGAATACGGGTTTGGAGAACTGTCGGTTTATTGTCAAATAAGAAATAAGTTGGAATGTCAAAAAGTTATTTGAAATAAAGTTTATTGCAAAAGTATTTGGCCTGTGTACGAAAATACATAACATAATTGGCGACGAGGATAAACTGGTCAGTAATCAGAAACTAAGTCAAGTTACGAGTCAAGAAACGAGTCAAGTCCAACTGAAATAATGTCTTTGGTGGGATCAATTGAACCTTTCAAACCAGGAGAGTCGGACATATCTAGTTATTTAGAAAGAATGGAGCAGCTATTTTTGTGTAATAATGTTGGGGAAGATAAGAAGGTATCTCTATTTATTACTTTGGTTGGTGGAGAGGCATATAGTGTTATCAAAGACCTTATATCCCCAGAATTACCCAGTACAAGAACATATGTGCAGCTTAAAAATGTCCTATTAGCATATTATTGTCCAAAAAGACTGGTTATTGCTGAACGGTACCAGTTCTACATGTGTACTCAAGAGTCCCATGAAGATATGAATGCATTTATAATCAAATTGAAGAAATTATCCAAATATTGTCAATTTGGTCAATTCTTAGATGATGCGCTTAGGGATAAGTTAGTCTGTGGTCTCAAATCAGAAAACGTCAAGAAAAAATTATTATCTGAGGATAATTTGACATTCAATAAAGCCTGTCAGATAGCTCAAAGTATGGAACTCGCTGAAAACAAAGCAAAAATCATGGGAAATGATTTGGTGAATAAAGTTGAAAGTCAAAGTCAGTTTAAATCAAGATTCGAACAGTGGAATTCCGGTCCAGTCAGTAGCGGTTCGTCACAGTCAATCAATATGAAGTGTAAACGATGTTTACGATTCCATATAAATAATTCTAAATGTCCTGCATTGCAATGGAAATGTTTTTCTTGCAATACCATGGGGCATACGTCAAAATCTCCCATGTGCAGGAATCGGGTCCATTTTGTAGAAGGGTTTGAGGAGGATTTTGAAGAACATAACCTAGAGACAAAGCAAGAAAACGCAGAGAACGCACAGAACGCAGAGGAAGAAGTATTTTATTCCATGATTAAAAATATTGAAGAAGTTCATCAGTCGAGTAACGGTAAAACAAGTCCGGTCATGGTTACACTGTCAGTTGAAGGAAAAATTATTGAATTTGAATTAGATACAGGTTCTAATAGTTCTATTGTTTCTATGGCATTGTTCAAAAAGTATTTTCCTACAGTTAAATTAGTTAAAGATAATGTAAAGCTGAGAACATTATTTGGTCAAGTGAATGATTTGGTTTTCAAAGCTACAGTTGATGTAAAATGTGTGAAAAATGGGTGCAGTAAGAGTCTTGAGTTGAAAGTGATTGATTTTGAGTCTGGTGTTTCTTTGTTAGGAAGATCATGGTTGAATGTTCTGATGCCCAATTGGCGAGAAAAGTTTGAATGTTCTGATATAATGACTGTGAATAATAATATTTGTAGCAATGAAGTGAAAGATTTCATTAATAAATTGAAGAATGAGTATGAGAATGTGTTCAATCAAAATGAATGTATAAGAGGATTCGTAGCAAATGTAAAGGTGAGAGATAACGTGACACCAAAATTCTGTAAACCATACCGAATACCTTATGCCCTGAAAGATAGAGTACGAGAGGAAATTGAAAATTTAGTCAAAGAAGGAATTTTACGACCTGTCGAAATGTCAGAATGGGCTAGTCCCATAGTGGTGGTTCCTAAACCAAATGGCAAAATCAGGATATGTGGAGATTTTAAATCTACCATCAATCCAGTCATTGAAAATCAGTATTATCCTTTACCCACATCTGAGGAAATTTTCGCTTCATTGTCTGGTGGAAAATTATTTTCAGTTGTGGATTTGAGAAATGCCTATTTTCAAATTGAGGTCAGCGATGAAAGTAGGAGGTTATTAACAATAAATACTCCTTCTGGTTTATTCTCTTATACAAGACTTGCATTTGGAATTAAATCGGCACCGCATATATTTCAATCAGTAATTGAACAAATTCTGAAAAATATTCCTGGGGTTCATTGTTATTTGGATGATTGTCTTATAACTGCAGAAAATCATCGGGAAATGGAGAATAGATTGAAACTTGTGTTCGATAGATTCAAAAAATATAATGTTCGTATTAATTTAGATAAAAGTAAGTTCTTTTTGAAAAAAGTAACATTTTTAGGTCACCTAATTTCAGAGAATGGTATTGAACCTACTGATCAAAAAATTAAAGCTATTTTGGAAGCTCCCAAACCAGAAAACATTCAACAGTTACAATCCTATTTAGGATTGTTACATTATTATTCAAATTTTATACCAAAGTTATCCGAAAAATTGATACCTCTTTATAAACTACTGCAGAAAGGTGTTTCCTGGTATTGGAATCGAGAAATTAATACATGTTTCGAAAATAGTAAAAAATTATTATTGAGCTCGAACATCTTAATGGCTTTCAATCCTATATATCCAATTACATTGACTTGTGATGCATCTCCATATGGAATAGGCTCCATATTAGCACATGTACTACCTGATGGAAGTGAAAGGCCAGTAATGTATGTTTCTGCAACACTTTCTTCAGCAGAAAAAAATTATAGTCAGTTAGAGAAAGAAGCACTTAGTATAATTCATGGAGTAAAAAAGTTTCATAATTATTTATATGGCAGAAAATTTACTTCAATCAATGATCATAAACCGTTACAGTATTTACTCTCACCCACCAAACCATTACCTCCTTTGGCTGCTGCCAGAGTACAACGCTGGGCAGTTATACTTTCGGGATATGATTATGATATCAAACATAAAGAAGGTAGAAAATTGCCGCATGTAGATGCACTTTCTAGGCTTCCACTCAAATCTGAGAGTACTGGAGAAACTATCAAATATTTTTCGATTGTAAAAGAACTGCCAATATCATTCAGAGATGTTGCTAGAGAAACATTGAAAGACAATACACTCAGATTAATCAAAGATTTCATTTCATATGGTTGGCCAGTATCAAATAAAAACCCAGATTTAGTTCCTTATTTCAGAATACGAGAATACCTCAATTTAGATCAAGGATGTATAACATACAATAATAGAGTTTTGATACCGAAACATTTACAACGAAAAGTTTTGAGATTACTCCATGATCAACACCCTGGAGTTGTTAAGATGAAAGTAGTAGCTCGGCAATATGTTTATTGGAACAACTTGAACAAAGATATTGAAGATATAGTAAAACAGTGTGAATGTTGTCAATTGAATGCTACAAACGTTCCTGAAGCTCCTCTCACTTCATGGTCATGGTGTACACGTAAATGGCAAAGATTACATTTGGATTTAGCCAAAAAGAATGACATAAATTTCCTTATTCTCATAGATGCACATAGTAAATGGATAGATGCTTGGATTCTTAGATCTACTAATGCATCAAATATAATATCATGTTTAAGACAATCTTTTGCTGTATTCGGCTTACCTGACGAAATTCATACAGATAATGGACCTCCATTTAACTCGGAAGATTTTGTTTTATTTTGCACGGCTAATGGAGTTAAAGTTTTAAAATCTCCTCCTTTGCATCCATCTTCAAATGGTATAACTGAAAGATGTATTCAGACTTTCAAAAATAATTTTTTGAAACAACTTTATGATGATAAAACAAACTGTCTCACAAATCAAGAAAAACTTGACAATTTTCTTTTCTTTTATAGAAATATTCCACATAGTGTTACTCAGTTGTCACCTGCCGAATCAATGCTAAAACAAAAACCTAAAACAAAATTATCTTTACTAAAACCGAATTTGAATAAATATGTCAAAGATAAACAGTCATATATCATAGAAAAAAGAAATGAAAATAGTCATCCCAATAAATTCAAAGAACTCCAAGAGGAAGATCAAGTCTATGTTAAAAATGTTCGTGGAGAGAAAAATAATTGTTCTAAAGGGATAGTGAAAGTAAGAGTAAGTCCGGTGACGTATATTGTAGTTGTGGGAGATAAACCAAGATATGTTCATATAGATCATCTTCGTAAGATTTCAACTTCATCTGATGATTTTGCAACAACATCTATGGAAAACAATTCTCCATATGATGTTGATCCAGAAGATGTATCACTTTCAGATACAGGAAGCAAAACTTCTAGTTCAGAGAATGAAGATAAGCTGAATGAAGGTGAATCTTGTGAGAATGACTTACAATGTGCAAATCAGAATGAGAAAGTTTTGGTGGAAAATAATAATGACCATGACAATAATGCTGGAAATAGCATATCTGAAAACCAAACCACTTCATTACGTAGATCAGTCAGAACTATTAAAAAACCTGACAGGTACATGTTTTAATGTTCTTTGAGAGGGAAGATAATGTTATATATTATAACCATGTAAGGTAAGCTGAGAGTACCAAACCTTCAGTATTGAAAAAACATCAGAATACGGGTTTGGAGAACTGTCGGTTTATTGTCAAATAAGAAATAAGTTGGAATGTCAAAAAGTTATTTGAAATAAAGTTTATTGCAAAAGTATTTGGCCTCTGTACGAAAATACATAACACTCATCAGACCAACAAAAGACAAAATTCCCAACGAAGACCATGGTATTTACGAAATTCCCTGTTCTATCTGCCCCCACTCTTATATAGGAGAAACTTCGAAACAGATCCATTTTCGATCCTATCAACACTCCCTTTCAGTTAGAAATCGAGACACCAGCTCCGCATTAGCTCTTCATTTCATCCAAACGGGTCACCCCATAGATTTCGAGAAAACGAAAACCATCGCCCCAGTACGTTCAAGAACTTCTCGTTTTATTAGAGAAGCCATCGAAATCGAAAAACGGCCTGATTGCCTGAACATTAAAGATGATAGCCGTAAATTGAACCCCATTTGGAAGCCCCTTCTTCCAACCGTAATTACCAGGCCACGTGAAACTTATCCGCAATCAATTATTATCCCATTAACTCCAACTACACAGCAGGCACCAGCAGACAAGACAAACGAGAAAACCCGTAAGACCCGCCCACCTCCAGGTAGCCAACCACCTATAAATACTACAGTGCAACCAACATCGGATCGTCTTTTGAGATCAAGGAGTAGGCAGGTAGAGGCCTCGCAGTCACACTCTTGAAAATGGCTCCAAAGCAGGAGCCGAAATGTCGAGTTATAAACTCTCAACGCGGTTCAACCCATGAACTTAGTAATGTACATGTATATATATATATATATATATATTTATATATATAGCGCCAACTATCAAACTGAGGACACACCGTAAAATCAACGTTGCGAGGACCACTGGAAGGAAAGGTGCTAGACACTCGTCATACCCTTTTCTGTTCTTGTTCAGAGTGGGGGGCACCAAGATTCTCTAATATACGCTTGAATTACTGAACAGTTCAAATTTGATTTTTACGAGTATATCGGAACCAAGTGAGGACCATACTTCCGTGATATCATTGAGAGGTCCGTTTATTTGTCTGCAGAATCCTACCAAACTGAGGTCCGTATAACCCAATTATTAGTATGTATAAAGTGTATAAAGTGTATAAAGTGTATAAAGTGAGGACCACTGAACGTTGCCATGTTTCTCAAATTTCTCTTCACATACAATTGGCACTTTCACGGTACATGTGACAGTACAGACAAGCCAAAATTATAATTATTGATAGAAATGGATTAGGCAATCCAGACTTCTGCATTCAACCTATACAATAGGTATAATCGTCGACAAGTATCTAACAGAAAACAACTACTGTCCCATACGACAATTGAATTAAAACTGATAGATTCTTGGCAAAGTATTCTACAAGAACTACTTTGCAATGTTATCCCAATCTCAACGCCTAAACATGTCTCAACCCACATGGTTTTGCCGATCATCAGTGTATCTAGTTATTTTCTGTTGCCGTCGATTATACCTATTGTATAGGTTGACTGCAGAAGTCTGGATTGCCTAATTCATTTTTATTATTAGTTTGATGAGCTTCTGCCAAGTAGTGTTATCAAATATTTTCTTCCGAAAATTATGATTGTTAGTCAGTACTGCATTGTATATGGAAACAATTCTGGCGGTTTATTCGTCAACGAAAGCAATATTCAGTATTATTTCGGACAAAGTTCGATACGGAGAGTATGATGAAAATTATATGAATTAAATAAAAATATTGACATATCGTGCGTCGCAGAAATTGACATATTTGTAAATCGCGACTGCGTTCCTGGATGAGGGGTAATTAATGCTTGGAGGGCACCATTTGTTTGGTGGGACAGTAGGATTCTTATGTTGTTCGACGAACACTAGCACTGAAGATATGCAAAAATCTGGAAACATGTCTGCAGATGGTCATTTTAAATCAAATGATAAAAACAATAATAAATCGTCTTTATATTCTTCGGTACGAAATAGGCGAAGTTTAGTTTAGGTCTCTCTTACACTTAACCTAAGTAGTACAAATGAGAGATGAAATATAGGTAGGAAAGTCATTCATGGGGTCGAGCAAAACAAAATAAAACCATTGCAAAGCAGTAGTGCTTCATCAAAACATATAACTTTGAGTAAAAGTGTTAGGGTATTTGGCTTTCAATTTCTTTTTTCATATCAAGATAATTGAATGTGATTGACAAAAACGGAAATATAGAATTCAATTGCTTGGTAGTTGAAGTATGAGGCATAATATCCACTATTTGATCACAATTAGCACTTGAAATTGTGACCGCTTTGAGGAACGTTGCAGAAATAGATGCCAGATGTAATTCAATATCTGTCAGGGAAAGAAAATCTTTTCTGCCAGATATTTTCCACTTTGTGGGAATGTGTTGAAAGATAGGTATTTCGATTTCATTTCATCCAATAAAATTCAGTAATTAAAGGCATGGTATGTTTTTGAATTTTGTTAGGATGGATCATAAAACGAATACAACGATGTATTTGCAGAATATAAAGAACTGTTGTAATTCGACTGTATCGAGTAATTCATAAATAAATTTATATTCAGTATCTTTATAGTGTCATTTGTGAAATCTGACAAAGTCAAGTCACCCCTCTTTCCAAAAATCTTTCTGCAAATATCTGACAGAATACAATTACTTTCCCAGCCAATACTGCGCGGATTTTTCAATATTTTTGTGTTCCATAGAAGTTAGCGAGTTTCTGAGCCACTGAACGATTGTCGTTTCTTTAGACAGAATCTAAAGTTGTCAGTGTGTGTTTGGGGGCTGCACTCCTCATATGGAAACTGTCTCAACTAAGTGAAAATTTTGACTTAAAAAATTCTCTCTGTCTGATAATCGAATAAGTGAGGAATATAAGGCAACCGTCTAACAAAAGACAAGTGCTTTACTGGCAAATACAGCGTTGGATGATGAATCATATGGACTTCCCTCTGATTTACATTATACTAATATCTGCTAGACAATCGAATCAGAATCGATTAAATTAGTCCATCTGAAAGAAAGATTGAGGAATAGATTGAAAGATTCGTAAAAAGATAGGAGAATAGGTGAAACAAAGAATAAATGTATTAGACAAAATATTAAATAAGAAAGAGAAATAACAAGTGACAAACAAATAAAAAAATCTGCATTGTTCACAATGAACGCTTGTCAACAAAGAAACATGGTGTCCAGCCATACCAGGACGGAGCTCATTGTCTTAATCCTATACGATAGGAATAAACAACAAGGGTTGGTGAACTGTCTTCCTTCTTGAGATGTTTTGATAACCCAATCTCTTCTGAACTATCTTTGGCCGTTTCACCTTTATCAGTTCCATCAACAAGTTCAGTCATCACACCTATTGTTGTCACCTTTGATACTGCCGTCTATTCACCAGGACTCATTCTTTCAAGGAACGGCGAAGATTTGGAGATCATTGTATACGGAAATGTTCGGCCTACATACTCCAAATGTTTAAGGGGAACCCCAATTCCTAGTTACTCCATCTTGATTCCGAAGATGTTCTCGAAATTTTACAGGTGTTTGTTTCCCTTTGAAACCAGAAGAAAATAGAATAAACAAATGAATATATAATAGTTAGTGGTAAACAGCGGAATAACAAAAAAAAAACTTTAATTTGTAGACGCTAAAAAGGAAAAAAATTATTCAAAATGTTTTTGGTACTCATTCAAATGCACAAAGAGGTGAAAATCATTGCATTATATGTGTGATGTTGCTGAAATAACAATCCCTAGCTTTTGAATGTTTTACTCACAGAATAACTGACGTAACACATCTGAAGCAGACTTTTTCTTTAGTGTATTCAATAGCAGTTTTAAAATTTTCTTTCTCCCAATGTTATTCATTCCTTTTTAGTGAATTTGAATAAAAGCTTGTCTTTAAATGTTTTTTTTTCGTATTTTTGTCATAAGTAATCAGATACTCCTCGTTCTGTTCATTTCCATAAGAGCTTCAGTATACCAGGGCTTCTTGATACTCAATATTGTGTATTCTAACTGTTCGATCTGATGAGCATCCAATGATCGATTGAATCATGAATCGTTTTGTCAAAATTCACGATCTCTGACTTCAAAAACCTACACATCAACTTTGATAGAAAACGAGCAATGATCACAGAAACTTCGCAATCCTGAAACCTCGAAAACTCCCACATAGTATTTTTGGATCAGACGATAATTGCAAAACTCGTTGGCCAAATTGTAGCTGCCAATTCAAATTGAAAAATTTTCATAATCTCTTTTCTCGAAAACTCCACTCACCAATTTTGATCAGAATGGTGTCATAATCACATAACCCGTTCGTCATCTTGAATTCATAAATAAATAAAAAATCCTAAACTCCGACCCCAAACATCTTTTCATACTAAAATTGAATGAAACTGACCAATAACACCAAGCTTGTCCGCCGTCTTGAATTTACCAATTTGGACCTAAAATTCATAATCTGAAATATCCCCCAAGGGCCGATTATGAATAGAATCTCAATGCTCGTTCTCCATCTTGATCTCATATTCCGAAATACTCAGTATTCCAATTTTGTATAGAATCAGACCATAAGAACAGAATTCGCAATTCGCCATCTTGAATTCATTAATTTGATATTAAATCCATTATCTCCGACCAGTTTTTCTAAAAGAAGTTCAATGCCGCATTGTCACAGGAAAGAGGAACACATTCCAAATTTTTATTTGATCAGTCCACTGGAAGCGGGTCAAAATTCACTTTCTATTGGCCCGTCAGCCCTCTGTCATATTGTCTAATGATTTTATAAGGTATTCCCTTCAGGGTTTTGGTAGTTGTGAATATAATGATCAATGCACAAGCAAAATTTGCGCATGCACGTGGAACATAACAATAACAATAATTATTGTTTTAATTAAATTATATTATAATTATATAACGATAATCGTATTATAATTATAAATTTCATTATACCTCATTTTCCCAAAGACATGCAAAAACACGTATAGATTCGAAGAGCCCTATTTCTTAACATAATTGTGGGCATATGGTGTCCTTCGGAACAGCGCGACATGTATGCCGATCGGTTTCCGTCTGATTTTCATTCGATGAAATATCGTTTGGTATCATGCTTGGCATACGCTAAAATATCATCAAAATACGTGATTTTTCTATGCAATCCACAATAATCAACTAGTTTCTGACAAATTCTATACGGGTTTATGCATGTATTTGAGAAAAAAAAGTAGTTATTATTATTATCGTTATGTTCCACGGGCAAGCGCTAAGTTTGCTACTTCATTGATCATTATATTTATAACTACCAAAACCCTACATGGCATACGTTATGAAATCATTATACATTTTGGCAGCGGGCTGACGGACTATAAATTTCACCAGATAGTACAGATGTGTGAATTAACACATAAGCAGACAAGCGGACGAGTGTAAAAGCAGCAACGGTTTTCCCAGCAAACGGTTTTTATTTTTGCTTATGTTATTCACAAATATCCGTTGCTCGAGGTTTTTCCACGGGAATGTATTATTCTAAACTTGCTGATAACGTTCTTTATAATGTTGTTGAGGGGTAGTTGTTGAATCACGAATTATTTTGCCCTATAAAACATATTCAACAGACATAGAATAATTCATTTCTGTAAAAAAAACAAACAACGGGTATTTTAACTGTTTCACGATTTTTCTACTTCAGAGGGTTGTTGAGGGATAGTTTTCGATACACAAATTATTTTACGCCATAGAACGTAATCAGTAGGTGTCGAATAATTCATTTCCGTAAGGGTTGTTGAGGGGTAGTTATTCGTTCTCAAATTATTTCATCCTATAAAACGTATGCAACAGGAGTAGATTAATTAATTTTTTTCAAAAAACCTCGAGTCACGGGTACTTCAACTGATTCAAGATTTTTCTACTTCCGGAGGATTTTTGAGTGGTAGTTTTTGTTTCACGAATTATTTCACTCAATTGAACGTATTCAGCAGGTATAGAAAAATTCATTTCTGTAAAAAAAAACAAACAACGGGTATTTTAACTGTTTCTCGATTTTTACTTCGGAGGGTTGTTGAGGGGTAGTTTTCAATACACAAATCATTTTACGCTAGAGAACGTATTCAGTAGGTGTCGATTAATTCATTTCCTAAAAAAATCTCCAGCAATTGGTATTTCAACTGTTTCAAACATTTTCTACTTCGGTGGGCTGTTGAGGGGTATTTTTAGGTTCACAAATTATTTCACACCATGAAACATATTCAGAGGGTGCGGAATATTTATTTTTTATCAAAAAACCTCGAGAAACGGGTATTTCAACTGTTTCAAAAATTTTCTACTTCAGATGGTTGTTGAGGGGTAGTTTTTGGTTCACAAAATATATCACCTCATAGTACGTACTGAGCCCGTAAACAATAGTAAATTTCCGTCAAAAAAACTTCGAGCAATGGGTATCTCAACTGCTTTAATTTTTTTTTACTGCTGAGGGTAGTTGAAGGGTCGTATTTGATTTACAAATCAGTTTTTCTTATAAAACGTATTCAACAGGTGTAGAATAATTTATTTCCATCAAAAAACCTCGAGCAACGAGAATTTCAACTCTTTCGAGATTTATCAACTTTGGAGGATTGTTGAAGGGTAGTTTTCATTTCACAAATAATTTCACCCTATATAACGTATTCAACAGGTATAGACTAATTAATTTTTGTCAAAAAATCTCGTGCAACAGGAATTTCAACTGTTTCAAGAATTTTCAACTTAGGAGGGTTGTTGAGGGGTAGCTTTTGGTTCACAAACTATTCTATTCTATAGACCGTATTCAGCAGGTGAAGAATAATTCATTTCCGTCAAAAAAACTCGAGCAACGGGCACTTCAACTGTTTCTAGATTTTTCTACTTCGGAGTGTTGTTCAGGGGTAGTTTTTGATCCACAAATTTTGACACACTATAGAACATATTCAGCAGGTGAAAAATAATCAGTATCTTTCAAAAATATCGAGCAAAGGATATTTCGAATGTTTCAAAACTTTTCCAGTTCAAAGGGTTGTTGAGGGGTAGTTTTTGATCCACAAATTTGTTACCACGTAGAAAATATTCTGCAGGTGAAAACTAATTTATTTCTGTCAAATAATATCGAGCAACGGTAATTCTGAATGTTTCAAGATTTTTCCACTTTGGAGGGTTGTTGAGGGGTAGTTTTTCATTCACAAATTATTTCATCCTATAAAACGTATGCGACAGGAGTGGAATAACTAATTTCTTCCAAAAAACCTCAAGCCACGGGTACTTCAACTGTTTCAAGATTTTTCAACTTCCGGAGGGTTTTTGAGGGGTAGTTTTTGGTTCACGAATTATTTCATCGAACGTATTCAGCAGGTGTAGAATAAATCATTTCTCAAAAAAAAACAAACAACGGGTATTTTAACTGTTTCACGATTTTTCTACTTCGGAGGGTTGTTGAGGGGTAGTTTTTGCTTCAGGAATTATTTCATCCAATAGACCATATTCAGCAGTTGTAGATTAATTAATTTCTGTGAAAAAACCTCTAGCAACGGGCATTTAAACTATTTCAAGATATTTTCCATTTCGGAGGGTTGTTGAGGGGTAGTTTTCGATTCACAAATATTTCACCCTACGGAAAGTATTCAGCAGGAGAAGAATAAGTCATTTCTGTCAGAAAAACCTCGAGCAACAGGTATTTCAACTGTTTTAAGTTTTTTCTACCTCGGAAGATTGTTAAGGGGTAGTTTTTGGTTCAAAAATTATTCCACTCTATTGAATGTATTCAGCAGATGTGAAAAAAAATTGTTTTGTCAAAAAACCTAGAGAATTCGGCATTTCTATTGTTTCAAGATTTTTCTACTTCGGAGGGTTGTTGAGGGGTAGTTTTCGATTCACAGATTATTTAACCCTGTTGAACGAATTCAGCAGGTTCAGAATCACTCATTTACATCCTTAAAAAACAGGGCAATTTGAATTAAAACTTACAAAAGTAAAGAAAATTATGTGAAATATAGTGATACCCATTACCTAATAAACATCAATGTGTTCAGCGTAACACGATATGTTGCCACATTTTCGGACCTCACTCAGTGCTGACCATATAATCCCACAAGGAACGGAATACGCACGTACAGAAAATATACATTCTCAGCAGCGCCTTCATGTGACAAATCCCCAAACTACAATATACGATTTTTTCTATACTTCTACCAAAGTGAGGACCACATATTTCACGCGATATTTCAACTAACAGTAGTGAATGCACAAAAAGGAACGAAACACTATATCTGTCTCACTTAGAACGATTTTTAGGTTAGTCACTGAACTTGTACAGAGGAGGATCCTCCACACGGAACGGCAGAAACGTTGTGAGGTCCGTATACGGATATATATATATATATATATATATATATATATATATATATATATATATATATATATATATATATATATATATATATAGGCCGTTTCTTTTATCATGTGGTAACATTGCTATATTCTAAACCGTAACAGATACGAAGACGAATAAATAGGAGAAAAGGTAACTATTGTGGATAACAGTACGATGGTCAAAGAAAATTTACAGGGAGTCTCGCCCTTCCCGAGTTATACAGGGAAAACTAAAAATGCTGTTATTTGTTTTTTACGAATAGAATTGTTATTTCTGAAAATATAAAAAAATGGAAAAAGGAAGTTTTAATGTATTCTAAATGTACTATAAAAATGTAACAATGAATCTTTGATAAAACGTTTCGTGTCAACACGGCCACCATCAACATTTCTTTTCAAATACGGACCTGTCTGTTTTAGTACAAATATTGATAAAGCGATAAAATCACAATTCAGTGGTACATCACACTTGATATTTTTATAACATTTCATTTAAAATAACTAACATCATCAGTGACAACAATTTTTAATTACGGTCCTGCCGTTAGGTCTTTTATGGATTCCACAAAACCTAACTCTCCGATATAAAAATTATCAGTGACGCTTTGAATAAATGTATCTATTAAAATTATGTTTACACTATAATAAAAGATATCTGTAGTTTCAGAGACGAACGATAGCAATTTACCTCGGAAATAAAATTACTTTTTCATATTTCATATTGAATTTTTGAGTGAAAATAAAACCAATACAGAAAATGAATTCTTCATGATAACCTACATTAAATGCACGAATTGCCGACCTCTTTGTTGAATGCACATAAGTTGTCTGTCCATACAATTTCTGTGGAAATTTTCTAGCATGATGGGTGTAATGCTATTACATGCATCTCTTATTTTTTCTTTGAGATGGTCGATATCTGTACTAGTTGTCGAAAAAACTTTATCCTTTATGTATCCCCAGACAAAAAAATCTAAAGGAGTCAGGTCTGGGGATCGAGCTGGCCAGGCAATTGGTCCATAGTTTCCAATCCATTTTCTTGGGAATATTGCATCTAAATGTTCCCTTACTATTGCTGCATTATGGGGAGGGGCACCGTCTTGTTGAAAATATTGTATTTCACGGCGGATGTTCAGTGGCAATTCATCTAAGTAGCCATCAAACTCATTGGATAAAAAAAGTAAATACATTCCACCATTCAAATGCTCGTCGTAAAAGAAAGGACCTAGTATGTTTCTTCCCAAAATTCCCAACCAAACATTTATTCCAAACCTTTCCTGGAAATTGGTTCATTTGTATTATTCCACCTATAATGGATGTTTCTGTTAAACCAACCATTGTTGGTGAATTTTGATTCGTCCGTCCATATTATTTTATTACAAATATTTCCAACTTCCCTATTTCTACGTCTCAACCACATCGCAAATCGTACTCTCCTTCCGTAATCCCTTTCATTGAGGTGATGAACTTTGCGTATCGTGTAGCATTTGTATTTGTTCTTTTTCAAAATATTTCTGGTAGATTTTACAGAAATCCCTAGTTCGTGGGCAATTTCTCGTAAAGAACAATCTTGATTAGAAATATTTTTGTAACTGACCAATCCTAAATTGAAAAAAAAATATTTTCGTCACTTTGTTAATCTTTATGAAGTAATATTTGCTTACCTAAAACATTTATTTGGTTCCGCATACTTCCAGTAACAACACATTTTCTAGATTTATTTCTATCAAATGCACCACAGTCTCTCAAATTTCTTTCTAATCGTCTAAACATTTGAATGTTTGGAATACGACGATTTGGGTATATCTCACCATACATATTTTTTGCCAAAAGAGGATTTCTATTTGATTTTGCATAAGCAAATAGCATATCAGTCCTTTCGTCATTTGAATACATCTTTGATATGACTGAGTGTATAAACGACTGACAGTTCTTAACACGTATCAACAACTCATTTATTTATCCTGCCATAGAAACCAAGCAAAGCCTACTTGTTTAAAAATGGTAAATGAAGTGAGATGCTATTTAATTGTACCATATCACACAATAGTCGTATTTTGACCAAAAACTAATATTTTCGTTACTTCCAGGATTGAGAATTATAGAAATATTCAGTATGATAATTGATTCAGAAGAAATCAGCCTTGAAACAAGGATTTCTGTAATACAAAAATGCCCAAGAAGGAAAAATACGAATGTTCGTTGTGTTGGGGTATCTTCTTATCGAAATTATTGGGTGTAGTCTGAAGTATGCCAATAGTTGAATAGGTTTTGAAGAAATCAAAATAATTTACAAAAGAACTAACGACAGGACCGTAATTAAAAATTGTTGTCACTGAGGATGCTAGTTATTTTAAATGAAACGTTATAAAAATATCAAGTGTGATATACCACTGAATTGTGATTTTATCGCTTTATCAATATTTGTACTAAAATAGACAGGTCCGTATTTGAAAAAAAAATGTTGATGGTGGCCGTGTTGACACGAAACGTTTAATCAAAGATTCATTGTTACATTTTTATAGTACATTTTAAATACATTAAAACTTTCCTTATACATTTTTTTATATTTTCAGAAATAACAGTTCTATTCGTAAAAAACAAATAACAGCATTTTTAGTTTTCCCTGTATAACTCGGGAAGGGCGAGACTCCCTGTAAATTTTCTTTGACCATTGTACTGTTCTCCACAATAGTTACCTTTTCTCCCATTCAATCGTCTTCGTATCTGTTACGGTTTAGAATATAGCAATGTTACCACATGATATATATGATATATATATATATATATATATATATATATATATATATATATATATATATATATTATATATATATATATATATATATATATATATATATATATATATATATATATATATATATATATATATATATATATATATACATATATATATGTACTCTTTTAACACTATATTTCCGATATTTCAACAGTGAATACTGTCATCTTCAGGGAAGTGTGTTGATGAGAATGATTGCTATGGATGTAATATTTAAAATTATAAACAACATGTCATGTAAGTCACATGTGACAAAGATGAACAAAACACATTAAAATACGTCAAACAATAAAAATATTAATATTAAGTCATTGTTATAAAATATGTTTAAACATTTATTTGAATTATCTCCACACGTGGAGAGATTCAAATGTAACATGTTACATTTGAATATATATATATACGTATTTTTTGTATTAAGTGGTAAGTCGTAATTTGATGTTTCAATTGGTGTCCGTTCCAAAGTTTGACAGTTGCAGTTGCGCCATTGTGTTCTAGAAACAGTTCGTGAATGGTCAAAAATTCTTAAGATCACTTGGAGTTAAATCAAGAACAGGATCCGTATCTGTTGATTTGGTAAGGAAGTCGTGAGACTCAAAAGAGTTTACTTATATGTCGTAAATCCGGCCGGTTATTAAAATTACATTTGAATGGGATTGCTAAATGAATTCCGCACTGAACATCAATTTTGTTGAAACGATCAACGTACGAGTATTTCCGGCTACGCAAACTTGAAACTGTGAATTATGTTTTGTGGAAACAGCTGGACACAAGTTCTCTTCAATTCTTCAGTTCAGAAGATACTAGCTTTTATCACGGCTTTTCACGAATAGGATATATGAAGAAAGGAAGTTTCGGGATGTAGTACGTCACGACATGATATATTGTGATAAAAGAACTTGAAATTAATTTTTTAAATCAAGCTTTTATTTAAAAACGAGAAAATAAACTCTGAAGTGAATTGATCCCATAATTTTTTTATACAATTTTGAATGATCTAAAGGCTGGTTGCAAGATTTTCCTGAATACATTCAATTTACGTAATTATTAAGAGTTACTTGTGTCAAGATCTATTCTCGCAAAAAGCTTTTATATTATTGAAAATTGTATACTATATGAAAATTATGGGTTTGATTACCTCAAAAGTTTATTTTCTTCTTTTCAGTGCATTTTTTAAATGAAAGCTTTTTTAAATTTTTGTTTTAGTTTATTTTAAACTTTTTAGTATTATAAAATGAATAATTTAGTAATTGTTACAATATTTCATACTTTTGTTTTTAATACTATAATATAATTGAACTAGAATTCCTTTTGCGATTTTGAATTAAGCTTCAATAATGCAATAGGTATGCTAATTAGTTAATTACTTGTATGAGTTTCTCATTCGATCCATTTCGTTCAGATCATCAACATTACAAAGACTTTCCGCCGTTAACTTGGAGCAGTTTAATATTTCGATTTGAAGACCTGCTATGATATAACTTGGATCAAGGCTACATATGCTTGACCTGCAGCAAACAGTTTATACTATGTAATCTAACATAGGATTTTTCCTTATGGTTAAGCATGATTTTTTCGCAATTCAGAAGTCAACTAGCTTTCGGGTTGTGTACATTTTTTGAAAAAAATACCCTTATCTTTCACGTACAATTGTCTCAGTAATATAGTTTTGTATTTCGAAGGTCCCAAAAAGTAATCAGTAGGTATATCGCTAGTTATATATTGGTCATGAAGCACCCCCCTTTTTTGTTCATAAAATGCCGTGAAATGCAGTTTTCTATCAAAGTTAAAAGTTATACACACGAATAAAAGTGGCACCCGAAGACGGGTGCTACAAGGTTTATATGGGTGCCTCGATAACAAAATAGGTGTTGAATGGGTGCCATATTGATATTTGACCTCATGACCTCATAACCGTCAAAATGACGGGAAACCTATTTATCAGTATTTAATTTTTTTTTTCCTGTATAAATGATTTAATTCAGATAAAAATTTGATGATATACTTATGTCTTTTTTTTGTGTCGACTGAGCATGATATTTCCGCAATTCAGAAGATAAATTCTCATGTGCATTGAATAATAAATAATATAAGGTTTCCCCAAACCGAAGCGGGTCGCGGGAGCGGGAGCGGGAACGGAAAATCGGAACTGTGCGAATTGCTAGAAAAACAGTGCACGGAGCAAACCAAACATATTTCGCTGTTTGCCTGCATTTTAGAATACGAATAATCGCACTGGTATACATTTTTATATATCCTACTATCGAATTTAGTCTCGTGTTCATCCCGTTCCCGCTCCCGTCCCACGTTTCCGCGTTGGTTTGGGAAACCTTTATGAGCGAGAAAAAATCAATTACTATTTTTCGATTAATTTGGGATTATGACAAAAAGTGTTGTATTCAAAAGTTTTCGATTTTTCCAATGAAGGAGGCCACGTTTTGCGCAAATAGCAAAAATTCGTTTTCGACCCCTAAATTTCATCCCTATATCACCGTTTTCAGTGTTTTCGTGTTTAAATATTTTTTCCTCAAAGTTGGAACCCCAACATCTATTTCCACTTAGTGCTTGCCTGTTACTTTCTTTATCAATGTTAGTGTTTGAAATTCGTTTTGGCACCAGCCTAAAAGTGTCATTTGATGCATACAAGATGCATACCGAGGGGGAAACCGCTGAGGAAATTGTATTACATCAATTCCCAAAAATCCCAAATTATTCCACTAATACACGAGGTTCTCGAGTAATACCCTGTTTTATAAGGGTGCTGCCATTTCGAATGGGTAACACTGGGAGTGTTCGGTAAATGCAGATCTGACAGCTCCATTCAACTTGTCTGCTCCGTTTTCCACTACAGGTATGGGAAAACCACGCCTACAGATTGAATCAAGCTGTCAGATTTGCATTTACTGAACGCGCATACTGTAGATCAGTAATTGTTTCAGTTGTAATAAGACTCAAATTTTCGAAAATAATACTCAATCCTAACTCTGCACTGGGTTCACTAAGATTAGGAACAGAAGAGTCCGGCATGAAATATTCACAGAGAAGTTGTGATGACTAGCTGCATTCCCTTCTTTGCTTTCGTTCTTTGAGTGACCGGTCGTGGTAGGCTTCGATGCGCTAGTTGAATATAAATGTTTTACTATTTACTTTTTGAAAATATTCATTTCAAATCGAAAATAATGGATTTATATGATAAAGAAGACTTTTTCCTTTGAGAGTTGGTTCAGACTGATTGAAAATGAATTGAAAGTGAACTGCTTCAGCTTGGATTCACGTTGACGCCGCTCTGGATGTCGGGTACCTCTGAGTTCGGTTGATACGAGCAAGCCATGTGTGGTTATCCAGCAGAAACTTACATGATAGTTCACACATCACATTAGCACGAAGTAGTGGCCCCTTTGGATCACGGGCCCTGAGCACCCGCCCAGAGAGTCCAATTGAAAAGCGAGGCCAAGTGTAACAGACAGTAATAAACTCGAAGTTATTTCAAGATGATTCAAGAGCTTGCCGTCTAAAGTTTTCAGTTCGAATACGAAAGCAGCAAGCTTTCGAATATATAACTCACACAATAACCTAAATCTTTGAAGTGGTTTGGGTCATACCTATCAAATCGTCATCAGGATTTCAAAAGAAATCATCACTCACCACTCCATTCTATTTGCTGTGGTGTACCCCAAGGTACGGTACTCGGTCCTGTACTTATCCTATTATATGTCAATGACATGACCAATTTGAATATATCAGATAGTTTCACTTTATTTGCCAAGGATACTACCATACAATGGCACGATGAGACTGAGGCTAATCTATATCAAACCATTTCTAGAGATATTGACCGCATTAAAGGATGGTTTGATTTAAATTTACTATCATTAAATGTATCTAACACGAAAATACTAGCCTTCGTTGCAAGCTACCTGTATATACAATAATACTATAGAATGTAAAGAAACCACGAAATTTCTTGGAGTCCGCCATTTTGGATTTATGAATTACGATAAATCATTCATAATCTCCGACCCCAGAATTCTACATATATACCAATTTTCAATCGAATCAGACCATGATCACAAAATTTTTCGACATCTTGAAGCGTCCAATTCAAATTGAATTTTTTTTTTTCAAACAATTCGTAATCTCAGACAAAGAAAACTTCCAAATACCAATATTCAATCAAATCGGATAATAATCACGAAACTCGTCTGCCGCCTTGGAGCCGCCATCTTGAATTCTGAGTTCAAATTCTCCGAACTCAAAAACCCCCACATACCAATTTTATCACATACCAATTATAACATAATTATTACAAATCTTGTTCGCCATCTTGCATCCGCCATTTTGTTTTTTCTCCAACAATATTCTGTATTGAATTTTCACTGGAAGTTAATCGGATAACAACAAATTCAATGGGCAAGATTTCATTACAGGCAGGCACCGGGACTGGTGAGGCTAAATAAAAGCTCATATTCGTAATGAGTAAAGAAGGCAAATAGACGAAACTGTAATATTTCTTTTTTGAATCTCGGAATAATTTCAATCACTATCAAAATAGAGTTTTTAGACCACTGCATAACAAAGTAGCCTTTGGCTCTTTCAAATCTCAACGCAAAGTTGATGTTTTTCGATGAATGTCATTAAATGACAACATTTCCGCTGTCAAACGGAAAAATAAAAAAATGCTCGCATTTGTATGGTACATACTGTTGGGAATAAACAAGTAGGTATCCATGGAAAATAGTGTACACACCTCCTCATGTGGCAGAATGTGCGAATAATACGACTTTAGGTATGAATCCACCTAAAGTCGCATTTTTCGCACATCGCAAGCATAAATTTAAAACTAAAACTACGAATGAAAGACAATGTAATGAAATGGACGTGTTCATGCAAGAAACTGGGCAATTGAAATCAACATTAAAACTAAGAAAGATGGCCAACTTTCAACTAATAACTCAATTTCTTCCATAAATTAGAAAAAGTGCATGTGTGGTCTTGCCCTGGGGAAGATTCACGAAGGTCACATACGAAAATCTCTGCTCACAGCTGATTGCTTCCAAAGAAGAAAGATGTTATGTTTTATCCTTGAGTAATTCCTTGTTTAGATCTATATCTTCGTGTTTTCTTTTTTTATGGATACTAATGGTCAGCTAATTGAACTCGTCAAACAGTTTTCGTTCATATATGACAAGAGATAAGAGAGAAAATATTTTGGGCGTCATCCGAGTTTATGCAAAGATCTCTTTTTCGGCATCCGATTTAATATACTGAAAGAGCCAAATAGACAAATTTGCTTCGCAATTTCAGCATTGGTATGACGCCTTATTTTCTATTTCTCTGATTCCTCACAACTCCAGAGGCTCCCAGAAGCACTGAGTACAAAACCACAATTCTTTATCTTGGTGATAGTTTTCATGCCATAAACACCAGAACAGAATACATCAAATCAACAAACCACGATAATCTCAGGTTATGGTTCACCTTAATCACCTTCTGTTTTCTGAACAAAGAATACCAAGACGTTTCAAAGATCAACATTTGGAATGATATGCGCATGTCTAGTACTTTCTTAGGGTGGATCTAGTCAACTTTAGCACAAGCATTATCATGAACATAACGGTAACATCAAAGGTTTTTAGCATAAACTTAATATTGTTGTATAAACGATGCCATTTGATATAACAGATTCGACTTTCGGTTTTAACATATTTTTAGGCACACTTTCATAATGATGTTGACTAAATGCACCTTTAATTTCGTTAAATTGATGCTACATGAACACCGTCATTTTCCTATTTTAAAATTCATCTAAATCTTTAATTCATTTTAGTTTTAGTGATGTTGCTGAATCCACCTTATAGATCTTCTTCCAGAAAAATTGAGACATAAATATGAATAACAATACGAACAATCATAACTTGGTGCCAATCAAAAAAGGTTTATTAGTATTCAGGAAAATTATTACCTACTGGCTCATTTTGGAGAAAGATCTGAGACCCTGAAACCATTAACTCTTTGGTCTATGTATTCGATGCTACGGACATGATTGAATGTCAAAAACAATAAAGACATCAACAAATATTCTAAGCTTGTCGCTTTCTCAAGAAACAATCTGTTGAATGTAGAGCAATATAATCCAAAATAATATTTACCTCTGAAAATGTACAAGGATTTTTACAAGAAGCTGCAGATAAAGACTATCTCATCAAGAAGGTACATTTCAATTATACTTTATACTCTTCAGAGTAGTTTGTGAATCAGTTTTATTATTATTCATTTAATATTATTACGAAGCTTCCGATTTGCCGGCGTCATATTGAAAAATATGTTCTTAATTATTGTGAACAAATTAGACTAGTGGTTAGAAACTCTTCCTGTCACGCCGACGGCAGGAGTTCGATTCTTCAGACTCGCATTTTTTATTTGAGATAATGATTGGACTGCAAGCAATTTCGATACCGACTTTGGCAAAAGTTATTTATACTTTTAATGTTTTACAGGTAATTCTAATTATTGGTATTGCTAAACCGAAGATATCCATTATTCTTAGGTGATAATGTATGTTCAATGAAGTATCGAGTTCTTTATTTGTCTGAAATCTGCATTTGTCGAAAAAATACTGTGTGTAATTCGAATACAAAATGCAATTGATGCTCTCAAAAGATTACCGCGCATCAATTTGCGCTCTAAATTCACAAATAGCTATTCCTTGAATGCTTTCTGGCGTCATTGTATTGTCTATCTATTATTGCTGCAAAGTAACATACACTCTCACCAACTTCAACTCAACGTTTTCGGAATGACGTTCAAATAATCATGAATGGGCCAAGGTGGCGAGTAGTCAGGTGTTCATTTCTCAATCCAGTCATCGGTATGGGTTCTAATCTCAGCTCGGTCCCGTGCCTAGCATCACACGCTGAAAGGTGAGGGCTACGTCTTCTCTAGCTCGCACAAGTTTTTTGAAGAGTTCTGAGTGTTGCTCGTGAGATGTAACTGGTTGACGACAATTTTTTTTATTGATTGAGAAAATAATAGTTGAAATAAACTAAAAAACCTGTTTTACTTCTAACATGGACTAAAAAATTTAAAAAATAATTGACAATGAAATTCTCAAATGTGAAAAAAACGTGATTGCTTTCGATCTATATTCTCATATCATCTATTTTGATTTAACAATACTGAGCGTTCAAGAGCTCAAGATAACTTTGTCAAGCACCCCACGCTATTTTACATTTGAGTAATATCATTGTCAATTATTTTCAACTTCCTAGTTAGAAGTGAGCCATGTTCTTTAGTTTTTGAAACTATTATTTTTATGACTAAAAAATCATAATTTCCTACCCCAAAAACCCCCACATACCAATTTTGAATCGAATCAGATCATGATCACAAAACTCGTCTACCAATTCATGAATTTTGACAAACATTTCATAATCTCTGACCCGAAAACCCTCACACACTTTGGAAACGAATCAGACCATAATGACAAATATCTTCCGCCATTTCGGAGCCGCCATTTTGAATTCATGAATTTTGACAAAAATTTCATAATCTCTGACCCGAAAACCCTCACACACTTTGGAATCCAATTAGACCATAATGACAAATATCGTCCGCCATATTGGAGCCGCCATTTTCAATTTATGGATTTCGACAAAAATTTCGAAATCTACGACCTAATAAACTCCCACATACCAATTTTGACTCGAATCTGACCCTATTTACAAATCTCGTCTGCTCTACTGGAGCCGCCATCTTGAATTCATGAATTTTGACAAGAAATCCAAAATCTGCTACCTAAAAACCCTTATATATCAATTTTGATTCAAATCTGACTCTGATCACAAATCTCGTCCGCCATACTGGAGCCGCCATTTTGAATTCATGAATTTTGGCAAAAAAACGGAGTATACGACTAAAAAAATCTATATATATATATATATATATATTTATAATACATTGTATATTTAAATCCATAACAACAGTCATGAAAACATATATAAAACAAATCATGGAAGTCTTGGGATTACAGTTTCAACAGAACCAAGCGTGCAATTTCTGCTTCAAATTCCTGTAGGGATTCGCTTGATTTCTGGCAGCGGTTTTAGCGCTGTGAGTGGTAAATATATTCTAGATGTGTCTGTCCATATCGTAATTCTAGATGTTTAATCAGCTGCGCGTAGTCCTCCTGTTCTTGGGCCGTGAGGGTTTGTAAAATGTTCGTGGCTTCTCCACGCAACGCCAGTGTTAATGCAACAGCTCTCTCTCTCTTCCTCTTGCATTCCAACTATTTGCTTTTGCTGAAGCTTCAAATTGTCGGCGGTAGTTTGCCCATGGTGTTTCTCCATGAAACCAAGGTGGTTTCCGAACTAATTTCCTCATTTTTCAAACCCTTTTGAACATCATTCAGGTTCAAACTGTTCCAGCATTGAATTTTCATCGACAGATTTTGTGGTGTGGGTAGTGTCAATTTGCTTTTTTAACTCACTGAACGTTTCCTTCATTTAGCTGATTTCTTCTTCGATTCCACCTCTGATTTCATCACTGATTGTTTCCTTCAATTTTCCCATCTCTTCCTCAATTTCAACTTTGATTTTCTTCATCTCTGTTTCGACAGTCCCTATTCTTTCTTCCAGTTGATTCACAAAGTTCTTATTTCATGGTATTCAAATTCTCTAGAAGTTTCTCTTGAAGTTCTTCCTTCAAACTTTTCGAATTTTCTAGCAGCTTTTCTTCCAAATTCCTCGAACTTTCTTGCCTGAAGCAGTTCTTGTATTAATTCCGCAATCTTCAAATCGACCAGGCGAACTTTCCTTGAACACATTTTGTTTTAGTCTATTTAACATAGTCTCATCAACGAGCCACCAGTCTGTTATTATTATTTTTTCACGCGAAAAGTATCAGTTTATACTTTCGTTAATGCACACAACTGTCCACTTCACGAAAAATATTTATCAGTTACTGTCTATTTCTCGCTAAAGCAATTATCCGAAATACACAAACTGTCCACTCACATGTATTTTGTTTAAAAATCGCAGTTCTGTCACCAATGTCATATATTTTAAAAGTCGAATTTATTTTCAATTCATTTATTTGACAAACCACTATATTATGACAATTATATCTAACTATTTTATTTAAAAGTGAACTGTCCATCTGATTCACTGACTGACTCTCCCCACCGCGTGATGCTTTTTATATTCACAGTTGATTTCGCCGAACGCACCAGATAGTTCTGGTGAGCCTAAGTCTACTCACACGAATTAAAAATCGCACTGCTGTCACCAATTTTATATATTTTCAAAGTCGAATTCATTTTCAATTCATTTATCTCACAAACAACTATATTATGAAAATTATATCTAACTTTTTTATTTGAAACTCAACTATCTATCTGGTTCACTGAATGACTCTCCCCACTGCGTGATGCTTTTTATATCCACAGTTCATTTTGCCGAACGCTCTAGATAGTTCTAGTGAGCCTAAGAACTTCCGCCTGCATTTCGACTAGTCGTTTCGAGTTGTTTATTTTCGACCGGCGTGGGAAAGCGTACTACGTCGATAAGGTGTGTCCTTTCGTTTAATAAATTTTATCCATTCATCAGCATCAACAGAAATTCAGTTCTCGGAATAGATACGATGTTATCTCATTTTAGTGATTTAAGTTTTCATGCTGCCATCCATCCTATCAATTCAATTTTTGAATCAGTTCCATGCGATATTCGAGCAGCCATAAAATAATTGAATACATTTTCATCAATCCTAACAAATTGAAATGCTTTCCATTTCGTTTTTTTTATTGACAGTCTCCTCATCTGAATAATTGACTTATCCGCTTCCAGACTTTTTAATAACATAATGTACTAATTTTGTTCCGCCGTTTCTTCAATATTTTAACATGAAAGATGAATTCGAAGTTGATTATGTACATAATTGAAATCATCCATTCAGTAATTGAGAGCAACTCCACAAAATAACTTGATTATAGTTTGTGGACAAAAAGGGCAAAACGGAATAAAATAATTTGTTCACCACCAGTGTACCTCACTTTGTATAAACATTCATGATTCTCCTGGTTCGACGATTGGTTCAAGTAACTTACTTTCAGTGTGATAGTAGTCATGAAAAAATTATACTCTGTTGAGTTAAGGTTCATATAGAGTCAAATATTTCGATTTTCTGAAGTGTAGGATGGAACTGACAAGATATGTTTTTCATACCATAGTGACAGGGATCTTTTATAATATTTAAAAATTAATAACAGTTTTCTGCTAGAATATTTACCGAATATCAAATGGTCAACCCTACTGCTGATGCATTGTTGCCAAATCTCAACATTATTCGGAGTACTGCGAAATAGCTCACAGGATTATTAATTATTATCTGGTATCAATTGTAGTAATGTAATTCAATGCATTATGTATATTACAGATAGCTGAATCACTAATAATAATTATTATTATTATAATTCTTGTTCGTTGTGGAGATTATTTTGTGATTTATTTCTCTTCAATAATGAATTATTCATCTACTGTATTACCTAAATTAGAAATAGAGAATAGACATAATGTGTATGAGGCAGAGGGTACTCTTGACTGACTAGTTTGGGAAAATTGTCGTTGGATCTTGAGGATGCAGTCAAAATACTGGGCTGTTTAAAAGAATACTCTTTGTTATTTGGTCGTTCTTTCGGAAATGTTTAATTTCTCTACGAAGACATCAAACATGAGATTTAAAGTAAAAAGTCAACATTGATGAGACACATACAAAGTCATGATTCATGATGGTGAAGAACATCCAACTCCTTTTTTGAATAATTATTATAATAATTTCGGTTCAAAGTTTCTTATTATATTTTTTGAAACTTGCACACATGATTCAGTACGAGGTGATGAGTTCGAACAATGAGGTCCCCATCAAAGACAAATCTGAGAGCGCGCGCAACAAATTTCCTGAAATTTGTTGACAGAATACAGCAAGGTACATTAAAACCGAATAATGAGGCCCCGAGGTCTAAAGACCTCGGCTGAATCCAGCCAAAACCGGAAGAACTGCACCTTTCACCAAATTCACGAACAGTACTCTTCAGAATCCATTGAATTCGAATAACGAGATTCCCACCCAACAAAAAACTAGAGACACTACAAATTCATCCAAATTCATAAACAGGACCCAGCAGAGGCCACTGAATTCTAACCACGAGGTCATCGAGGTCTACATCCAATAAGAAACTGGAAATACTACAAAATCAACCAAATTGATAGACAGGACCTAGCAGAGGTCACTGAATTCGAAAAACGAGGTCTCCCAGGTACCCTTCAAAGACATTACAAATTCAATCAAATCTTTCGAAAGGACTCAACAAAAGCCACTGAATTCGAATAACGAAGTCCCCGTGGTCTGAACCCAATGAAAAAACCGGAGACGCTACCAAAATCGTAGACAGATTTCAGCAGAGGCCAATGAATTCAAAAAACGAGGCCTCCGCGGTCTTCGTTCGAGAAAAAACCAGAGATACCACAAATTCAGCAAAGCGATAATGGGGTTGATAATGATGAAAAATCAATTCAGAGTGCCTCCATCATTTTGTTGGTTGTAGACCTCAGGTTGTTGAATACTGTGGGCCTCTGCTGAGTCTTGTCTACGAATTTGGTTGTATTTGTAGTGTTTTCACTCTTTTGTTGGCTAGAGACCTCGGTGGCCTCGTTATTCGAATTCAGTGGCCTCTGCTGAGTCCTGTCTGTGAATTCGGTGGAATTTACAGTGCCTCCATAATTTTGTTGAGTAAAGACCTCGGTGACCTCGTTATTCGAATTCAGTGGCCTCTGCTGAGTCCGTGAATTCAGTAAGAGTTGCAGCTCCTCTGGTTTTTGTTGGGCGGAGACCTCGGATACTTTATTATTCGAATTCAGTGCTGTGTCTATTCTGTCAGAAAATTTCAGAAAATTTGCAGCGCCCTCAGATTGTATTGGGTGGAGACCTCGTTTTTCGAACTCAACCCCCGTGCCGAATCATGTCTGCAAGTTTCGGAAAATTTGCAGATCATCCAGGATCACCATGGATAGAGACCTCCTTTTGTTCTAAAAGGGGTTATCTTTTCATTCGTTTTTAGTATCTCCAAAGGTAGGGATCATTTTCTTTTAGGCTGGTTTATTCTGTTTCTTAGATTTTGGTTTATTGATGATGCCTGTGCCGTCGGTTTTCCTGTGGGAGGAGATCTTGGGAATCTTTCGTATTGCCCTCTTATCCGGTTCAACTGTATATTATTTATTGTATTCGTTTCATCTGTTTTTCTGATATTCGGGGTTCCAGTGCCCATGGGTTCGTTATAGATATAGTCAGTCCGTCCTTGATCTTGCTAAAATTTGCTTTCAGCACAAACAACAATATTGTTGGTAAAACTCAAAAAGAGCAGCTAATATGAACAACTCACTTTGAATCATTTTTTCAATATTTTCTTACTTTGTAAGCTGAACTCCGCCTATTATGACGTTATTCTTCATATATATATATATGTGTGTGACCGTTTGCTGGTTTCACATTTCGGTTGATATGGTGCTGAACATACCTTCTGCCAAGTTTGACCCGCGTACGAGGTCAATGTCCAGAGTTATGTAAAAAAACCGTTATTTCTGCTTTTTCGGCATAACTGTGTATACTGACCTCGTTCGCTGGTCAATCTTTGTGGAAGGTATGTTCAGCACCATATCTACTAGAATGTGAAACCAGCAAACGGTCACAAACTTACTGGTTTTCAAACGCTTCTCCCACTCATTGACCTTGACCTAGATGCAACACCAAGTATGCTATTTTATGCCCAGCAGACGGTTTCCGGACCTGTCAGTAAATCTTCAAATATAACTTTCATTTTCGAAAAATTAAACAATTTACATTGATTACCGCTGTCTAGAACTATTGGCAACGCTGTACAGTGAATATGACAGTGATAATAATTCATTGCAAAACCTCGTGATCAGAACTATTTTTGTCTTTTCGTTCACGTACTACTGGTTCGAGGTTTTGAAAATAATTTTTAAAAATGTAGGAATTCCGCATTCCAACTGAAACTCATTTCAATTTGGCAACGTTGGTGAAAGTATCTCATCCTTTACCGCGTACACACTTACGCACAAACAATAGTTTGGCGTGGTAAGAAGAGAAACGATTTTTATACAGATAAAATATATTGACATTGACACCCGATTGTGTTTGCATAAATTTGATCTATTGTATTTAAAAATCTCTACCGATCTGGTCTCAAATTTTCTTGGCATCGTTAAATTCACAAATTTTTTGATTCAGAAGCCCTTAGATCATAGTGTTATGGTAAATGTATCCTTTAGATCATAGTAAAGCTGTTTATGGTAAATGTATGCCGAACTCTGTCACAACGAATGTTGTTATTGTTGAATAAATACGTTTTGAATAAAACCCCAGATGTTTTTGAGAGGTTACCGATAGACGAAAACTTGTCCCATCTCCATACCAGCGACTTGAGAAGTATTGAGAGGATGCCGTCTCAGAACATAATGGTCCTTCGAGCCGGATTCTTCCTACGTGAATTGTGAATTACCCACAAGCCTTACTGAATGGTATTTGGCGCTTTTCATAGCAGATTCCCAAATACAAGCGAGGGGGAATGAATTTCCACTGAGTTTCATTTTGAGCTAGAAATGAACGAATTGAGTCATAAAAGGGCTGAGACTAGAACAAATCATGAAGATCTCTTAACTGATTTCTTGCACCAATAAATTATGGACGGGTTACCTCTACGGGCAATAAATCTCTTAAGGGTCAAAAAGAAGGCTTCAGATGACAAGCTAGAAACAACTTCAATATGAACCGCCTTTGTTACCATACAAACGAAAAGGGCAATATAACACTTGATTAGTGGGGCTTTGCGTAGTCTAGATGATTTGATCAAAAATGGACCACCAAAATCAATTCCTACTTTCTGAAAAGGACGAGAAATTTTCACTCGATCTTTGGGGAGATCGGACATTATTTGTTGAGCTGCTTGAGAATTGAATCGGTGACATATAACACAATTTCTTATAATTCTTTTTATTTCTCGCAAACCATTTAAAGGCCAGTATCTGAGACGAACATTAGACAAAACATTTTGAGGACCACTGTGTCCTAGTCGAAAGTGCTCTTGGCGCAATAGTGGAGAAATGACATGGTTAAGAGCAGGTAATAAAATTGGGTCTCTCTGATCATATGGGATTTCTGCATATTGTAATCTGCCACCAACACGTAGAATACCTGAAGAGTCTAAGAAGGGCTTAAAGGAGAGTAACTGTTTATTGGAGATGGCCTTATTATCAATAATTTCATGATTTATTTGGAAAAGTGCTGGGACTGAACAGTTTTCAATATGAAACTGAGGGCGTGGGAAAGTTCATCAACTTGCAAGGGACCACTAATTTTTTCAGTACTTGATTTAAGGTTGAGTAGAAATCTGAATATGTATGCCAGTGTGTGTTGTAATTTCGAGAATTTGGAAAATTTATAAAAAATTATCATCCAAAAGTTTTTCTCTACTTTGAACGCAACGTGTGACATTTTTCTTTCTTCTGGTGGGTGGGCAACACTGCAAAAAGTGTCAATTGTTGGCAGATCTAAATAGTGTTCGTGTAAGGATGATGGACCCGGGAACCAAAATTTTAAAATGTTTTCAGTAAAGATTCCGCGAGATAGAATATCAGCAGGATTTTGTGCTGATTTTACATGACGCCACTGATAACACTTGCAGATATTTTGTATTTGGGAAACGCGGTTTGCTACAAAAACCGACCATTGACTCGAATGTGATTTTATCCAAGAAAGGGCAATTTGTGAGTCACTCCACAAATTTACTGAAGTGATATCTAACCTATTCTCAAAAATATGTACAATTCTTTCAGCAAGTTTAGCTAATAGCAACGTTCCACTCAGTTCGAGCTTGGGGATAGTTAAAACTTTCTTTAAGGGGGCTACACGGGATATAGGACATAAGAGTAAACATGAAACAGTATTATCAGAGTATATAGCACGTACGTAAAAGTTGAAGAATCAGAAAATCCGTGAATTTCTATTCTTGTGATTATTTTATTCAGGAATAAATAGCGAGGTATTTAGAAATTTTTGACTTGCGAAAGGTTTGTAACAAAATTTTGCCATTCATCCAAAAGAGAACAATCAGTTATCTGGACATCCCAATCCAATTTTTATAACCATATTCTTTGCAATGATATTTTTCCAGAAACAATTATGGGATTAACTAATCCACTGGGGTCATAGCATGAACTAACTGTGGAGAGAACTTTCCGTTTAGTGATGATTTCTCCAACGAGAGAAGTATGAACTGAAATTCTTAATTTATCCGAAAGTGGATTCCATCTCAAACCGAGTATTTTACAAGGTAATTCATCAAAATTTAAATCCAATTCAGAAGTTTGAGAATGGGAAATCCTTTGCAAAAAATCCTGAGAATTCGAATACCATTTGTGCAAACGAAAGCCATGTTTGTTGAGAGAAGTGATCAATTCGGAATACAGTTGTTCAAGAAGTGAAATATTTTCAGTGCCTGTGAGAATATCATCAACATATGTTTGAGTGAGTAAGGACTCTGATGCGAGAGTGAGTTCGCTGTTTCGAAGGGCAATGTCCTTTAGGACACGAGTGGCTAAATAAGGGGAGCAGTTTTGGCCAAATGAGACAGTAGATAGTTCAAGACATTTCAGTGGTTCTGAGGGGGCTCCCTCCACAAAATGTTTTGCAAAAAATTGTGCTGGGGGTTCATTTGTACCATCCTGTACATTTTCTCAATGTCAGAAGTTAATACATATTTAAAACTTCTGAAGCGGCAGAGAATGTCAAAGAGCTCGGGCTGTACTTGAAACTCTTTCAGAGTGACGTCATCAAGGATAAACCAGAGGTAGTTTTGCGTGAAAAATCAAACACAATGCGTAATTTCGTGGTGAGGCTACTTTCCCTAACAACACATAAATGTGGGATGAAATATTTGTTTTCTAAGAATTTATTTGTAAGAGAGAGAGATACATATCGGGCATGTCCTAAATGGACATATTCATCAACAAATTTTTTATAGTCCTTAAAAAGTTGAGTTCTTTCTCAAACCGATTTTCTAGGGCAAACAATCTCTTTCGACCAATAGTGATGGAGTCACCTAATTTTTTGTGTTCCATAGTGCTTTTCAAAGGCATATCGACTTGATATCTACCATTGTTTAAAATTCGAGTTGTGGAATTGAAAATGTTTTCTGCCATTTCATGTTCCTGAGAAAGAAAGGGGGTAGATTGGATCTCGTCTTAATCCCAAAACTTTTCTACGAGTTTTCCAATGTCATCAACGTAAGAGGGATATTGAGTGGCTAACAATGAGTGAGAGTAAGGGTTCAGATGACACTGGTCTTTCAATAAACGACTGGACAATGTCTCAGATATTATCCAACCTAAATGCGAGTTGATAAGGGTGGGCAGGCCTTTGCCTAATTTCACAAACCCATCCCTGATGAACGAGTAAGAGATATCGGCTCCAGCTAAAATATCAATTTCGGAGGGTTTAAAAAATTCGAAGTCCGCAAGAGAGTTTGCAATTTCTTCAGGAATTTCGAATTCAGTAATTTTAAAAGGAATTTGAGGAAGTTTTGGGTGATTTTGTATATAATAGCACAGGAAATTTTAAATTTTTTCATGTGCTTTAGCTTAAAGAAAGTATGCAAACGTACCATTTCATTTGAGAAGTTACTAGAATTAGCACAAATTCCAGATATGTGTAGAGTTTATTTATAGGGAGTATTACCTAATCTCATAGCGAGAGATCTAGTAATAAACGAATTTTGGCTTCCATTATCGAGAAGAATTTTCACTAGGAAGGGAGGGCCACGTTTCGGGTGTACAAAAGCTTGAGCTGTCGCTAACAACACGTGAGAGGAACGAGAGGAGAACGAGGAGAGGGTAGTAGTTTGTAGTGGCGAGTTTTCGAAAGCGTTATGTTCTAACGTCCTGTATGAGGGGCCTGGGGACTGATTCATCTAAGAGTTTTGAGAACGATTGGGAGAGTTTGAATTTTGAGTTATAGAGTGAGATTGAAATCTTGGACTTGAATGTGACGAGGAAATGTTTTCTTGGGGGTAGTTACCCCGGTTTGAATTCGTTAAATGGAGTAACGTGTGGTGTTTTTGGTTGCATAGAGCGCATGTTGACGTAGAGGGGCAATTTTCAATATTGTGTTTGCTTCCTAAACAATTAAAACAAAGATGTTTGGTTTTTGCAAATTCATGCCAGTATATCTCTATGATCTAAGGGCTCCTGAACCAAACATTTTGTGAATTTAACGGTTCCAAGAGAATTTGAGAACAGATCGGTGGAGATTTTTGAATACAATAGATCAAATTTATGCAAACACAGTAGGGTGTCAATGTCAATATATTTTATCTGTATAACAATCGTTTCGCTTCTGACCACGCCAACTATTGTTTGTGCGTAAGTGTGTACGCGGTAAAGGATGAGATATTTTCAGCAACGTTGCCAAATTGAAATGAGTTTCAGTTGGAATGCGGAATTCCAACAAAAAATATAAATCTTTTGTTGTAGTCTGAAAAATAGTATAGATAGTATGAATGTTCAGTCTTCTTAATTTCATATCAATATCACTTGCAAAAGCGATTCTTCTCAACTGTCTTTGATTTTATTACAAGATTTTCAGAATTTTTTAAATTGTGAGGAAACGTTGGAGTAGAAAATTCTGAAAAAAATCTTGATCATTCTTTATTTTGACATTAATATGTCATGATATTTGATGATATTTGAAATGGCATCTGAAGAATGATTTATAGGAAAACTTGAAAAAACCTCCAAAAATTTGGTTTTTATTTTTTTCCTCGAAAACAATTCATCAGATTTTCTTCTACATCTCTATAATTATTCAATTCGGATGCCAAAATAACTCTAATTTTTTTCAGAATTTTTTACCTAGACGTTCATTTTTTCATGGGTTTATATTAACCCCAATATTCTGGAACAGCGAAAAAATCAAGTGAAGTTTGTAAAAATGTGTCATTCGATAATGATTCAAAAAGATTATTGTTTCCCATATTCTTCCTGAGGCCTTCAGTTTACGTTACTGGGTACTTGAGTAAGTAATACACATGTTCGGTGACTGCTTTCATTAGCGCATGCCAAAAATCAGCTTTATATCTTCTACTTCATTTTCTGATAGTTCTGAAAAAAAACTACGAATGAGGGAATAATACTAACAATGTCAACCAATTTCGACTGTTCAATAAATAGCGATACAATTATTCAACTAGCCCAAATCTACAGATCGAATTTTAGAGTTATCTACTGTTATATCATTGGTATTAATAAGTTTGTGCTTTGTATTAACTTTATTCAACAGATTAACATGTTTTCATTTAATCAAATTCTTGTCAAGTCTGACAACTAAAATAATCGCAACTTAGTTCAGGGACTAGAGTCTAATGAAAGTATAGTCATCATGTTACACGCCCCCCTTATTAAACAAACAAACAAAATCTTTGAATCTTGAAGGTGGTTTGATATTTCTTCTTTCTCGATGGCTTGGCCCTGGTTCTTCTGATGATATCTTCTCATTTTCCTTATTTATATTTTCAGTCTCTTCTCGTTCTACACCTTCGTTGTCGGGCATCTGACGCAAATGTATACGATTTCTTCGATATACTGCACCGTCTTCTGTTCTTACAGTATAACTATCTGGTTCCTCCCTTTGATCGATTAATTCACCTGGAATCCAGTTTCTTACGGATTTTTGTATGACGACAGGTCCTCTCAACTCAGGAAGTTTCTTTTTATTTAAATTGTAATTATCAGCAGACATGTTTTGTTTCGCTTTCATGACTTTAATATTTTTTTCAGTGTCAAACAGTGGTTTTAGCTTACTATTAAGATATGGTAGTTGAGTGCGAAATTTCCTCCCCATCAACATTTCTGCTGGTGAAGGCAATTGCTAATTGGGTGTAATATTGTATTCCATAGTAATAAGATAAGGATGTTTTTCTGATTTCATCAACATGGATTTCAATGTTTGAATATGCCGCTCAATCATACCATTCGATTGACTATATGTTGGACTAGATGTAATATGGGTAATATCAAGTTTCTTGAGAAAATATTCAAAATTTTTTGAATCGAATGGAGGTCCATTATCAGACATGATTATTTGTGGTAACCCATGGGACTTGAAAATATTCAGTGAGACCTTTTGGACAGCACTGAAATCTTTCTTCGTTACCATAGCCAATTCTACAAATTTTGAATGATAGTCACATATCACTAGAAATTGTTCATTCTTCACTTGCATGAAATCTACTCCAATTTTTTCCCAGGAAATTTCTGGTATAGGATGTGATCTTAGTGGTTGCTTAGAATTGGATTTAGAATACCTGAGGCAAACTATACAAGACAAAATCAATTTTGAAATTTGATCATTAATTTGAGGCCAAAAAACAGATTCTTGAGCTTTCTTTTGACAAGAAACAATGCCCTGATGAGTGGAATGAATTTTATTCAGAATGTCTAATCTCATTGCTCTGGGTATAACTAGTTGATTACCTCTTAACAGAAAACCCTTATGTTCAAATAGTTCACTTTTATACGGGTAATAAGGTTTTGCCAATTTCCCAACAGAGGTTATCTGATTGGGCCATCCATTATTAATATAATATTTTACGATCTGAAGTTCCTCATCACTTTCAGTTTTTTCCAAAATTTCTTTGCGTTTTTCATCAGATACTGTTATAATGGATCGAATATAAATATCATCAATTTCATATGTATCTTTTGTGTCTTGAAGAGGACTTCTTGACAACAAATCTGGAATATGGAGTTCCTTACCAGGTAAATATTGTAAGGTAATATCATATTTTAAAAGTTTTATGATAAGTTTTTGAAGTCTTGGGGAAAGTGAATCTACAGGTTTTTTAATTATACCCAATAAAGGTTTATGATCAGTTAGAGCAATGAATGGTCTACCATATAGATAATAATAAAATTTTTCACAACCCAATAGTATAGCTAGTAGTTCTTTCTCAATTTGTGCATAATTGAGTTGAGCACCATTCAAAGACATTGACCAAAAAGCTATCGGATGTCCATTCTGGCTTATATGACCACCTAACCCATATGACTTGCATCTGTTGCTAAATTAACTGGTAAGTTAGGATCAAAATAACTTAATACTGGTGCTTCAGTTATAACTCTTTTCAAATTTTTAAACGCCAAATCTTGTGGACTATTATCTTCCCAAATCCACTCAGTTTCTTTTTTCAGCAATAGACGCAGTGGTGCTGTTTTTTCAGCTAAATTTTCTATAAATCTACCTAGATAATTAACCGAGCCAAGGAACTTTTGTAATTCCTTAACATTATTCGGTTTTTTAATATTTTGTATAGCTTCTATTCTTGTTTTGTCAATTTCAATGCCTTCACTCGATATAATGTGACCTAAAAAATGTATTTTATTTAATGCCAGTTGTAATTTTTCTTTATTGAATTTGATATTTGCCCTTCTCACTTTATCTAAAAAACATTTGAGTTGTTTATTATGTTCTTCTAAAGTAGCACCATAAATCAGAATATCGTCAATATAAGCTAGGGTGCCATCTAATCCTTCTATGAGGTTATTTACGCGATTTTGAAAAATTTCAGTAGCATTCGATAACCCATAAGGAAGCCGTTTGAATTTATAACAACCAAATGGTGTAATGAAAGTACAAAGCTCAGAACTTTCTTTATCCAATGGTATTTGATAAAAAGCTGAAGAGGCGTCAAGAACTGTAAACCATTTAGCATTGCTCAACTGGGCAAAATTACTTTCTTGGGTAGGCAATTCCAAATGTTGTCGAATGATGTATTTATTTAAAGGTCTAGGATCCATACAGAGTCGAACACTTCCATCTTTTTTTTCACGTACAACCATTGCATTCACCCATTCAGATACATCAATTGCTCTTTCAATCACTCCTTGTTTTTCCATATTGTCAAGAGCCTCTTTCACCGAATTATTCAGTGCTAGAGGAACTTTTCTACATCTAGCTATATCGGAGATAGCATCACCCTGTATACGAATAGTACAAGGTTGTCCAAAACATCCAATACCTTTGAAAACATCTGAATACTCAGTTATTGTGTTTCGGGTGGATGAAATGTCATCAGAAATAATGTCATTTTGACATTTATCAATTCAATTTATTCTTTTTATTAATTTCAAATCTACACAAGCCCTAAGACCAAGAATCGGTTCATAGTTTTCTTTCAAAATATAGAAAACATATTCATATTTTAAATTTTTAAAACTGGTTAGCAATTTACATGTTCCTAGAACATTCAGTTTATTTTTATTATATACCATTAAAGATTTTCTACTTTGTTCAATATTCGGTTTTTTATGTAAATTCTCGTAAATATGAAGTGGCAAAATATTAGCTTCACTTCCGGAATCTAATTTGAATTTTACTTTCAAATCATTAATAAAAATATATTCCATCTAACACCTATCAGTTTTACTCGAAAGACTTCTTATTTTACAAACATGTTCTTCAATTTCTTCAATCGATCCTATCTCAAAATTGTTCAGCTCAGTATTTTCATCCTCATCCTCACATCCACACACATTCTCATTTTCTATATCACATACCTTTCTTGCCAAACATTTCGAAGAAAAATGATTCATTTTCATACAATTTGTAAATTTCTTTCCCCAGGCCGGGCATTTACCAAAATTATGTAAAATTCCACTTCGCTGGCATACAGGTTTTTTCTCTTTCATTTTGGTGACTTCCTTTGATGATTTTTCTTCAGTTTGCTTGTTATTTATTCCTTCATATTTCTTCCTAACAGTCATCCTGTCTATTTTATATTCACTGGACGTCCCTGCTGATATTACTTTAACTTGTTTCCTAGATGCTTCATCCGCTCTACAAATATCTATACATTTTGATAGTGTCAAATTCTTCACTCCCAACAACTCCTCCCTCAGGTTATCAGAAAGCATTCCACATATTATTCTGTCTCTAATGAGCGAGTCGTGTAAACTTCCAAATTCACAATCCACTGCCATTTTTTTTTAAACTGGTTACATACTCATCTATAGTCTGGTTTTCTTGATTACACGTGAAAAATAGGAAACGAAGATATGTCTCATTTTTATATGGTTCGAAATATTCAGAGAGCTTAGCCAGGATGACTTCTACAGTTTTTTCATAATTTTTTTCCGTGAATGTTAACGTATTATATACATCTAGACCATAATCTCCTAGTATATGAAGAAATGTAGCTCTTTGTTTTGCAACTGGTTGCTTCTCCAAGTCCGCAGCAATCCAAAAAAATTCTATTTTCTGCTTCCATTTAGACCAATTCGTGGCTGGTTCTGTACCTGGCTCGAACGATTTAGGTGCTTTCAAATTTGCCATTTCCAAATAATTGGGTTCAATGACTAGCTGCCACCATGTTATATCATTGGTATTAATAAGTTTGTGCTTTGTATTAACTTTATTCAACAGTTTAACATGTTTTCATTTAATCAAATTCTTGTCAAGTCTGACAACTAAAATAATCGCAACTTAGTTCAGGGACTAGAGTCTAATGAAAGTATAGTCATCATGTTACATCTACGTGATTTATATTTCTCCAACTAACTGTTTGGTAACATAATTTTGACTGTGATTCGTTTTTGTCAGGAAATTCCACATCGTACCTATTGATAGGTTTGAATATTATATTTACTTTTATTGCTTAAAATCTTTAGCAGAATTTTGTGAATTTACAGTTTTTGGTTCTAGTAATAGAAACTTACCATTACAATATTCTTTACCAAATTCGATTTCTACCTCTGTAGGCGAAAGCACTAAAGTCTGGTCTCTTGGTTGAATTTTTCTTTTTACAATTACTCAACCAACTATGTATGTAATTTTATCTTGAAGGTATACCAGGTAGTAATGCCTTTCCTGTCTAACCGTTGATCCAAGTTTTCAATTATCGGGTATAGTTGTCGTCAAACATATAAGATAAATAAAAAAAGGCGCAAAAAATGGTCGATTAGCACGAAATTGATTCCCATGCCGCCGACCAGGGTCGGACTAGTACATATGCCACTAAATATTGTGATGCGTGCAGATTAATCAAGTAAATTCAAAAAAAGCACTGTTACTTTCGTATTCAGAATAATCCATTTTTATAATTATTAATATCCTTAGATTAGGTAAACAACTTCCCCGTCGAAATCTAATTTGTTAATAGCTGCGCGTACCGCATACAGCTGTGATTTCTATTATAACTACACCCGACCCTGCATGGAAAAAACACCTACCTAATTGCTGTGCGGGCCTTTACATCTTCCGTGCCAATGTTACGTGGGGGCGATAGGTGGAATAATTTGAATAAAGTTAGAGATGTAAATAATGTTATTTATTGGTTTATTGCAATTTTTGTCTAAGAAACTGTGTATGGTTATTGACAAAATAGGAATCAATTTCCTGGTAATTTCCTGAACTTATGTAAGTATTGATATTGACTCACACTGAATTTAGCCAATATTCTCATGTGATTACCATATAAGGTATGGCGTGGTACTATGCATTTTTGGCAGAAATATATACTTTTTGATTGATAACCCGCTTAATTCTTTTGAAGGAAATGTGAGGACTAGCACAATATTTGCTTATACAGGATGATTCCTAAGGTGGACCGGTCCGTTCAATAATTTCTCACATTGCAAGGAAAATAATGTCTAAAGGTGAACATGTAAAAGACAACAATGCATTTTCGAGATGCAGTGCGTTAAAGTTGAAAATTAATATTGAATTTACTTTAATAACTGGAGGATCACAAAATACCCAAGAGCAGATGAATGAAAATATGATTCTACGAAACAGAATGCCGGTGTCCAATATTGATTATATTCCCGAATTTGATTTTAGGATATGAAAGAACATTCAGTTTTATGCAAGAAATAAATGAAGGGTCCAGTGGAAAAACGATGAGGTTCCTCTTTTCAAAAAGTTGAGAAAAGCGAAATCTAATGTGGGAGTGTCATCGTTTTTACACTTTCGACCGCAGTTTTTTATGGAATGTCATTGTTTGTCCCTAATAAGGTTTGGTATGTTGATACTTCGAGCTATAAGCTAACAGATGCCGCTAAAATGTCGATTTCGGAAAAAATGGGACCTCATCGTTTTTCCACAGGACCCTTCAAATATGATTGCACTAAAACTTGATAGAAATCACCGATAAAAATCGAGAAAACCATATTCGGCACCAAAATTTAATGTAATTGTTTCGGATAAAAAGTCCGTTCAAAACACCCATATGATCAATATATTTTTTTAATTTTAGCAAAATTGATCATTGACATACCATACTGAGAGATTCCATCAGAAAACTTCACACAGGGTGCAAATCATCTATTAGAAAATCTTCAACCGCGAAAGTATTATTCCAGTTCAAAATGAAGTAATGTTTAGCAAAAAAATCTGTATAAATAATGATAACGTGGCAACGCACTATCCGATCTGAAAATATAGGATCACAAAGAGTTCATATAAATAAAACACAGGGCGATTAATTGGAAAGTTGAATTTATTTTCATGGAAGACCATGTTGGTATATACATTTATTTGAGAATTCTCTTCTCTAGATTATTTTTAAATTATCTGAACAAAAACATCTGAATTCCTGACAATCCAGATGTTGAGTCGTAAAGAATGCAGTACTGAATGAACACTCTGTATATATGAGAATGTTTAAAATTTTTTTTGTTATTCTTTTTGTTTAATAACTTTTTAATGAACGATAAATCGAATCATTATACTGCATTTATTCTTTAAATTGTATCTTTGTACTTAGTATCGATCTCTAGTATACTCATTTATCTAAACAAAAAGAATTAATTAATCCTCTCTCAATAATGAATTTGATGCAATTGAAAAAATTTGTACCCATGGCGAATTTACCTATAATGCACTAGCTTTTTCAAACTCTTGCACCACTTGCCCCCAACATTATGTGGCCCTTTCCAGGCAGAAATGATCAAGATAAGGCCATTTTTTGCGTCTTTTTTTATTTATCTTATATGTTTGACGACAACTATATATTTTTGTATTGGATTGGCCACAAAAAACGTATCGTTTTCTTTGTCATCAGAAGACTTATAATAATTTTGAGAATGATTTGTTACTTTCTCGTATCTCTCTTCTAAAATTCAGAAGACTCAATCTGCATATTTGTTCGAATGATTATCTTCCTCCTTTCACACAGGACGTTCGAAAGTTTTAGGTGTATTTATTGGTTACTTTTCATCTGCTTCGCATCCTATCAAGGAGACCATATACTGGTTGAAGGACTGGTACCACATATTATTCGTAGATACTTGCCACCAACAAGTTAGCCATAAATTATTCGTGAGCTTCGAAGTGGTCTTCGACATAACTAATTACGATTTAACCATAACACTTCGTTGGGACCAGTAGCAAATAAACCAGCCACCTCAGGTATAGACCAACCAGAACCATCTCCACTTCAGCAGATCCTGTAAATGTTTTGAATTTTAAAGTATCTCTAAATTTTCAATTATTTTTCCCCCAGCTGATTGCTTTAAAATTGTAGCCTCCGACCATTGTTTCAATTTGTATCCTTCAGCAATTTTTTTTAATTTCTAGCCTTCAGACGATTGTTTTGTCCTTCAGCCTCTTGTCTGAATTTCAGGAAGTGAATTTGGTAATTGTTTTCGCATATTAATCTGCCTTTCCACTCAAGCTACATGAAAACACCATAATCGAATCAATCTGAGACGCTAATCAGCAAAAAGTTATAAAATTTGCATTTTCAAAATTGTGAAGGGTTTTAGTGATGTTTTGTATTTCAGACACATGCTTACTAATGAATATTTTCAATGGATTTGAACCCGTTTTGATTCAACCCAATACTACTGGTGAGTCTGTCTAAACGTCGAACCGATTGAAATTCAGTTTAATGAGATCAATGAATTATTTCGCTTATCTGGATGATAACACAGCACCATATAGTTTCGAACGTAAAATACTGAATGTACAAAACTTTCTCATTTTTTATCAATTGTTTTTATACAGGATGACTCAACTTAAACTTGACATTGGGTTTTGTAGTAATATCGAAGAATGGAATCTGCCCTACTGAATTTAAAATCGCGGTAATAAAACCTTTGCACACAAAAGGCGACAAAACCTTATGTCAAATTTCAGACCAATATCTCTAGTAACTAAGTATGCTAAAATCTTCGAGAAAGTTATTAAAATTAGACTCGAGCTGTTTCTGGAAAAACATAAAATAATTGCTGAAAATCAGTTCGGATTTCAAAGCGGAAAATCTACAGAAGGAGCCATTGCGTCACTAACTCAGAAACTATATGATGCAATCGATATCAGCCAACCTGCCATCGGCGTGTTTCTGGATCTTGCAAAGGCGTTCGACACTGTCGACCACGAACAGTTGTTGGAATCCTTGGAAGATATAGGAATACGAGGACTGGCTCATGATTTATTCAGATCATATCTATACGATAGGAAACAATCTGTCAAAATTGACGATATATATAGTAGATTTAAATTGGTTAAATGCGGAGTGCCGCAGGGGACGGTCCTCGGACCAATTCTTTTCATCATATACATAAATAATTTACTCACCATTAGAACCTCTGGACACATTATAAGCTTTGCCGATGATACCGTTATATTGTATACATCAAACAGTTGGAATGACCTGAAGCATAAAATTGAATCAGAAATGAATAATATTATTGATTGGTTTAATTATAAATTACTTACCATAAATTTTGACAAAACAATGTTTCTCCCAATAACAAGCTACAAAATCAAACTACCTCACTACAACACTCTAGAGATAAATAATCACAATAAAACAATAACAATAAAACTTACTGAGAATGTAAAATATCTGGGGATTATTATAGATTGTCATCTTCGTTGGAATAATCACGTTAATAACGTTGTTAATACAATCAGAACATTTTTGGGACGATTCAAATACCTCACAAAAATCTCACCTTTACACCTACTCAAAATGCTTTATTTTACTCTTGTAGACTCCCGTATAGCATATGGAATTATCGGATGGGGTGGCATCACGAATGTATATCTAGAAAAATTGAACACACTACAGAAATATTTCTTGAAAATCATATTAAAAAAAGAAAGAACCTACCTATCAGATAACCTATACAAGGAAGCTAGGACACTAGATATTCGACAGATATTCTTTCTTAAATCAGTGTGTTTTTTACACAAAAATAGGAAACATATTGACTTTCTTTCGCATAATTACCCAACAAGGGCTAAATATTCGAATAAGGTTAAAACTACATCAGCGATAAAAACAGTGGGTACAAAATGTCTTGCGTTTCTAGGACCAAGATTTATAAATATTATTTCAGAAAGCTCCCTTTTGAACAATTCTAATTCTGAAATACATTATAGGAATAAGGTTAAGTCATTTCTATTAAGCAACCAGAGACAACTTATTCATAACTTCTTTAACTAAAAAAAGCCAAGATAATTATATGTACATCAACTCAGTCATATTCTTACATAGATCCTTTTTTAATGTTTGTATATGTATGTAGTAATTATGTTGATATATAATATGTGTTTGAGTATATGTGTGCTTCTATGTTTATGTTTACTATATGTTTGTATATGTATGTATGTGTGTATGTATATATGTATGTATATGTGTATATATGTATATAAGTGAAAATAGAGTATTTTTCGTTTTAATTCCGAGAGTTTTAACCTTTGACAGCTGTTTCGTGCTAACGCACTCATCAGAAAGGATTTATGGAGCTCTCGAAATCAAAACGAATCCACTCAAGAATTAATACCGCGAAGGCAAAACAGATATAACAGAGGATTGCTAGTGGCGTCTGCAGTCGCTGGTTGGAACTTGGTTTGACAGGGTTGGATGTTTGTCTACTCATTGACGGGCGGCCAACGATTTGTTGTTCTGGCCGACCCGGGGTTCGGTCAGGTTTCTCGTGCGTTGGGAGGAACGCGAGCAGAGTCTGAGTGAGGGTGGAGTGTTTTTCGATTCAGTTCCGAGAGTTCTGGCCTTTGACGGCTGTTTCGTGCTGGCGCGCTCATCAGGAGGGATTTGTGGAGCTCTCGAGGTCGGGGCGAGTCCACTCGGGAATTGGTACCGTGAAGGCAAAACTAGTGACTGTAGATGTCATAAGTAATTTTCTGTTATATCTGTTTTGCCTTCACGGTATTGATTCTTGGGTGGATTCGTTTTGGTTTCGAGAGCTCCATGGGTCCTTTCTGATGAGTGCGTTGGCGCGGGGCGGCTGTCGTGGGTTGGAGCTCTCGGAGTTAAGACGGGAAATACTCTGTTTTCGCTTGGATTCTGCTTGCGTTCCTCTTAGCGTGCGAGGGGCTTGGTTGGGCCTTGGGTTGGTCAGAGCAGCAGGTTGTTGGCTGCCTGTCGGTGAGTGGATGGGCGTCTGGCTTTGGATTCCTTGGTTCGTGTCAGGTTGGGTTTCGACTGGTGACTGTGGATGTCATGGGTGATTTTCTGTTATATGTATATATATATATATATATATATATATATATATATATATATGTCTTTGAGTACTTCTTTTCAAAATTCAGTGTAGGATTCACATCTCACACGTGAAAAAAAAAAGACACGGACAGCAAAATTCTTGTTCTTCTTCTATTTATTTGTTTGTATCATAAAAACCTATATCTAATTCATTATTATGTTTATTATATTATATCTATTGTGAGTATTTCCATTTCCGGTGAGATTCAATTATTTTGTTAAGTCATTATTAAATACCTCGTAGATTATAAGTATTTTATATTGAAGAAATGCTAGTGAAAAATAGACATTGCAGTGACTAGTTTCTTAATTTTTATTATCTAATTTTATGTATACACATTTGCACCACGGACAGCCTATGGCTTTGTGGTTCTCCATGTTTATTTGTAAATTTCTTTGATGTAATTTATATCCATTTTAATGAAATAAACAAACTTATTAATATTATTATTATTATGTGGAAAAACGCTCTTAAAGGTCGATTTCAGTTTGGAAATGAGTATTTTTTTTTATTGTCTGCAGTATGGCAACTTCAACCTTATAGCAGTAGGGTGAACACCCCTGACATTCGGATAGAAAATAAGGGCACATCGTTTGAAAGCCCGTGAAATTCTCTGAATAACATTGCACAGTTTTTTGAATTGAAATGAATTATAGTAGGTTCAGATTTGAATTTTCTTATATTGGTCTCATCTTGACAAATGCTTGAAATGCACACCCCCTCCTTCCATAAAACGATATGGATTATGCTGAAAACGTTCTCGAAAATCTTGAAGAATATCTTGAGTGATTTGGCGGAATTCATTTGTGATTTGTTAACAAGAATAAATCTATGGGAGATATATTTGTCGATAGTACGGGCCATTCGATAAAACTTTGCCCAACAATTCAGTTACTCAGGAAGTGTTGATCTAAAAACTGCCAAACAGGCAGAGCATAGTGACGTCACGATGATAGCTAACAATTATGAGCCTTAGGGGCAAAGTCTTGATTTCAACTTATCTGAAACAATGTTGATTTTCTCAATCATGCCAGTTCACCAATTGTAGTTGTTCATCAGTGCCTTGGTGTATACAGGTGCACAGTGGGTACGACACAATCAATCGAAGTACGTGTACAGCTGGGACGAATACATCAACGAAGAAAACCAATAATAGGGGACGAACAGAGGAGAAATACCGAACAACAGATGTACAGTGGAATAATCACAGTGGAGCAGGAACAATCACAGTAGAAATAGCGGAGCAGTTGCACCCTAGAATAAACAATAAAAAAACAGAAGACAGAAGACAGAAGAACAATAAAACTATGACTAACAAGGTGTTGATATATAAGCAGGTCATAAGACCAACCATGACATATGCATGTACAGTGTTCTGCAGCATCTCCAAGACTCAAATGTCGAGACTGGAGAGGATGCAGAACAAGGCACTCCGTATCGTCACTTACAGTGACAGGTACATTCGGCTAACCGACCTCAGAGAGCTAGCCGATATTCCAACCATCGAAGAATTTATTAAACAACAGTCTGATACATTCTTCAGATACTTCATCCTCGTTGACAAAAGGTATAACAGCAGTCGGAGCCCACCATAACAGGCCCCAAAAGATGCAAAGTGGGCTCATCTACCAGGCACTGGATATATTCCAGGAAACCCCAGGAGAAGACGTGTAAGATAACACATATAACATCATGTCAAAATTCGGTTTTTCTTTCTTCTTTTCCCGAAGACTCGTCAAGCACACCAATGAGAAACGTACAATGATCTGATGTCTCACACGTAAAGTAATAATTCCCCCTGCATAACTTGGAAAAGGCAGAGAAACCACAACACCATGCGACGTAACACTTACAACATTTGAACTACACAACATCGTAGAACCTGCCGCAAGGCAAGTACGATCTAGTTCGGCCCTTCTGTGTCGAACCCCACACCACAGTCTTTCACTCCCTTCCTACCACCATCCTGTGGCTAGGCGATAGTTTTATTAAGTTCTGTTCAACGTCTCTATTATATCTACATATTTATTTATTTATATATTCGTCATATGTTGTCAAGTCATACAGTTATACATTTTATACTATTTAATGAATGAATACTTTTTACTTTACTGATCTAATTCTAAGGTCATAATGTTTGGTTTCATTGTATTTATGCGCTGTTTTATTTTTTTGTGTACATCCCTATAATGGAGATTCCACAGAATGTGACGCTCAAAGCTGAAAAAGCGTTAGGAAATGTACCGCCTGTGAAATTCATATACTTATTCTAGAAGGAGTTTTACCATTTTTTGAAACGGAAAGATGAAAACAGAGTGAATACCTTAAATGAAACTGTCTTAATGGTACACTTCCAGGAACTTGTGAGTTTATCTCATGAAAAATATTAATATTTTTATTTATCTTACATTATTTCAGTTTGAAAAATATAGTGCAAATAGTCTATGGATCAAATACTCACAGCTGAAATCAACATTGATTGTTGAAGAAGACATTAATGTAGCAGCATTCAGTCAACTGATGGCCTTTCTGAAAGCTAACTCAAAAGGATACATTCCTAAAAAATCAAAGGTGTTGGTAGGTGGACAAGTATTACTTTTCATAAAAAAGCTCCAGATGATACTTTTCTGCTACATGAAGTTGTTCTGGTAATGGGCGTATTTCGAAGCTTAAGACGTGATGAAATGGTCAACATTACAATTGATGACATTGAAGACAGAGGAGTCGTTTTACTGATCAAGGTACCAGAAACCAAGACCTGCACCTCAAAAAGTTTCACCATTGTTGAAGAAACCGGAATAGGAGCCTTGATCTTAGTTGAAAAGTACATCGCACTACGACAAAAATGATGTAAACAACCTAGGTTTTTTATAACCTACAGAAATATTGAATGCATTGACTTACCTGTAGGTAAAAATACTATAGGAAGTGTTCCTTCTATCATAGCGAAATACTTTAATTCGGAAATCCCGAAAGGTCACACCGGACAGTGTCTTCGCCGAACGTCGTCAACGCTTTTTGTTCAAGGTGGTGCTTCCTTTGAAACAGAACTTCAAACTTGGTACTAATTTTTCAGGAACTTTTGAAAATTGTAATTTATATTTGAAATAAAGTAATTAGTCCCTTTTTTATGTACAGTTATAAATAAAACTTTGATGAGCAATTAATTTATTAAACTACAGATAAAAACATTCAGCGGGCGTTATGATTCATAATGCCTTCCATAACGCCCCGGGCGTTATGGGTCTCTTAATAGCAACCGTTGTCAAGGTATTATAAAGCAGTAATGGACAAGTGAAAAATAAATATATTCACAGTAGAGACGTGGTCGTGAATCAGAAACAGAAGTTCACGATTTCGAAATCTGTGAGAGGGATTTGTTTTGTTTTCTGGATAATGAAAAATACATGCTTATAAGAGGAAATTGAAGCTGGCATATCTGATATATCATTTTGGTAGACATTGGAATGCAGAGCAAGGTTTGACCAAACAAAGTTCTACTTGGTAAGATTGTTGTTATTTATTTTAACATTGGAATCAAGATATCTACTGATTTTATCAAAAAGGAGATCGTTCCAAAGAAATAAGTCACTGTTTAGGTTATATAATTAGCTATAGTTAAACTTTCTTCGTGTTATCTGCTAATTTCATTTCATCCCTTCTTCTCTTCCTTCTACTTTGGTTGTTATCAAACCAAATTGTAGGGTTCTTGGTTCGGTCAAACATTGTTGGAACCACTATAAGAATTAATCTGAATTATAATCAAATTGTTGATCTTTATATTGAATTATTCATAACCCACTCTTCATATTATTATCACTGTATGGGACAAGAGTTATTTCACTAGCGCCCAACTCATAGGTCAGAGAATAACTCAACTTTTGCATTTTCACTTCACTTAGTTAAAACAATAATCAACTAGGTCAGGTATGCAATATACAGTTCAAACAACAAGTAAGCCTTCTATATCTCAGTTGAATGTCAGTCAGACGGTCACCTGACATAACAGAGCAAACATCATCTTTGAATTTGAGAAATGAGACTGTTTAAACTAATAATGCTAGGGGAACAGGTGCAATTCCCAAGAGAAGTGTTATTCCAAATCAAAATGAAAATCATTCGGAAGAAATATCTAATGGTGATGGTTTACATCTTATTTTCCCCAATAATACAAGAGCATCTAATTTTTACTTTTTTTTTCTTTGATGTTTTGGCATCGACTGCTATGGTCATCAGCAATGTGTTATGGGTAGGCCTTGTTACTAACTCCATACGCCATTGTAGGAGCAGTTTTGTTAATTGGAACGCGACAGTGAATCGTGCAGGACTCACCCCAGTCGAGCCACAAGATTTTAATGATTTAGTAGATCAAATTAAATGAAAAAATCCCAGCCGCAACTGGCGCTCGAACTCCGGACCTTTCGATTCAGAGTCGAACGCTTCCACCACTGCGCCACGCCCCGACAGAGAGCATCTGATTATTCGCATTTGAGCATCAATAATATTCCTCCATTTCATGTTCAGCCACAGAGTTTTTTTTCCATACGGTCCAACCTTGATTTCTCAACAGCCTCAAATTAATATTGGTAACACTCATCAAACTCCGAACATTGCTCCTTATTGCTTTCAGCAACCTGTTCCTTCACAATACAATCAAAATTTCCACAAAATTACTGACAGATGTCTGACAGAAGTTTGATTTTTGGACTTGACAATATGCCAAATATATAATATACCGGGAGATACTTAGTTCTCATCAACATTTGATGTTATACATTCAAAGAAGGTATGTTTCATCGTCCCACCAATTTATTGCTTAAAATAAATAATTTTTGGTTTTTACTTAATAAATTATTTATATTTCAAAGTAGATTTCTATCTTAAAGCTATGATAATCATCAATGACATATTACGTATATACTTCGATATTTACATTTCTATTTGCGGTAACATTTTGAACAGAACTTTTATTGCTGCTTGTTTCGCGGAAAATAGTTGCCAGTCAACCAAAAAGTTGGCAAAGCTAAGTTTTTGCTAAATTCTCTGCTTATATACAATGCATATAAGCAGATAATTGCCGCTGAATAAGCGGCAGTAACAATTTTGATAAGAATGTGGCTCTGTGTTGACTGCTGCTAAAAATGCATATAACGGAGTCTAACAGTAATATATCATTTAATATGCCATATTCCAAACCGTATCGAACGAACAGTACAGCACAGTTTTGTGTTATCATATGCGTCCGTTACGAGCTTTGGTTCAGCATCTTCTGATGTGTAATAAGATACATCTGATATGAATATGCGGCCAGGATTCGAATTAAAGATACCTAAGCGCGCAAAGAGGTGTGGTTTTCTGGAATCATTTGGTGAGCCAAAAATTGAAATTTGCGGCTATTAGCCGCCTATGCGCCTGCCAGGGAGTTAGAAGAATAATTTTCAAAAAAAAAGGATTGACCAGACAAACTTCAATCGGAAATGTATTTCATAGGAGGAGTTCTCAATACGAGGTTGCAGGAGAGTCAATGGAATTGTTTCAAGGAAGAAATGACAGCACTGAAGAGAAAAAAAACTTCAATAAAAATAGCTGTATTTTAAGCTTATTGCCATTTTTGAACATTGATAGAATTATCTGCGTCAAAGGAATATTTCCAAAGAAAGATGAACTCGACTGGACCTACGATACCAGAAATCGTGCAATACTGGATTCTGAGTACGGTAAAGGTTCATTTGGAGAGAATCTCCAAATGATTCGTTGATAATCTTAATGACATTTCTCTACTAAAACCATACGGTACATTTTGTGTGCGTCTCCAAACCAGAGCATATGGATAAGGGCGAAATTGAAAGAGAATACACTTCAGATCTTGGAGTTTTGGTCCAACGAATAAATAATCATTTAACGATTTTTGATTCGCTAATTTGGCTGACGCATTGAAGACGACCCGTAACTTTGTGGGGAATATTAATACTTGATGCATGCTCCATATGAGATAAATTCACGTATTCCCGTATGAATTCACATTATTGTAAATACAAACTTTAATTTTTTAGCAAGCAGCGTTCAAAAGACAAAAATCGAATAATAGCGAGTTCGCGAATTTCTCGAAACATAGGCTAGGGTTTTTTGATGGAAAGCGAAACTATGTATCTGCCCGACGGATCTCAATGATAGTTTTCAAAAATCATGGATTCACAGATCATATCTTCAGGAGACAAGGAAATTGCATTCGGTACCGATTATATATCCCAAAATTTCGTGATGATATTTTCTAACGTTATCTCATCATAGTTAATTTGACAAGTAAATGACAATATTGGTGGATAAGAAGTATTTATTCTTCCAAGCATTACGTATCCAAAAAGTGTATTTATTGCTTCGGGTTGTCCATTCAAGCCCGCGACTTTATCAGTTAACATGAATTTCGAAGAATTTTTCGCTCCTAACAACACGGATTACCGAATTTAAGGTTTGCAGTGTGATTCCAAGAAGAAATATTGTTTGGAGATGACGGCATTGGGTCAAAAATTTCAAGCATAATAATGGCGTCGGTGTGCTATTGGGGCGTTTGTCTATCCACTGGTTTCAAAGTGATCGCGTTGAACCCAAACCTCGTATTTCTACAGAGTATGGTGATTTGGATAATCTCAACGTATTGCACGTACGTTTACTTTTTATAGAAACCGTCCTTACAGAGTCTAACGGGTCTATTCCATAACTCAAATCGATGTCGTTATCCAACTATTATCGTTATATTATCGATATTAGTGTCAAATCGTATTCCGTAAAAATATGAAGTTGTCACGATATCGGTAGTGAACGACAGATTCTACAGTTTGTCAACGGGGACAAAATGGCTTCAGTTTGTTAACGACTTGCAGCAGTTTTGTGGAAGTTGTGGATTTATATTTTGGCACAGAATATTGAAATATTCTGTGATTTTGGTATTGCGAGTTTAATCCACATTTTAGCTGGAGAACTGTATAGAAGGCAAGTTATTTTGATATTTTTCATATTTAATTTAATGAATTCTGAAGGAAACTAAATTTTAGGGAACAACAAAGACAAGTAAACAAAACTTTGAGGGATCATAGTGATCCTTTTCAGTTTCCAGAGGAAAATTTTCGACAATTCTTCAGATTGAGCCGAGAGGCTGCTTTCGACCTATTTCTGGAAATAGAGGTGCATATGGAAGTATCCAGGCGAAATACGAAGATCGCGCCTGTGATAAGTTTCATTTCATCACTTAATTTTTTTGCCCATGGAAGTTATCAAAAATCAGTTGGGAAAGATTTGCATTGTGCCTTATCCCAACCTTCAGTAAGCAAGTGTCTCAAGGAGGTCATTTCTATAAATATAATATAATATAAATCATTATATTCACTTCCCCAGCACTTTGAGAGAAACTGCAATTTTGGGCCACGATTCTTGCTTTATACCGACTAATTTAACCATGTGAATCTGTTTTTACTTTAAATACCCACTTACTCCCAATAGCTTTTTTCTCTGGTGGTAGCTCAGTTATTATCCAAGTGTGGTTTTGTCTCATTGAAGCCATTTCTTCATCCATGGCCAATTTCCAGTTTTCTGCATCTTTCCTTCGCGTGGCTTCTTTTCTCGTCTTTGGTTCAATAACAAACTCTATTTCTGTGAAAAATCGGGCAGAAAGTCTTCCTTTATTAGATCTAAGAGACCGTCTCAAGATTATCATACCAGTCTCGTTATTTAATTCCTCTTGTTCTTCATTACGTTCATTTTTCTCGTTCTTACTTTCTCCTTCAATGTTCATTTCATCTTCGAATTTTTCATTATTTAACTGTTCAGCAGGTTCATCATTGAAATAAATGTCAACTTCTTCATTATGAGTATTATACTCAGTAAATTCCTTACTGTCCGATTTATGAAAGCCGCTATGAAAATTTTCCAAGAATTTTACGTCTCTGCTGATGTGAATCTTACCTGAACTTCTATTTAGTAGTCTGTATGCTTTGGAACCCATTTCGTATCCTACAAGTACATATTTTATGGCTTTTTCATTCAACTTCTGTCTTTTTTCTTTCGGAACATGAGCATATACTGTAGAACCGAACGTTTTTATATGATTTACATTTGGTTTCGCATTATTCCACAATTCAAATGGAATTTTATCAGTTGCTTTGGTGGGAACCAAATTTTCAATATAGTTCGCAGTCATTACAGCTTCTCCCCAATAGGTATTTGGTAAATTTGCATCTATCAGCATGCATCTGGTCGTTTCCGTGAGATACCTGTTTTTTCGTTCAGCAACCCCATTTTGTGGACTAGAGTATGGCGCTGTCAGCTGAATCTGTATCCCTTTTTTCTTCAAGAAATTCTTTACTTCAAAACTCATATATTCACCTCCTCTATCAGATCTTAGTATTTTTGTTTTTTTTATTGAATTTGTTCATCACCATTTCTACATATTCTTGCAATTTCTCAACAACTTCCGACTTCTTCCTCAATAGGTAAATGATGGTGTACCTGCTACTACTTTGTTAGTGAGAATGTATTTCTTTCAACCTGGTGTAACTGTCTCCATAGGACCACAGACATCAGCATGTACCAATTCCATTACATCAGTAGTTTTAGTAAACGATTTCTTAGGAAATGGTTTTTTCGACATTTTTTCCCGTATACACGTCTCACATGTCGTTTTATTACCGCAACTGTCTATTTTCGTGCCATTTACCATTACTTTCTTGCTCATATCATCGATTACCGACGGATCTCGGAGACCAAATCTTTTATGCCAAACATGAATACTGCCATTATATCTGCCATCCCAAACGGTCATTGCTTTATTGAAATGATGCAGTTTATATATATTTCAGCTTGCAATGCCTTGAGCCAAAATTTTATTATTCAAAATAATGTTGCATATTTCTCTTTTAAATTCGACTCTAAAGCCAAGATTTGTTAACCTTTTCACTGACAACAAACTAGCTCCTAAATTTGGAACATACAGTACGTTTTTAACTATTATTTCCGACTGTTCGTTATTATTCAAAAGACAAGTTAAAAAACCAGTGCCTGAGCCAAACGAAAATACTTTTCTACCGTCTGCTAACTTTACTTCGCTAATGGAATCAGTGTATTCCGTGAGAAATGTTTCATCATTGGTCATATGACTACTAGCACCTAAGTCTATGTACCAATCGACGTCTAAAGTCTCATCACTAACATTGAAACAAATATGAGTCCCCGCACCACCGTCATTGTCATTATCAACGTCTGTCACCACGCGTGCCACATTCAAACGTTTCTTTTGATTTTTCAAAAAATAACATTGACTTTTCACGTGGCCAGTTTTCTTACAGTAAAAACAAGTTTTTATTTTTGTAGAACTCATTTGAAAGTTAGTTTTTGATGAGTGGTTATGCACTTTCAAAGCAACGTCACTTTGCGAAATTGCATTTTCTCTTCTTCTATGGTACTCTTGAATCAGCTTTCCTTTCACTACTTCTGAAGTAAGATCACCTTCAGGCCTTCCTTTAAGTGCTGTTACCAAATTTTCATAATTCTCTGGCAAACTACATAATAATAAAGTAACTTGTAAGTTTTTTGCCAAATTTTCCCCAAGTGCAACTAACTGATCGACATAGTTCATCATATTAGCTATATGCTTTTCCATATCACCGTCTTCTGACATCGACATCCGGCAAAGTCGCTTCAACAGGTAAACCTTGTTAGTGAGAGTGAATTTTTCGTATTGCTTTTTTAAATTTTCCCACGATTCTTTCGCAGTTTTACAGTTTCTCACGTGAACAACTTGAGTATCTTCTATTAGCAAACCAATTGTTGCGCGAGCTTTTCCATCTTTTGCTAACCAAGCTTCAGATATCGGTTCTGGTGGATTATCATTTACAGTACACCACAGCTCTTCCTTCAGCAGTAACAATTCCACTTTGAATTTCCAAATTTGGTAATTGCCACCATTCAGCTTTGTTATGCTGAATTTCGAAACTTTCATTTCTTCGAAAAAATACGTAACAGTTTTAGGAGTTCTCAGTCTGAATTAACAACCATAGAACACAAGACTTCTGGGCCCATAACCTGTTAGCAGAGCTGAATCGAGAGAAATGTATTTAAGAACTGAATAAATAACTTATTATTTTTTAATCAGAAAAATTGTACATCAAATCGACAGCTTGTCATAACTGACTGAACAAAAATATAATACAGAGAGGATCGATATTCAATCGTCATTGTCGAAGTTCTCTTCTAACGCATTTAGTTCAACAAATAACAGGTATGAGTACAATGAGGTTTCCAACCTTATTCTCCGAGATTCAGAATTAACGTTTGTTAATCTTCTCAAGTACCATAATATTTTACTAAAACCGGGCCTGTTACGAAAATCACAAATGACGCGCATGCGCATTGCAGACTAGCCTGACCTTTAACAGCACTTTTGACATGGGGATTATAATTCTAGAGTAAGATAATATATATTTCTGTGGGTGTAGCATACTAAGATTTCAACAAATTCCTTCTATACCCAGAAACCCCTTCTATCTTCTATCACACTCTGTATATCAACTAGTGTAATTATTGAGGTGGTTGCGTGATATGCAATTATTCATCTAATATATCTTTGGTGCGACAAACTAAGATTTCAGCAAATTCTATCGGTACCCAGAAACCCCATTATATTTTATATTTCACTCTGTATCGCGTGTCATGAAATTATCAATCTGATATATATTGTTATGATATGAAGTTTAGGAAAAACCACAGAAATGTGAAAGAGAATGAGAGTGCATAAATACCTGCTTTGATGTTTCATTTCACAAGAAATTTGGTATTTTAGTGTTCTAAACAACGTCACTTCGATATAAATTAGTGTCAAAAGGAGTCAGTTTTGGTTCGTTCTTTGTTCGACAAGAAAAAAAAAACAAATTATTATCTGGATTTTGAAAATGAAAATAAATTTAAAATAATAATGAAAACTTGGAAAAAACACACCGAACAGAAATGTCAAAGTAGAAAGTTGTTTGGATATGACCATAGAAATATATATTATATACTTACTCTAGAATGCTAATCCTGCCAATTTTCACGGCGAAAAGCATGCCGCGTATGCGACCCGTTTACGATGTACGCATGCGCGACATCAGTGTAGTTTGGTTAGATCGTTGCCAAGTTTGAAAATAATTTGGTGTTCCAAATCAGAGTTTTTTGATATGAGGCAATAAAACACGTCATTTGAAAGAAACAAATTTGACAGAGCATTTAGGACTTTTAAAAACCGAAAAGAACCTTTTATATATAAATTACTCCGAATTTTTGGCGCGCCTAAAATTCGGAGTAATTTATTTCTAAAAGGTTCTTTTCGGTTTTAAAAAGTCGTAAATGCGCTGTCAAATTTGTCTCTTTCAAATGACGTGTTTTATTGCCTCATATCAAAAAACTCTGAATTAGAACACCAAATTATTTTCAAACTTGGCAACGATCTACCCAAACTTCACTGATGTCGCGCATGCGTACATCGTAAACGGGTCGCATACGCGGCATGCTTTTCGCCGTGAAAATTGGCAGGATTAGCATTCTAGAGTAAGTATATAATATATATTTCTATGGATATGACGAATGAAGGTAGTGAAGGCAGATAGTATGGCTTAGTTGGAGAGCAATTTTGGACAGAAAGGTATCTAAAACAAGAAAAAAAAAGGAAAATAAGAAAATAATTATAGGTTATGCAAATAGTAGAATTGGTTATTGAAATTTGAGTTAACCTCAAACAATCAAATCCTTCAGTGTGGTTTGAGAAGGAACGAGAGGCTGGTTGCTAGGAATTGGTTGTTGACGATAGAAGCTGAAGTTTGGAATAATTTTTTGAAACCTGAAAGAAAAATGAAATAAAATACAAAAATTATAACAGAAAAAGCAGCAAGACGAATAGTCAAAGCAGCAAATAATATGCAGAAAGGAAAACCAATACAAAAATCAACAGAATAAACTATATCCAGAACGTCAAAATCAGAAACTCACCTTCAAATTAAAAATTCCATGAGGAAAGTCCAAATAGCGCATAAAACATCGGAGAAAATCAAGGTACAGCATTTTGAACTTTCATCTGTGATGTATGAACAGTAATCAAAGTTAAAATTTCATAAAAACAAACTTTTTTATGTAGTTTTAGATATTTGAGCAAATATTTTTTGTTTTGATATCAATCAGTTCAATAAAATAAAAATTCATTTATTTGACATTTATTCCGAACTCATAATTTTACACATCAAGAATACGAACGGTCTTCAATAATAAATAAAAAACTTCACATATTGGCCACCCTGCGTGCAATTTGGTGCAAGTGTACCAATTGCCAGTTTCATATATTTTGACATTCAGTGTGTAAAATTTATATTTTTATTGGAATCATACCAACTAACAACAAGATCAGAAGAAAAAGCCCAAACTGAACCTTCTTTGAGAAAAAAGAGAATCATCTCTACAGTGGCGCACCGACTAAGCATCAAACTGAAAGGAAATAAGGTACATTGTATTATTCTCAATCACAATTTCACTAAATCATATAAAACAATATAAAAATATAACAATATATATCCGGTATAACATACTTAAATTTCTTCAAATTCTATCGATACCTATAATACCTCTTATATGTGTGCCTAGTCCTTTTCCTTATTTGAATTCGAGTCTGAACTTTGTGAATCCTTCTAAGAGCATCTGCATTTGTATTAGAACGACCGAGTTTGTGGGTTATGTTAAACTGAAATTCTTCTTATTTGAAACGAAAACCCATTAGCCTACTAGACAGTTTGGATATCGAAAAAGGGTTAATGAGACGTTTGTGGTCACTGAAAATTTCGGATCTTTGATCAAAAATGTATGCAACTCCAGACAATCGCTAAGATTTCTCTTTCTATTGAAATATTGTTTTGTTCAGCCTTTCTTAAAATTCTTGATGCAAATGCGGGAGTTCAGGCCCAATCTCGCCTTGGCTCAGAATACCTGAAATTGCATATCAAGAAGCATCCGTGGTCAGAATGAAGGTTTTCTGGAAATCAGGACAATCAATGATAGGAGGGCTAAATCTCTATTTCAATTCTTTGAAAGATCCGTCACACAGTGAGGGCCATTTAAATTTTGTATCCTTCTTGAGTAACTCATTTAGGGGTTGGGCTATTTTTGCAAAAATCTTGATAAACCTACTGTAATCAGACGCTTACCCCAGCAAAGATTTAATTTCTTTTTGATTACAGGGTTTTTTAAAGTTCTTCACTACTTTTATTTTCCCTAGATCAGGCTTTTCTCCATTCCCTGAAATTGTGTGGCCTAGATAAGTTATTTCTTCCCGGAGGAATTCACAATCATCTGGCTCCAATAACGAATTGTATTCACGTTACCTTGAGAAAACCTTGATTAATTTGGGATTACGAGATTCAATGGAACCCCCATAGATAATCACTTCAAGCCGGTGAGCCCTGCGGGTACATTGTTCATCAAACGCTGCAAAGTGGCAAGAGACCCCCATAGGCCCATAGCTGAACGTTTTTATTGGTCATGTGTCTGATATTTGAAAGGGGATAGACATACCCTTCAGTAACTTAATTCAGTTTCCTGAAATTTACTACAAGACTGTATCGTTAATTTCCCTAACTGTCTTGTTTTTTTGATACAAGGAGGATGGGGCTGTTATAGGGAGAATTACTATTTTCGATTATGTCATTTTCCAATACTTTTTTAATCTCATTTCGAACATCTTCCTTCTGGAATTCGGGAATTCGGTGTGGTTTGACAGAGACTGATATTCTGGATGTTAAAGGTATGGAATGTCGGATTGCGTCTGTATGAGTCAGTTTATTACCCTAAATAAAAAAAATGTCATTGTATTCACGTACAATATCGAGTAAACTTTCTCTCTCTTTCGAGTTTAAATGGTCCGTTCTTATTGATTGTACTAGAAGAAATAACCGCTCTTTTATCTCCAAATTCGAAAAGTTAAGAATATCGTAGTTAACTAGATCATCTGACTCGTTTTCATTAATGTCCAATTGATTCAAGTTGAACATTACTTTCAGAGGCGTTCAGGACCTTCATTTTCGAATACATTCCGTCGATTAAGCAGTTGCCTACGAAAACACCAGATTCTATTACCTTCTGAGAGCAAATTTTGTGTCGAGTGCAATTTATTTGTACTGTTTTCATCATTGTTGAGCTAGCAAGAATTTCTATAACACGATTCACAGCTGGATGGGTCATTTTCAATATATATTATTTGCAGCGAATTGGAATTGAAATTTTGGACGTCTCATATTCTATGTTGGCTTTATAATGTGCCAATGAATCGTGACCTAAGATACCATCATATGAAATTGAAAAATAATTTGATACAATTTGAATACCATGCGAAATAGAAGTATTGTAGGAAAGTTTTATTTCACCGAAGCAGATAGCACAACCTGTTCGGTAATGCCTTTTAAATGTGCTTTTTTTTCTGGGTTTAACAACTCGTCTCCGTCTGTCTGTTCTTGTTAAAAAAATTTGACGTCGCTTTCTATTTCGACTAACATACGCGCGAAACCCGTAATCGACAAGTTTGGTGGTAATTCAATGCATGAAGAATTATGGTTTCTTTTTACAGTATTAACATTCATTACTTCGTTACAATTTGCGAAATAACGATAAAGATCTTTGAACTTTGGGGAATGGAAATAGAATTTTAAGGAATAGAAAACAAATTTCTTTTACGAAATTGAAGAAAATAAGCTTTTACGGACTGCTGACAGTGCGTAAAGTAATACTTTTTCGCACAAGTCCGTAAAAAAATCGCCTGTGCGTGAAATCATCAACTGTGCGTAAAGTAATTTTTCACACACTGTTTATACATTTATGCGTTTTTAAAAAATACATTATTTTGCGTCAAATATAACTCAGAAGTCTTTATTTGATGATACGACGACAATGCATAACATTAAACATTCAAAACCATGATATAATTGCTACAATTTGGCAATATTATAATAGTCAAAAAAAAACCTTGTATGAACCACTATCGTGAAGGGCTCTTTTTTATACTCGCGTGTTTGTTGAACTTGGCTGCGCGTCATTCAACGGACTTCATGTTTATACAAAAAGTCCTACTTTACAAACTTATATCATAAATGGCAACTTTTGCTCGGAGGATAAGTCTATAAGAATGATTTGTGCACACATGGTTGAAAAATAATGATTGGATGACTTGGCATCACATGAGAAACTGAGACTTAGTTGTCGGCAGATTGATTGCACTTTGCGGACCCTGACAGTGCTGCCGCTCGCTGTAGGTACTTGGCAGTTTCTGAAATTTTGCGCTAGTATTGGGTTGATTCTCGGAATTCGATCTTGAAGTGGCAATTTCGTACCGATTTCGAAATGTTTAATAAAAGAACAATGAAGATATACTTTATTGTCGAGGAATATCATTCTCATAAACAAAGCCTAATTGATACAAGGGTAAAAGTGTATAAGTATATAAAGGACGAAAGATAAAAATATCTCACTTGCAGTACAAACATCTCAAATATGTAATTCCATATACAGGGCTATTCAAATTCGTTTCTGTACATGGGGATCTCGTAAACGATAAGAGATAGAGTGTCGGTTGAATCGTGGCAAAGTTGCGTATTCTAGAGACATATTCAATGATGTGAAAGAATCGAATTTATCTATATTGGTTCTGAAGATATACAGGAAAAACCAAAAAATCCCAAATTAATTTTTGCCTGTGTCTTCTTTATTCGCAGACATATTGAAAATCTGTCCACATTTTGCTATTGGAACTTGTTGTGGGCTATTAGAATATATCCATGAATCTCATATACAGGGTGTCATCTGCCTTAGGCCACGCCATCTTTGAATTTTTAGATACGGACCTGTATTTTTTGTTGTAGTTTTTGGATCGTCGACGTTCACTTCATACTAAGGAATTGAATTAAATTTTATAATTCGGGATGTTTCGGTAAAATTTTATTATAATTGGGTGGATTATTCCTTTTTAAATTACGGCCCTGGAAATTGGTTGACTGAGTCAAATAAAAACACAATAGCAACTTTCACGTCTCCCCATGTACCATAGTGATTTTCGAAATAATTTTTTTCATTTTTAGGTACCAATTCATATTTCTTCACAGTTTCAATGCTCTTTGAGCGTTTTCTACAATGAACTTCGAATAGCAAAACCTTTTATGATAATCTGAAACATGTCTACAACAAAAATATATTATATGTATTTTGATAAGCTGAAAAAGAAATGATAGCAATAATTGCATCCGAAACGAACACTATACTTGTAATGGAAATTGAAATGAAGTAATTTATATACATAAAAAGATTAATGGTGCAATATTTTTGAACTCGTTTTTTCATATTATTTATTGCCCTTAGTACACTTCTTTGCTGCATTGTAGCAAAAGCGTTCAAAATCCTCAATCTCAAGTCTTCCACATTTTCTTGCACCATAAGTGATTCTTGGAGATAGAAAGATCATAACACCACATTTTCGCTAGTTACTATAATACTTACCTATTAGCTGCTAATGTCTTTAGTTACCATTTTCAGTACCGATGAAATCTCAGTAGACTATGAGAACAATTGAAGGGGCAAGTGAGAAAAGCAGTTACGTTACAAATATGAGTTTATGAGAAAAATAAGTTTTACTGAAATTAGCTGACATTTTTTAATGAAAGCTAGTTCATTAAATTGATTTGTGCAATTGTGAGGAATTGTTTTTGGATGTTTTTTTAAGATTTAGAGCGTTTTGGTACTATTTCATTTTTTGATAAAATTCTTAATTCATACGTACATAACCTCTTCTTCTATTTCCTGGCATGAAGGTAATTTGTTGAACAAAAAGTTAAAATAGTGTCAACTACTTTAATAACCGTAATCAACCAAAATTGCGATACATTCTCTAAGAATCTCACCAAAAATCATTTCAAAAACTAAAGATTCTTCTTAACTTAAAAAATATAGGAACGAATAAATGAAAAGAGTTCAAATAAATGATTGGATTCACTTAGTCCACCGTCTTTGTTGTTTGGTGGTTTCGAATTTTTCACCAATAATATTTTTATAAAATCTCGTGTTCTTTCAAGATAAAATCGAATATTTTGAATTTTTTTGATATCTGTAAGACGCGAATAGTTTTTTAGCGGGTTGTTTTTAAACAGTGAAACTGTTTCAAAGAGACTATACTCATCGTGTGATTATTTGCAGAGGTAGCTGTCAAACTGCTCAATACGTTTCCATTTCATACCATCCCTAAATGGATTTAACAGGAGTAGTGATACAACCCCATTACTAGCACACGCATGCGCATTGACGAAGCTCGCTGGGTTCACCGCGTGACGTTGGGTGTTGCCGAATTTAAAATTAAGGAGTAGAGATACGGAGGGTGGGACGTTGCCGGTTTTCAAATTCAATTATGGAAGAAAAAAGATATACACGGTGTAGCAACGTAACTTGATTGAAAAAACAGTTTGTCAAAAATCGTATTATATACAGGGTGTCTCAAAATACATCGGAAAAATGAATCATCACATCATTGGGGCATCGCATCATTGGGGCATGCAGGGATTCAGAAGTTTTCGCTTTACGTATACAGGGTGTGTCAAAATACATCATTTAAGAAAAAATAAAAATAAATGCAGGGTGTCTCATAAATGTGCATCGTGACGGGGTCCGTCATTTTTAAAGTGCGATACCAATTCGTTTTCAAGGAATACATCAGAGCCATCTGTCGTTCAATATATACATTAATGATATTTTGGATCTGTACGAATCATCAAAAAATAAGCACTTCCGGTTTCAAAAAATTAAGATAGAAGATAAGTAATAGTAAATTCGGATTACCCACATCGAAGAGAGTCCAAATCTGCAATAAAATGGCTACTTCCGGTCCAAACTGGAAATGACACTTCCGGTCGTCCAATTTTGATGATTTTGGTATCAATAGATTCGTTTGGATGTCAAGGAACATTTTTAGGCACTTTCCGAGGTCAAAAGGGCATGGGAGGCTATCTTCGTTATTAGTAAAGTTACAGAAACGTGCGGGTACTCTAAGAAGACATCTTTCATCGGAGATCAAGAAAATAATAGAATTTGCGTACGTCAACTGCCATAAGGGCCGTAAACCGCACATATTAATGCATTATGTGCTTATTGCTTAAATCTTAGAAGCTGATTCGTAAAAGTTTGTCATTTTTCGTTCAGAATGCCACTCAATATATGTGTCTTTGTTAAACATGGCAGCTATGAAAATTGGTATACCGGGTGAACCAACGCAACATTTAAGAGAAAAAACAAGGCTGATTGTCAAATGACATGAGACAGAAAGAAAAATAAAAGATGGCAGCTGTCAAATTTGGTATACAGGATGTCTCAAAATACATCGATTAAGAGGAAAAAAAAACATGGTGGCTGGTTGTCAACGTATATACAGGGTGTCCCAAAACGTTTGAGAGAAAAAACATGGTAAATCATTAAGAGAAAAAACATGGCTGCATGAGTGATGGAAGAACGCTTCAATGGGCATATAGAGATTCGAAACAACTACTTGCCCATGCAGAAATTGAATTACATCCGACATCTAAATGTGTAATAAGAGGACGTTTGGACCGTTCATTTGGGAAAAAAACATAGCGGAGTCTGATTGGTCAAAGCTCATTATAGTTGTACAGGGACGTCTCACAAATTTTTCCGTTTGGGTGAAAAATATATATGCAGGGTGATTCAAAATCCTCAGTCTTAAATGTTGAATGGGAGAATGGATCGACGAAAAACTTACCATTGCGGAAAAACATATACCGAGTATCGTTTAGAGTGAAAAAAAAAACATGCCCGCCATTTGACATCATCATAAAGGCATTATTTTTGGAAAATATGTTAATGCCATTGGGTAGTTGAAGTAATCAGCAATAGAATAGTATCTGAAGAGTACAGACAGAAAGTTGAGGATTCTTTCGTTCCAAAAAATAACTAAAATAACAAACGCTAAAATGTGTAAGAAATTTGACGAATTCAGCGGTTTTCACGTTCCAAAAAATGATTAAAATTACACAAGCGTTAAAAATTTACTTTTACATGTATTTCTTATGGAGAATTGACATTTCAGAATCGTTCAAAATTATCGTTTTCGCGTCCCAAAAAACAAGTAAAATTAGAAGCGTTGAAACACGTAAAAAATACAACGAAAACATGTGTTTTCATTTTCGAAAAAACATATAAAATTTCGTACGCCGAATTACATGAAATATGTAACGAAAACATGCGTTTTTGTGTTCCAAAAAACAACTAAAATTACGAACGCCAAAAATTTACTTTCATATGTATTTCTTATGGAGATTTGACATTTCAAAATCGTTTAAAATTATCGTTTTCGCGTTCCAAAAAACAACTAAAATTTGAAACGCTGAAACGCGTAAAAAATGCAACGAAAATAGACGTTTTCGCGTCCCAAAAAACAAGTAAAATTAGAAGCGTTAAAGCACGTAAAAAATGCAATGAAAATAAAAGTTTACGAGTCCCAAAAAATGATTAAAATTACAAGCGATAAAAATTTACTTTTACATTTATTTTTTATGGAGATTTGACATTTCAAAATTGTTCAAAATTATTGTTTTCGCGTCCCAAAAAACAAGTGAAATCAGAAGCGTTAAAACACGTAAAAATGCAACAAAAATAGACGTTTTCGCGTCCCAAAAAACGAGTAAAATTATAAGCGTTAAAACAAGTAAAAAATCCTATCAAAAACTACCAGTCATCACACTTATATAGTAAATTTTACTCAATTGCACTTAGCTTTAAGTATTTTGGTGGTTAGGAGGCTTCAACTACTTGCACTCAGTTCTGGACGTTTTGTAGTTATTATTAAAAATTACTATTTAGTTATCAGTTTGTATAGTAAATTTTCATAAAGTGAGGTTAGATAAATAAATCGAAAAAAAAAGGATGTTAGGTGTGGGATTCGAACCCACGCTCCCTTTCGGGAATCGCAACTTAGAGAAAACGCCACAACGCCTTAGACCGCTCGGCCAACCTAACTTATAAGCATACATAATGAAATGTTGGTATTGTAGGATAGGGTAAAAAATTCAAACATCGTGAATACAAAATTTATTAAGTATTTTAATTTCGGTAATATATCACATAGCCATTTGTAAATAATATCTACGTTTTGGAGGCTGCAATCGTAGATGGTGCGGCGATTGCGACGAATATATGCATACAAGGTGAGATGCCATCATTGTTGCTGAATGTGGGAACCATCCAAAACGTATTATCATAATCCTCCAAGTTCACAACTCGTGTAAGTAGGCCCAACTGGTGAAATTTGGCAGTAAGATAGTCACGTTTTTGAAGTGGGAAAAATCGACCATTTTTCTTCAATAGTTGATGTGTTGAGTGAAGGTTTTTTGTATACAAATTGATGAGAACGTCAATACACACAAAAAAATGTGACCAAAATAGACGTTCCTCACGCTCCAAAAAAAAAAAAAGAGTAAATTTAAAAAGCGTTTGAACTCGCAAAAATGTGAACAGAACATACGTTTTACGCGTTTCAGAAAAGATCAAAAATACGAACGTCAATTCACACAATAATGTTACAAAAATAGCCGTTTTCGCATTAATTATTATGACGAAAATTAAGGCAAAAAATATACACGTTTACATGTATTTCTTATGTAGATTTGACATTTCTAAATTGTTTAAAATGGACGTTTTTACACGCTACAAATAAGATAAACGTCAATTCACTCAAATAATATGACCAAAATATACGTTTACGTTCAAAATTGAAATTTTGAAAGCGTTATTCACGCAAAAATGAGTATCACTACATGTTGAGCTCACGTCGTGGACGTAAAGAAGGTAAGACCTTCGGTCGGTAGAGATTATTTCTATTGAACAATCCATAAAAAAGCATGAGTTTTCGTGATTTCGTGTATGGTGATAGTGGTCACAGAACGGATCTTAGAGGCACAAAACAAAACTCGATTATTACAACCGACGTACTACCCGTTGAGTTATTATCGCATTTCCTGTGAGCGAAAACCCAGAAATGAAAATGTTGTTCATAGTTATTTTGTGACCAGTACCGCCATCATTTTAAGTATGTGTAGTTTGTAATTTAATATAATATGGATTATGTTTGAAAGTACAGAGGATTTTAAGGTAAGTGGGTTTCAGTTAATCATGTAGCAACGTGTTCTAAAGATGACAATAATTAATCATTCAGTTCCAATTCAACATTGTGTTATGGTTGAAATGTACATATCAAAGTCGGAAGTGAGCTTCTGTTGGTGCGCACGTACACCAACAGAATCTCCTGGCGGCTGTCAAATTCGGTATACCGGGTGAACGAACGCAACATTTAAGAGAAAAAAACATGGCTGCCTGTCAAATGTCATGAAACAGAGAAATAACACAGCTTTTAAGAGGAAAAAAATATGGCTGCTGCTTGTCAAATGGCTGGTGGAAAATGAGGCCATGAAAAAACGTTTCATTGGGGGTATGGAGGATAAACATATAATATTGAAGTCGTTTTCAACCTCCATACCCCCAATGAAACGATTTTTCATTGCCTCATTCTCCACTAGACATTTGACAAGCAGTAGCCATATTTTTTTCCTCTTAAAAGCTGTGTTATTTCTCTGTTTCATGACATTTGACAGGCAGCCATGTTTTTTTCTCTTAAATGTTGCGTTCGTTCACCCGGTATACCGAATTTGACAGCCGCCAGGAGATTCTGTTGGTGTACGTGCGCACCAACAGAAGCTCACTTCCGACTTTGATATGTACATTTCAACCATAACACAATGTTGAATTGGAAGCGAATTTTCTTTCTGCCCATGAAATCTACTTACGGACAACTCTTACAATTCACTTCGGAATATTTCAAGTCATCTTGATACTTATTGAAGAAGATTCTCTCGTCGGTGATATATTTCTCACAAATTTGTCTACTAACACATATCAAATTTGGTGCCTTCGTCGATGAAATCTTGCTCATGAACCAACTCACTCCACTGAAACATATACCACAATGCTTGTTGAGTTGAAACAGAATAATCTTCCCAGCCGTGAAATCTCGAGATTACTTTCAAATTACGACACTTGAAAGAAATATTCACAATTATTCCAATATTTTTTACGTTAGTCTTCTTCACTCAAACATTCGATTTCTGTCTTTGTACGGTTGACAAACTCAAAGCCGTAACATCGGTGATAATGCAACTCTTGAATTTTGTTCCGAAGACTCATTATCGGAGTGGTGTATTTGAAAGAAATTTTTTTAGCACATTTCAACTATCCGTATTGTTTTGTCATGCACCTTTTTTCCCCCAAGGAATTTGTTGATATTGTTGTATGATGTGATCCCGCATTTCCTTCAAAGAGTTATTTCGGTTTGGCACATATTCATAACAAGTCTTTTTTTGGTCGATTTGACGATTCTGGAACTATTCTACTATCAACTTCATGTAAATTTCGTCTGAACTACCTAATTTTCTTAGATATTTCGTTATGCTGATCCTTGAATAACAAATTGTTACATGGTTCTTTTAGCTTGAATTCTAAAATCCTCATTGATATTTTGATATTTTTGATTTTGTTCCTGTAATTCACATGTTCGTTTTTGTAATGGTGGTGGGATAAGTTATCCGAGTTTTCCTACAGCTGTAAAGTGAATAAGTCGACTTGGTGCGTCCTGGCAAATAATAATAATTACAACCATTATCCACCCGCACAGGCTATGTCTTCGAGTGTTTTTGGAGGAATATTATTAAAACTCCAATTCGCTGTATAACTCTGTTTTTTCGATAGAAGGAATTACCTCTTCAGCTATTCAAACAGTGGACTTTTTGGCAATAGATAATTTTGAAGAGGAGACCAATTCTGAACTCCTTCTTCGATGATCACTATTGTTTAATTTTTTTGTCAATTCGAAGGAAAATATGTATTCACACGGGGCATGCGTAGTAGTGTTTTCAGTCAAGATATTTGTCATCAAAAATCATCTGAAACTATTTATTTGAGTGAGTTTGGTGAGTTTGTAAATGGTGCTTTGGCTATAAGCAATTTCAACAAAAATGATCTGAATATATTATTTCTTTTGGTGAAACTTTACATCTGAATCGATACATAGTTCAGTCGAAAATATTCCTCTCGATATTACCTCAAGTCTTTCTGCTCATTTCCACTGGGAAGCAATAACATACGATTCCCATGAAAATATTTAACATTTAAAGTAATTCCTTTCGTTGGTGATGTATTTCTCACATACTTTTATAGTACCAAACTGCACGAGCCTTTCGTTTGATGGAAACCAATCTGATGAATCTCCTAATCTTGTGTCAAAGTTGATGTCTTTGTCAGTGAAATTTTGCCCACAAACCAGCTCACTTAATTGGAACATAACACAACACAACACGTTAAATTTGGTGTCTGATTATGTAATGGTTCCTTGAGGAATACTCAAATCAGATCAAAAACGTTCAGAGGAATTTGAATGGAATTTATAGAAAAATGCCCAAGATGTCATTGGAAATAATGTGAATAAAGAATGGCAACGGAATTGATGTATTTTATAGAGGGATGATTTTTTTGGTCCCTCTAGAGATATCATCTCATAGGCAACCAACTACCACTTTCATATAGGAACGAGGATTATATACTCTTGCAACACGTTCGAAAAAACCCCAAAGCTATCGAATTTACAAAGTGGAGTTATGAACGAGATCTGCCATCACTGCAAAAAACTGGTGGATATTGAACGACTTTGATGGGTATCTTTCTAACAAACTTGCTTACTGAAATTTCTCTCCTCTATGATTTATTTCTCACAAACTCTTTTGCTAACACACTGCATGAGACCTATTTGATTGAAACCAAATCTAATGAATATCAACTTTGGTGTCTCATTTGTTTTTTATATGTTATTTTCTCTCGAGAAATACTGTGATTACGAAATGTCCATGAAACTGTTCCTTGAATGAATATTTTCCCATCGTTCCATGACTTTTTTTCACCTCAATTTTTCATTTTGAATCTCGTTGGCATTTTATTTTTCACGTTACCTTTTCGTTTCATTGCGATTCGTTTTATTCAACACGTCAAGTCAGACACATAGGTTATTAGTTGTTGTTCTCTATATTTCGTAGTATTATTATTATTTTCACGACGCGACGTTTCGTTCAATGCATTGATCTCTAAACCTGTCGAACGCGTAATTTATGCGCTTTCTCTATTTCTCATAATCACAATTATTTTTTTGATTTCATTAATTCATTTTCGCTTCCTTTCATTTTATATCGTTTTGTTCCTTTCAACGCGTCAAGCTTGATACCCGTCGGACGCTTACGGTATATGACGTCGACCGCATTTTTATTATCATTGTCATTATTTTCATAACTTTTTGTGTCGTTTCGTTTAATTCAAATCATCGAATTTGATACCTTTCATATTTATTTCAACCTCTACATTTATTACTATTATTATTATTATTTTCATAATTTCTTTGATTCATCCCATTTCATTTCGTTACTTCTGACGCGTTGAGCTTGAAATCTGCCGCAAGCATAATTTATTAACAGCCTTCTATACTGTATAATATGATGTCTTCTACATTTTTTATTATTATCATCATTATTTTCTTGATTTTTTGTGTCGTTTCATCGTTTCATCCAAATCGTTGAATTTGATCCCTTCCATACGTATATTTCAATGCGCTGACCTCTATATTTATTACTATTATTATTTTCATAATTTCGTTGATTCATCCCGTTTCATTTCATTTCTTCTGACGCGTCAAGCTTGAAATCTGCTGCAAACATAATTTATGTACAGTCGTCCATACTTTATATGACGTCATCTAATTTCTTTTATAATTATTACCACTATTTTCATGATATTTTTTGTTGTTTTCGTTTGATCCAAATCATCGAATTTGATTTTTTTATACGAATATTGTATCATGTCCCGATAAAGGTTTATTATCTGATTTGAAAGCTGTACTTTTGAGAGTGATTCCCATTCATGAATATATGTTTATATAAAAAATTATTGTAGATAAAATAATCAATTAACCAATAATGACGTCACCATGCCTCACAAATAAAACTTTTATGAAAATTTCACTCAATCACATTTCAGATAATTAAACACATATGGCGAAAATGTTATCTTATTTTGAAATTAGACTCTAATAATTTTTAAAAACCCCTATATTTAATAAAACTGACTATCTCAAAAAAATCATAATGGACCTATGTATCCAAAACGGACTTTATTCAAAATGAACATTGTGAAAATCGACAACACGAAATAAATTTTTGTAGATGCTAACTGAAGTAAAATGAATAATAATACTCATAATTTCCTGGATAAATTCAAGATATGAAATATAAACGCCTATCGCCCTAAACCACACAATGGTGATAACTTCAATGATAAAACACGATATTTGCTGAAATTATGTTTTCTCGACTGAATGATCAATTATTGTCATCTTTAGACTACGTTGCTACATGATTAACTGAAACCCACTTACCTCAAAATCCTCTGTACTTTCAAACATAATCCATATTATATTGAATTACAAACTACACATACTTAAACTGATGGCGGTACTGGTCACAAAATAACTATAGATAGCATTTTCATTTCTGGGTTTTCGCTAACAGGAAATGCGATAATAACTCAACGGGAAGTACATCGGTTGTAATAATCGAGTTTTGTTTTGTGCCTCTAAGATCCGTTCTGTGGCCACTATCACCATACACGAAATCACGAAAACTCATGCTTTTTTATGGATTATTCAATAGAAATAATCTCTACTGACCGAAGGTCTTACCTTTTTTACGTCCACAACGTAAGCTCAACATGTAGTGATACTCATTTTTGCGTGAATGGCGCTTTAAAAATTTCAATTTTGAACGTAAACGTATATTTTGGTCATATTATTTGAGTGAATTGACGTTTATCTTATTTGTAGCGTGTAAAACGTCCAACAATTTAGAAATGTCAAATCTACATAAGAAATACATGATAATTAATGCGAAAACGACTATTTCTGTAACATTATTGTGTGAATTGACGTTCGTAATTTTTATCTTCTCTGAAACGCGTAAAACGTATGTTCTGTTCACATTTTTGCGAGTTCAAACGCTTTTTAAATTTACTCTTTTTTTTGGAGCGTGAGGAACGTCTATTTTGGTCACCTTTTTTGTGTGTATTGACGTTCTCATCAATTTGTATACAAAAAACCTGCACTCAACACATCAACTATTGAAGAAAAATGGTCGATTTTTCCCACTTCAAAAACGTGACTATCTTACTGCCAAATTTCACCAGTTGGGCCTACTTACACGAGTTGTGAACTTGGAGGATTATGATAATACGTTTTGGATGGTTCCCACATTCAGCAACAATGATGGCATCTCACCTTGTATGCATATATTCGTCGCAATCGCCGCACCAACTACAATTGCAGCCTCCGATACGTAGATATTCTTTACAAATGGGTATGTGATATATTACCGAAATAAAAATACTCAATAAATTTTGTATTCACGATGTTTGAATTTTTCACCCTATCCTACAATACCAACATTTCATTATGTATGCTTATAAGAAAGGTTGGCCGAGCGGTCTAAGGCGTTGTGGCGTCGTCTCCAAGTTGCGATTCCCGAAAGGGAGCGTGGGTTCGGATCCCACACCTAACATCCTTTTTTTTTCGATTTATTTATCTAACCTCACTTTATGAAAATTTATTATACAAACTGATAACTAAATAGTAATTTTTAATAATAACTACAAAACGTCCAGAACTGAGTGCAAGTAGTTAAAGCCTCATAACCACCAAAATACTTGAAGCTAAGTGCAATTGAGTAAAATTTACTATATAAGTGTGATAACTGGTACTTTTTGATACGATTTTTTACTTGTTTTAGCGCTTATAATTTTACTCGTTTTCTGGGACGCGAAAACGTCTATTTTTGTTGCATTTTTACGTGTTTTAACGCTTCTAATTTCACTTGTTTTTTGTGACGCAAAAACAATAATTTTGAACAATTTTGAAATGTCAAATCTCCATAAAAAATACATGTAAAAGTAAATTTTTATCGCTTGTAATTTTAATCATTTTTTGGGACGCGTGAACTTCTATTTTCATTGCATTTTTTACGTGCTTTAACGCTTCTAATTTTACTTGTTTTTTGGGACGCGAAAACGTCTATTTTCGTTGCATTTTTTACGTGTTTTAACGCTTCTAATTTTACTTGATTTTTGGGACGCGAAAACGATAATTTTGAACGATTCTGAAATGTCAAATCTCCATAAGAAATACATGTAAAAGTAAATTTTTAACGCTTGTAATTTTAATCATTTTTTGGAACGTGAAAACCGCTGAATTCGTCAAATTTTTTACACATTTTAGCGTTTGTTATTTTAGTTATTTTTTGGAACGAAAGAATCCTCAACCTTCTGTCTGTACTCTTCAGATACCATTCTATTGGTGATTACTTCAACTACCCAATGTCACTAACATACTTTCCAAAAATAATGCCTTTATGATGATGTCAAATGGCGGGCATGTTTTTTTTTTCACTTCAAACGACTACGCATCTTTTTCTATTTCCAGTGATATTTTTTCGAAACACTGGGTATATGTTTTTCCGCAATGGTAAGTTTTTCGTCGATCCATTCTCCCATTTAACATTTAAGACTGAGGATTTTGAATCACCCTGTATATATATTTTTCACCCAAATGGAAAAATTTGTGAGATATCCCTGTACAACTATAATGAGCTTTGACCAATCGGACTCCGCTATGTTTTTTTCCCAAATGAACAGTCCAAACGTCCTCTTATTACACATTTAGATGTCGGATGTAATTCAATCTCTGCATGGGCAAGTAGTTGTTTCAAATCTCCATATGCCCATTGAAGCGTTCTTCCATCACTCATGCAGCCATGTTTTTTCTCTTAATGATTCACCATGTTTTTTCTCTCAAACGTTGTGGGACACCCTGTATATACGTTGACAATCAGCCACCATGTTTTCTTTCTCTTAAACGATGTATTTTGAGACATCCTGTATACCAAATTTGACAGCTGCCATCTTTTTTTTTCTCTGTCTCATGTCATTTGACAATCAGCCTTGTTTTTTTCTCTTAAATGTTGCGTTGGTTCACCCGGTATACCAATTTTCATAGCTGCCATGTTTAACAACACATATATTGAGTGGCATTCTGAACGAAAAATGACAAACTTTTACGAATCAGCTTCTAAGATTTAAGCAATAAGTACATAACGCATTAATATGTGCGGTTTACGGCCCTAATGGCAGTTGACGTACGCAAATTCTATTATTTTCTTGATCTCCGATGAAAGTTGTCTTCTTAGAGTACCCGCACGTTTCTGTAACTTTACTAATAACGAAGATAGCCTCCTATGCCCTTTTGACCTCGGAAAATGCTTAAAAATGTTTCTTGATATCCAAACGAATCTAATGATACCAAAATCATCAAAATCGGACGACCGGAAGTACAATTTCCGGTTTGGACCGGAAGTAGCCATTTTATTGCAGATTTGGACTCTCCTCGATGTGGGTAATCCGAATTTACTATTACTTTTCTTCTATCTCAATTTTTTTAAACCGGAAGTGCTTATTTTTTGATGATTCGTACAGGTCCAAAATATCATTAATGTATATATTGAACGACAGATGGCTCTGATGTATTCCTTGAAAACGAATTGATATCGCACTTCAAAAATGACGGACCCCGTCACGATGCACATTTATGAGACACCCTGTATATATTTTTTGTCTCAACTGGCACGTTGGTACACCTGGTATATTTTTTTTTCTTAAATGATGTATTTTGACACACCCTGTATATGTAAAAGGAAAACTTCTGAATCCCTGCATGCCCCAATGATGCGATGCCCAATGATGTGATGATTCATTTTTCCGATGTATTTTGAGACACCCTCTATATAATACGATTTTTGACAAACTGTTTTTTCTGTCATGTTACGTTGCTACACCGTGTATATCTTTTTTCTTCCATAATTAAATTTAAAAACCGGCAACGTCCCACCCTCCGTAACTCTACTTCTTAATTTTAAATCCGGCAACACCCAACGTCACGCGGTGAACCCAGCGAGCTTCGTCAATGCGCATGCGTGTGCTAGTAATGGGGTTGTATTACTACTAACAGGTTTTTTTCTTTTATTTACCAGCCCCTTTAATTTGGTAAACTATCCAAATCACGAAAGTATTGCTCCATATTGATAACAACGGACAGTTTCATGCATGCAGATTTAATTATTCGTGTACTGATTAGGAGTGAGTATATTATGTCTTCTGAGAACTTTTCCAATCCGGCGAAAATCTGTCGGAGTCTAAATAGGTGTGGACAACTTCGAAGAATTTAGTTCTTGTTTTGACCTGAGCAGGAGTAAGATACTGTCAGTTTTATCTATGTTTTCGCATTCTGCGCAAAATTCCATGAGATGCTTTAAACTTCTGCACTACCCCTACAGGCATCATCGTCAGTATAGATTTGCATTACCGATTGGTGTCCCTCAGTATTGATGCAGTGGATGATCAAATTATAAAACCAGATTTCTTTTTTGTACAAATCCTTTGAAGTAGTGATTTTTGGCAAAGGCATGGTCTGCTACAGATCAACCGTTATGTAGCATTCATTAATTTTTAAATAATAATGTAATGTGACTAGGAAATATTTTTGTGTTCTTTGCAGTGCACTTTCGCAGTGACATGTACTGACTGGCCCCTCACACATAAAAATGTTTTTTGAAGTCGTTATTACGCAGTCGCGCTGCCCACTTTGCACAGAGCTCTAAAACGTATTATTGCATGTGCAGAGGAAGAAGGGGTTATGGGCACATAGCTCCTTCTTCCATAGCGTCCTTTATATTTAATATAACATAGTTCCTTCTACCACTCTGTATCTGCTGTAGCATGTAAATTTTCGATACTTCATTTTGTTAATTTTTTATAAAGCTTTAAAGCAATGTAGACTTCACCATGTGGTGACCTACTTTCAATGAGCCTTAACAAAACATACGTATATGTTCCTAGTTGGTTGTCTAACGTCATTCATAGAAACCTTATCAACATACCCATGGTAATTTCCATTCAAAACCACATTTAATGATCAATTCACACTTTACAAGTTGTCACTACGAGGAGAATAATTAAGTTCTGGATGCACCATCAGAATAAATCATTACTTTTCGAATTGTTCTCATTGAAACTGGATAGGTTGTGGTCCTGTCTAGCTTTCCAAGTAGTGCTTGTATTTCTGCTTACTAGAAAAGTGTGATCTGTTTTACGTTCTGCAAGTGTTGTTCTAAAAATTATTAAAGGTGAATAGGGAATTTCTTCGAATGAAAATATATCCTACTCACTTTGACATCCAATGTTGTCTTCGAACTAGTGCTTCGTATGTATGTCTGAGTTCTGGTTATTGAGAAGGTTCATAAGGAGTGTCTTCGAATTATTGTCTTTGTTTTAATCTTTATGGTTTAAAGTGATTATAAACTAAATGTTCTGATTGTTTTCATGTTTACGTTTATTTTCTATTTGTCAGCTGTCCGATGATATTTCAACTGTCAGCTGTCAACTGTCATGTTAAAATATCAGTGTAGCCAACTTAGCTTTTGGGGTTTCTGATCAGAGACAAACAAACACACTATTATTTTTATGCTGGTCAGATTGGTCGGTTAAGCATGGAACATGCAAATATCGAAATAACTGAATGTTGGTAACATAACTTCCTGGATGGAAAAATCTTCAAGAGGGATATCGTTTCCGAGTAGAATTGGTAAAAGCTACAGGTGTCTAGCCATACAGGGGTTCCTGGTTTTGTTCAGCTGACGAATCCTGAATTTGTTAAGTGATCCTTTGGGGATATTCCATTCTACTCATCTCACTATCAACTCCAAAGACCTGGCTCTTAATAATTGCCTATCTTGGAACAATTTGGCGTTTGAAAACTTTGTACCACGCCGACATTTTTTTAGAAGATGAAACCCTTCACGGAAGGTGAGTTTTCCAACTTTTCTTTTCATCGTTTCCATGCTAACGACTGTTTAGAACGGCTATCTACTAAAAAACATTTATAGGGTTGTTGTTGTACCCGGAGGAATTTGACCCAGAGAATTGTCACGTTTCCTTACCTGGTTGGGTATCTCCCAAGCTTTGGTTGAGCCCCACGTCCTCCTGTTGGATATTTATGGTATTATGGCTCCAGTATAGCTGATTTGCCGAAGTATAGAATGTCTGGTTTTGCTTGATGAACTGTTGAATTGCTGTCAAATGTGATGAGGCCTTCTTCATTGATAGTCTTCGTAGACTCCATTCCTTCATCACTCCAGTCCTGGTTGGCCTAGGATCTAGTCCAAAAATCTTCACGTTGGTGTCACCAGAGGAACAGGTTTCACTTTCTAATTTTTTATATTGTATGAAATCCTACAATTTCAATTTTATTATTTATTATTATTCAATATTGATATTATCTCCGGTTGAACTTTAAATCTTTCAACGACTATCTGTAAACCACCACATAGTCCTATGCGCTGGGAAAATTGATTTCCTAATCAAATCTTACAATTTTAACCTCAGATTCAACAGATACCAAATATTGAATATTATTAGAATCAGTCTTATTTTTGAGAAACTGTTACTCTGACCACTGAAGATCAATTCATATTAAATGTTTGTGTGTTTATTTATGTTTTATTTATTTATTGATTAACACTTTTCAATTTGACAACATCGTATGGTAAAGTCTCTTATAGTTTTGGATATAACATCTAATTGTCTTTATTCGGTTGCACAACTTCCCGAGTAAGTACTCTTTGACATAGACATTAAAAGTTGCTGTGGCGCCCCCTCTTATTTTTGTGACCATTCTGTTACTGTTCAATGATATAATTATGTTATAAAGTATAAACGAACCCATAGTGCCTACCGACGAAGAGCTGCCGTCTGCATTGCTCCCTTTTATTTAAATTTAAAGAAAAGAGGGTTGCACTGCTTGGATATAAACAATAGAAGAAAATCCTGACGGGACAAGTAACATAAGCACATATCACCTTTTTTTATGACAGAATCGAATATTTTCAGAAAATGTTACTTGACCCCTTATTTCGCTTGCCCCTTCAATTGTCGATAATATTTTGACATTTGTCATATTTGTTGTATATCTTTGAGTTTAATGTTGTAAAAATGATGTTTTCCGCTGAAGAAAAACAAGACATGTTGAAAATTTATTATGAAAACCATAGAAAGTTATGCTACAGCCCAACGGTATATGGAAATTTATCCCGAAAGGCGTTACCGTATGAATAAGCCTCGCCAAATTTTAGATTAATGAAAATTTATCGAAATCATCGGACAAATTGCATATGAATTGAATTTGCCACAAACGACAGTTTGGGGCACTCTCAGGAAGCATAATTTTAAATGTTACAAAATTAAAATTGTTTTATGAATAATTATATCCAGGAGATCCCGAAATAAGAAGAAATTTCTGCAACTGGTTGCGTAGACAAATCGTAAGAGATGGGAAATTTTTGAATATCATCATTTGGACCGATGAGAGTCGTTTCACAAATAATCTGGTCTCAGAAAATAATTTCAGAGAAATTCGTCCTCAAGTCCTGTTGTATAGGATATCAGCAATGAGCAGTCCCCCCGACATCTTATTCCTAAAGTCCTCAAGTGCGATTTGAATTTAATGTATGGGCAGGAATTTTTGATAATAAAATTCTTGGGCCATATATTTTCCAGGAGACATTGAATGGCGAAAGTTATTTGCAATTGTGAAGGACCACCTTCACTGAATACCTGGAAGATATTCTAATAAAATAGGTAGGTTGAATGGAATCTGGTTTCAACATGATGGAGCTCGTCCTCATTGTACAAGAGAGGTTGATCAGTATCTGAATACCACATTCAACAACAGATGGATGGCAAATGATGGGCAAATAAGATGACCTGCAAGATCACTAGATTTTACTATTTTGGACTATTTTCTATAGGGGACATTGAAAAGTAGGATTTACGCTGGCGGAGAGATAAAAATGTGGATGACTTGAGATTGAGGATTTTGAATGCTTTCCCAACAATGCAGCAACAAAGAGTATTGAGGGTAATAAATAATATGGAAAAACAAGTTAAAAAATGTATTGAAATAAAAGGGGCATTTATTGCGCCAATATTTTTTTTTGTATATAAATTATTTCATTTCAATTTTCATTACAATTATAGTATTCGTTTCATCTGTAATTATTGCTATCATTTCTTTTTCAGCCTATCAAAATACATATGATCTATTTTTGGTGAAGATATCTTTCAGATAATCATAAAAGGTTTTGCTATTCGAAGGTCATTGTAGAAAACGCTCAAAGAGCATTTGAAATGTGAAAAATTATGAATTGGTACCTAAAAATGAAAAAAAAAACTCTCGGAAAATACTATGGTATATGGAGAAACGTGAAAGTTGCGATTGTGTTTTTATTTACCTCAGTTTACCAATTTCCAGGGCCGTGATTTAAAAGGGAATAATTCACCCAATTATAATAAAATATTACCGAAACATCCAGAAATATAAAATAAAATTTAATTTCTCGGTATGAAGTGAACGTCGGCGATCCAAAACTGCAACAAAAAATACAGGTCTGTATTTAAAAATTCAAAGATGGGGGAGGCCCAAGTCAGATGACACCCTGTATAAAAGATTCATGGACATATTCTGATAGCCCACATCAAGTGCCGCAAAATGTGGACAGATTTTTAATTTGTCTGCGAATAAAGAAGATACAGGCAAAAAAATAATTTGGGATATTTTGGTTTTTTCTGTATATCTCCAGAACCAAAAAAGATAAATTCGTTTTTTATACATCATTAAATAGGCTTCCAAAATACGCAACTTCGCCACGATTCAACCGACTCTCTATCTCTTATCGATTACGAGAGCCCCATGTACAGAAACGAATTTGAATAGCCCTGTATAAAATAACTAATATAGTAATCAAAAATTAAAAATATCTAAGGTGTTGTACATAATTCTGGATAAAATTTTTTTTAATCCTGCGTTTGAGAGTAATTAGAAATTGTTGCAAGATTTCCTGACATTTGATCATTTACGACATTTATTTGATAAAGGTACATACGTTCAGTTTTCAACTATAAATAACTTGGAAAATTGTTACCAGGCTGAAATATTGAAGAAACATGTGAATTAGTGTTATTAGAGAAAAAAGTTGCGGGTGTGTGTTATGTTTTTCTCTTATGATTTTTTTTGCATGATTAACCTGATCTTTATGAGAAAACATTCGATATTTCAAATCAGGTTCTTCCTCGCATGCCAATTCTATGGCATCCTTGAGCTCATCAAAACCAGATGCCTTTATGATTAATTTGATGGGGTCTCTCAACCCCCCAACAAAAGCTTTCAAAGCAGATTTAGCATTTAAATTTTGAATTGTAGGAGCAGCCTCATTGCCTTCACTGGCTATGAAGACATCTGTTAGATCTAAAGAAAGTCTTTCGATTAGGTTTGCTAAATCTCTCACACCTTCAGATGAAATTTTCCTTGCGTTCAATAATTTCGTTTGAAGCTGACCAATAGTACGTTTTTCTAATTATTGATTTTTTTTATTTGATGGAATCATTTACCTGTCCAGAAAGTTTACAGCTAATTATGTTCAATAATTGAATTATTTCTTTCATTGTTCTTGCTGGGTACTTCTCTTGCAATACGATCGGAAATGATTATTGTCAAACCTTCGACAGCTTCGAATATGTCTTCGGAATCTACACTAATTCACTACATAATCCAATATCATCGCACGCCTCCAAAGATCCCACACCGCTGCCACCAAAATTTGTTGGGATGTTTGGATTGAAACAACGAGTTGCTTAGCGTACTTTATTCTGGAGATCACCTCCGACTTTCAACCGTCTTTCAACAAGTTCAAAAACGTAATCCTCCACAAATTCAATCAACAAACACAAATCAACACTGTCCTCATTTCGAAGTTCGTTGACATCCCCCAATTAAACAGAGAATCGATTAACGTGCAAAAAAGTTGATCAATTCCATGGCAACGAACCTCGCAAACAAGAGCATGTTTGTCAAGTAATTATTGCAACTGATGCTAAATATGTACCTACATATGAAATTTTAAACAATATTACACGTACTTTGAAATAGTTCTGAATTGATCAGTATTTGGTGTCATATTTATATTCATGCAATTATTATGAATTGGTATATTTGAGAGCTAACATAACAAGTCAGAGATTCATCATCAACACTGTTTATTTTACCAAGTCAACTCCATGACAACGTAAGGCTACATATTATAGTACAGTGTGATTAAACAATGTTAGATATGAATCATATCACATCCCACTTATTTCAAAGAGTGTACACATCATCTCAAAGATCTAGGCCTTGAAGGGGGTTTCACCAAACGTCCAAATGAAGTAACTTTATCTTTAGATACAATTCTGTCCTCTATGCCTATATTATCAGAACTAGAGGTGGTAAAATGAATTACTTAATTAGAATCACTTTTCAGTTGTGAATCAACTCCATTTGAAGCATCAAAAAATAGTTGTTTTCCAGTATCACTAATTTCACTACAAGTATCATTACTTTCTGATTCAATAAATATTTTTCTATTTCTCATCTCCTTTCCTTCGATATGAATGTCAGGGGTCGAAATTAAAGAACAGTCTGAATAATAATTTACTTGATCACTTTTATTAAATATTATAAATTCTCTATTTCTCAACAAAATTGAACCGTTATTCATTTTTAATTTTCCCTGAGTTATCCTAAGTACCTATAACAAACTGAGTTGGGTTTCAGTTTAACATAAACTTTATTTCCTGATTCAAAATGCTCTAATGTTTTCACACCTGAATTGAAATATTTCTTGTTCATAGTTTGTATGTCATTTAAAAATTTACCATATTTTGTGATATCTATAGTTTTCGGACAAAATGAGCTACTTTCAGATGGTAAAGTAAATCTTAATTAACGAGACATCAAAATTTCAGCAGGATAGTATTTTTTGTCAATTTTCATATTTCTGAATAAAAGCAATGCCATGTAAATGTCTTCATTATCATCGAGAGTTTTATTGAAAATATTTTTGGCAGTTTGAATAGCTCTTTCTGCCATTCCATTCGATTGAGCATACGTGGCTGAAGTTACTATAGTTGTCGTAAAACATATAAGATAAAGAAAAAAAGGCGCAAAAAATGGTCTTATCTTGTTCATCTCTGCCTGGAAAGGGCCACATAATATTGGGGGCAAGTGGTGCAAGAGTTTGAAATAGCTAGTGCATTATAGGTAAATTCACCATGGATAAATAATTTTTCAATTGCATCAAATTTATTATTGAGAGAGGATTTATTAATTCTTTTTGTTTAGAATAACGAGTATACTAGAGATCGATACTAAGTACAAAGAAACAATTTAAAAAATATATGCAGTATAATGATTCCATTTATCATTCATTAAAAAGTTATTCAACAAAAAGAATAACAAATGAAAAAATTTACAACATTCTCGTATATACACAGTTTTCATTCAGTACTGATTTCTTCCCGACTAAACATCTGGATTGTCAGGAATTCAGATGTTTTTGTTCAGATAATTTAAAAATAATCTAGAGAAGGTAATTCCCAAATAAGAGCATATACCAACATGGTTTTCCATGAAAATAAATTCAACTTTCCAATTAATCGCCCTGTGTTTTATTTATAAGAACTCTCTGTAATCCTATATTTTCAGATCGGATAATGCGTTGCCACGTTATCAATATTTATATAGATTTTGTTGCGAAAAATTACTTCACTTTGAACTGGAATAATACTTTCGCGGTTGAAGATTTTCTAATAGATGATTTGCACCTTGTGTGAATTTTTCTGATGGAAGCTCTCAGTATGGTATGTCAATGATTAATTGTGCTAAAATTAAAAAATCATATGTATCATATGGGTGTCTTGAACGGAATTTTCATCCGACACAATTACATTAAGTTTTGGTGCCGAATATTGTTTTTTCGTTTTTCATCGGTGATTTCTATCGAGTTTTAGTGCAATCATATTTAAAGGGCCTAGTGGAAAAACGATGAGGTTCCATATTTTCCGAAATCGACATTTTAGCGGCATCTGTTAGCTTATAGCTCGAAGTATCAACATACCAAACCTTAAGTACTGGGGACAAACAATGACATTCCATAAAAAACTGCGGTCGAAAGTAGGCAGCACGGTGTAAAAACGATGACACTCCCTTATTAGATTTCACTTTTCTCAACTTTTTAAAAAGTGGAACCTCATCGTTTTTTCACTGGATTCATTTATTTCTTGCATAAAATTGAATGTTCTCTCACATCTTAAAATCAAATTTGGGAATATAATCAATATATAGGACACTGGCATTCTGTTTCGTAAAATCATATTTTTATTCATCTGCTCTTGGGTATTTTGTGATCCTCCACTAATAAAAGTAAATTCAATATTAATTTTCATTTTTAACGCCCTGCATTTCGAAAATCGTTGTCTTTTACATGTTCACCTATAGACATTAGTTTCCTTGCAATGTGAGAAATTAACGAACGGACCGGTCCACATTAGGAATCATCCTGTATAAGCAAATATTGTGCTAGTCCTCACATTTGCTTCAATAAAATTGAGCAAGTTATCAATTAAAAAGTATATATTTCTGCCAAAAATGCATAGTACCTACCTCGCCATACACACCTCAATGGTAGTCACATGAGAATATTGGCTAAATTCAGTGCGAGTCAATATCAATACTTACAAAAGTTCAGGAAATTACCAGGAAATTAATTCCTATTTTGTCAATAACCAAACAGTTTTTTAGACAAAAATTGCAATAAATCAATAAATAAAATTATTGACATCTCTACATTCGTTCAAATTATTCCACCTATCGCCCCCACGTAACACTTGGTGCGGAAGATGTGAAGGCCCGCACAGCAATTAGGTATGTTTTTTTCCATGCAGGGTCGGGCGTAGTTATAATAGAAATCACAGCTGTATGCGGTACGCGCAGCCATTAGCAAATTAGATTTCGACGGGGCAGTTGTTTACCTAATCTAAGGATACTAATAATAATAAAAATGGATTATTCTGAATACAAAAGTTAGTGCTTTTGTTAAATTAACTTGATTAATCTGCACGCATCACAATATTTAGTGGCATATGTACTAGTCCGACCCTGGTCGGCGGCAGGGGAATCAATTTCGTGCTAATCGACCATTTTTTGCGCATTTTTTTATTTATCTCATATGTTTGACTACAACTATCCATGGCGAACTCCCAATTTATAGCAAATCTTCTGAATTGATATGAATTGAATTGAGGGCCCTCGTCGGTTACAACTGTGACTGGTATACCATGTCTAACAAATTTGCTCTTGAGAAATTGAATTATACAATGGCTAATAGTATCGTAATCAATGATTACAGATACTTTTCCCTGTACTTCAAAGAGATCACAGCTACTTTGTTCTATGGTAAGTTGGGAATATAATGATCGATCAAAGGCTGTGCTGGTTGTGACTTTGAGCATTTCATACATAATTCACAATTTGAATTTTTTTTGTTTTATATCGTTGATTATTCATGGCAAGAAAATTGATTATTGAGCTAAATTCAACGATTTGTTTATGCCTATGTGAATATAATGAACCCTATCAAACATTTCTTTTCCCAAAAGTTTTAGAATCACAAGTGCATTACCCTTGTAAATCACATTCACATATATTTTCAATCGATCGTCGAGATTTTTATTATTTTCAGGCAATTGTAACGTTTCATTTTCAACGTTACGAATTTACATCTAATTTCTAGCTTTGCCCCACTCACTCCTATATAGATTTAGCTGTAGACGCGCAGGTTAATTTCTCGGAGCCCTGGGTAGTTTTCGCTGTCGAAGAATTCTTACTAACACCATCCTACACCGTCAAGGTTACGAGTGGTGGACTATTATCCGTGAGTTATCTGTTGTTATGATAACTATCACATCGTTTGACTTGGTTTGTGCTGGTATTGTTTTAGATCTGTTTTGTGTAATTTAGTATTGTCTGTCGTCGAATTTAATTGTTACAGGGTCCACAGAGTAAGTGTAGAAAAACGTACTAAAACGTACTTCGGTAGAGTGTTTAGAGTCGGTACGTTGGCTACACTGTATTTTGAAGTCACCAATGGAATTGGTAGTGGGACTTCCGTGTTAGAGCAATCTGTCTGAAGCTGTCGTGTTAGTAGGACTGAATGAAAAAGTTATTGTGAAGAGCCGTAGGTTCTTGCATTCAAGTAAAATATCTGAGGATATCTAGTGACCTTTGTGTCATCCCATGTCGGGGATTCTTGATCTTGTTGCTGTATGGTAGTTTTGGGAAGCGTTGTGGTTTTTGGCAGCGTCGTTGGATTTGGAGCGCTCTTCTGGAACCTTGCTGGTTTTTTCTGAAGATAACCTTCTCAAACCCCTTGAGGGGATCACCATCACATAACTCATCCCGTCGTCCTATAACTGTTGTATTTTGTGTGGAACCCTTGTTAACAAGGGTTTTAGTCCGAGGCCAAGTTCTTGTCCGAGGCCGAGTTTTTGTCCGAGACCAAGTTTTTGTCGGAGACCTACGTTCCTGTTGGAGGCCCAAGTTTTTTGGTCGAGTCCTACGTTGCTGCTGGAGTTCTACGTTTCTGTTCGAAGCCCAAGTTTTCTTATGGGATGCCTACATGTCGAGATAGAGGCTCATATTCTTGTTGAACCGGTAGTACGTTGAGAAACTATTTTGGAGTCCTATCAGACTCATCTGGAAGCTGTAAGTAGCTGCTAGAGACTGCAAGTCCAGAGATTTCCTGTTCCAGAGTCCTGTCGGATGAATAAAGTCCATATGCCAACAGATAAGTGGTTGAAAACTGTGTGAAATATCTTTATTATTTTATTTACTAGTCAAATATTATTTTGAAGGGTTGAAACCCTTAGAACTTTCGTAAAGTTATATTTTAAAAAGGTAAATAACATACTGGTATTCATAGGTACTTTTTATTGTAAAATATCTGCGGAAAGCCCATATCACCATATACAAGCGCACGATTTGCACATAATAAACCTCTGCAAATGGATCCATTCGCCGATGTCCCTTTATAATTTGGTCATCTTCAGAGGGTACACTTTCCGTACGGTATAAATATTTACTCACTCACCAGGAATTTATTTTTGTGTTCATGAAACTATTTTAAGCATTCCGTTTCATAGTTATACCTTGGATACCGAAAATAATAATAATACATGAATTTATCGTAATTGCCAAACACAAACATTGTCAATTTATTTCATCATATACATTACCGTTGGCACAACAATTTTTTTTTAACCATATAACTTTCCATAAATGTACAGGGTGTGTTTTGTTCCAAAATTTTAAATATACAGGGTTATAGTTTTGGGAATTGGTCTTTCCTTTTTCCGATTTCCTAGTTCTTTAGGAGGAAGCCAGTTTCGAACCTGCTGTAGAAGGGAACTAGGTGGTGCCCACAATTATTTTTTTACAGGTAGGGTGAATTTGTTTTTTCTATTAGTCACCTAAACGCTCACCTGTAGTTTTACCCACGACCATCTCCACTTCGAGCGTAGCCGCGAGCATGCAGGGATTTTTGAGCGTCGATCCCCGAGACAAACCTTTGTAAACGAACCAGTTGGGGACATATTACTGAGTAAGGAGTATATGTCAATTATATAATCAGTGTCACAAAAGGCTCGTTACAAAATGGCGCACAACGTGTAGGGCCAGTGTCCAGTGATACGAGGTAGGTCACAACGTGTGAGAACTGTGTTTGACACCCAGAAGTACATTTTTTGGTTTTGGTATTTTGAATTTTTAGAAACTGTGAATAGTGTTGTTGTCACGTTTTCTGAAGTGGTTGTTGATTTATAGTTTTTATTGCCATTGAGAATATCGTGCCTGAGTATATATACGAGGTGTTGTGTTATGTAGTGATTAATGAATTTGGTATAAATAGATTTTGTGTTTAAAATTGGATGTTTCTGTGAAATCTGGACAAACGCAGAAGAGAATAAAAAAAAATGGTGAAAGATTTTTTGGAAGATTTTTTGGAAAAAATTTTGGAGCTTTCGGAGGACGTTGGAACGTTGAAATGTGAAGAACAATCTTGGACGGAATATTTTGTCGAAGCAGGACTTGGACAATTTTCTTCAGTAGGCGAAGATTTTTTTGAATTTTTTAATATAGGTTGAATTTTTTTGAACTTCACTTCTGAAGACTTGTAATTGTTTTTGAACTTTGTTGAATATTGTATTTGTGAATCGTGTATAGTGAACAAAGAATATTTTTATTTGAGACAGACTTTTCTTTGATTGTCCTGAAATAAAATACACTGAACCTGAGTTTTACTTTTGATATTTGAAATTTATTGTACCGATACTGTATTTGTTAAACTTTGTCGTTGATTATTTTTATTTACTTTATTCATCATGCCTGGTAAGTTGGTTATTAAATATTTGAAAAAAAATGAATTGGAATATGAACTTAGAATTCGAGGAGTCGGAACAGGAACCGTAGATGACATGCGCAGTAGTCTAGCTGCTACTCTTCGTAGTGAGGCTGCAAATCAGAGTTTTTCGTATCCAGCATACCCATTCACGTTTGAGGAAGATAGAGTGGCAGTTGAAACTAAATTAGGTGAATTAGATGCAGCTTTGAAAAATTTTACAGGAAATCCAGGAGGAGCTGAAGCCGTTAGATGGCAGACACAGACTAATCATTTGTTAGGTGGAATTGATCGTATGATACCTACTGGTGTTGAGGTTGTTGATCAGCAGAATGCTAAATCAGGTTTGTTGGCTAGGATTTTGACTCTTTCAGACCAGCTACACCAGAAACTGTACCCAGAACCAGTTGATCCAATACCACCAGCGTTGACGGTTCTCTCTGGTCTGAACCAAACTTTTCAAGCAGGCTTAGGTCAGGTGCATACGTCGTCCCCTGTTCCTTTGGGTTTAGTTAACACTACTGTTGCAGCTGCCAGTTCATCGCAAATGATACCACCCTACAAGTGGGGTATTGAAAAATTTATAGGTTCACCTAGATCCATCTCTGTTTCCGCATTCTTCGAAATGGTTGAAGAACTTAGAATAGCTCGCCATGTTCCCGAAGATGTTTTATCAGAGTCCGGTATTGATTTATTTTCAGAAAAGGCTTACCAATTCTATTAGGATGTTCGTGTTAGAGTTTTTAGTTGGCGTGAGATGGTAGAAGAATTCAGAAGGGAATATCTGTCTGCTCATCATGGAGAAGCAATTTTTGAGGAACTTCGTCATAGAACTCAACATCCTTCAGAATCGATTGGTGTTTATTTAGCTATCATGAATAGTTACTTCAACAGACTGAGATGTCATATTTCAGAGGATACCAAAATGATGATTACTTTGAAGAATTTGCATCCTTCTTATCAAGATAGGTTACGGGATCCCTTACCAACAACTTTAAAGGATCTTAGAGTTGTTTGTCGACGTATGGAAGAGAGACGAGATAGTATTCGGAATTATGTGGAGCCGAATGCTAGGAGATCCAATGTTCTGGAAAAGGACTCGGCATACATTGAGGTTGATAGTGTTGAGAATAGGAGTGTTGCGGCCTCGACTTCGTCTTCCGGTAGAGTAGATAATACTTGGCGACACAACTCTAACAATGGACGTTTTGGTCAGTCGAATTCAAGAAACAATCCCTCTGGTGACTCGAATCGGAACTCACTCTGTTATAGGTGTGAGCAATCCGGCCATAGAGCGATTGGTTGTTTAGCTCCTAAAGGTATGCATTGTTTCAAATGTAAAAAGGAAGGTTTTACAACTAGGAACTGTCCTGATTGTAATAACCAGGGAAACGGCAGACAGCGCACTTAAGTGGTCGAAATAGTGTTGCTGTAGAGTGTTCGACCAAGGTTCAGTCAATACTTGATTTTATTTTAGATCATGCTGTAAATGATGAGAGACCATATTTGAAAGTTAGAATTTTAGGTACTGAAGTATTAGGTTTGTTAGATTCTGGCGCATCTCGAACTATTGTTGGTAGTTGTGGTGCAAAGTTACTCGAGAACTTAGGTTTAGTGGTAGATACTTCGAAGAAGTCTGTGTGTCGTGTTGCGAGTGGTCAAACTTGTGATGTTTTAGGAGAATGTATGGTACCTTTTCTTGTTAGAGATCGTTTAAGAGTGGTGTCCGTTTTAGTTGTTCTTGGGTTACCACATACCCTTATTTTAGGATCAGATTTTTGGAGAATCATGGGAATTGTCCCTGACTTAAGACATAATGAATGGCATTTTTCTGAGTTACCCGTAACAATTGGAACTGTAGATCATCTTCAGAGTCAGACTGTGCTGACAGATCTACAGAAGGTGCAGCTAGAAGCTGTAATCACGAGGAATAGGGAACTCATGGGATTTTCGTTGGGATGTACTACTGTCGCTGAGCATGTTATAAACTGTACAGCCGCACCCATCAAACAGAGATATTATCCGGTGTCGCCAGTAATGCAATCCCACATTGATAAAGAATTAGACGAGATGTTGTCTTTGGGAGTTATCGAAAGGTCTAGTGGTCCTTGGTCTTCGCCGATCTTGTTGGTCAGAAAGAAAGACAATTCGTTCAGATTCTGTGTTGACTTTCGAAAGTTGAACGCTGTGACAGAAAGGGATAGTTACCCCCTTCCCTATATCTCTAGTATTCTGGATAAATTGAAGAACGCTCATTATTTATCGACTTTGGACATTAAGTCTGCGTATTGGCAAGTACCTGTTGCTGAGTCATCACGACCTTTCACGGCTTTCACAGTACCTGGTAGAGGACTCTTCCAGTTCTGTAGACTTCCATTTGGATTGCACAATAGCCCAGCAACGTGGCAACGTCTTATCGATCAGGTCCTAGGTCCGGAGCTTGAACCAAATGTTTTCACTTATTTGGACGATATAGTGGTGATCGCTGACTCTTTCGAAGAACACATGAAGATTCTCGATGAGGTTTTCAAGCGGTTAAGGAAAGCCAATCTGACTGTCAGTTGGGACAAATGTCAATTCTGTAGACCAGAATTAAAATACTTAGGTCATGTTGTGGATAGAAACGTGTTACGGGTTTATTTTGCACTAGAAAACCCTTTCTGTTTTAATACAATAACATCAGAAATTCTCTATCATTGATATACACTTTCCACTCTGTACGCCACTGTATTCTTCTTCTTCTTCAGATTCCTCAAAATGACAACTTGATCGTTGTCATGTATAGCTTGTTCCGAATGTTAGTACTTACCTTTGCTGTACTAGTTCGAGCGGACATGAACCGGCCTTAAGCTAATGACAGTTATCAGTTGTTCTATTTTGCGGTATGACAGCGTTGTTTTGTAAACATACTTATGGTTAGTCTATTGTTTTGTACTTAGAACACAAAACCGTAACATTCCTACTCTATCTCTACCCTGTGTCATTGAGGTTACCTATTTCACATCCGAATACTTGACCTTTTGTTTGTTTGTTTGTGTTTGGTTCTGAGATTGAGAAGCTGGCGTTTTCGTCTTGGTTCAGTTGGCAACACTGAATCTTAAAGTGTTCTTTTCATAGCTCCTAGTAGCTCGAATTAGTTCCTGGACTGTTCCCACCGAACACTAACGAACAAGGAAGCGCCTTGTCAGATATTGACAGTTTTGACTTTGACGTCTGAGAGATACTCTCTTCTTCCTTATTTGATCTTGATGAGTGACTGACCTACTTTGAAGATTTCCAATTGAATTTTGATCATCGTTGATGGATCTTGGGAAAATTCATATCAGGAGAGTTTCTCATATTGTTTGCAAATTTTGACGCCATATATTTTGGAGAAATATCCGTTCGCTTTGCGGATTTTTGAGGTTAGAAGTCACTTCATCATTGTGTGAAACCACTGGAACGAGAAACTCGCTATCAGACAGCAAACAGACCATCAAAGCTGTTATCAGAACCCTCCCACTTAATAGAGGTTAGTATTTGCATTTGGGCTCTACTTATGGCCCCATACAAGTGTAATCAGAAGTCAGACTGGTATTGTATATTCTAGGGTTCTCTGCTGCGGTTACCACTCTGCTACTGCTCCGCTGTGGCTACTACTTGGCTACTGTTACCTCTTCGCCGCTGGTAGTGCTCCACTACGGTCTATTGCTACTACTCTGCTACCGATTACTGGAGTTCCACTAATGTGATTGTTCCACTGTTTCGTTGCTATACGATTGTTTTTCCACTGTTCTACTACTGTGATTGTTCCTGCTCAACTGTGGTTGTCCCGCTGTATATCTGTTGTTCAGCATTCCTTCGCTATTCGTCCCAGCTGTACATGTACGTTGATTGATTGTGTCGTACCCACTGTGCACCTGTATACACCAAGGCACTGATGAACTACAACCACAATAATTGGTGAACTTGCATGCTTGAGAATGTCTACATAGTATCAGATAAGTTTGGAATAAGACTGCCCCTAAGGCGTAAGTATCGATTATTGTAAGCTATCATCGTGACGTCACAGGCATAGCCCTCACTGGAGGTTTCATATTATATATTCAAACAATACCATACTCTCAATCACAGCATTCACTTGAATACATCTTGGTTGTTGATATTTACATTAATTTCATTTTCTTTAGTACGCTGAGCTGAACGGTGCACATACAGGGTGTGTAACGATCAATATATTTTATTAGTAAGGGACATGACTATTTCTTTTATTCTGGTCCAAGTTATCTAAGCGTAGGGGAAGACAAAACCTCCACATAGTTATATATTCTTATTATACCATTTACAGGTATCTATTTTTTTTTAAATATTTCAGTAATATTAGTGCAGTGGGTTGTCCCATTCCATCAGGGTGGTTTCGAATTTTTCACTAGCGATAAATCCGTAGCGCTCCGGAAAATTAACCCCATTTTTCAATCTTATCGAAATCAATTTTTATTGTCGAATCCACGCCTACTGAGCTGCTGGGTTTGTTAGAGGCGTGACACATCATTGCACATTCACTGCTCTCCTTTCCTAAATTTCGCCCCTAACAAAATGGCGACCAACGTTTTTGAATTTTTTTGATTTTATAGATTCCGAATAAAATCATGTAGAGGTATTTGTATTTCCTTCTGTTCGTTATATTGAATACTAATAGAAGTGCACTTGATGAGTATACACCTCTAACTGCTTATGTTGAATACTTTTCATGTATTATTTGTTATAGTTCATTTAGAATTGAAGCATAGCAGTTGGTGTACTCATATAGGTGTTTTTCCTTCTCGGTATCTTGGATCGGGATAGAGAATAGTCATTTTGAGAGTTGCATTGTCTCATAATTTGATAGCTGAAATTATTTTCTATCTTTCAGTATCGTTTACAGTTGTTGTCAAGTGGTACAGTGTGAATTATTTTTTTTTTTTGTTTTAGTCGTCGCGACGCTCTCCGTCACCCAGCGTCGGTTATTGGAAAGTTGCTATTTCTGGTATATTTTGGTTTTGTTAGCACTTTCTTATAGTTTTAGAGTACCGACGCTTACGGACGCTAGGCGTCGTTTTTCTAAAAGTGCTTATTTCTGGTATATTTTGGTCTGCTTTGCACTTTTATAGAATTTTTACGTACCTACGCGCTCCGACGCTTACCGACGTCCGGCGTCGTTTGTCTAAAAGTGTCTATTCCTGGTATAATTTGGTTTTTTTGACACTTCTATAGCTTGCAAACGTCCGGAGTCGCTTTTCTTAGTGACTTATTTGTTGAAATTTTGTTTTATGGTCACTTTAATTTGTTTATTATATTTAAAGAATTTTATTATCTGGGTGATTTGAACTGTTTTCTTTGCATTTTTTAAAATGAGTTCTTCAAAAATTAAATTAGATGTCAATCGTCTTTCTAGAGATGAATTAATTTATAAAATAATGGTTAGAGGTCTTGGTGATGGTACAGACTTGACAGTAGCTGATATTAGGGCAGCTTTGCGGAAAGCGTTGTCCTTAGAAAAAACTTAACTTGCTATTAAAAATCCAGCATATCCTTTCAAATTTATTGATGACTCTGCGGCTATTACTGATAATATTGATTTGTTGAAAACTTTGATCGATGACTTTTCAGGTACAGAAAAAGATACAACTTATGTAGGTATATCTTCAAAAATAGCTCATGTTTTAGGTCGTGTGAATAGGTGTAGTCCTCAGAATGATGCTGAGAAGAAAATTAAATCTGATTATCGAGTACAATTGTTATTGTTGCTAGATAAGTTACAAGGAAAGGCTCGTAAAGGCCATAAAGATTCCTCTGTGATTGATATCTCAGTTTTGAAACATTCCTTGACAGCACCGAATACACACAGCTCTGCTGTTTATTCTAGTGATTCTTCCAGTGAGGAAAAAGAACCTTTGAAAATTAGGCAAGTCCCAGTTCGTGATTGGGGTATGAAATTCACTGGAAGGCCTGGAATGATGTCGTTCTCTACTTTTGTTGGGAAAGTAGGAACAATGAGAAAGTCTAGGGGTATATCGAAATCAATATTGTTTCGGGATGCTGCAGATTTATTTGAAGGAGATGCTGCTACTTGGTATAACTTAGTGAAAACTTGGGCTTCTGATTGGGATTCTTTAGTTCAGTTGATGCGACAGCAATTTTTACCTGCCAATTTTGACAAAGACTTATTTGAAGACATTAAGCGTAGGACACAAGGTCCTGATGAGTCTATTGGTTTTATGTTGCTAGCATGAAGAGTTTGTTTAATAAAATGCAAACACCTATATCAGATTAATCCATATTATCATCCATTCTTAGCATTCAAGCATGTTAATTCTATAACTGAGCTTATTGATGTTTGTCGTACTCTTGATGAGAAGCGGGATTTAGTGAAATCTTATGTTCCCCCACCATCAAGAAGCAAATCTTTGATTCCTGAGTTGGCATATGCTTCTAGTTCATCAAGGAGTGACTCCGTACCAGATTTGGCAGAAGTTTCATCTCTGGGTAGTTGTTTCAACTGTGGAAGTGATAGCCATACTTTCAGAGGATGTTTAGCTGAAAGGAAAAAATTCTGCTTCAAGTGTGGAACTCCTAACGTTACACTTCGTGACTGTCAAAAATGTTCTCAAGAACATAGCAGATGGAACAATAGAAGTAGAGGTAACAACAGACAAGCTAACAACTCTTCTTCATCACAACAGGGAAACTCTACAGGGAGACCTTAGGTGGTCAGGAAGTTTCTCCAGAGTCAAATAATTTGACCTTTTCTGTATTAGATTCTAGGAAGCAAATAATTCTTGATGATGTACTCTCAAGTGTGTCTGGTGATGAACGACCATACCTTGATGTTTCTATTTTAGGATGTCCTATTACTGGATTGTTGGATTCTGGAGCATCCAGAACAATTGTTGGCCAAGCTGGTTATGAGTTTCTGAGACAACGGGGTTTAAGTTTGTATAGTTCTGTCAATGAGTGTAGAGTGGCTAATGGTCAAATTTGTAGAAGTGTTGGTTATGTGACCACCCCTCTATGCTTAGTTGGCAAGATTTGTGTTATAGATATTTTGGTTATCCCCGAGTTGCCTCATACTCTTATTCTTGGTATTGATTTCTGGAGGTCCATGAATATTATTCCAGATTTGAGACAAAGAGTTTGGCATTTCTCCAAAGATTTTCCACAGTCAGTTGAGATGTGTGGAATAGAATGTGATGAAATGCTTTCTCTTTCTCAGCAAGAACAGCTCAGACACTTGGTAGAGGAAAAGAAAGATTTGATGGGAACTTGCTTAGGTAGAACTAATTTGGTTGAACATAGCATTGAGCTGCTTTCCAATACAAAACCAATTAAGCAACGCTATTATCAAGTTATTGATGAAGAAATTCGAGACATGTTATCCAAGGATATCATTGAACCTTGTAGAAGTCCATGGGCTTCCCCTGTGTGTATGGTCACAAAGAAAGATGGGTCATATCGCTTTTGCGTCGATTATCGTAAATTAAACGCATTAACAAATAAAGATGCTTATCCTTTGCCATATATTTCTTCAATTTTAGATAAACTTCGTGATGCGAAATATATGAGTTCATTGGACATTAAAAGTGCGCATTGGCAAGTTCCTATTGAGGAAGCTTCAAGAGACTATACAACTTTTACAGTCCCTGGGGGGCTGTATCGTTTTAAGGTTATGCCATTCGGGTTGACCAATGCTCCAGCTACCTGGGAACGTTTAATTGAGAAAGTACTAGGCCCAGATTTGTCCCCATCAGTCCTTGTATATTTAGATGACATAATCATTATTTCTCAGGATTTTGAAACTCATTTGAAAACTTTAGGTGAAGTGTTGATAGGTTATATTCTGCAAAGTTAACAGTTAGTTTTAATAAATGTCATTTCTGCCGACCTGAGTTGAAATATTTAGGCTATATTGTGGATCGTTTTGGTTTGCGTCCGGATGCTTCAAAAGTGGAAGCTATTTTAAATATCCGTTCCCCAACTACAGCCAAGCAGGTGAGACAGTTCATTGGCACAGCATCATGGTAAAGGAGGTTTGTACCTCAGTTTTCCTCAATTGTATCACCATTGTGTAACCTTACCAAGAAAAATGTTAAATTTTGCTGGACGGATGAGTGTGAATCCTCATTTCGTTACCTAAAGGAGTGTTTGGTAAGCGCACCGATTCTTACGTGCCCTGATTTCAGTAGAACATTCTATGTTCAAACAGTTTCTTCTGCATTTGGGGTCGGAGCGGTGTTGAGTCAGAACTTTGACGATGGTGAAAAGGTAATTCGTATTTGTCTCGATCGCTGACTGCGCAGGAGAGAAAATATAGTGCCACAGAGCGAGAATGTCTAGCTGTCATATGGGCGGTAGAAATACTCCGGCATTATCTCGAAGGATATCATTTTGTGATTATCACAGACTGCCATTCGTTGCAGTGGCTTCACAACTTGAAAGATCCTCAGGGTAGATTAGATAGATGGAGTCTACGTTTACAACCATTCGACTATAAGATTATTCATAGGAAAGGAGCAGATAATGTTGTTCCTGATTTTCTTTCTAGATCTGTTCCTGTTTCCGTGGAATCTGTTGATGTCGATAGGTTGATTATTCAAGATTTTGAGAATTTTGATTATGCTGAAACTGCTGATCGATGGTATCAAAAGTTGTCAGCTGAAATAAAATAGAATCCTGCACGATACCCTTGCTTCCGCATAAATGATGAAAGTCAAATTTTCAAGTTTGTTCTTCCACAATACCCTGAATTATCAAGTCCATCTGAACAATGGAGGTTAGTTGTTCCCAAGGAGAGACGTTTTGGTATCCTCCAAAAGTATCACGATGATCCAGTATCAGGTCACACAGGTATATATAAAACGGCTACTCGTATTTCCAATAAGTATTATTGGCCAAAATTGAAATCTGATGTGACGAAGTATATTCGACGTTGTCAAATTTGCTATTCTATTAAATTAGAGCAAAAAGCTCCATCTGGATACATGTTGAGTAAAACTCCCACTATAGATAAACCATTCCTCCTCCTCAGTGCAGACCTTATGGGACCTCTGCCTAGAAGTTCAAAGGGTTTTGCATATATTTTAGCGGTCTGTGACGCTTTCAGTAAATTTGTCTTGCTCTTTCCATTGAGAACTGCTACTGCAAGTAGCATAGTTAAGATTATGGAGGAAAAAGTTGTTCTTATGTTTGGTGCACCAAGGAAAATTATCGTTGATAATGGTGTGCAGTTTAGGAGTAATCTCTTTAAAAATCTTGCAAAAACTTACAATTTTGATATTGCATATACCGCCAACTATCACCCTCAGTCCAATCCTACTGAGAGAGTGAACCGAGTCATTAAGACCATGCTCACGGCGTATGTTTCAGAAAATCAAAAATTGTGGGATACTTATCTCCCAAAAATTGCTTATGCAATTCGGTCGTCTGAACATGAAACAACTGCTCTAACTCCTAATTTTGTGAATTTTGGACGTGAGGTCTCTCTTGATGGAAAGAATGAAATATATGTTCCTAGCGACTCACCTTACCCTATTTGTTCTGCAGAGAACAAGAAAAATGCATTTTCTAGAATTTATAAAGATGTGCAAGCTCGAATACTGAAAGCACATACTAAGAGTAAACAACATTATGACCTTCAGCGACGTCCTGTAAAATTTTCAGTTGGACAGAAGGTATGGAGGCGAAATTATGCAATTTCAAATGCAGTTAAAAACTTCACTGCCAAACTAGCTGCAAAATACCTTGGCCCTTTCATCATTACTAAAATAGTATCACCTTCGACTTATGAATTAAAAGATGACAAGGGTAAAAAGTCTATCTGGCATGGAAAAGACTTGAAGGCTCATCCTCCGGATGAGGGTGACCCATCCTTATTCGACCACCCAGATTAAAAGTAAATTCGGTAATTTTGGGGCCGAAGTTGGCTGTCCCTGGCGTATGCCTAAAGCAACTAGAACTTGGACTTAGTTCCCAACTAGTGAGATTTTGGTACCCATAATATCTAGGGAAAATGATTGCGATTATAAAATCTCACGACAGCAACACTGCTGCATTTATAATTTTTGTTTGGTATGTTTTCCTATAATTTTGAGGCCATTCAAAAATTATTGTCCATAATACTAACATCATTGGATGTTATGTTCCAGTAGATTCTTTATGAATTTAATTTTGTATCATTTAAGATGTTCTTCAGTAGAATTTTTGATTTTTTTTTGTTCTGGTCTGTTGTAAGTTGACAATAGTGATTGTCCACAGACTAATGATTTGCGTTGTCGGTGATTGTTTACAATTTTTATTATTTGCGTTGTTGATGTTGAATGCGAGCGCTGTCTCGGTGGTTCTGGATAGAAGTTGGCTATCCCTAGCTTCGGCTTAAAGCTACTTGAACTAGGCTAGTTCTCAACTAGTGATTTTTTTTTTACTACAGAAAAACCTCTGTTTGACAGTGTCATGCCACACCGACACTTGGAGCCAAAAATATGTCATTTTCTGAGGATTGGTATTATTTCAATCTGCTGTCAAGAGATTACTTTATTGTCCGGGTTAGTATTTGTGATTTCGGGATTTGTTTTCTTGCAGCATATTTCAGTACACGTGTATTTTGGTAACGAGCTTTGCATTGTTGCATATTTGACCTGTTTTTGTGGCACTCGTACTGATGTCCTCCTTTGAGGGATTTGTTTGATTAAATGATCACCTTTCTGAAAGACATATTTTTATTTATATTTCACTGGGTATTTGAATATGCTGGATTTTTATTTTTGTTGGAATGACCAACACCGGCTATATTATTGAGTATTGTAGAACCCAGATTGATAATATAAACATTTGACCACTTGACATCAATTTACTCAATCACTGATTGCTTTGTAGATATTATATTTAATTATTATAATTTCGGTTGTTTAATTGTGTAGATATTGAATGGTTTTGTGTTTTTCTCACAGTTGATAGTACCAGGTGGACATATCAACTGACCTTCGACTCTTTCCTAACAGGTATTTTTGAATGAAGTCACCTTTTCTATTTTAATTACATTGAAATGTCAATCTTTTGTCTTGTATGACATGCTCATTTTCATATGCGTTGTTGGTGATTAATACTATTATTATATGCGGAGTCGATATAGTGGTATTGTTCCACTGCTGCTTCATCTTCTTTACATTCTTATAATGTTATTTGTTATCTACCAGTCTGATTTACACGTCCTTGAATTTCTTATTGTTGGTTAAATAATGTTATTGTTAGCTTCATGGCTAATCGTCATTAAAGTTCTGGGAACTTTAATGCCTCTCCGAGTAGAGGGGGGATTTGTTACGGGTTTATTTTGCACTAGAAAACCCTTTCTGTTTTAATACAATAACATCAGAAATTCTCTATCATTGATATACACTTTCCACTCTGTACGCCACTGTATTCTTCTTCTTCTTCAGATTCCTCAAAATGACAACTTGATCGTTGTCATGTATAGCTTGTTCCGAATGTTAGTACTTACCTTTGCTGTACTAGTTCGAGCGGACATGAACCGGCCTTAAGCTAATGACAGTTATCAGTTGTTCTATTTTGCGGAATGACAACGTTGTTTTGTAAACATACTTATGGTTAGTCTATTGTTTTGTACTTAGAACACAAAACCGTAACATTCCTACTCTATCTCTACCTTGTGTCATTGAGGTTACCTATTTCACATTCGAATACTTGACCTTTTGTTTGTTTGTTTGTGTTTGGTTCTGAGATTGAGAAGCTGGCGTTTTTGTCTTGGTTCAGTTGGCAACACTGAATCTTAAGGTGTTCTTTTCATAGCTCCTAGTAGCTCGAGTTAGTTCCTGGACTGTTCCCACCGAACACTAACGAACAAGGAAGCGCCTTGTCAGATATTGACAGTTTTGACTTTGACGTCTGAGAGATACTCTCTTCTTCCTTATTTGATCTTGATGAGTGACTGACCTACTTTGAAGATTTCCAATTAAATTTTGATCATCGTTGATGGATCTTGGGAAAATTCATATCAGGAGAGTTTCTCATATTGTTTGCGAATTTTGACGCCATATATTTTGGAGAAATCTCCGTTCGCTTTGCGGATTTTTGAGGTTAGAAGTCACTTCATCATTGTGTGAAACCACTGGAACGAGAAACTCGCTATCAGACAGCAAACAGACCATCAAAGCTGTTATCAGAACCCTCCCACTTAATAGAGGTTAGTATTTGCATTTGGGCTCTACTTATGGCCCCATACAAGTGTAATCAGAAGTCAGACTGGTATTGTATATTCTAGGGTTCTCTGCTGCGGTTACCACTCTGCTACTGCTCCGCTGTGGCTACTACTTGGCTACTGTTACCTCTTCGCCGCTGGTAGTGCTCCACTACGGTCTATTGCTACTACTCTGCTACCGATTATTGGAGTTCCACTAATGTGATTGTTCCACTGTTTCGTTGCTATACGATTGTCTTTCCACTGTTCCACTACTGTGATTGTTCCTGCTCAACTGTGGTTGTCCCGCTGTATATCTGTTGTTCAGCATTCCTTCGCTATTCGTCCCAGCTGTACATGTACGTTGATTGATTGTGTCGTACCCACTGTGCACCTGTATACACCAAGGCACTGATGAACTACAACCACAATAATTGGTGAACTTGCATGCTTGAGAATATCTACATAGTATCAGATAAGTTTGGAATAAGACTGCCCCTAAGGCGTAAGTATCGATTATTGTAAGCTATCATCGTGACGTCACAGGCATAGCCCTCACTGGAGGTTTCATATTATATATTCAAACAATACCATACTCTCAATCACAGCATTCACTTGAATTCATCTTGGTGGTTGATATTTACATTAATTTCAATTTCTTTAGTACGCTGAGCTGAACGGTGCACATACAGGGTGTGTAACGATCAATATATTTTATTAGTAAGGGACATGACTATTTCTTTTATTCTGGTCCAAGTTATCTAAGCGTAGGGGAAGACAAAACCTCCACATAGTTATATATTCTTATTATACCATTTACAGGTATCTATTTTTTTAAATATTTTAGTAATATTAGTGCAGTGGGTTGTCCCATTCCATCAGGGTGGTTTCGGATTTTTCACTAGCGATAAATCCGTGGCGCTCCGGAAAATTAACCCCATATTTCAATCTTATCGAAATCAATTCTTATTGTCGAATCCACGCCTACTGAGCTGCTGGGTATGTTAGAGGCGTGACACATCATTGCACATTCACTGCTCTCCTTTCCTAAATTTTGCCCCTAACAAACGGTGTACATGTCGACTCTGATAAGGTTAAGGCTATGTTGAATATCCTTTCCCCAAAGAACGTAAAAGAAGTTCGAAGTATAATTGGAACGTTTGCTTGGTATCGTAGATTCATACCCGATTTTGCTACGTTGATTTCACCGATTACTTCGTTGATGAAGAAAGGTAGAAAATTTGTGTGGACACCTGAGTGTGAGGATTCCTTTCGGAAAATTAAGGAATTGCTGGTAGCAGCCCCTGTGCTGAATTGTCCTGATTACAATTTACCGTTTGTAGTTCAGTGCGATAGTAGTGGATTTGGAATTGGCACTGTACTGTTGCAGAGTACTCCTGAAGGCGATCGAGTTATCAGTTACTTGAGTAGGTCTTTGAGCCGACAGGAACGGAATTATTCGACGACTGAACGGGAATGTTTAGCTGTACTCTGGTCCATCGAGAAACTAAGGCCATATCTGGAGGGAATACCATTTAAGGTTGTGACAGACCACGCTTCATTGGTCTGGCTCCAGAACCTGAAGGATCCCACGGGTAGACTTGCTCGTTGGTCCGTGAGGTTGCAACAATTTGATTTCAAGATCATACATCGAAAAGGTAAGGATCACATTATTCCTGATCTTTTGTCTCGATCTGTTCCCGTCGTTGATTCTATTGAAACTGGCCCAGTCGAAACTACTGATCGTTGGTATAACAAGATTTGTAAAGTGTTGACTCCAAACCATTGAAGTTTCTGCAATGGCGTTTGGTTGAGGGAAGATTATTCAAACATGTTGGTTCGAAGAGTGGTTGCTTAGGTGAAGAGGAGGATAAGTGGAAAGAAGTTGTTCCGAAAGGTGACCGTAAGAAGTTATTGGAAAATTTTCATGACAATCCTATGGCGGGTCATATGGGTGTCTTGAAGACATTTAAGAGGATTAGTGAGAAGTATTTTTGGCCAAAGATGAAGTCGGATGTTGCTCGTTATGTTCGAAATTGTAATTGCTGTGCTGCTCATAAAGTGGAGCAGGGACCCCCAAAAGGGTTAATGACTGCGCAACTCCGCGCTACACAGCCTTGGGAAGTTATTGCTACCGATTTGATGGGACATTTTCCCCGATCAAATAAGGGTTACCGTTTTATCTTGGTTGTCTTGGACACGTTTAGTAAATTTCCGTTAGTATTTCCTCTTAGATCTTCTAAAGCCCCTTATGTGGCGAAAGTTATTGAAGAAGATGTTTTCCTTATGTTTGGAGCACCAAGACTCTTGCTTTGTGATAACGGTAAACAATTTATTTCCAACATCTTTTCCAAATTGATGGAAGCCTATGAAGTAAAGGTTCGGTATAATGCTTTATATCACCCTCAGGCTAATCCCTCTGAGCGGTACAACAGGACGCTAAAGACTATGGTGGCGACCTATGTCTCCGAAAACCATCGGAAGTGGGATGAAAATTGGCAAAATTGGCTTGTGCCACTAGAACGGCTTATCATGAGACTGTCAAGCAGAACCCATACTTCATCAATTTTGGTAAGAATATGATTACCGATGATCAAGAGTTTGCTCGTAAAAAGTTGCTTAGAAGTTTCGATGACAAAGATCAACCCTCTGAATCTGTCGAAAATAGAGCAAAATTGTTACAGAGTGTATTTGAGGATGTTAGGAAGCGTATAGACAGAGCTTCTCAGAATACTGAGAAAAGATATAACCTCCGTCGCCGCCACGAAGAGTTTCTGCCTCATCAGCTAGTTTGGCGAAGAAACTTTGAACTTTCTGATGCAAAAAATTATTTTGCTGAAAAGTTAGCTCCGCGATGGGTGGGTCCTTTCCTCATAAAGAAGAAAGTATCACCTTGGATGTATAGTTTGGTTGATGGAGATGGTAGGGACAAAGGAGTTTGGAGCGTGAAGGATCTCAAAGCAGCTATTGCTGGTGAAAATTCACCGGAGTGAATTTTCTTCAGGTTAGGGGGGTGTTGTAACGTTTCATTTTCAACGTTACGAATTTACATCTAATTTCTAGCTTTGCCCCACTCACTCCTATATAGATTTAGCTGTAGACGCGCAGGTCAATTTCTCGGAGCCCGCTTCACAACGGACGTGACGTACCTGGGTAGTTTTCGCTGTCGAAGAATTCTTACTAACACCATCCTACACCGTCAAGGTTACGAGTGGCGGACTATTATCCGTGAGTTATCTGTTGTTATGATAACTATCACATCGTTTGACTTGGTTTGTGCTGGTATTGTTTTAGATCTGTTTTGTGTAATTTAGTATTGTCTGTCGTCGAATTTAATTGTTACAGGGTCCACAGAGTAAGTGTAGTAAAACGTACTAAAACGTACTTCGGTAGAGTGTTTAGAGTCGGTACGTTGGCTACACTGTATTTTTAAGTCACCAATGGAATTGGTAGTGGGACTTCCGTGTTAGAGCAGTCTGTCTGAAGCTGTCGTGTTAGTAGGACTGGATGAAAAAGTTATTGTGAAGAGCCGTAGGTTCTTGCATTCAAGTAAAATATCTGAGGATATCTAGTGACCCTTGTGTCATCCCATGTCGGGGATCCCTGATCTTGTTGCTGTATGGTAGTTTTGGGAAGCGTTGTGGTTTTTGGAAGCGTCGTTGGATTTGGAGCGCTGTTCTGGAACCTTGCTGGTTTTTTTTGAAGATAACCTTCTCAAACCCCTTAAGGGGATCACCATCACATAACTCATCCCGTCGTCCTATAACTGTTGTATTTTGTGTGGAACCCTTGTTAACAAGGGTTTTAGTCCGAGGCCAAGTTCTTGTCCGAGGCCGAGTTTTTGTCCGAGACCAAGTTTTTGTCCGAGACCTACGTTCCTGTTGGAGGCACAAGTTTTGTGGCCGAGTCCTACGTTGCTGCTGGAGTTCTACGTTTCTGTTCGAAGCCCAAGTTTTCTTATGGGATGCCTACATATCGAGATAGAGGCTCATATTCTTGTTGAACCGGTAGTACGTTGAGAAACTATTTTGGAGTCCTATCAGACTCATCTGGAAGCTGTAAGTAGCTGCTAGAGACTGCAAGTCCAGAGAATTCCTGTTCCAGAGTCCTGTCGGACGAATAAAGTCCATATGCCAAGAGATAAGTGGTTGAAAACTGTGTGAAATATCTTTATTATTTTATTTACTAATTAAATATTATTTTGAAGGGTTGAAACCCTTAGAACTTTCGTAAAGTTATATTTTAAAAAGGTAAATAACATACTGGTATTCATAGGTACTTTTTATTGTAAAATATCTGCGGAAAGCCCATATCACCATATACAAGCGCACGATTTGCACATAATAAACCTCTGCAAATGGATCCATTCGCCGATGTCCCTTTATAATTTGGTCATCTTCAGAGGGTACACTTTCCGTACGGTATAAATATTTACTCACTCACCAGGAATTTATTTTTGTGTTTATGAAACTATTTTAAGCATTCCGTTTCATAGTTATACCTTGGATACCAAAAATAATAATAATACATGAATTTATCGTAATTGCCAAACACAAACATTGTCAATTTAATTCATCATATACATTACCGTTGATACAACAATTTTTTTTGAACCATATAACTTTCCATAAATGTACAGGGTATGTTTTGTTCCAAAATTTTAAATATACAGGGTTATAGTTTTGGGAATTGGTCTTTCCTTTTTCCGATTTCCTAGTTCTTTAGGAGGAAGCCAGTTTCGAACCTGCTGTAGAAGGGAACTAGGTGGTGCCCACAATTATTTTTTTACAGGTAGGGTGAATTTGTTTTTTCTATTAGTCACCTAAACGCTCACCTGTAGTTTAATCCACGACCATCTCCACTTCGAGCGTAGCCGCGAGCATGCAGAGATTTTTGAGCGTCGATCCCCGAGACAAACCTTTGTAAACGAACCAGTTGGGGACATATTACTGAGTAAGGAGTATATGTCAATTATATAGTCAGTGTCAAACAAGGAACGTTACACAATCCCTCAGAAATGATATTTTTCAAAGGTTCCGTCAAACCAAAGCGGGAACGCGGGAGCGGGAGCGGGAACGGAACTTTGCAACCGTCCGAATTGCTAGAAAAACAGTATACATAGTAAACCATATATATTTCGTTGCTTGTATGCTTTTCGGAATACGAATAATCACACCGGTATATCCTACTATAGAATTCAGCCTCGGATTTATCTCATTCTCGCTCCTGCTCACGCGTTTCCGCGTTGGTTTGAGGAAACCTTTATAATTGAAGTTCCGGATCTGCCTTTGTTTATTCCAAAATTTCGCGTTTTTTATGATCAGTTACATTGATTCCTGAAATGACCATGCAAACTTGTAAATAAATTTTTTCTTAAAATCTTTATTCATATTTTCATTCAAGTATGCTCTAGACAGAGCGTCTCCTATCAAAAGTTCTTTTCCAGGTTTGTACACTACTTCAAAATCATATTTTTGATTTCGCAGCAACATTCTCTGAAGACGCCCTGAACATTTATTTGGTGGTTATTTAAAAATTGGTATTAGAGGTAGGTGGTCACCAAACACAAACTGATGGAATTTTTCCAATCCCACAGTTATAGTGGAGCTATTTGTGCATAACGGCACTATGTTTCTGTCATAGCCATTAAAGCATATACACATGGTAGTTCATTTTGCAAAAGAAATGCACTAGTGCCTGATTTGGGTGAATCCACGGATATTACTGTTTCACGATTCACATCTACACCAAGCATTAGAGCATAAAATGCGTGAGTTTTTAACAAAAATACAAGTAGGAAACCGACTATGCCCAGGTAGCACATTATATCGACTGAATTTTGGTTCCAAATTGTGCCAATATAGATATATTGTAAATGAAAAATCAATATTGATCCAATATGGGTGAATATTCAAAAAACAATATTATATTAATAATATTGGTGGAATATTGGTTGAACTAGTTTTGAATGTAGATATCACACGAAATATTGGGTCAATATTGGTTGAATAATTTCTACCAATATCGATAATACAGTATTGGTTATATATTGTTTTCCACATCTAGAATAAATAGTGCAATCCAAATATTCCAGTCATATCGATTATAGGGAAAAAAACTGTATTTCCAAGTTTGTTAGAATATTGGTTGAATATCATTTCCACTTTATTTGACAAATTGTAATGGCTTATATGGGGTCAATATTGGTTGAATGATATTTACCAATATCGATAAAACAATATTGTCTTCACATCGTTTTTAACATCTAGAATAAATATCGCAATTCCAATATTCCCCTAATATCGATTCTAGGAATAAAAACTATATTATATCTTCAAGTGTGATTACACAATGGTTGAATATCATTTCGCCAATATTCAACAAATCTTATCAATTAATGTTGGTTCAATATTAGTTCAATAATATTTATCGATATCGTTGAATCAATATCGTCTTCATATAGTTTCCTACATCTAGATTGAGATGAAATTTGAGTATTGGCCGAATATTCAATGAAACATATTGAAATTATATCATGATCAAACCTGGATAAAAATCCGCTAGGTGGCTCTACATATAGAACGTCTTCTAAAATCTTCGAAAGTATATTAAATACTTCCCATAACTTGTTTTCAAGAAAGCTCACTCAGTGGTTATGACCTTCATCAACTAAAAGACATTTGATAATTTACCAAGGTACATTGATATCCACCAATATATCCAAATGATATTGTACCAATTTCGATAAATATTTTGAGGCCATTATTGCTTCAAGAATATTTCACCAAAACTATTTCTAAAATATTCAAACAATATTCGACCAATATCGCAAAATGTTCACATTTTATTTCTCGACAATATAACTTTTGAATATTGTGCTAATATTGTCAGAATATTGTATCAGCGATATTGTACCAATATTGCCGAACATTTTGAGGCCAATATCAGTTCAAGAATATTGCGCCAATATTATTCGAGTAATATTGGACCTATATCGCCGAATGTTCACATTTTTTTTCTCGCCAATATTGCATTTCAAATATTTTGCCAACATGTTCACAATATTGTACCAATATTTTACCAATATAAGTGTGCTACTTGGGTGCCATCACATGGAGGACAGTTCGTAGTTATATTCTGTTATGTTTCGACTCACAATTTACTAATTTGTTATAAACATGTAAATAACAAGAAACGTTTTATAAAATTGTGTTGCTTATAAAATGAAAACTAATAGAGCAATCTGGTTGCTCCACCGGAAATAATTGTATAGATAATTGAAATACAAACAAAATGGGATAGGGTTTTATGACCCGGTTGGATCATTAGCAGCGGAGAAAAACTAGAAAAACCAGAAAATTTTGCAATTTTTTGAAAAATTTAAAACTCCGCCATTTTTACAAAAGAAGGATTGGCCTTTCTCCTTAAAGTATTGAATCATGTGTACTATATGTGTGCATAAAACAGGCTCTGACGGATTATTAGTTTTGGCACAATTGCAATTTAGATTTTTTTTGCGTGCCTGGATGCTCTAGTGATAGCTCGATTTCAATTTTTCGAACAGATTATGAAAGTAGAAGTATAGTACTACGAAATGTATATTCTCATTTTGCGCTAAAATGGTGCGAATTGGGTGAAAAACGTATGCAAACATGACTGAAAACGGCCGAGCCCGCGTTAGCTGCCGAGTAGTAGGAGTAACGATGGTATTGAGGTATTTCTTCCCCTCATCTCCCGCTCACTCCTTCCACATGACACCTTCTACCTGCTCAACCGTTTTGAGACATGTTTGCAAGCATTTTTCACCCATTTCGCAGCATTTTACCGCAAAATGAGAGTAAAAAAAAAAATTGTCAAATTTTTCGGTTTATTCGGTTTTCCTCCGTTACTAATGATCCGATCGGGAAGTTAAACATTTCATTTTGTTTGTATTTCAATTTTCTACAAGTCTTTCCATTGAAGCAACCAGATAGCTCTAAGTGTTCTACATATTTAAAAAAATGATATTTATGATTTTCACGTGGAATTGCTGTAAGCACAAAGACAAAACCTAATCTTTCAATTAGATAGTGCCCCCGCACATAATTCTGTGATAGTTTGGAACTTTTTAAATGCAATTTTTCCTATGAAGCGGATATGTGGAAATTATCCATTATAACCGTGGCACCCTAGATCGCCAGATATTACCTCTTGTGACTTTTTCTTGTGGGGGCATTGAAAAATGAAGTGTATGCTACTTAGCTGTGTAATAGAGAGGAACTTTGCTTTGCAAATTGGCAAGCGTGTCTAGAAATAACTTTAAGAAAAGTGAATGTACGTTTAAGAAGATTTGTTGAGAAGTGTATTGTTTCAGATGGTAGTTATGTTTAAAACACAAGAATTTGAAATAATGTGATGTAATTTGTTATTTTGGTACAGTTACAAATGAAGAACTCATTAAAATTAGACATGAACTTTTCTTTCTGCTCAAATCAGCTATTGAAATTCTGAAAATATGAGTTGAAGAGTTTTTGGGGATGTTGATTCTGAATCTGATGAGAAAAGTTGTCTAATATAAGCCCTAATATCCTTTTCTCAAAAACACATTTTTTCTCTTCCCAATACCACACGCCAATGGTAAAAAATATGTTCACTATGTCAAATGCTTAATTTTTCTAACATACAGTCACCACCAAAATCTTTAGAAAATCGCATTTATAATAACAGATATTTGGGTGTATTCATGAAAAAGTGATTTTTTTCTGCTCAGTGCTTTGAGATTTCGAAAATATGAATTGAAAGGTTTTTGGGGATGCTGATTTTGAATATGATTGAAAAAGTTATCTTAAATGATCCCTAATATTCTTTTCTCAAAAAACAGCTTTTTTTCACCTTCAACACCACACGCCAATAGTCGATGAAAATGTTCACTATGCCCAATACATCATTTATCTAACATATAATCACCACAAAAATTTCAAAGAAATCTCATCATTAATAACTGAGATATTTGGGTGTATTCAAGAAAAGCGGGACACACTGTATATACGTTAGCATCCCCAATAACCTCTTTACTTCATTTTTAAATTATCTGGACTTATACCATCTCCCGGGATAAAATGACCCATGCAAGTAATTTGCTTCTGTCCGAACTTGCATTTTATTAAATAGAAACAAATATCATTTTCTTGGGCTAAATGTAATATTTTTTTGAGTCTTTCATCATATTTTTCCGTTTCTTTGCCGCAGATAAGAATATCATTGATATAAGTATCTGCACCATCAATGTAAAAAAAATCCTAGAACCAGGCCTTGAAAACTTCGGGGAAAGATTTGATTCCATACGGAAGCCTAAGAAATTTGTACCTCCCGAAAGGTTCCAAATACACACAGTTCAGAGCTTTCTCTATCAAGCGGTATTTGGTAAAAACATTGTGTGGCATCAAGAGTGCTAAATACTTTGACATCCGTTAATTTACTAGTAATTTCATCTAGAGGTATTTTATAATACTCTCGTTTGATAATCTAGTTCGAATAACGAGGATCCAGACAAATTTGTAATTTATTATCTGTTCTTTCAACAATCACCAATGCGTTCACCCATTCAGAACTTTTATTTACTTTTTCAATTATTTGTAATTTTTCAAGTTCTACCAAACTCTGTTCCGGACTTTCCATTAAAGGTATTGCTACTTTTCTGATAGGTTGAACTACTGGTTTCGAGTTTTCTTCCAGGTTGATGTGATAGGTTTTTTTCATACACCTAATACCACAAAATAACTCCTTGAATTTTTTCATCAGTTCAGAATACCCAATGATATTTGACTCTACAGAATCAATTTTCATGATCGAATTCAATTTCATACTCGAGTCGAGAGTGTATTAAAATTAACTACATAAAAATCCAAATAATATTGTTTATAGTTTTTCATGCATTGAATTGTACACTTACCAATAACATTGAGAGGATTTCCTGTAAAATAATGCAATTGCGAGTTTGACCTTGTAATTATATTGTCGGAAAAATCCAGAGACCTGATAACGTGGATTGAAAGTACGTTTGCCATTGCCCTTGTATCAATTTTGAGGCTGAACTTATGACCATTGCTTTCAAACACAGTAGACCATTCTTTATTCGTAGAATTTATTTTTGAATCTGCATATACTTGCGAAATACAACATATGAACAAGAAATCGTTAGAATTTTCAGTTATGGAATTGACAGAATCAGAAATTTCATTTACTTTTCTTAAATTTTCGTTAGAATGGTAAATTTTAAGAAAACGGTAACCTCACCGATTTTGATGAAACTTTCACAGATGAGTCAAAATACAATAAAAACCCCATTGCAAACGAAATTTTGATGCGGAAATCATAACTTTGGCAGATATATACCAAAAAAGTAGTAGATATGGAATTACACTATAGGGACGTTAAATTACTACAACATTCCTCTTTTCCCCAGCAACACACCAACTACACATTTATTCAGCTATTGTCACTATTTTTCTCCCAAATAACATTGAAAAATTCAAAAGTGGCACAAATACGAGGATATATTGAAAAATTCTTAGCCTAATATAGAACCAAACAAAATTTCAATGTCAAAATATTTTATTACTCAACATATTCTCCTCTTAATTAGTCGGATGAAGCCAAATCTGGTGAATAAGGGGGGTGTTCTAGTAATTGAAACCCTAAATCACGAATTTTTTGCATGGCAACATGAGATTTGTGTGCAGGGGCGTTGTCCTGCAAAAACAAAACACCTTTGGATAGCTTTCCGCGTCTTTTCTCTTTAATTTTTTCTTGTAGACTTGTCAGTAATGTGGAATAGTAATCTCCAGTAATTGTTTTACCCTCATCCAAAAAATCTATCATGATTACTCCATGGCAATCCCAAATAACTGAAGCAAGAACTTTCCCAGCAGATTTTTGGACACGAAACTTCTTAGATCTTGGAGAACCGGAGTGTCACCATTCCATCGATTGTTGCTTTGTTTCTGGATCGTAGAAATGTACTCAAGTCTCATCCATAGTAACAATTCGGTTTAAGAAGTCTACATCGTTTCCAAATCGAGTACAGATCAAACGCGATGCTACTACCCTTGCATGCTTTTGGTCAACATTCAAACATTTGGGGATCCATTTTGCAGCAATTTTTCTCATGTCCAAATTGACGTGAACTATATGATGAACGCGATCGTATGAAATATTCAGTTCTTCAGATCTCCGTTTTAGCCCAATTTGGCGGTCTGTTAAAATCATGTCATGAACTGCATCGATATTTTCGGGGACTGACACAGAAACTGGCCTTTTCGATCGGTCATCATCTTCAATGGAAAATTTACCTCTTTTGAAGCTTGCAGTCCAATTTTTCACGGTCGCAGCATATGAAGGACTTTCATAACCAAGGATATCAAACATATCTTCGTGAATCTGCTTACCTCTTAACCCTTTTAAATACAGGTACTTGATGATGGCTTGATACTCCAATTTACCGATTTTCACAATTTCAGTGGACATATTTTTTCTTTTAATTTATTGCGTAACTCTGGTTATTGACCTCAAACTTTACACTGACACTTCTAATAATTTATTGTTCGTTGCTATGGTAACGCAATATTTTGTTAATGCAGGAAACTGGTCCAGGCTAACTAGACATCAATATATCCTCGTATTTTTATTTTGAATAAATTATTCGGTACACATAATCGTCACACTTTTATCATGAAACATCGTAGGTGGTTGAGATATATCTGCTTGAGTACATATGCAGCGTTGTCAAATCACCTGAGATTATTCAGAAATTATCAAACGTTACTTTAGAGAATATAAGTGAGTGTGGATAACTCAGACATAATTCATGACATGATAATAACATCACAGCAAAGGAAATTTTGTATGGAATCGTAACATATCATGAACATAAAAATAAATACGCATGCGCTGATTTGCCAACTGTCGACCGAGTGCCAGATCAAGAGAATGGACACAATGAAAATGCGCATGCGCTGTTTTGCTAAATGCAGTGCCCTTGCAATTTCAATATGAAATCGCAACAGTCTTACCTATATGAAGAAAAATTAATAGGACATTATGAAAAAGGTAATGTGTGTGCGCTAGACCGACATTTTGCAACAGACTTGGGATTCCTTCATGAAGATCAAGAGAAAAGATGAAGTGGAAAAGAAATGCGCTTGCACTTGGCCTACTAACTGTTGGCAAAGAGTGCGCCCATTTTTTAAGAAATCACTACGGACTTAAGCTTCCTTCATGAAGTTAAAAAAAATGGACATACGGGATATGCGCATGCATTCGGCCGAAATTTCGCAAATCCGCGCGCGCGGAAAAGTCGGCCAAGCGCTCGCTACGTGCGCGCTTTCCTACCATGATCAAAGCCTTTGCAATTTTTATATGTAATCGCAACAGTCTTAGTCTTTCTACATGAAGATCAAGAAAATGTACATGAAAAAGGAAATGTGCATGCACTTGGCCGACATTTCGCAAATCCGCTCGTGGATTTGTGAAATGTCGAGAAAGATCAAAGCCTTTGCAATTTTTATATGTAATCGCAAGAGGCTTAGTCTTCCTACATGAAGATCAAGAAAGTGTACATGAAAAAGAAAATGCGCACGCGCTCGGCCGACATTTCGCAAATCTGCTTGCACAGATTAGCGAAATATCAGCGCGCGCTCTTCTACCAAGATCAATGCATTTGCAATTTTTATATGTAATCGCAAAAGACTTACAGCCGTATGCATAGTCAATCGCCAGCGACTCGCCAGAGTTTCGCCGTTCGCTACACAAGGATTATAATGCATAGCCGAGCTCCAAAAAAGTAACAACTACGCGATAAGTAACATTTTGGCAAAACGCTAGCGTGTACCACTTTTTTGGAGCTCTACTGTGCATTATAGTTCTTGTGTAGCAAGCGGCGAAACTCTGGCGAGTCGCTGGAATTGACTATGCATACGGCTGTTAGTCTTTTTATATGAAGATTAAGAAAATGTACATGAAAAAGGAAATACGCATGCGCTACGTGCGTGAAAAAGGAAATGTCGGCCGAGCAAGCCTTTGCAATTTTTATGTATAATCGCAGCAGACTTAGTCTTCCTACGTGAAGATCAAGAAAGTGGACATGAAGAAGAATATGTACGGAAGAATGGGCACAATCCTGGAAACAGAACGAAAGAAATTTTTAGATTGGCAAGTAAACTGTATGATGCCAAACAATCCCTCGATAATTCAAATCGCTTACATGTGGCGGATGAAGAAGATTTTACTCTGATTTGGAAACTAGAATATATTTTTTTCATTTCACACAAACGGCCCTATTCAGGGCCACCACTTTATTCAAAGAATTCGAATAGATTTACTTTACATAATTCAAATTTTTGGTAGTCTGACCTAGGTACTAACTTTGTTTTTAACGATATAGTTTTCAACTATAAAAGCGCCAAAACTCATAAAAAAGGAATTTTCTATTATTTTCAACAAAAAAGTAATTGACACTTAATTTGCTGGAATTGGAAAAAATTTGACAGCAACGCATTTTATTCTTTCTTATCAATGTTTGACATTTGATAATATTATTTTAGTCAGACTTCAATAATTTTTAAAGTGAAATCACCAATGATTTGAGAGTATTTGAGAGTATGGTTAAAAATTGTATTTTCTGTCTTCCAATATGTGTTGCAGATTGGAATGTAAGTAGAAAGTTTGATTGAAGGGCATGTGTTTCTGCTCTTTTACGTACCACCATTCAGCATTTATTGAGAAAATAAACGTCTTCTAGGTATTTCCGCAAAAAACTGTTTTGTTTTTCATTTTATATGTACTCTGAATCATCAGTGAGAATTTCATCAAAATCTGAGAGGTTACCGTTTTCTTTAATTTTTCCTTTTTTTTTCTGCAGACTACATCCACTTGAGAATATTTTCCAATCTAGCTCGAACCCATCACCTACCACACTTCTTGCTTTTGACGTGTCTATGACATGACAAAGTTCAATAGCTTTCTCCAGTGTCACACTATCATCTTGAAGCAGTTTCTTCTCCACAAAATTGTTCCTTATGCCACAAGTTATCATAGTTTATCATAGTATATTATTATTATTATTATTAGATTGAACTATCTTGAAGAGTAGGTTTTTCATTAATAACAACTGCTTGCCATTTTCTTCAAGAATGAAACTTTTAATAGATTGGCCCTGTTCTTGTCTATAGAAGAATTTGTACCATTTATATGCGGTGTTTTCTTTGCCTTGGAAATAGTTGTCAAATTTTTTGAATAGAACATTCAGTTTGTCTTTCTTGTTATTCTGGAATTTGAAGGTGGTGTAAATCTTGAATCCTTCATCACTCAAGTAGGACAAAAGTTGAGCACATAGAGTTTTCTAATCTTCTTTGATTACTTCGGAAGCAATAAGGTAGTTCTTACATTTCTTTCCACAGCTTCCAATTCTCAGCTGTTTCCTGTCAGTGACAGAGATGTCAGACCACGATTATAGCCCGTTTCTTTGTTATATTTGATTTTCTGGATTGCAATTGATTTTTCAAATGAAAATATACACTTTCCCGAAAGTTTTCAGTGTTGAAAGTGCAACCATGTAAAACTGGTAGGTATATTTGAGAGCTAACGATAAAAGTCAGAGGTTCAACTTCAACTCTGTTCATTTTACCAAGCCAACTACATGACAACGTAAGGTTACATATTGATGTACAGTATGATTAAACAATGTTAGATATAAATCATATCACATTTGGAAAAGAAGGATCATATATTCTGAGCAAAGTATCAATACTTCACAACACATCTACTAAAAAGCTGTCCTTGAACAGATAATTTCGGGCACATTGAATCAGTGATAAATACTCATATCGTAGCAAATCTGAAGATACATATACCCGATTGATCAAAAAGCTTTAATTAACTCATACTGGATTTCTAAAAATAGTAAACTACTCATAAGTAACTTGTAAATATGCAACACCTAACATAATAAAAAAAATTCAATTTGGAAAACAAAACCAGTCATAAGCCAAGTTTTCTTTATCATAAATAGCATCATTTGAATACACTGGGATGGTTGAATATGATGGCTGTGACATGTATTGAATTTCTTTGCATGTTTAAGTATTGAAGTTATTCATTTTATATCACGGAAAAAAATGGTCCAACTAAAACATTTTCCTGACTTTTTTTCGATTGTGGTATGAAAATTATTACCTAAATTGAAAAAAATAACATTTTGTCTCTAAAAAAATGAGTATTCTGAACGCATGAACTTGTAGCTATAATATTGTTTACATACAGCAAGTGCTTCGAACATTTGATAATTCACTTTGTATAATGTTAGGTCAACATTTTACTAGCGCTGGAAAAGTGTACATTCATATTTACCTACTTTGTGTTTCTGAAAAGTATAGCATAACAACAGAGATTCGTGTTACAGGCATAATAAAACAGTTTATTTGCAGTAGAGCTAGGTGTTCCTACGATAATGAAACTGTTCACCTACTTGTTGTCATGCGCCCAGTTCGGGAGCAATCGTTTTCGCAAAACTGGCCTTTTCCAATTCCAGCATTCGAGTTAGTAGTTGTATGTGGACGTGTTACATCGTGTGCCTGAATTAAACTATTATTACTGTTGTGAGTTGTGTGAATAGTGTTAGTTTGATTTATATATTTTACCTGTTGGTATGTAGAATGTGGATTTTGACCTAACATTTCTGTATTGACATTTTATGTTTAATATAATCAGGAGAATGTTCCAAAAGACTGAACAACAGTTTTATTTCAATAAAAGTATTAAAAATTCACATATTTTTATTTCAATTCTTCATTATCTTTTATTTTTAATTTTCAGCACGTTCTAATTCTACATTATGTTATGCATGACTTGGATTTTTTATGATCATAATGAGGAAAGACATAAGCTTACCTGCTTGTTCATTCATTCATACCGATGAATTCAAACTGATTCAACAATGTTCCGAAATTTTTTATTATGAAACAGGTTGTACTGGGTGATCCAGTAAGGGTATAGCCAGAGGCGATGATCTGTTTAAAAGAACCGTCAAAATGTTTTATACTTCTTTCCACATCAACTTATAGTTCACGAAACAATATTGTCATGAAACTGCAATCTCTTTCTCCAGTCTTAAGTAGTGTATTTTGCTAGCTTGTATATGCCATGCAAGTACGTTTTCTTCTAGGATAAACTGAATCATTGCTACCTTGGTGCAACCAAACCTTTCATATCATTTTAAATTAAAGAATGAAATGAATGTATTAAAAATAAGGCTTTATAAAAAACAAATGATCCTTCTTTGACCAATTGATAACTCTAATCTGGGGGCAAGTGTATATTTCAATTGAGTCCGTTGTATCCTGATACCGAAGATGGAATGAAAGCTATTAAAGGTAATCCAATAATAAACAACCCAAAAGTGAGTCATTTAATAAGGCCAAGTAAACTAAAATTACTATGATAATCTAAAAATGTTGCTGCAATAGGATAATGTATAGTAGCAACTAATATATTTTTAGTAGATTTGAGTATATGAGTTATTTGAGAGTAAATCATTCTTCACCAATGGTAAATTTACTTGTCACTAGTAGTTATCAAACTGAGCACCTACTGCAAATAAAACGTAGATTGAGGCTTATAAAATGAAAAGTTTGCTTCTAGTAAAGAGTTTAATATCATTAGGTTACATTGCGTTCCTGAAATTACATCAATAACACAAAGTGATCAAATTCAGGAATCTTATTTTTCTTGTAGCTAATAAAGCTTGTACTTGTCCCATATAGTATGCAAATTTTCACTTGGTGGTATGAAATTTTACTTGCTACTATTAATTTTTTTTTCCGTGTATGTTTGTACTCATAAATACATATATTCATGCGAGCACACTTTCTTTGATCAGATGGAATAGCAAGGTCTAGGTATATCAATCGAGTTATGATTTCAAGAATATGTAGATCATGTTGCATTTATTTATTTTATAAGTTCAAAGTAAAATATTGTAAAAGAACTATATGGTATGAAATATAAAGTCAGACTGCCTCTCCAAAGGTTATTCTTGCGTTGGGAAGAAAGCCTCGTCAGCGGAACTGCGGCGAGGATGCTGGAGTCACATTTACCAGGGACGTAACTAGTTGCATTTACCACTAACGTAACTCTCGTGACATGGTCAGAAATTGAATCTTGCCATTTGACGTGGTTATGACAATAATTTTGATTGACCTGTCAATCAAATTTACCATTATATCATGTGCCGTGGTGGTGGGCTGGTAGAGCATTTGCCTCTCGAGCGTGGATATCCATCGAGTATCGGTCAAATCAATCAAAGTAAAATCAAAGTTTTCCATGTTTCTCAGGTTGCCCTATCCTCACCAAAACGGAAATTATGTGAAAGCATCAATGAAATTTTTTCGGATGGTGCTCCCAAAAATAAGTCATTTGGTAAGTGTAAAAGAAACCTAGTTGAAGTTGTGAAGTATGTTCAGTGTGACAACACGTTCCATAATAGCTACGCAAAAAATATTAACGCAGAATTTGTCAGCGATGATTTGTTTTTCGAAAATAAGAATGTGTGACATTGATCAGGCATTTCATCAAGCCATTGAGTATTTAACAGATAACAGTAAATTGATTAGTTTGGATATTTTCAATTATATTATTCAACGAAAATTTGTAATTATCCAATAGCTTTGTGATAAAATAGCTCTTATTAATGAACGAATGATTTTGTAAAATGAAATTCCGAAGGCTCCGATTGTAGAAACAATTTGAGGATCCCAGAAAATCCTTAAACCAAATAAAACATCAACCTTCTTCACCAACAGTAAAAAATTAACAGAGGCAGAAAATTTCACTTCGGCAGACAGTGTTGCCAGATCTTCTGCTTCTACTGATAAACCGACAATTACTGAAAACCAGGTTTCTTATGCCTTGACGCGACTCATCACCAAAAAAAATTGTAATGACATCATTAATCTTAACAGTGATGTATTATAAAAAAAATAATAATAATTGGAAAGTAGTGTCTAGATCTTTAACTAGAAGAAAAATGATAGTAAGAGAAAACACCTCATCGGAAGTTAATGGATAAGAACTCAAAGGTATTCCCAAATCAACAAGCCTACATGTTCATAGGTTGGACCCAACAATGACTCAAGACGATTTAAACGGATCCCTCACTAAACGTTTTCCTGACGTTGAGACTGAAGTTCAAATACCCAGATTATACTCTTCATTCGAAGTAACAATTCATGACTCTCACTTCGATGAGACTATGGATCCTGTGATATGGCCCAGAGGAGCTCATGTTCAGCGTTTTTTAAACTTCCGTTTTACTGTTGGTAAACCCTTTGTCAACGTATGATGAGTGTCACAATCAAACAATATGTTTCAGGGTACCATGCCCAAATGTTCAAAAAACGTAATTATAAAAAGTACCGAGAAAAGAAGTAAGCATTTTTTAAATAAATATGCAATGCCTTTCAAATAAAGTCTGAATATTGGTTGAGGATAAAATCAAATCAATCAGCTCACCAGTATACTATTTGGCCTGTTATTTTTGTAGACAAACTGAATCACTCCATGTTGAAGCCATTTTTGTTCAGTTGATCTATGTTTTAATCAATCTTCAGAAATTGATATCGAAATTAGTTGAATTGCAATTTCAGGTACATTGTTTGTTGCATCAAATAGATCTTGTGATAGTGATTTCAAGTATTTCTTGCACTCTCTTTACTCACTTCTGATAGATATTTTGTGTGTAATCCAAAAACTTGAATTTGTGAGAGATTTTAACATAAATTTTTCATCTTCCTTGGCAAAATCTTCAGCTCTGGCTAGTCTATTAAAATCGATTTGGATATTACAATCACGAACTCTACGAGAATATTTTCTGACAGTTCCACATGCATTGACAATATTATCACTTATTTTGATACTGAACAATATGTTTCAGGTGTTCTAGATACAACCTCATCTGATCATTTCGGTCAATTGATATTTCTTATTTAATCCTTGAAACTCATAGAACCTAATTGTTTCAACAAGGAGATTGCCTAGTTAGGTATAGATCAACTGAGAGAAATCATGGAAACTCAAGACCAGGGAGATATTCTGAATGATTCATATTTTCCAAATCTCATGACCATAATCTTCTTCTTTTTAATTAAAAGTATATGCTCTCCTTTGTCCCTGACAGTTTGGTGTAAGAAACGGTGTTGTTGCTGATGTGGTAGATGGCTTCGAAAACGGACAACATTCGCATATTACTGCATTTTACTGCGTGTTCCTTGATTTATAAGTTGAAAAACTGTTCAACTATGGAATACGAATTTTTTAGGTCCTATCTGAGGAGAACATCTCAATGTGTTTATGTGAATGGCGTAAAGTCGGGCTTGGAAGTAATCTCGCATGGTGTGCAACAGGGTTCAGTCCTAGGACCAGTCAGTCCTATTCATACTGCTTATGAATGATATACAGTGTGTCTCACTTCTCATGGAAACACCCCCGTATCTTCCGTAATAATTGAGGTTGAATGATGAAATTTTCAGGAGTGATGGATTTGCTCGAAATGCACCTACCACCTAAATGGGGTTGGCCTACGTGATATACACTGCCCGCCAATCGCGATGGAACAACACATTTTTACGGTAAAACATACTAGAGGGCAAAATAGGCTAAAAATTCCTTCAGATTTGTGATCAGGACCACCAACCTACTACAGATACACTTTTTCTCTGAAAATATTTCAGTCCTGAAAAATCCGAATTTGTCTAACTTCTCATGGAAACACCCCCGTATTTTCCGTAATTTTATACGTAGGATCCTGAAATTTGCAGGATCGATAGATACACTAGAAATGAACTCACTGCACAAAATGGGTCATCCTACATGATGTGCACTGCACGCCAGCAGCGATGGAAAAATGGGTGGTTCCTTCGCGCTGCTGGCGTGCAGTGTATATTACATAGATTGACCATTCCCTTGCAGTGAGTTCATTTTCAATGTATCTATCGATCCTGGAAATTTCATGGTTCTACGTGAAAAATTACGGAAGATACGGGGGTGTTTCCATGAGAAGTGAGACAAATTCGAATTTTTCATGACTGAAATTTTTTCAGGAAAAACATGTCTCTGTAGTAAGTTGGTGGTCCTGATTACGAATTTGTAGGAATTTTGAGCCTATTCTGCCCCCCAGTATGTTTTACCGTAAAAATGGGTTGTTCCATCGCGAGTGGCGGGCAGTGTATATCACTTAGGCCAACCTCATTCAGATGGTAGGTGCATTTTGAGCATTTCCATCAGTTCTGAGAGTTTCATCATTTTACCTCTATTGTTACGGAAGATACGGGGGTGTTTCCATGAGAAGTGAGACACACTGTATATCATCATATCCTTCAGAAGAATTGCACACTTTTTGCCGATGATACAATAACTGAACAAAAATGTGTCACATTACTTGGACATCAATTTGATGACTGACTCAGCTGGTCGTACCACATCAATAAACTGGCTAGTAAATTGTCAAACGTCACATTTTCAATTCGTAGACTGTAATACAGCTCCAGGGACCACTGTCGTTAACTTTCCATCAAACTTCAGATCATGCCCCTTCCAACTATGTATATTTTTCATATGATCATCGAAATTCATAGAACAGAGCTAAGTTTCAAATACTATCAGACATTCAACCCTACCCAACGAGATCAAGTAGCTTACTAGGAACGTCAAGATACAGGCTAGCAGTATTTCAAAGTAATTCCACTTGGATTTTCACAACAAAATGCCAACTGAAGTAAAACAAGTCGAAGACATTTAATTCAAACGAAAAATAAAGGGCATTCCTACTTAAGAAATGCTTTTATTCAGCAGAAGAGTTTGTTAACTATACTGTTTCATGGCTGATGACTTGTGAAAAACAGTTTCTTTCCGTGGACATTATATTGTCCCCTTAAGCAAGGTGAGGTTGTACAAAGTTTTCAAAAACCTATCAAGAACAACTGTAAAAGTGTTGCAGTCAACGTTCAGCAAGTACCCTGCAAACAGCAGGTCTTTCCCCTCATGGCATTACATTAAAATTTGTGAAGGTTTCATTTGCAAATTTGTCAGAAATTTGATTGAGTCAGATACTGATTTTCAGTACAGTTGAAAATGCTGAGTTCCAGCAAATATATATTTGTTCACTTATCTGAAACTTTTCAATTTTGTCACGACCTTGCGGTAAGCTTACAAATCTAACTTTCGTTGTAGATTTACAGTATGGTTACAAAAGCTAGTAAATCATTCTTCAGAGACTTGCCCAATGTTTACTCACTTCTGTGGTAGATTTGCATTACATATTTCATTTTCAGCTGAGCTGAGCTGAGCTTTTCTTATTTCAACCAAGTTTGAATGATATAAGTTATGTGATGGTCTTCAATCACATAGATGGCTCGACTTAGGGGGTCTCTTCTCGAAATTGGGGAACATCGTTCTCTTGAGAAAAGTTGGCACAGTTCTTCTGAAACTTATCAAAGCGTATTTTCGAACACATGTGATCATTCACTTCGCTTGAAAGCTGGAGAATGTTATTCTCCTGCTATTTTGTGGGAGATCGCTTGATTCTATTGAAAATGACCAAATTACGTTAATTTTTAACCTTGATTTTGGGCATTTTATACTTGATTTTGAAAACAGCATTTGGTAATAACTTTTCAGTTCTCTTAAATTTTCGTGTATTGATGGATCCTTTAGATGGAAGAAGTACAGTATTCGAAGTAGTTCTCGACAATCTACAAAGTAAGATTTTGATCCAAAGTAACATTAGTGCGATAGGCCTTTAATCTGTTTTGCGCTGTGAGGCTCATCAATACTCGTCAATATCAATCGATTTTATATTCTTTCAGAAGCACAGGGGCAAGCAGAGCGTCCGCCCCGAAAAATGTTGGACTCATCAAAAACCTCGCTGGCTTCTTGATGGAAATGGTAACTCAATATCTACACCGAAAAGTAATATACATAAGTTTTGAATAACTTTGTTGTTGTAGGTGCCTGTAACTTTGAGATTTCATGCTTTAGGAAGTTATGATAGAATAGAATAGAATAGAATATTTTATTTAACCACGTTACACAATATAATGTTTGTAGCAAGTCATATTTGATTTACTTATGAAAAAGTAAATGATGTGAAAACTGTAAAAACAACAATAGAAAGACTGTGGAAGACTAACAACTGAATGAATGAATAAACAAACAAACAACATCAATTACAGACACAAAAAAAATTAATAATTATATAAATATATCAACCTTTTAAATCAAAGAGAAGCAGTGAGATGTTTATTAGTGCAAAAATGAATTCTGAATTCATTGACAGAATATAAGCATTGCCTAAGCGAATATTTTTTAAATTTTTTCCTGAAAGTGTTCAGACTGAGCTCTTTGAAATCTTCTGTTAGAATATTGAATAGAGAAAAATCTAGAGAATTTTTTCTGGATAAGTGAAGATGAAATCGTTCGAGACGTATGTATCAGAAATGGGATAAGAAAATTTTTCTGGTATAAGTCAATTGAGCATCTCCCACTGCATTTCAGAAGTGACACATCCAAAACCAACTATAAATATCAAATAACTGGGTAAAATTTCCAAACAATCTTGAAGAGTTAAAAAATTTGCGCAGAAGGTGCCTTTAAAATTATTATTATTCAAGAAGCTAGATAGTTCATCCTAGAGGATAATAATATAAGTAACACATAATTATTTGATTTATTTCACAAAATTGGTTATTTTGTAACTCATTCTTCTTTAACCCCTGAAAATGTAAGGCTTCTACCAAAAATCGTTTGGCAACGTTGTGTCAACGGTTCTCTCGTAAGGCTGTTATCACATGCGTTCGAGAATACCGATTTCTACGCGAGAACATTGCAGGCGATGTGAACAGTCACATTAAGTGATGGGAGCGTTCCGTTCTCCTGAACTCGAGAATTGGGGCCCAGGAAACAACTATTTTCTCCTTCGAAACGACTTGTGAAATCAGGTGGCTGGAACTAATAGTCTAAGAGCTGGTTACATGGCGAGACACATGCCTCGGTGCAAGCAATATTTTTCCTGGAAAAGGTTCGATTGTTGCCGGCAAAGCGAGAGCCCGATTGTCAGGAGGCGCGCTGGAAGCTCAATGCGTGGTAGGTCGATAAAACGTGCAAATTTCCCGGCAAAAAAATAATGTCGAAATGCAAGGCTGAAAATTTGCACAGGTATTGAAGATCATGAGAAAAAGCAGGGACAAAAATGTCAGAAGCGCAAGTGGAAGCTAAAGGATTGTCAGAAGTTGCCAAAGTTGCGAAAAATCTCGGAAAATTTACTAATAAGGAAAACTTCTGACAATTTCCATTTGTATTGTTAACCTATAGAATAGATTACTTGCAAATCGTCAGAAGCCAAAGTGGAAGAAATAATGAGAACTTCCAAAGCAAAGTGCAATAGCGTCTTTTTGCGCGCGGCACAGTGCGCAGCGGATCAATCGCTTTTCTCTTGATTTTCATACCTTACATATTTCAGTGCACTTCTGACAATTGATATAAATATTTATAGAGGATTGAAGATACTTTTGTTCAAATGTAAGAAGTGAATTAAGAAGAACTCATCCATTTAATTAACTATTTATGGTAACGTTGATAACATTTTCATTCAAGTTGGAATATTTAATAATGCAGGAATATTTATGTTGAAATATAAGAAAAAAATTAACTGGCAAAGTAATGATGTATCTCTTTTTATAGGAAATGAGACTAGTATATTAAATTATATTCATTGTTACTCATACAGCGTCGTTGATGGCAATGTTGTTCGAACCAATGACATATTACCGTTAGTCTCCCTTATTTACATTTCGAGCTGCGGTCAAAATAGAGTCACATTCTAAGCACAATTTTTACTGCCGCCTATTTCGCGGCAATTATCTTCTCATATACATTGTATGTAATCAGATAATTCAGCAGAAACTCAGCTTTGCCGACTATTGGGTTGACTGGCAAATATTTTCTGCCAAATAAGCGGCAATAATAATTGTGCTTAGAATGTGACTGTTCAATACACACAGGATTAATTCTTTATTTTTATGTTCAAGAATCACAATTAAACATTGTTTAATTGTAAAACTTTTGTTCTAATTTTTTAGCGGACTGTAATATGAACTTGAAAGAATTTGTTTTTTTTCTAATAATTAAAATTGCCCCATAACATGTGGTAACGACACTTACATGGCTGGTTCCGTGGAATCTTCTTGGAGGATCCTCCTGCTAATCCCAGCGGATTGATATGATTGTTGCACTTCTGGAGCGCACTTGGTTGGAACTCGATATTCGAAGAAATGGAGAAACGAACACGCTTAAAATAGTTTTTCTGATTCTAGACCGACCGGCCGTGATGATCGTATTTTTGTTACTGATCTCTGCCGTAGGCAGCCTTGCAGGTAGGCAACCCATGAATCGAGACAATATTGCGCATGATTTACTAAAAGTAACCCTCGAATGTGGACGAGACAAATTACTTAATTAGTTATTGAATTCTTGAACATAAAAATAAAGAATTAATCCTGTGTGGATTGAACAGTGACCGTAGATTGAAATGTAAATAACGAAGTCTATCCGTAATATGTCATCGGTTCGAACGCAGGATCCCGATTTTTTTTGTCCTTAGCAGGAAGAGGCAGATACTTAAATTGTTTATCGTGCGTCTAAAATAAATTCAGACTTCAATGTTGTGCTCTGATACAGATATTGTTGTAATTATGTCAGGTAATTTGCACAAAATAACAGCGAAAATATAAATTCTAATAGTCGGCATGTTATAGTAGAATGGTGCCTATAATTTTTTGAGAAAAAGAAACAAAATAACAGGCAAGGACCAGATGGTAAATGTTGTTGAGGTTCCAACTTTGGGGGGAAAAAAAATTAAACACGAAAACACTCAAAATGGTGGAATGGGGATGCAGTTCAGGGGATGAGAACGATTCTTTGCGATTTGTTGCAAAACGTAACCTAGCGGAAAATGTTCAATTAAAAATGAGAAGATAATAAAAAAATCAAAAACTTTTGTATTCAATACTTATCGACATAACCTCATATTAGCAGTCAAAATGGCACAAAACCGATTTTGCAGTATTTAATTTTTTTCTTGCGTATAAATGATTTAGTTTACATGAACATTTGTGATAATTCATCTTTTTTGGTGTTGAATGAGCATGATTTTTTCGCAATTCAGTGTTTTCGTGTTTACATTTTTCCCCTCAATGTTGGAACCCCAACATCATTTTTCACCTGGTCCTTGCCTGATATTTAGATTTTTTTTTTCACATTAATTATAGGCTCCAGTCTACTATAACATGCCGACTATCAGAAACTCCACATTCAATATGCAGTACGATGCAAATGTATGGAATTCATTATTTCTGAATATAAATATATTTTGGAAAATTCCTCATTCATGTCGATTTTATTTTCCTATTTGCCAGTCTTTGAAACCCACCCAAAATATATAGGGTTCTCCGCATTCGAATAAAAATTACTTTAGTGATATTTTTAAATTGGACACCCAGTGAACTTTTCCACATTTGGTTAGGGATCGTCATTACAAATCTAGTGATGCCAGGTTTGATGGGATTGTGTCAAACGGCTGTGGAGATATGAGCAAAAAACTTCTCCATATGTCCAATGAGTGCGACAGAGACCTTTGACCTTCCGAATCATGTGGAGTCTCAGTCATACCTACTCATTGAACATACGAGGAAGATTTTTGCCCATATCTCCAAAGCCGTTTGACCTAATCCCATCAAACCTGGTATAACTGGATTGTAATGACGATCCCTAACCAAATGTGGAAAAATACACTGGGTGTCCCATTTAGAAATTTCATTAAAGTAATTTCCACTCAAATGCTGATAACCCCATATATTTAGGGTAGGGTTCAAAAATTGGCCAATCGGAAAAGAAAATCGATGTGCTCAATGAATTTTCCAAAATATGTTTATATTCAGAAATAATGAATGTATTTCATACATTTCCATCGTACTTATATACTTTCGCTGTTATTTTGTGCAAATTACCTAACACGATTAAAACAATATCTGTATAACACCATAACATTACAGTCTGAATTTATTTTAGACGCACGATAAACAATTTTAGTATCTGCATCTTCGTGCGAAGGACAAAAAAAATTTGGATTCTGCGTTCGAACAACATTGCCGTTAACATGGACCTATAAAGTATTGTACTGGACCAAACTGTCCACATCGCGTAGGTAATAAGTCTTTATAATAGACAAAATTGTGTCACTATACGTATTCCATTCGATTACAATCGAAGAATGAAGAATGGTGATGGTGACATTATCACGCAACTCAAACCTGTATTATTTACAAGTTTAAAAATCAAAACTATCGAAAAAAATTATTACTTTCGTCTTCAAATGATTGTGAAGAAATTATTGTATCTGGACGTTTGTCAACGCTGTCGAATATCAATGTTTGTTTTCCACAAAGTAAACTTCTGACAGTTCTGTCATTGATCTTTTGTGGGATTATTGCTGAAATAGTCATTTTAGAAACCATTTGTGATATATAGTGGCAGTACAATAGTAAGAGAATCATAATGGTGCAATCTTGTTGGGTTTGCAAACAATCCATGTATTCAAACCCGAATATCAGATTCCATTCTTAAGTACCATAGGCGTTACAGTGGGTATCAATCTGTTTTCGCCGAATAAAATGAAATTAATACGTGAATTCAAACCTTAACATGTGGAGATAATGAAATAGATACCTCACAAAACAATTTCACTTCATTAGTTTTTTAACATTAAAACAAAAAGGTTGCCAAAAAGTCCAAGAAATGTCTATTCAAATTTTGATCTATATTTAGGTTTTCAGCTGATGTTACAGTAAAAGCGGCTTGGTTGAAAGAGTTGGGGATGAAATGTTCAACTGAATGTGTTCCAAAGTCTATTAGGATTTGTTTCATTTATTTCAAAGACGCAGCATTCGAGATTAACCCAAGTGGAAGAATATTTTTGAAGAAAAGGGTTCTTCCTTTATTATATGATGAATGGTATATCCCAAGAAAGTCAGCTGCTTCAACTTCAGGGTAATTATTATCAGCCGTCAGAATTGTTATTTTCTATGAATTATTTCAAATAATAACAGTATAAAAAAAAACAAGATATTACATATTTTCAGATTGAACGATCTCAGCAAGAAAAATCCATCAACTGGTTCCACTGAAATAGCCCCAGGTACAGATTCTGAAGAAATTGTTGATAACTCTAGTCTCCCACTGAAGAGGTGAGGACAAATTGAGAATAGCAAAAATTTCGCAACTGAGTTTTCATCCACTCCAGGTTGTTTGGCTTTGAAATACTGACGATCTGACAGATATTATTAAGGTCAATTTCATATTTTCTGGTTTGAAAAACAGGACAGAATACCGTGATTTTTCGAAAAAAAAGTGAGTAGTATTAGTTGGTAGCAGTATCAAATCTATCTAATATATTTGAAAGCAATTCTTGTATATTGATATATTTATTTTGGCTATCTCGGAAACAGCTTGAAAGATTTGGATCGAAATTTTTATTTAGATGAGGTTTTATTTTTTAAGTTCCTCCATACAGGCGATTTTCCTGAAAAAGCTCGATTCCACTAATAATAATAATGATTATGTGAATCTTTTAATTCTATTTTCACCCACTTCCAATTATCCTAATCTGAGATTTGGCCACATATCAAGAACCGACGATAATACAAGAATTTCCTACTATTAATATAATAAAAATAATGATAATAATAATAATTCAACTTTCATCCTTTATTAATCCTCCGAGTTATCTAAAATTTTTCAAAAATTTCCAGAACCAACGACAATACAAGAATTTTATGATAATAACGCACCTAATAATAATAAAAATGATGAGATTTTTCGAATTTGATTTCAATCGTCCGTATGATCTGAAATTGGGCACACATAAACCGATGGCAATACAAGGACTTAATTATAAAAGTTTCATGATAATGATAATAATGATAATGACGTGAAATTTTATTCAATATCCACCCACTTGTAATCATCCAAAAATTTTAAAATTTGGCATACTTACCAAGGACCGACGATAATATAAGAATTTTATTATATCAATGTTTTATTGATAATAATAATAATGAAAAATTCTGAACTCAATTTCCACTCACTTCCAATCCTCTGAATAATCTTAAATTTAGCACACACATCAAGAACTGACGACAATACAAGAATTCCATAATATCAATGTGATAATAATAATTATGCTGCTTTACATTAGTACACGTACTTTGTCACTGCAAAGGCTCTAAACGATTTCGAAGGGCACACACAATATGTCTGAAATGGTCGCAGTGTAAAGGCTTTTAGCGCGGAAGCCCAAATTGAATCTAAGCTAATCTAATCTAGTAAAAATATCTTCTAGCAAAGTTTAAGAGAACACAACTTGATGCCATGCAGGGCAGCAACAAGGACTTCATCGACTGCAGAACATTGTAGATCACGGCTTGATTTTGCTCGTGCACACCCTCATTGGCGGGAAGCTGAATGATGTCGAGTGCTCTTCACTGATGAATCAATATTCTGTTCCATGACCAATAACATACGAATGCGGTTCTACATACGTATAGGAGAACGCTACAATCAATGTAACACTCTGTAAATCATTGCTTTTGGCGGAGGATCGGTAATGATTTGGAGTTGTATGAATTTGGAGGCACGTATGAAACTGGTAGTCATTTATGAAGCGAATTTGACAACAGTATGTATCCGAAATTCCTGAGCCCCATGTTGTCTGTTCTTTTGCTCCATTCATTGGGGAAGAATTGATATGATTGCAAGACCATACGAGACCACACGGCCCACCAGTATTTCCAGGCGATCTTGCCCGCGAGAAGTCCTGATACGAACCCCATCGAACATATATATGATATTCTTGGGAAATGAATCAGAGCCCTGCAGCAGCCCAAAGTTACTTTGAATGAGTTGAGGGACAGTTTAGTGAATTTGGGAGACATAATTGAATAAGGACTTTGATATTGAGTATAACAAGTGGTTATCATTGCTCGAGGAGGGAACTCAAGAAATTAGCTAATCATTTCAGAATAGAAAATAAATTTTTTATTCTATTGTTGTTTTTGTGAAACTCTGCACGTACTTGATTTTTGATATCTTCTAGAAAAAAATGTTAGTTTGATTATCTGTACTGTGAATTTTGTTTGCATATTGTCTGAGTTTGAATAATATGCGCTGAAAATTTCTTTGGAATATTTATTCTTCACAATATTCACTTATTTTAATATGTATAAGAACATGTATTTATTGAATATATACATTACCATTTTCTAGTAAATGCATTTTTATTCTTTTTTTTTTCAGTCGACTGTCTCCAGCTTTCCATTAATTGAAAACGAAAGTCTTAAAAGTCTTTTTTTTTTGTGAACCTGATTTTCTAAGGATCGATACTATCAAATGAGTTTTTCTATCTCACGAAGTCCCATCGGATGTATATTCTAACACATTCCTTGATATTTTCATCATTATTTCAAATTCAGCATTTTTTCCTTGTGATTGAACCCTATTTCCAGCAATTGCGTGCGCTCCTGTATGTTGTGGGAAGGTCACAGTCTATCGCTATCTTCTCTCTTCCCCGCAGCCCGCGCGCCTGAAAACAGAGCGACTTCAAATCGCTCCGTGTCGTAGGTATGGCAATGCTGAGTCCATCTGTATTTGTACGAACTTATACGTCCATGGCCGTTAACGACGCTGTATGAGTACCAATGAATATAATTTAATGTAATTTTCTTATTTACTATGAGAGGAGATACATCATTACTTTGCCAGTTCATTTTTTGCTAATATTTCAAAATTAATATGCATGCATTATTAAATATACAAAATTAAATGAAAATGTTATAAACGTTACGATAAATAGTTATTTAAATGGATGTGCTCTTCTCAATTTACTTCTGACATTTGTACAATAGTGTCTTCAATCCTCTATAAGTATTCATATCAATTGTCATAAGTTATGTACATACGGTATGGAAATAAAGAGAAAAGCGTTCGGACCACTGCGCACTGTGCCGCGCGCGAAAAGACGCTCTTGCACTTTGCCCTCGAATTTCTCATTATCTCTTCGACTTTGGCTTTTGATGATTTGCAAGTAATATATTCTATAACACAAATGTAAATTGTCAAAAGTTTTCCTTATGAGTAAATTTTTCAAGATTTTTCGCAACTTTGGCAACTTCTGACAACCCTTTAGCTTCCACTTGCACCTCTGACATTTTTGTCCCTGCTTTATCTCATGATTTTCAATATCTGTGCAAATTTTCAGCCTTGCACTTTGACAGTATTTTTTTACGGGAAATTTACAAGTTTCTTCGTCCGCCCAGGCATTGAGCTTCCAGCGTGCCTCCTGACAATCAGGCTCTCGCTTTGCCGGTAACAATCGAAACTTTTCCAGGAAAAATATTGGGATTTCAAATTAAGATTGTAGTGCTACCGGCGGCGGACGATGAAGTACTTTCTACGACATTGAGATTTATAACCTTACTTTTTCTTCCATATAGATTTCATTGTTTACTATGTTTATTTCGTGTATTGAGTATCTGAAGCGTGGTTTAGGCCCTTTGAACATTGTTAAAACTGTGATGTCGATGACTTTTACCTTTTATTATTGTTCATTTAAATAAGGATTAGTGTTGAGGTGTTAATAGTTACATTGTTAGAAAAAAGCTAGTGATGAAATACTTCAATCGTCTTCTTATGAACAAAGACAAATGGCCCAATTAAAATTGAGTTCATTGGAATTTCTATGTTGAAGGGACCGAAAGTACTCTGTGTGTAGTAGAAGGTGAAGAAGTCCTCAATGCAGACCATATAATAGTGTATGGAAAAAATAAATGGAACTCTTCAGTGACAAAAGTGTGTGCCCTCTGTCTCCAGACAAGCGCTCTGAAATCCAAGCCTCATCAAGTAAATGGAGAACTCTTGCTCAAAATAGTGCGAACACACTTTCATAAATTTGCTTATTGGTTTGCCAATCTGAACCTTCAATATCCAGGCTTTTCTTCTTGAGATTGATTCTCGTCCCAACTCCGTTTCAAAATAAACCTTTGGGTCATTTTCCTCGGGATATCTGTGAAAAGTTAATTTCTTTTGGCCTAGGAATTGCAATGTGACGCAGAAAAATAACCATTGTAAGACGCGATTATAAGACCGGAAGGGTCGCTTTGCCTGTAAAAAGGCAATTTCTCAACACTAAATTAGGATGAAATAAAAACGGTTTGAAGAAAGGCTCTATATTCATAAAAATCAATGGTAAACGAACGATGCGAAAGTGTGGTTAGAAAACAATGTCGCAGAAACAGGTTTACATCAAAGCCACCAGAGTGCGTATCGCTTAGCATGAAATGCCAATTGCTTGCACCTAGGCATGTTGCTCGCCATGTAGCCAGCTCTCCGTCTATAGTATTCATAGATTAAAGTTAAAAAATAGACTGATTGTAGTGAGTATTTTTATATAAATTTTTTTGGGGGTGTACACATATTTGAACTTTTTCAATTTGATCGTGGGATAACCTTTTGTTTTGACCTCAACTGCATATGACGGCCGATGAGGTTGATGCCATCTCCAACTTAATATTGTGAGAGAAAACTAGTAAACTCACCATCTTATCAATTGAATATACCCACGAAATATTCTTATTTGGAGACAAAATCACTCTTTCAAAGATTCAAATGATTTACATGGTGGTTCTTCGGGTAGTAAGGCCGACGTGTTTTCAGAGAAGAACTCGACGTTTCGCCAACACGAGTGGTTAGCATTTTCAAGAGTTATTTTAAAAATTTTCGCTTTCTGTAGTCGCTGTCAAATGCTTGACATTTGTTATACGTTGTCTCAATAAATACCTGTGATTTGTCGTTCTTACATCTGATTGGTCCATAGCGTTAGCAGACATCATAGAATCGTTCGTACCGTTATTTTGTGGGTAGGGAGCTAATTGAGAATTTTTGAGAACTGGAAGCCAAACCTTGTTCAATTGTAGTCCTTCTTCGGTTCTGTTGAAGTTGCTGTGGTGTTTCTGGATTTCAATTGCTTCCCGGAAGAGTCTTGGGTAATACGCAGATGTTGAAGAGATGACTTGGGTTTCTTCAAATTTCACTCTATGGTTATCGTTGTTGAGAGTATGTTCTGCGACAGCGGATTTCTGTGTGTGCCCTAACAGAAATCCGCTGTCGCAGAACATACTCTCAACAACGATAACCATAGAGTGAAATTTGAAGAAACCCAAGTCATCTCTTCAACATCTGCGTATTACCCAAGACTCTTCCGGGAAGCAATTGAAATCCAGAAACACCACAGCAACTTCAACAGAACCGAAGAAGGACTACAATTGAACAAGGTTTGGCTTCCAGTTCTCAAAAATTCTCAATTAGCTCCCTACCCACAAAATAACGGTACGAACGATTCTATGATGTCTGCTAACGCTATGGACCAATCAGATGTAAGAACGACAAATCACAGGTATTTATTGAGACAACGTATAACAAATGTCAAGCATTTGACAGCGACTACAGAAAGCGAAAATTTTTAAAATAACTCTTGAAAATGCTAACCACTCGTGTTGGCGAAACGTCGAGTTCTTCTCTGAAAACACGTCGGCCTTACTACCCGAAGAACCACCATGTAAGTGACGATGGCCGCGAAAGCCTTTCACAATTTATCATTCAAATGATTGTCCACACTTTTGCTTCGGATAATTTTTTGTTACATTACATTTCGTTACATTAAGCATCAGAACTTCAGAAAAAAAATTCTGGAAATTTCGTATTTTGACCTCCTGAACAAAAACTCAAATTGAAATTTTTGGAGGTCTCGAAAAATTTCGGAGATACGGGGCTTTTTTTAATGATAACTGGCATTTTCTAGCACACGTTTCTTCTTTTACGAAACACACTCAAATGCCTCCTTATTTTCACCAGCACAATATACACATCCTAATTCACCAGTTATACACTTTTTTTTTTCATTGAAAACATTTTTTCATCTACAAATTCTAGCTTCTTCTACCAACAACAAAATCAACAATTTCATGTTGTTTTGTTTAGTGGTCATGTCAGACGTCCGGTTGGTAACAATGGAAATGACGGAACGGCAGAGCAAATTTTGCGACATTCCACAAATAAAAACGATTTTTTCAATCAAGAATATACATACTCTTGAATAGAATAATCTTCTGAAAAGAATAAGCATTTCTACTCAATGAATATACTTCCATTTCGAACTGATTGAGATGTTTGCTCCTTTACATAAATCCTCTTGAAATGAATTTGCTTGCAGTAAAAACATTGTACTCTTTATCCTAGAAAACATTTACAGTAACACATTGTGAAACATAATCCTATTAACACAAGAATATAATTCCTTGGTAGATATCAAAGAGACTAAACTAACAAGAAGGGATTAATAAGCTATAGCCAATCAGAATCTTGTGGCATCAACGCGTCATAGTGACGTACTTGGATTTGAGTACAGAGTTGACCTCGAACCAAGCAACTAAACTGTCAGCAGTAACTCTCATATACCAAGAGCTAGTCCGTCACTGTCTATAGAGAACGGTGGCCAAGACACGTTGAACTACGTCACATTTCTTCACAAATGTTTTTTCATCTCTTTCTACTAGTGTCCCCATTGTCTTATGGGCATTAAACTCTCCTTGTTAAATAACGTTTAGTCTCCTTGGGTAGATATCACTATCCATGCCACATGACAAATTCAACCAATGAGCAAGCAGCTGGCGACACCGCTACCTGTGAATACAACTAACATTTCGACTATTTCATCAAGTTTGACCATTTGGGTTGGAGGTTATGAGGCTATGCGTACCGATATAAATGTTAGTTTTGTGCCTAGTGGAAACTGTTTCTATACAATAAAAACGCAATACCGAAACTTGTATTATGCTCATTACGGGCCACTTGTGAATATGAGTGAAATATATCTTGGTCCTCTACAGTTTTGTGTCTGAAAGTGAGTGGCGTTGTTTATGTATTCATCAAACTGCAATATGCGTCACTGCTAACTAGTTCTATTGACAATACAGTTGTTATTAAACTTAAAAGTATCCTCATTTAAAACTATTATGTATAACTAATTGTTCATTATTGCCAAAATGAAAATGGCATCCATTCCATATCTCTTAACCAAGTGCAAATTAACAGTGCTGCTCCTAAGGTGGCGTATGGAGTCAGTAACAAGGCCTACTCAGAACAAGTGGCTAATGACTATAGCAGTCAATGCCAAAACACCAAAGAACAAAAAATGAGGGATGAAAATATCTACTCAAAGTTGACAGAAATCGACAAAATAGTGTCAGGCAAGCGCGCTCGCTTCGGTCGCGTCTTTCTCGCAGATATCTACACGAAGAAGAAAAGGATGAGTTACAGTTACAAAGCAGTAATGGGAATCCGCGTGCTCGCTTCGCTTGCGTATTTCTTGCTAAATATCTTCACTAAGAAAGATAAACTCTTCGAGTGCTTATGATGAACTATTATTATCATTATTGATGAAACAATTGCCAGTGTCTAGGGGGGCAGTACTTCTGAAAACTATTAGTTCGAGAGCTGCGGTGAAATTGACTTCCCCATAGTTACCAAGGGTTTGAATTTCAAAACCGCCCTTCTACCGGGTGTTATCGGTCGCTTTATTAGATTTATAATTTGAAAAGAATTCTCAGAATTGCTAATAATTTCCTATTTATTACCAAAATTAATGTTTTGTGAAAATGGTCTAAGATCTTAACTAAATTGAAATCGTGTCTACCGTTGGTAATGTCCGCTATTTTGGAGCAGACGCTGTCAAATCTTTCAAAAAACGCCATCAACTTCTCACAGGTTACCACTGTTATTTTCTTGCCAAAGTTTCACTAAATATGTTACTAACCAAAATTCAAAAAGAAAACTTTGGCAGACGGTCGCATTGTAACAGTAGATGGGCCTAAATTACTTTGAGTATATGAAAGTACGCGTAATGTAATCATTAAAAGACCTAGAAAATAGAATTCTTTAAGCAAAAGCTTTATATAGTGTTATATATGAAGTTTCGAAGCCGTGGGACACTCAAATCAATTTGAAAATCACTTTATTCATTAGAAACTCATGTATAATAGGCAGCAACTATTGACAATAGCGTATTGGGGATTTGTTTACCGTAAAGCGAGAGCAGTAATCGTCAGGTAGGAGTCAAAATTTCAATGTCTCCATATAATTTTGCAGTGTTTACTCAGTTTATCAGTATGCCCTACTACTTCATATCGATTTATATCTAGATAAACTTATTTATTGTGAATTTCGATATATTATCGTTATTTCTCTAAAATGAAAAAGTTATAGTCATCACCCAGTAAACGTCAAATGTTCATGAAATATATCGAAATCACTATACTTTTGAATATTTGAAATAATATTTTTGTGTTATATTTCGGCACTAACATAATCAAGATCTCTTCAAAGAAATCGTTGTGTGCTCCGGTCTTATTTCCGTATTAACACCTAGTGGAACATTTCCTTTTAACATCACTACAAAATCCGTAACGCCTATGTCAGAATTTCCACAATATTCCCACGAGAGATCGTAATAAATCAGGACCTGCTAGTAGAAAGTCATTTTAAACCTGCATTAAACAACAGTCTGATTTTATTTGGCTTATTCTGGTTTACAAAAGAGAAATTTAGAAGATACCTGGTTGTAGCAAATTCTTGTTCAGCTTCTTCGGGTTTTAGTTTCGTGATGTACCCTTTCTCTTCATAATATTTCATTTCGGAACAATACGTTTTTGCATAATTTTCATTAATTTTACGTTTCTCTTCAACAGATTTCAATCTTTGCATCGCTCTATATGTATTCTCTGGTAGTTGTATACTTTAATTTTTCCACAGAAGTCCTATCTCGTATCTATCTTCCACATAATTCACATTTTTTTTCATCAATTTAGTAGCAACAGAATTTTCTTGACTAAGTTCATCATGTGAAGTAATCAGTACTCCGAATGACTCTGTTTAGAAAGAGTGTGTTACAAGTTGTTGTGAATTTTCGTCTGGGTTGCCTGTTCCGTAAATATGTAAAATATGAGCCTTCAAATGTTCCTCATCCTTCGAATGATTTTATAGACCATGGACTTTATCCCAATTTACATCTGGTGGCAAGCGGTACACTTTCTGAACCACATCTAAGCTGTCTATGAATAATTAGTTTTATGTTATCTTGCCCAATTATCATGACGGGTTTTTAGTTTTCGAAACTTCTGATAGGTATTCCCTTCAAATATGAGCATTTCTTCCAGTTTTCCATTATTATTGTCTACGAAGGCAACGATAAATTTTCCAGCGTTCGAATGCTTTTCAGAAAAAAAGGCTCTTGGACTAATTTAGAAATCTTCAGATCGAGCTTTTGGGAGTTATTTTGCGTAGACACATTAGTCTATTGAAAACAGAGCGGTTCTTTGGTTCCTTTCAGAGCAAGTTTTTCGGCTACCTTGCTATTTAAAAGTATCACCGTTGAGGCTTCATCACACAGAGCATAAATTTCCAAGATTGCTTTTGGTTCATGCTCTCTTAGTCGGAGGAATAACTGATAACTCAGGTTTTTCTTTGTGCAAAAGAGGGTAGTGTTGTGTTACAGTTTACAGTCTGAAACACCAGATGCTTTCCTACTTCTCATTTGAATTTCTGATGATTCCGTTTGAAACAAGAGAAACAAAGCTTTTTCCCCGTCACTTTTTTCTTCCTTATATCAATATCATCAGATTTCATTTGGGGGCATATCGTGGAAATTCCTTCCATAGCAGTAGTAGCAATTTTTCGTTCTCTCAATATAACTGAATACTCTTTCCGGTCTTCTTGAGTAGGAATACTTCTGTTTTGCACGGATTCTGCAGGCAGTAATATGCTACCGTCTGCTGTTTGAATGCGACCGTCTGCCAAAGTTTTCTCTTTGAATTTTGGTTAGTAACATATTTAGTGAAACTTCGGAACGAAAATAATGGTGGTAACCTGTGAGGAAGTTGACGGAGTTTTTTTGATACATTAGAGAGCGTCTGCTCCAAAATATAGACCATTCCCAACGGCAGACGCTTACGATTTCAATTTAGTTAAGATCTTAGACCATTTTCACAAAACACTTGTTTTGGTAATAATTAGGTAATTATTAGCTATTTTATATAATTTTTTGAATTATAAATCTAATACAGCGACCGCTCATACCCGGCAGACGGGCGGTTTTGCAATTACAATCTAAAGTAGAACCGACGTGCCAATTCAAACCTTTGGTAACTATGAGGAAGTCATTTTCACCGCAGCTCTTGAACTATATTCACTACAAACATTTCATATTCATGAGTATTCAGTATGCAGGAATTTTAGGGAATCTGATATCGTCGCATTGTACTCTTATAAAGTTATTGAGACTCATTGTTGTTGATTCAATGAAGGACATCGATACTGGCCACTTTGTTATGAAAGAAGCCATTTCGCTGTGAGATAACTGTATTGGAAAAAATCTTGATATTATTATTTTGAATGCACAAGATATTTTTAAATAGACAGAGCATTTTTGCGAACAAATAATCACTTAGATAAACGTGACGGATTACAAACATTAATTTTTGGTATATGCGCAAACAGATAGAAAAGACCGTATTGTATAATCGGGTAAGCTTGGTTAAGTTTGCATAAGATCGGGTATGTATAAAATAAATAACCTACTTTAATGATTATTAAAGTAGGTTATTTATTTTATGTGAAAAGTGCTATTTACATTATAAGTACCATTGTTTCAAATGAGAAGTAAAAGTGTTGATGGAAAAATGTAGTGGTTTTATCAATTCATTTTTCTCACTCATTCAATGAAATATTCCATGTGACACGTGAATTGAATATTTCTGGAATCACATTGGCAATGTCGCAAAATTAGCTTCGCCCTTCCGTCATTTCCATTGATATCAACCTGACATCTGACATGACAGATATTCACTAAACAAAACAGCATGCATTTTTTGATTTTGTTGTTGGTAGAAGCTAGATTTTGTTGATAAAAAGCTGTTTTCAATGAAGAAAAGTGTAAAACTGGTGAATTAGGGTATGTATATTATGCTGGTGAAAATAAGGAGGCATTTGGGTGTATTTCAAAGAAGAAACGTGTGCTAGAAAATGCCAGTTATCATTCAAAAAAATGCCCGTATCTCCAAAATTACTTGAGACCGGCAAAAATTTCATGAAGATTTTTTGTTCAGGAGGTCAAAATACGTAAGTTCCAAAAACTTATTTTTTTTTTAAATGCAGATTCTCAATGTAACGGAAGTTTTACCTTATTTTGTGTTATCCAAACATTCCAAAGACTGGAAAGAACACACAACTTTCACTTACTCCGACATTACTCTATCTCGGTCACTCCGTGTCTTTCTGGCATACCGCATACCTGTAGTGTAAAACGACCTGACGCGATCGGTAACGAACAAAAACTTGGCAGTGTCTGCGACACAGTGAGTGTCAAATTTAAATCACTATAAAGAATGTTTGTGACAGAAATTAAGAGTTTGAAAAGTGAGATCCTGTGGTCCTGTGGTACAGGTTGTTATATTGGGATTAATCAAAATATTCATTGAGAGATTTAAAAATTATTGGGAGTTCTAGAAAGTGGATATCTATAACCATTGTTTTATCCCTCTAGCAGGCGGTTACTTCCTAGGGATAGATTCATACCCATAACAGCACATAGTTGATAATATAATGTGAATGTGAAACAGTTCTACTGCAGTCGTCCCAAAAAAAACGATTTTAAAGTGGTCAAAAGTGAACCAAAAATAGTGAAAATGGTATCAAAAGTTTAAGAAGAAAAAGTTTTACAAACATACGTAAGTTATATCAAAACTGTATATTTGATACTCTTGCAATCATCGAAATAAACTTTCCATCGTACACATTCCACGATTAACAGAAACTTTAATTGCTGATAAGAGTCTGGGGTAAAAAACGTGTACCAGATATTGTTCAGTCTCGTGAGCCTTTTCAGTTGACCTACTGGTTGCTTGAAGTTTGATGATATGGTTGAGTGATGAGATGCTTGTGATTGACTGATAATGAATGAATTTGATAGTACACAATGACGTAAATTGAATATATTTTCGGTTTATACAACTTGACATATGAAAATAATTTATTGACAATTCGATCTCTATTTTTTTTTATTCTCGTCGTCAGTCTGATTTTTTATCCAACCAATTAAAGTTCAACACGACATGTTTCACGCTATTGTCAGCTCCTAAATAATACAGTGTGAAACAATACATGCCGCCCCCCTTGAAAGGATCGGCTTTCAATTCAAACCAATGTGAATGACTACGAATGTCCTTAAATTTCACATTTTCAAGAGTTTATTGGCAATGCACAAATTTTAGATACTGGTCTTTTAAAAATTCCAGTAGCGGTTTTCACATTCACTACCCGAACTATTTTGTCTTCACCAGGAAACACTTCGATGATACGGCCCATTTTCCAACATAACGGTGCTGTGTTGTCGTCCTTGAGAAGAACCAATGTTCCAGGATTGAGGTTCAAATGAGGTTGTCGCCATTTTGTTCTCTCTTGTAGATGGTTGAGGTATTCATGCATCCAGCGTTTCCAAAATTGTTGTATTTGTTGCTGAATGATCTTGAAATGGGATAAACGGTTGGTTGAGATGTATCTGAGGTCATCTTGAGGTAGGGTAGTCAATGGCTCGCCAATGAGGAAATGTGCAGGTGTTAGAGGAAAAAGGTCATTGGGATCATTAGACAGAGGGGATAATGGTCGAGAATTGAGGACTGCCTCAACCTGAGTTATCACCGCGTATAGGCCCTCAAAAGTCAAATGTGAGTTACCAACGATCCTTTTTAAATGAAATTTTGCAGATTTGACACATGCTTCCCAGAGACCTCCAAAGTTGGGAGCATGTGGTGGTGAAAAATGCCAGTTTATTCTATTCAAAGTAAGGTATTCCTTGAAATGATTATTATTTTCAAGATTTGATAAAACAACTTTCAATTCGCGTTCAGTACCAACAAAATTGGTACCATTATCACTATAGATGTCAGTGCAAACACCCCTTCTTGATACGAATCTTGTAAGACATTTCAAAAATGACTCCGAAGAAAGATCGTCAGAAATCTCAAGATGAGCCGCCTTTGTAACAAAACATATGAAAATACATAAATAGCATTTGACGATTTTTCTACTCCTGGTTTTGCCATCTTTGATATGAAATGGTCCAGCAAAGTCTACGCCGGTTGTTGAGAAAGGGCGTTGAGGTTGTAAACGTGAATGCGGAATATCTCCCATTTTATATTGACTTTCTGTAGGTTTAGACCTGAAGCAAGTTACACATTTGCGTAAAACTCCGCGAACAGCGCTACGTCCGCTGGTCGGCCAAAAATTTGCTCTAACAGCCGCCAGAGTGGCTTGTGCACCTGCATGAAGATGCCTTAGATGTTCATGCCGAATTACCAATTTTGTAAAATTACCCTGATGTGGTAACAAAATCGGATGTTTCTGGTTATAAGAAATGTTGGAATATTTCAGCCTTCCACCTACTCTAATCAATCCGTTTTTATCCAAAAATGGATTGAGTGACATAATTTTACTATTTGATGAAATGTGTTTTGATTTTCTCAATGATTTCAACTCTGAAGTGAATGAGTTCTCTTGAACTAATTTACAAATTGTAATGAGAGAATTGTCAAGTTCTGATTTTGATAACTGACCTGAAAGATGAGCTTCAGAGTTTGTGATTTTTGAATTGTTTGCAAATCGCAGACAATAAGCTAGGACTCTCTTAAGTTTTGTGAATGTGGAAAAACGATTAATGATATCAATATCTTGGGTTTCTGTTAGTGTAATTAAAGTAAGATCGGTTTTCTTGAGCTCAGGAATTTCTGAATTAAGTAAAATATCAGCTTTGGGCCAAAAAGATCTTCCTCGAGACATCCAAGTGGGACCTTTCCACCACATATTGCATTCAATCAATTCCTCTGGATTTAGACCTCGTGATATAATATCCGCTGGATTCGATTCAGAGGGAACATGACCCCATTGATTAATATTTTAAAATTTCTGAATTTCAGCGACTCGATTAGATACAAATGTTTTAAGTTTATGTGGTTCAGTGTTAATCCACGCTAATACAATACTTGAATCAGTCCAGTATTGAATGGACTCAATGTTGTTAGGAATAGCTTTGAGAACCTTTTGCGTAAGCTGAATACCTAGTAGGGCTGCGCAGAGTTCGAGCTTGGGTAGTGTTACCATTTTGAGTGGAGCAACTCGGGACTTTGCGGAAACTAAATGAACATGAATTTTGTTGAACTGATCAATTGTTCTAAGATAGCAACAAGTTCCATAAGCTTTTTCCGATGCGTCTCCAAAACAATGCAACTCAATGTAAACAGGGTTCGGACAAATAATATGTCTAGGAATGTTCACTGAATTTAAATGAAATAATTGACTTGAAAATTCAAGTCATGAATAATGCAATGTGACTGGAATGCTTTCGTCCCAATGTAGTCCCCAAAGTTTTTGAATGATAATTTTGGCTTTGATAGTACAAGGACCAATGAGACCTAGAGGGTCAAAGAGTTGTGCTACTGAGGATAGTATTGTGCGCTTTGTGACACCTGATGCTTTATCATGAAAAACAGTATACTTGAAAGTATCTTCTACTGAGTTCCATGTTAAACCTAGCGTTTTTGTGATGCTATTATCAGAAATGTAAAATTGTGATGATTGAGATTTGACTCCGGCAATGTTTTCTAAAATCTCACAGTTATTTGAAACAAACTTTCTGAGATTGAAAGAAGCTGAACTTAAAATATGAATAAGTTCTGATAAAATCTGCTTTCCATTTTGAATGGAATTGAAACCTGTCAACAAGTCATCCACATAGAAACTGGACTTGATAATTGCACTAGCTTCAGGAAATTCTGTTTCATTATCAATTGCTACTTGAAACAAAGATCGAATACAGAGAAATGAAGCTCTAGCAGTGCCATAAGTGGCTGTGTTTAATTGATAGTGACCTATTTCTTCAGATGGATCAGAACGCCATAATATGCGTTGCAAATCACGTTGTTCAGGTTGTATATTTACCATCCTGTACATTTTTTCTATGTCAGCTGTTACCACGTACTGATAGGTTCGAAATCTAGTTACTATTGTGAATAAGTCGTCCTGAATAGTAGGACCTACTTTTAAAACATCGTTCAGCGAAATTCCACTAGAGGTTTTAGCCGAACCGTCAAAAACGACACGGAGCTTTGTAGTACTGCTGGCCATTTTTAGTACGCCATGATGAGGAAAATAATATGTTATATTTTGAAATGAGTCATTCTTTGTATTTAATTTTGACATATGTCCAAGCTGTTCATACTCGGTCATAAAAGAGACATATTGTTGCTTGAAATCATGATTTTTTGATAGTTTTTTCTCGACAGCATAAAATCTCTTGAGTGCAATGTCAAAAGATTCACCAAGTTGATTTATGTTGTCCTTGATAGGCAAACGAGCAATAAATCTGCCTGAACTGTCGCGAACTGTAGTTTTAATAAAATGTTCCTCGCATTCTCTTTCTTCTGGAGAATATTTTACTTGTGTTTGACACTCTTCTATTTTCCAAAAGCGCTCCTGCATATTTTGAATATTTTCATTCTGTACTGTAAGATTACACACTGAACTTGAATTGTTTGCATATGACATTGGCAAAGGTCCGGACAATATCCAACCAAGCCTTGTTTTTTGTAAAACAGTATGATTATCAAGTAAATTTATACGTCCGACACAAATCAAATCCCAGAAAATAGAAGCTCCAATGAGCAAGTCTTGGACCGCTTTCATTGAACCTTTCATCCGCTAAAGTTATATTTTGTGGAATTTTAAGGTATTTTCTATCAAAAGATATTGCGGGCAAGTCTCTTGTAATTTTATTAGAAATCAAAAATGGTACATTTTGTAACACGTACGAATTTGTTATCGATTGTATAGTAGCCCATGTTTTGTGAAGTACGGACGTTACGTTTGAACCAAAACCTTCAACTGAATGTGTAACTTCAGATAGAGGAAGTTGTAGAATTTTGAATTCATGAAGTTTGACTGTGAACAGTTGTCGAGAATAGCTCGGCATTTATGAGTATTACCATATATATCCATGATGAGTACCACTGCGGTAGAGAGCATAACATATGATTCGAGCTGCGTATTCTCTGAAGAGCAAGCAGTAAGAGTTGATTGTGAAATGTTAGGAACAGATTGTGAAGGACCTTCGGTATTTGGCGAAGGCGTCTGGTTAGAAATACCAGAAGAATACTCTCTGTCTAAATGCAAGAGAGTGTTGTGCCGAAGAGAACATTTTTTACAAGAATAAGGATTTTTACAATCCCTTGATGAATGATTCATTCGTAAACAGTTGCCACATGCTTTAAGTTTTCTGATTTCGTTGATGCGTTGTGGTACACTAAGTTTCAGAAAATTTGCACATGTAAAAATAAAATGATCCTTTTGGCAAAGAATACACACTGGATCTGTGGTAGTAACATGCGCTGTACTTGAATCGTGGAGAGTTCTTTTGACAAAGTGTTTCGGCATTGAATGACAAACTTTTTTGTTCGAATGTAAACCCTCTAAGAGTTGACACCTTTGATTTAAAAATGAAGTAAATTGTTTGAATGTAGGTAAATCTGATTTCAGATTCAATGCGTGCTCCTCCCACTCACGTTTTGTGGTGGAATCTAGTTTAGATGATACCATATGGATGATGAGTGTGTCCCATTTGTCTACGGGCAATCCTAAAGATTCAAGACTTCTTAAATGTTGATTGACAGTATCAATTATATTTCTAAGTAGAATGTGAGACTCTTTTTGTACACTCTGTAGATCAGATATTGCGTTCAAATGTGTTCGAATTATAACCCTCTTATTTTGATACCGTTCGCAAAGGAGATCCCACGCTTTATTGTAATTTGCTTCAGATACTTCCAATGCTGTCAAGACATTTGCAGTTTCACCTTTGATGCAAGATTTCAGGTACCAAAATTTTTGAATATTGCTAATAGATTGGCAGTCATGAATCATGGCTTTGTAAGTATCAGAGAACTAAAGCCACTTTTCATAAGAACCATGAAATTCAGGTAAATTTAATTTTGGCAACTTTGCATTTGTATTTTGTGAATTATTTAAAGAATTTGGAGGATTCGTATAGAGGTTTGCAACGACAGGAGGTAATGTAAATTGTTTTATCAACCGTTTTGCATTGCTAACAGTTTTGAAATAAAAGTTTTCAAGTTCTTCCCTCTCAGTAAGGTGATCCTGAACTGTAGTGTTTTTGTCTATCATTTCTAACTCTGTTTGAATATTTTCCAGTTCATTCCATAAAGGATCCATCTTTTCTAAGCGCGTACATAATTCTTCTAATGAAGTATTATCTTTAACGGTTTGTAAGAATGCTGAAAAACGTGTGATATGTGCCTTGATACTACCGCGTTTGTAATGTAAAGTTTTGATTTGTTCTTGTGCCATTTCAACAAATGAGAACCAATAGGCAGCAATAAACAGGTTGAGAACACAGGAAGGATAATTGAGGATAGAAGGAAAGCGAGCCTTACTTGAATGTTGCTTTGTTGATGATACCTGCTACTTTCCCAGTCTTGTCAGTCTTCTGAAATTCCACCAGGAACTAATACTTGATAATGGAAACTGTTTGTTGTCAAACTGTTATTGAATAGTGATTGATTTGAAGGACCTGATTTAACGAATGCTTCTTCTGCTGAGTGAACTATTTCGCTTGATTCATATTCTGCTCGAAGCGGCCATGTTCAGTCTCGTGAGCCTTTTCAGTTGACCTACTGGTTGCTTGAAGTTTGATGATATGGTTGAGTGATGAGATGCTTGTGATTGACTGATAATGAATGAATTTGATAGTACACAATGACGTAAATTGAATATATTTTCGGTTTATACAACTTGACATATGAAAATAATTTATTGACAATTCGATCTCTATTTTTTTTGATTCTCGTCGTCAGTCTGATTTTTTTTTCAACCAATTAAAGTTCAACACGACATGTTTCACGCTATTGTCAGCTCCTAAATAATACAGTGTGAAACAGTACAGATATCGCTAAATGAAGCTGGAGCCAGTAGCGGAGTAAAATAAATTAATAATGGATAAAGCCAAGACATTAGACGACTTGTTCGATTTAGTAAATAAAACTAATCAGAATTTATCCACTAAAATTGATAACTTGAACTTCGAATTAAAAACGTCTATTATATCTGTGAACAAGCACTTGATGAAAACTGATAGTAGAATTGAAGAACTAGAATCAGAAAACTACGTCTTGAAAAAACGATTGGAAACCGTTGAAAGAAAATTAAAAAATCAAAACTTAATTTTTTACGGACTTCAAGAAAACTTAGAAGAAAGCACACAAGATCTATTAACATCAACCAAAACAATAATTACAGAACATCTGAAAATCCCGTTTCAAAATGTTGATATCACAGACGTACATTGTTTGGGTAAGAATAAAAATAGCACTAGACCAGTGCTGATTAAATTCCACTCCTACATATAAAGGGTAGAGGTTCTCAAAAACGCCAAATATTTGAAGAATACTGGAATCTATATATCTGAAGATTTGATAACAAAAGATCTTCATGATAGAAAAATATTATTGAAGCATATGAAAGAAGCTAGAAGTGAACAAAAAATAGCTATAATAGAAGGCAGGAAATTAGAGAGAGAAGGAACCCTATATAGTGTAGAAGACTTGCTTAAAGACACTGAAGAAGAAGAATTCGAGACATTTTCACCACCCCATATCAGAGAAACCTTGAGTGCAACACATACCCCAAGTCACGACCAATCTAGAAGTGAAGAAATAGTGAAAGAAAACATCAAAACAAACTCAAAGAAAACTGAAAGTATAAAAGAAGATAATAGTTACAAAGTGCAATCAAAAGAAGAAGAGGGGAAACGTTATTATGCAAGGCTTAATTTAATAGTAGCAACACCGAAGAAGACAGACAAAAATCCTGGGCCTCATTTAAAAAAAATCTAACAGAATTCAACATGGATGATTATATAAGAGACTATAGAACAAATGAAATAGAAACAATAGTCCTAGAAAATTTTTCTGAATGCAACGAAGTATACTCAAAGTGAATCAATACAATACTAATTTCAGAATATTTCACAATAACATTAGAAGCGCTTTCAAGAATCTTGATCATTTGTTATGCTACCTTGAACAGTTTTCAGACAAACCAGAATGTATCATCTTAACTGAAACATGGCAAATAGATGATGTCAATATTTTAAATATAGATGGTTATAACTTAATTTACAATTACGGCACTCTTAATCAAAACGATGGTACAATGGTTTTTATCAAATCATCCTTAGATTATAACTATAAAATCATTTCTCTAGATAACGGTAACAAATTGATACTTACAGAAGTGACTTTTCATAATAAGTTGATCAAAATTCTGTCAGGCTACAGATCTCCATCGAACCCAGCAGCAGAATTTATAGAAAACTTGAAAAGCTACTTACTGACCGAAAAATTTGATAAAACTAATCATTATATTTTAGCGGGTGATCTTAATATTGACTTGCTCGATGAGAATGATGGAGACTCTGTGGACTACATTAATACACTGAGCGAATTGAATTTTTTGTCTGCAATAAATAAACACACTCGAGTAACTGAAAATACAAAATCCTGCATAGATCATATTTTTGTCCGTACGAAACATGATTTAGAATTATTGCTGCCTTTTGTAATAAAATCTAGAATAACAGACTACTTTTCTGTTCTACTACAAATTATTTTCCCAAATACAAAAATAATCACCACCAAAAACAAGACAAACACATACAAAAAAATAGATTACAACAAATTATCAACGAATATCAAAAATACTAATTTCAACTCCATTTATAATATTACAGATATTGACTCAGCAGTAGAAAAACTTGTAACATTGATTACCACAGAAATTAAAAATTGTAGCTATACGCTAAAAAACAAAGAGTGAAAACGCAAAAGTTGGATAACTCATGGAATAATTAAATCGATCAATGAAAGAGACAAAATGTATCAGAGTTTGAGAAAAAACTACAATCACGAATTAAATATAAAATATGTTGAATATAAAAACAGGCTGAATTCCATTATAAAAAATGTGAAAAACGATTTCTATAGACAAAAAATTTCAGAAAACGCAAATAGTAATAAAGCGATGTGGCACACAATACAGGAAATAACATCTGGCAATCAAGTCAATACACATATTAAACAAATGAAAAAAAATGGTCATATTATCAGTGATGAAAAAACTATAGCCAGTCTATTCAATGAACATTATGTTGCAGTAGGCCCAAGCTTGGCTAACAAAATTGTAGTTGATCCGAACTATACTACCTCCTCAAAAAAAAATTTAATAACCATAGCTCTTTTTTCCTTTCACCCAGTATGCCTTCAGAAGTAATTAAAGTCGTAAAAGAATTAAAATACAAAAAGTCTCCGGGCGAAGATGGGATAACTGGTGAAATTTTGAAATGTATAGAGAAACATATCTCTGAACCATTAACATATTTATTGAACAGATGCTTAGAAAAAGGATATTTTCCTTCCTTGTTTAAAATATCTCTGGTAAAACCAATATTTAAATCCGGTGATCTCCTAGAGGCTGTTAACTACAGACCTATCTCACTTATAACTACATTTGCCAAGATATTTGAAAAACTTTTGAAAAACCGGTTATGCTCCTACCTAGACAAATTCAACATCTTATCGAACAGACAATATGGATTTCGAAGTGGTGTATCGACACAGGATGCCATATTACACCTAACGTCTATGATGTATAACGCAATGCATACTAATAAAATGGCTTTGAGTGTCTTCATAGACCTTTCAAAAGCCTTCGACACTGTAAGTCATCCATTATTATTAAAATATCTGGAAGATGTAGGTATCAGAGGCGTTGGGCTACAGTTATTTAAAACGTACCTCACAAAAAGATTCCAATTTGTACAAATTAACAGTATTCGAAGCAAGCAAAAGGAAGTTACCTATGGTGTACCACAAGGATCCGTGCTGGGACCAGTCCTTTTCAACATTTATCTAAATGATCTTTTTTCAGTTCCTACGGCCGGTGAAATCATTGCATACGCTGATGATACTTGTATCTTCTACGAAGAAGAAAATTGGGGAAAACTCAAAATACTAGCAGAAAAAGATCTTGCTATTATTCAAAAATGGTTCAATAGCAAATTACTAACCATAAACTTCACGAAAACATCGTTCCTTCCCACATATATTGACAGTAGAACATCACCGGACTTTCAATCGATAAAAACTGAAAATAACACAAATATAAATGCTGTTACTGATTTTAAATACCTGGGAGTCGTCTTGGATTCAAACTTGAGATGGGATAAACACGTCAAACATGTAATTAAAAAAGTTAGATTTCTAATCCACAAATTTAAAGTTTTAAGAAATATTCTCAATCCTAAGATGCTGCATACGGCAGCTATACTATTATTTTACAAACATATACCAACATAAAAATAAACATCAACTCAAAAATTTCGATCAAATAAAACGTATGTACTGAAAAAGACAAAGAAAGCGGAAGGCCAAAAATGTTACACTTATCAAGCTCGTAAACTGTATAACACACTCCCAGATTATATTAAAAATAAAAATAAATTAGAAAACTTCAAATATCACTTAAAAAGTTTCATATTTGAAAACTCTAGAGAAATGATTCATAAAATAATAGAATAACATAGAGTGTCGTGGTTGTATACTTCTACCAATTTTATTAATGAGCTTTTTTTTAATGCGCTTCAATAGAAGCTCTCCTCTATTTGTTTGTACCAATTGCTCCATTCGTTTCACTGTGAATGCTGCTTTTATTTTATTTTAATTAACTTATTTTACTTGTCGGTTTTATTTTAATTAACTCATTTTATTTGTCGATTTTATTTTAATTAACTTGTTTTACTTGTCGATTTTAATTAGTATAGGTTATATTATTACTATTATTGTTGCAGATGTTTTATCTTATATTGATTTGTTTGTTTATTGTGTCACGCACAGGTTAAACCTTTAGTGACTTTTTTCCAGTTTATTTACTTTAGCTAGGTATCAATACTCATATGTGACTAATATTTGGTAAATAAACTTATATTATTATTATATTATTATATTAACACCTACTCATATGAATAGGTACTGGAGTGACATCATGAATTTCTTATTCCTATTTCAGTAGATGTACTCGACCGCAAGCTTGTGAATGTAATATTCAGTTGTAATACCACAAGAGAATGAGAATAAAGTGAAAATAATTCCACAGATTTTTCAAATGGCTATTGCCAAATGGCAACAAATTTGAGAAAAAATGTGGAGAATTATTTTCTACTTTATCGAACTCTCGTGTGGTATTCGATAGATTATTTTTTGATGCCCCAATAATGGACACATTCTCTATATAACATTTTCATTCATTACGGTTATCTAAATTCATTTTTCAATTTGCATGCAAACTGATGACGTCAAATCAAAAGTCAAATCAAAAGTATCAGTTGTCACACAATAAAAACAAAATACCACGAATATTCCCGAGGCAATAATCTAAGTAGAAAATTCCCACTATGATAATGTTGTGATTGATTTGAAAGTACATCATAGCTTTAGATTGATGGTTTTTATTGGTTGCAAGATATGTCGTAAAATCATCATGATCATAATATTCAGATCCTTTCAGCAAATCTGCTTGGGTAACGTTGTTTCAAAAGTTTGTAGCGAACTATTTCTTGTAAATTTCTTGAAAGTAAAAATCTGCAAATGAATGACAATCTTCCTGGTTTAAGTTTGCATGTGTCAAATTCCGGCAACGATACAATTGTATAGTTATACAAATTCACAATTGGTGATAAACAAATGAGTTGCATAGGCATTACCTATTGCACGGAGAAGAAGAATCACTTACCATTGTGAAACTTGAATATCCAAAAATAAAAACTCGATTACTATATGGAACAAATGTACAAGTTGAATACTACTGAAAAAATAGTGTTCCTGGAAATAAACACTTACCACTACTAACCTATTTTGATATATTTCAGATTAATACCCTTCATTGCCCACTTTACTGATGCCAAATGAATTGTTCACCTATTGGTAGAATATAGGTGCATTATTATAAGTCGTTGATAAGTAACACCAGGTGAACTCAATCTATAATTTTTCAGCCTCTACTTTCTTTTTGACTTATTATTTTTTATTACTGGTATTATTTTCAATACCCAGTAAGGTAGCAGTTCTCTTGTCACTGGTGTATTATTTACTTACTTGAATAGTTTTCTCTGAGTAGCGTTTATGGTCAGTTTCGAGAATTTGTACTGTAATTGGATGGAAATTGCATCATAGAAAAATATAGGTACTTTAAATCATTTCAAAATGTGAAATAATCGACTAACTATAATTATGATAGTCCTCGACATATTAGATTATTTCATGATTCTGAACAGTTTGAAGCATGTACGTATAAAGTATTGTACTGGACCTAGCTACTGGACAATCTGTAGTAGTTATATTGAGTTGGGCGTTGTCACATTTCGTAGGTGATAAGTCTTTATCCTAGACAAAATTGTGTCACTATACGTATTCCATTCGATAACAATTGATTGAACCCTATTTTTATCAAATATGTTCGCTCCTGTCGCTTGTGGAAAAGTCACAGTCTATTGCTACCTTCTCTCTGCCCGCAAAATGAGCGACTTTGAAATTTGTCAATTTATACATTTTTCTTAATAAAAGTTTGAGTTCTGTTTGCGTACTGTCTTATTGAAGAATAAATATTATAACAGTAGGTATGGCAATGCTGAGTCTTCCGGTATTAATAAGATATCATTCGTACATGGTTTGAAGTATAATTTCACATACTTATGATTTTTATCCAATAAAACAAGAAATATTTGAAAATTATTACTGGAATACCAGTCATAAATAATACACTCACGAAAATTTCATTACAACAAACATATATCATTCATAAATATGATGCCGGCTACAATATCACTCTCATGCTACATGTGGATGAAACAAATAACGCTGTGTCTTGTGAGGCCGTTTTCGCAACAGAGGAATTTTTTGGAAACACCCGAACGTGCCCGAACCAAAAAAGGTAGCTGAGCATACGTGAATTGATCACTAACCCAATCGACTTGACCGATTGATGTTATTATTGAGATGGCTTAGACCAAGTGAAGTTGTTTCAGGTAAACGATACAGTAGTGATATAGGTATCAGTATGCCTAGAATGAGTTCAGTGAGCACTTATAAATATGGAACATGGAAAATATTTCGATTCGCTGAGTATTCTGATGAGTTACGGTAGGAACTTACTTTCAGAAAAGTTGTTTTGCTTACTATGAGTATCTCATATTTCCACCGTAGGTGAAAATTTAGTACCCACAATCGAATTTTCTTCAAGTAAACAATTTACTTGGCCGAGTTTTCTCCGTGTGCAATTGTGATGTAACAGTAAGTGTTAACTGGGATACATTCAAAATGATTTTTGACAGCAAATATTTGGAGTGTCCGCACAAACAAGTTCTCAAATGATGCATTTTATTACCTTATCGCCAACTAATGTAACTTACCGTGCTTAGTGGAGTAATAACTTCATTATAATTCACATAACTTTTCTGTATATGACAGTCAGAAACATTTAATTGAACCAAGTTGTTTTGTTTGTAATATGGTATTCGTTCTCTGTTTCGAATAATTATTTTTACATAACTTATATGGAAACCATGAAGAATTAGCACAGGGAAAAAAATTAATAGTAGCAAGTAAAATTTGCCTACCACCAAGTGAAAATTTGCATACTATATGGGACAAGTACAGGCTTTATTAGCCACAAGAAAAATCATATTCCTGAATCTGATCACTTGCTGTTATTGACGTAATTTCAGGAACACAATGTAACCGTGGTGGCCGTGCTGGTAGAATGTTCGCCTTTGGAGCGAAGGGTCGAGGGTTCAAAGCCTCGCATGGTCATCGGTCTCGTGCATGGCATCACACGTTAAAAGGTGAGGGCTGCGTCTTCCCTAGCTCACACAAGTCTCTCGAAGACTTCCGAGGGTTGCGCGTAGGGGTGCAATCGGTTGACGGAAATAACAATTTTAACAATTTTTTTAACCAAACTCTTTATTAGGAGCAAATTTTCAATTTAATTAGCCTCAATTTACGTTTTATTTGCAGTAGGTGCTCAGTTTGATAACTGCTAGTGACAAGTAAATTTACCATTGATTGAGTATGATTTACTCTCAAATAACTCATGTTAAATCTACTAAATGTATTAGTAGCTACTATACTGTATTCTACTGCAGCAACATTTTTAGATCATTATAGTAATTTAAGTTTACTTGGCCTTTTCACATGACTCACTTTTGGGTATTTATTGTCTTACCTTCAATAGCTCTCATTCCATCTTTGGTAACCGTATACACCGGAATCAATTGAAATATCCATTTGCCCTCAGTTTAGAGTCATTAGTTCTTCAAAGAAGGATCATTTGTTTTTTATAATGCCTTATTTTCAATACATTTATTTCATTCTTGAATTTAAAATAATATGAAAGTTTCGGTTGCATCAAGGAAGCAATGAGTCAGTTTATACTCTAAGAAAACGTACCTGCATGGCATATACAGGCTAGCAAAATACACTACTTGAAAACTGGAGAAAGTGTTTGCAGTTTTTATATATGACAATATTTTTTCGTTAACTATAAGTTGACATTTTGACGGTTCTTTTAATAAAATAATCGCCTCTGGCCACCCTTACTGGATCACCCAGTACAACCTGTTTCATAATTGATAATTTCGGAACTTTGTGAATCTGTTCATAAGTATAAATGGATGAAAAAATCCAAGTTATGTATAACATAAAGTAGAATCAGAACGTTCTGAAAATTGAAAATAAAAGATAATGAGGAAAGGAAATGAAAAAATGTAAATTTTTAATATTTTTATTGAAACAAAACTGTTTAAGGTTTTTTGGAAAATTCTCCCGATTCTATTATACATAGGTAAAATGTCAATATTCTAGAAATGTTAGGTCAAAATCAACATTCTACATACCAACAAGTAAAATACATAAATCAAACTGACAATATTCACACAACTCACAACAGTAATAATAGTATAATTCCGGCACACGATGTAACACGTCCACATACAACTACTAACTCAAATGCTGGAATTGAAATGAGGCCAGTTTTGTGAAAACGTTGTTGAACATGTGCGGCGTTTACTACCGATTGATCCCGAACTGATCAAGTAGGTGAACAGGTTATATTATCGTAGGAGCACCAAGTTTTACTGCAAATAAACTGTTGTATCATGCCTGTAACACGAGTATCTGTTGTTATGATATGCTTTTCAGAAACCCAAAGTAGATAAATATGAATATTCAATTTTTCAGCGCTGGTAAAATGTTGACCTGTCATTATACAAAGTGAATTATCTAATGTTCGAAGTACTTGCTGTATGTAAACAATATTATAGCTACAAGTTCATGCGTTCATAATATTGATTTTTTAGAGGCAAAACGTTATTTTTTCAAATATAGGTTTCATTCTCTTTACCACAATCGAAAAAAAGTCAGGAAAACGTTTTACTTGGACCATTTTTTTCCGTGCAAGTAATATTTTAATATTTATACCGAAAAAAAATTTAATAGTAGCAAGTAAAATTTGCATACCACCAAGTGAAAATTTGCATACTATATGGGACAAGTACACGCTTTATTAGCCATTAGAAAAATTAAATTCCTGAATTTCATCACTTGCTGTTATTGATGTATTTTCAGGAACGCAATGTAACCTAACGATATTAAACTCTTTACTAGAAGCAATCTTTTTATTTTATTAGCCTCAATCTACGTTTTATTTGCAGTAGGTGCTCAGTTTGATAACTACTAGTGACAAGTAAATTTACCATTGATGAAGAATGATTTACTCTCAAATAACTCATATACTTAAATCTACTAAAAAACATATTAGTTGCTACTATACAGTATTCTACTGCAGCAACACTTTTAGATTATTACAGTAATTTTAGTTTACTTGGCCTTATCGAATGACTCACTTGTGGGTAGTTTATTATTGTCTTACCTTTAATAGCTTTCATTCTATCTTTGGTATCAGGATACAACGGACTCAATTGAAATATCCACTTGCCCTCAGTTTAGAGTTATTAGTTCTTCAAAGAAGGATCATTTGTTTTTTATACAGCCTTATTTTCAACACATGCGTTTCATTCTTGAATTTGAAATGATATGGTTCGGTTGCAACAAGGTAACAATGATTCAGTTTAAACTATGAAAAAACGTACTTGCATGGCATATACAGGCTAGCAAAATACACTACTCAAGATAAACTGGAGAAAAAGATTGCAGTTCCATGCAACATTTTTTCGTGAACTATAAGTTCATGTGAAAAGAAGTATAAAACATTTTGACGATTCTTTTAAACAAATCATCGCCTCTGGCCACACCCTTACTGGATCACCCAGTACAGCATGTTTCTTAATTAAAAATTTCGGAACTTTGTTGAATCTGTATTCATCAGTATGAATGCTAATGCTAATGTCTTTCCACATTATGATCATAACAAACCCTAGTTATGCATAACATGATGTAGAATTAGAACGTTCTGCAAATTGGAAATAAAAGATGCCTAATGAAGAAATGAAATAAAAATATGTACATTTTTAATATTTTTATTGAAACAAAACTGTTGTTTGGTTTTTTGGGAAAATTATCCTGATTGTATTATACATAAAATGTCAATATTCTAGAAATGTTGTAAAAATCCACATTCTACATACCAACAAGTAAAATACATAAATCAAACTAACACTATTCACACAACTCACAACAGTAATAATAGTATAATTCCGGCACACGAAGTAACACGCCCATATACAACTACTAACTCAAATGCTGGAATTGGAATGAGGCCAGTTTTGCGAAAACGTTGATGATCAGTGCAACGGTTACTACCGATTGATCCCGAACTGGTCCAATATCAACAAGTAGGTGAACAGTTTCATTATCGTAGGAATACCTAGCTCTATTGCAAATAAATTGTTGTATTATGCCTGTAACACGAGTCTCTGTTGTTATGATATACTTTTCAGAAACACAAAGTAGGTAAATATGAACATACACTTTTCCAGCGCTAGTAAAATATTGACCTGACATTATACGAAGTGAATTATCCGATGTTCAAAGCACTTGCTGTATGTAAACAATATTATAGCTACAAGTTCATGCGTTCAGAATACTCATATTTTTAGAGACAAAAGGTAATTTTTTTTAATATAGGTATTAATTTTCTTACCACAATTGAAATACAGTCAGGAAAACGTTTTACTAGGACCATTTTTTCCGTGTATAATTGTAAGTTTGTTTGTTTGTTCTATATATTTTATTTCTATACATTCTGTTGTATTGACTTCCTATATACCATATTCTTTATTTGTCATAAAGTCAGTTAATCTGTGTTCACCTCAAGTAATTCTTGTCTGAAAGAAATCAATACAAAATCAAATAATACTATCAAATAATATAAAATATTAATCGTTTTGTCTCGAGTAGCAATGTAGCCTTCCATGATTACATTGAAGTCGAAGTTTTCAAACGTATGAAAGTCGTTTGACCTTTTTCATGATATACTCTGACGAAGAGTGAATTTCCAAATCTCGAGAGAAGTTATCAAGCTGAATCAGGGTTATTTGGTGTGAGCGTGAAGCTGTAAAAAACTGATATATTGCACACTTTGAAACTTTGCCAAGAATTGTCATCAATCATGTAGTTTTGACATTCATAGCGCGATATTCCTTCGGCTTTATGTTTTATACGCAAGCGATCATTCTTTACCAGTTTTCTGGACACTATACGATATGAAGTGGATGTATATAAATACATTGTTTACATTATGTGTGGTTAGACCAAGACTGAAATTTGGATCTCTTATTTGGAAGTCCTAATCACAACTTCATTTGAATAGAATTGAAAAAATTCAAAATAAATTGTTAATGTATCTTTTTACAAAGAAAAACATCGATGGCCGGACTACAGCGTAGTCAGATCCGCTGACCTGAGACAATGATTTAAAATATTACCCCTTTCCACTAAACGGGATATAACACAAATGCTGTTTTTATTCAAGGTTGTCAACAATATTATTGCAGATGGAATTCTACTAGGACTCATATATTTCAATGTTCCTCCATATCCTACAATATGTCCACTTCCGTTTAGATTACCTATGACAAGTAGAAGGATTACATATTCAAGTTCCCTCTCAACCATGTTAAGAATGGCAAATGAAATCAATGCATTGAAAAATCTAGATTTTAGCAATACCTCCTCGGACTTCAGACTGTATTTCTGTAGATCTAACATTATAAATTATATGAAACTAAAGGACCCCGGAAAATGGCTCCCTGCTAAATTTGCTGAAACTTTGCAGAAAGATAGTATTCGGTATGCTGATCAAAAGTCTCAATTGGCACAACCCTCCATTTTCAACCCCAGACCCCCTGTAGCCCCCCAAAGCCTCAAATGTACACTTTCCGGTGTGTTAATGAATAAGTTTCAATTCATCTTCAAAGCATTTCTTTTCACTGTCCACCCCTTTCTCCAACCGAATCATACATTCTAACCCTCACCACACCTCGCCCCCACCTCTGCTAACCTACCCAAACCTTCATATATGCCCCATTACTCACTTTCAAGATTGAAGATTATATAATTGTTTTATTTTAATTTTTTGAAGCTCATATATTATTAATGGTGTATCAATGCAGGGGTGAGGGAGGGGCGTGGTGCAATGCATATGTCCATATGAATAATAAAAGCTTAAAAAAATTAAAATTAAACAATTAAGGAATCTTTAACCTTGAAAGTGAGTAATGGGGCGTTAATGAAGGTTTGGGTAGGAGTGCAGTGGTGCAGGGGTGGGGGCGAGGTTTGGTGAGGGTAGAATGTAGGATTCTGTTGGAGAAAGGGATGGCAGTGAGAAAGAACACTCTAAAGATGAATTGAAACTTATGCATTAACACACCAGAAAGTGTACATTGGGGGATTTGGAGGTCTATACGGGGTCAGGGGTTGAAAATAGAGGGTTGTGCCCATTGAGACTTTTGATAAGCATACCGAATACTTGCTTTCTGCAAAGTTTCAGCAAATTTAGCAAAGAGCCATTTTCCATAAGGATATTGCGAGGTACTTTATGTTCAGATGATTTCCATAATTTTCAGTATGTATGTAATATAATGAACTGTATTACAGTTTCCATGTCACGTGACTTCCAAGTCTGTATATGAATGAAAATTGAATAAATAAATAAATACCAAAAGATGGCGATCGAATTGAATACAGGTAACTTTGTAACTCTTGCAAAACTACTCTTCATTCGTATTACTGTTGTGTAATACCCACTAAGCACGGTAAGTTACACTTTTTCGTGACAAGGTTACCAAATGCATCATTGGAGAACTGGTTTGTGCGGAATTCCAAATATTTGATGTCTAGAATCATTTGAAAATACCCCAGTTACGAATCATTTATTACCATAGAACTGCAATATTGCACATGCATTTTCTTTGTTCATCTTCAATAATTATGAATTAGTATACCTGTACTGTACTGTACTCTATTGTAACGTTGCCAGAATTTAATACATGCAAACTTAAACCTGAAAGATTATCATTCATTTGCAAATTTTCATTTTCCAGGAATTTACAAGAAATAGTTCGCTACAAACTTTTGAAACAAAGTTACATAATCAGATTTGCTGAAATAAGGTTTTAAATATTATTGTTCATAAATATTACATTCACAAGCTTACGGTCGAGTACCTATCTACGGAAATGGGATTTAGTAGTTCATGATGACACTCCTGTACCTATTTATAAGATTATGTGTCACAGGTATGAACCTATCCTTAGGAACGAAGAGAAGAACAAATTTCACATTGCAAACGAAATTTAGAGGAATTTTGGAGAATATAGGTAGGTATGTGGATATACCCACCAACTGCTGGAGGGATAGAAGCAGTGGATATAAATATCCATTTTCTTGAACGCCCGATAATTTTGAAATCTCCCAATAAACATTTCGATTCATCCTTAACATAACAACTTTGAAACCACGTCCCAGTCAACACAGAATGGTCTCAGAGATGGTAGTGGGATTCACATTCATGTTTCAGTTCACACCAGTGAATCGCAGGTGACTTCCATTATTATCGCATTAACATCTATTCGGTGCCCCGTTGGTCATGTCGAGACATCAAAAGGTGATGCAAAATGTGACTCGAAATCAGCCCAATGTGACATTCCATTTATACTTCGGAATCGAATGTACATTGAGACCCTTTCGATGTAACATTGTGGAATAGAATGGACTGGTACTTATTTAAAAATGCGAAATTAATAATCAATATTATTATTCTCACTGATGAATCACTGTTCATATGGATTGGAATACTAGAAAACAAAGGCGTGAGTTGATTCCGTAGTATATACTTCTCACAAACAAACAAATTTATCAAACTATGTCCGAATCATGAAAAAAAAATATACAGAAATGTAGAAAGATCTATAATTCAACTCCAATCCTCTGGACAGCATTTTCTTCGCGGCGAAATCAGTACCTATCCTGAAAATGCCAAATTCTGTAAATCACTGAATTTACCTCTCTAAGTTTCTACTCACCGTTCCGGTCCTTGAAGAGATACAGTTCTTGGTAGAAATAATAATTGGGCATTGTTAATAAACACATTTGATTCAATTATTGGAATAAAAATAAACAAATAGAACACTGCACACTATCAGAAGTTTTTGTAGAATATTTAGAGAATGGCGTCAACCAAATACAAATTCTACTTGACTCTCGTGATGGGTTTTGTTACCAACCTAATTTCTTCTTTACCGACAAAATCGCAATTAAACCAAAATTTATGTTAAAGTGCTTTGCAATTTTCTTCACATTTTATGCTCAAAGTGACACTAATAAGAAGAGAATTGCAAACAATTAATAACATTTGGCATCACTATGTGGTAACAGTGAGCATAATCCATTCTTTCCTTGACAGAAAAACATTTTTCATTATCAGCAGATCTATTGATATCATCATTCTCGGATACACTACAGTAAGCTGGGGAAAGTTTGTCAGCACCATAACATGTTTGAGTGGTATTTCCATGTTCAATTTAATTTTCTTTACTTCCAACATTCTGCCACCAGCTAATAAATCACTGATTGTTGAAATAGAAAACATACCAGCTACCTCCGGTTACAACTTCTTTCTAATTTCATGTAATCTATCGTTTTTCTGAGATAAAGTGCAAAGCTGATTGAAAAGTTGCTGAATGAACTATCGGTCGAAGAAATCTGACTTGCACCTACTTAAGATTCCCTACATTTTGAGATTTATATATATATATATATATATATATATATATATATATATATATATATATATATATATATATATATATATATATATATATATATATATATATATATATATATATATATATATATATATATATATATATATATATATATATATATATATATATATATATATATATATATATATTTCCGAATGAACTAGCAGAATCTGCATAAAAACTCAATTGTGAGTAATGTAGGAAACATTTTCAACAGGAGCAGAGGAATTTCCATTTTCTCTGGATTTTGACTACATTGAAGTTGCATGCTTACCTTCACAATTTTTGTATTTCATGTAAGTCAAAGACCTGCATTTTTCAGCTATGTGGCCAAGTTTTAGCCAGATATGATATCACCCTATTTCTTCAAGGATTTTTCTGCGTTCAGAACACGTCAGTTAGCATTTTTCTTTCCAGTATTCACTACGATGATCTTCCTCATAGAAAACTCATCTTATTGGCTTGGTGTTGGACAACCCAGATGCTGTTGGAATTGAAGTATCGCTTTCCAAATTAACTTTCTTCCTTTACTTTTGTAAATCAAAATCTGATTCGGCCAGGGCCACCCTTTCTTTATTTTCCATGTCCTTTCTGGCCTTTCTCAGAAAATGCATAAGTTGCTTCAAGCGTTTATTGAGACTATCTTCCACGCAACAACTCAAAGTTCTTTGCTAGATTTGAAAAATTCAGTCTGAGAGACATGATCACTGATCAGTGGGTATAATATGGAAGCACACCTGATATACGTGATTCCAAGAGTCTCTAGAGCTCGCAGATGTGACTCTATTTTCTATTTTTATGAATGAGATTCAGCTGAATTTTCCATTCAAATTATCCAAGACCAACTTCAAAAGTTCACAAACATGAAGTCTACTAGCTAATCGTCTCTACCAGATCGTAAATTCCGGCTATAGAAGGCTTTTGAATAATTTTCACTTGTACGTGAATAACTTTGAATAACTTTTTTGGCTCGAGACTCAGGAACAATTGCTTGTATCAAGTATTGGAATTCATTCTCATTTTCAAGTTATCGTCATCGTGTATCCTTTTGAATTGTCCCCAAAATGGTAAACACTCAACTCCTCATTATTTAAATCCATTCATCGGTTGCTTCAATTTATAATTCAATGGAATCAATTGGCACTGAGTACCAGGAAGTTGTTCATCTTTTGACGTAATCGCTGTTGTATTCAGTTGTTTTTCAACTATGAGTTTCAAGTTGTTGAACTTAAAAACGTATTAATCAGGTTTTTTCACTTCAGCATCAACATCTATCTCATTGGAGTCAGACTCGGATTTAAAATCTACGAACTTCTGTCCTATTCCACCATAGTTCGTATTTTTGTTTCAACATCAGGAGATTACACTATAGTAGAAACATATAGGGTTTTTCAAACTGCATTGCAACTATCTTAGCATCATATACTGTTGAGAAAGATGTTCGGTGAATATTAGGGGTCTTTATCAGCTACTCTAGACTTTCTTCCTTTTCCGGTTCTGTGACCGTCGCCGAATGTTGTGATTATAACATCTAACCAGTGTCGATAAATGGTCTGGATCAAAAGCATTATGGTTTGGTATCCTTATTACAAAACTCAACAGATAAATATCAAAATCATAACTAATTTTGAGTCTCACTTTTTTTCTCACAATAGGTATTGAATTTCTTTTTTTTTTTTTGAAAGACGACAAAAACTTGTAAAATACGGTAAACCGATAAAACTTCTCACAGTAATTTGTGATGAATATGCCCATTACGCTTTCGGCTTTCTTCGCCGGATCTGTGATGTGCGTCCCAAAGGTTCTCTGATAGTATATGTGGAGCCTCAGGCTCTTTTATTGGCTCCACTATTCTCTGCGCTACAATAAAACTCCTCCATCTTGTGTCTCGTTATTTTCTACTCAACACCGAGATTACCTCTGATTCAGAAATCTTTGAAGAAGAACGTATGGCACTCAATGTAATAGTGAACTCCAATTTCTTGGACGTTCTCGTAGAGAATCATTCTCCCCCCATGACTTTATCACGTATAACGAATTTTAAGCTATGCTCTTCGAACCTTACATATATGTCAAGTAATAAAAAATGGATTATATAATCAACTCTTCTGCTTCAACCTATGAAATGGGTGTATTCTTCGTCCAGTCTATAACAGAAAGCAAGTCGGTAATTCTCTAATAGCAAACAACTACTGCCCCCCTAGGACCGTTGAATTAAATCTCTTAAATTCTTGGAAAAGTTTTCTACACGAACTATTTTGCAGTGGTCTTTAATTACCATAACTAAAATTATTTTTCGATTCAATTGGGGAAACACCTCCGTAACGGTTTCATAGTTCTTGCTAATCATCAGCGGAAGCTCCTTCTCCCAATTGATCCAAATGACCACTTTGTCAACAAATGCGTGTACTCGAAGATCCGGAAATTGAAGGATTCTACTTCGTCCGGCTAGCTCTCTCTCCGAGCACAACATGGTCGCAAATCCAGAAACTCCGGAACCCTTCTTTCAGGATCAGTCAGGAACAGTACGAATTCTTTTTTAATGTTGGTATTGTTACCAACGGCGTCTCATACGCCTATGCTATCCTGCAGATTTCTTAGAGGAGCTACAAACTGGCCAGAAATACTTTGAACCTTGCCATCGCAATATAAAAACTTCCAAAATGGATTAAAAACCACGAGTGAGCCCTCCGGCTACCACTCCCCAAAGATTACCACTATCCAGGCTCTTCCATGGCCCCCGGATGACTGATTTTTCGAGCCATATAGGGATTCTTGAACAGAATAATCTCACATTTGCTCCGGCCGATGCCGGAGCAAAGCCGCTGGTGGGCGGAGTCTATTTAGGCTCCGCTCCTGGATATACTCCAACATAAAAAAAAATTCATTCTGTATTTCTGGCCAAAGATAACAACTTCAGCGTTTGTTGGGAGTTTCTGAGATAAACACTGAAGTATATATCTAGCATCATCTCTAGGTTCCAAAGAGCACTCCAACTATAGCATCTACTTGTACCAAAGCCAAAGTTTCATGAAAAAAATGTCGATACTACTTGACGGAAGACAATTCTTTAAATAACTGGAAATGGATTACATAATTCACTCTTCCGCTTTAACCTAAACAATAGGTGTATTCGTCTGCAAGTCTCTGACACAAACTTATTACTGCACCCTACGACCGTTGAAGTATATCTGTTAGATTTTTGACATAGTTTTCTATAAGAACTACTTTGCAGTGCTTTTCAATTACCATAGCTGAAATTATTTTTCGATTTATTTGGGGGAACACCCCTGTACTGATTTCATGGTTCTTGCCAATCATCAGCGAAGGCTACCTAGTTAACAAAAACATCCTTGAGATGTCGCATCCGTATCACTAGGTGTAACAGAAGTGAGACACAATAATTCGTCGCTGTCACCGCCAAGGTAAACGAAATAAGATTAATGTTGACAATTCTCAGCACATTTCGGTTGAGTGAGACGAATGTGCATGACAATTTGTGAATATTTCCGACTCATTGAGCACATTCGTAACCGAAAAGAAAATGTCGGCAGTTTAGAATTTTAATCTTATGTCTCAAAGACGGAAAAGTAATTCGAATTGATTTAAATAAAAATGGCTATGGGAATATTAGTTTCTGCATCTACCTGACCTCTCAGAAACATTTATTTCTGACGAAAAAATTCCAATCTTCTACAATATCAGCCTTGTGTGTTTGGTGACGTATAGTGACCGGCGCAATGAAATGAACTGTTTGGCAAAATGGCAGCTGAGGAAGTGTTGTCTTTGTGTACAGGTGCCAGATTTTGCTATTTATAGGGTCTTCAAGACGTGTCTAGTGTATTTCTGCATTCTTTCCCATGGTGAGTACTAACAAAGATTCATTGAAATAGATTGACTCATTTTCATTTTCTAGTGTATTCGATCGGGTAGTTACGTAAAGAAATATCACATTCCTACTAAAATGATACCAAGCAATTTCGCATTTGACTCAACGCAGGAGAATGAAAACTACACTTTTGAATATATTTTACCTGGAATATAAAGTTAACAGAATACACGAAATGGTCAAACTTAGTTTCTGTTATTCCAATGCTACTAAATTACCTATCACAGTAATTCCAGAAGCAAATAACAATAGGTGTTATTGATGTATTATTGATGATGGAAAATCGGATTTTTGTCCATCGATCTATTGAAAATCCAAAGACTGATTCAATCAATCTGTGCGATAAAATGGTATATTCAGTGGCTTAAGACAAATGTGTTTCTTAGAGGAAAATAAAGCCAACTCGACTGCCAATAAAATTCTGCAAATTTTGTATAAAGATATTTGATAATTCAAATATACCAAAATAAATTCTTACTCTCTTGGGCACTAACTCCAGGGAATCTAACCTATTTTGGCATTTCACCTAGAAAACATGTTAATTTTGGATTAAATATTTGCTTGGAACATTATTCATATTCAAGGCTCGGCGAAGTACCTGAAGACCTGTGTTATAACTTTCAATATAAATGGAAAAAGTCAACTCTGTCTCATTTCAGAATCACGTTGCTCTGGTGAATTGATATACAGCACCTATTGTTGTTGGTGTACCTGTAGTACAACCGACTCAAAACCTAACACAATTAGGTAATGAATCTATAATATTATTTAGTAATAGGTATTTCTAGATCATATATCCTACTCGTCAGACTTTTGAATATATATTCACGTTAACAGAGTTTCTCAAAAACATACAGTGTCCTTCGAAAAGTTGGCACTAAATGAAAAAAAAAACTTTGTAATTATTTATTCTGAAATTTGACTTGAATATCCTACTTGGACGAGTTCACGTGAATTTCAATACTTGCGAAAAGTTCATTTCTACCAAAATAATCGTTAAATATGGGTTCATTTTTTAATGAAAACAAAATAATTCAATTCAATATTCACAGAATTTACGATTCAATAAAATAATTGTGTCCTCGACAAAACTCTCTTTTTATTACTATATTATTGTTATCACTAAATATCGATGAAAACATATATTTCTTCAAGAAAATGAGAGAATCATTTCAAGTGTCTGTTGTACTTGATGCAAATACTTGAGTATTTGAATCGATTTTCGTCAGTACTAAAATGATACCAAGCTTTTAATGAAAGAATCATCGAAATGCTTCACATATCTAACCAAATGGTGATACCATTTACTCAACAAATTTTTAACGATTATTTTGATATAACGTAATCGCCTAAAATAAGTTGTGTAAGGGGTCCTAAAGGGGAATAGATACGTGAAGTAGTTCAAAAATTCTTTCATGAACGAGTTTCGCATCATTTTGGCAAATTTAAAACAGTTTTCTCATTTTCTTAAAGGAAGACATGTTTTCATCGAAGTCAAGGTTACAATTACTCAAATAAATCATGAATTTAGTTCAAATTTGGCAAAGATGTATAAAATTGAAATAGAAACAAGTTTTCTACTAAAATTCTCAAAATTCAAATAAATAAGCTTATTTTAGGCGATTCTTTCAGAAGAAATAGATTTTTGATAGATAGCGAAAGTCACGTGACCCCGTACGTGTAGGCTACTTTCTTTATTTTTAAACACGACTCAATGCCCAAGTCAAATTTCAAAATGAATTATTATTGAAAGTTTTTCTCATATGAGGCCAACTCTTTGAAAGACACTGTATACATGATTTTGCAAATTTTGTAATTATTCATTATATTGAATATTTGAAAAATTGTTGACATATTAATTCATATCAGTTCTCTCCTGTGTTTGAAATATTCCACTTGTTCGTTAATGTTTCATCTTTCATCAATATTCCTTATAATTTTTGAAAGAATATTCACACTATTGACAGCGAAGTGGTCGAGGTGTTAAAGCGTTTGGCTTCCACCCAGACGGTCCGGGTTCGATCCCCGGTCGTGTATCACTGAGCTGAAGTGGTTCGGATTCAAATTTTATTCGAACTGAGGGTCCCGGATCTCCCTTGCTCGCACAAACTCTGCTTTTGAGGGGTTTCCTCTGAAAAACCTGGGAGTTTCGTAAGAACAAATTTTACAATTTTTTTTACCATATGAAATATATCCTAAAGATTCAATTGAAGATATAAATCAAACATCCAACTCCATTTTATATACAGTGAACTCAAAAGTAAGACATCAAATTTGACTCAAATTTAGATACTGCAACACTAGAAAGAAATAGTAATGAAAATTTTGAATCCTGAATTTGCACAAAGTTGAGTTACTTGTCAAAAATGCAGTTTTATGCCTCAAATAGATCCTCTAAATTTCATTCCATTATCTCCGAAATCAAAAACGTTATAGGGGCAGCCACCCTCCGTAGACACCAGGTATATTAGTAGTATTTATCTCGAAGATTTTTAACAAAATGGGAGAGGATATTTCGATTCATTAAACGTCTTTGGTGATAGGTAAGAAGATATTTGGCGACGAAAATACCTACTGTATAGTTTTTTTTACGGAAGATTAGATTATGTTATATAATTTTCATTATTGATTTAATGATCTTCCTTGAAGAAAAGTCATATGGATTTATTTTCATGGTATTCGTTTATTTTCAATAATACTCCACAACCCTCAAAGAGATCGAGATGTTAACGCAATATTGTCTCCGCCATGTTAACCAAGGAACAGAAAAGGAAGCACTGTTGGCGCTTCAATAATGTCTCTCTTACTAATGTTTATTTTTTGTTTGAGAATTTGAGTATATTACCAAACTTTTTCCATTTAAATTTTCTCCAATTGAAGTTTTGTTAATAGTCATATTTTGTTTATTCCTTATACTATATTTTTTCCATAGCAGAGATATGTGGTCAAAACTCATTCTCATTCTTTTTGGAAAATTGTAAGCTTACGAGAGTCATTCGAGTGCTCTTTTCAGGAATTAATTATTTTAAATAACGTAACATCAACTTCAGACATAGACCTAATATCTTAAAGTGAAAGTAAAATACATAACCTAACATTGAAAACTATCCTACCACTACCAAGAGTTTAAAAAAGAAATTGGAATAGATATTACGTGGTGAAAAATTTGTTTCATCAGAATATATCAAGATGACACTGCAGTGTTTTCACAAAGTAACCCTCCTCCTGTTACCTTCTGCACGGCTTGATATTTTTTTTATTGAATCAAAAAAAAATTTCGAGCCTTTCAGAAGTTAACAGGGGTGGGTTATTTTATGAACAGAAAGTATGGAATGCGAGTCCTATACAGTTCCTAGTGCAAAGTGAACTTACTCAGAAAGAGATTCCCTTTCAAGTATAATTGAGCATTCTTGTGAAACCTTTAATTGGTATATGTGACAGAGATTTGAATTATCTTTGTCTTCTCATTTGATATCTTCATCAATCGAAATGTGTTACGAAAAAATAATCGAAAAGCACTTTGCATTGAGAGCTAGTGGATGCTTTACTCAAATTCACATTGCGATTATGATGTAACCTCAATGTGACTCCAATTCAGATGTGCAATGAAACATCACATTTACCTAACTTTGGGTAACATTTGGAATCACAACGTGAAGCAAAAAACGACTTAAAGGGCACAAAACAGAAGATCTGGAAATGTCAATACGAGTGACAACTCAACTCACAGGTGTGATGTGGAACATGAATGTGAGGTTCACTTACATCTCTGAGATCGATTTGTGTTAACTGGGTAGTTCTTCCAATTAATTTGAAAGACCACTTCAGCATTTGTTGGGAGTTCCGGAGATAAACACTGAAGTATGCCCCATCTCTACCCACATAAAAATCACTTCTCAACTTAACAATTTCAAAAGTATGGAATCAATTGTCTTGAATTGATAGAATATCGTTTCTAATCAAGAAAATTTGGATACTGTGATAAAATCGAAAGTTTTCTTTCAAAACTTCAATTTTCTTGGGCAATTTGCTAATTCTGAGAAAATATTCTTGTATTTAGAGAACAGAAGTATTCGTTAGAAAATTTTGTGTATTTTAGTAAAGAATATTCAATTTTCTCCTTTCAAGATGATATTCTCAAATTAACATTTTCTTCAGATAACATTTCTTATGCTTTAATTTTGAAATTTTTCAAATACTCAAGACAAATAAACATTTCTACAGGCTGAGAGAAGTGGAATATTATTTGGAGTAATCGACTATTCTTCATTCTGGTTGTAATAAAAATTTCGATATTTTCCGATGAATAACATAACACTGCAACCTATTTTTAACTAGAACTGCATTTGTCATTTCGAAATCAATGAATGAATATGCGATGGTATTTATTTATTGAAATTATTATGACATGGATTGATCATCAAAAACTAATCAAAGTAACCATCCATTACAGTGCATGTACAAAAACAGGTATCGATTCAGATTTGCATGAACACAAACAAGAATTCGAAATAATGCAGCTTTCGTTTTCCAAGAATATAATTCTGTTAAACATAATCGATGGAGTTAGTAACAATGCCTACCCAGAACGCATAGTGGATAATGACTGTAGCATTCGATGCCACTATAAAGACCAAAAGAAAATTGCCGTGCCTAAAGGAAGGCAATATTTCAATAGTTTCTTAATTAATATCGAGCTAAGAAATCCATTTGGCTTTGGACCCAGTCAATTTCGGTGTTGTCTGTCCTGCCCTAGCAAGCACCAATCTCTAAAATAGTCCTTATGCGGTCATTCCGGCCAAATAAAGTATAAGCTCTGGTATTAGGTTATACAAAAAAAAATCGCAATATTATTATTCGCATTCAGAAACATTGCTGGTATATCTGTTGGATGAAGTTCAATGTATAACATGGTATCACTTAGTGAAGTAGTTGTCTGTGAGAAACCTGTGTCATATATTTCACTTTTTCATGAAGATAAGATCTACTAGGTCAAAGAGCTTTTGAAGCCGCACCCTGGTACAACCGCCCTACAATATTTCAAACTTTGTGGTAATTATAGAAAGAAGCTTATTAAGACTTTGTTGATATTATATTCAATTTCATGGTCGTGATTATTCATGAATTGGTTTCGGAAAATCATGGACATAGTATATTTCTTATAGGAAATCATATTTCATTGAAAGAGTCGGATGATGCGGGAAACGATATTCCTCCCTTCAGAATAGAATTGAGTGATCTGACAGAAATGAAAATTTCGATGAGGTGAATATTGTATCTGATAAATGAAATCAAAATGTGTTTTCTATGTTTTCAGAAATTCCCAGAGATGAGTGATGTAAGCTCCAGTCCTTCGAGTTATCAAATGTTACTTTTGGAGTTTGGAAAACTTACTTTTCAAACCAAGGTTTCCTGATTTTGACCTTTCCATATCTGCTTTGCATAATACGGTATTGGATTATTGCACCAGAAACATGAAATAAGACGAGACAAGAAAAAATAGACTTGTTGACATGATTGTTCAACATTTTCAATTTCATAGGTATATAGTAAGTATTTTACCCACCCTAAAAAGTCAGCAACATCATTATAATTCATAATCCACATGTTTTCTGGTTACGCAGATTTCCAAAATTTATGAAGTTTCAATGTAGAGTATGTCATAATTTGTACCGCATTTTTCCATAAACCACAATGACTCCCAAAATAGCACTTAAAGATTTGGGCTTTTTCTGCCAAGGTACCTACAAACTGCCGACATCTTCCTAACATTCGTACTCATCAGCGAATGGTTTCTGCTTTGAACGATATAAAATCGTTTAACCCATTAGTGCATCGAGTCCCTTAAAAGGGACGCCTATGTTTATGCTTTACCACATGTCAGAAATCTATTTATAGCTCGATAATGAGATTTCAATGTTTACTAGGGAACATAAGAATCAGTCAATTATTAGAAATCAAGGATTGCAGTTGATTTGTATTTATGTGTGACGATAGATCCGGAGCTTTACTCTTCTCGCAATGGCGGGTGAGTTATTAATTTTTTTTTCATAAAACTGGCTAAAGCTATAACTTTGAAATTTTGGAATTATATGGTGGTCATTACTTGAATTGTCATAGAATTTTTGTTGAAGAAATGAATAATTATGGCACCATGATACTTATGAAAATTTGTATGGTCCCTTATGAGGGACTCTATGCAAAATAGACAAAATACTTATGTAGATTTTGTTACAGATTGCCTTTACATGAATTGCTCTCACTGATAGAAAGAGAAGAGGGTACCAATGAATATAATCATCTTGACGTATATGTAGGAATTACTGATGATCCTGGCGTAGACACGGAAGAAGACAGTGACAATTCTGACGACGAACACATTGGTGATGTAAACCACTTACCTCGTGGAATATTTTTTTTTTATTTAGTTCTAACGCATCAACCATGAAAGGTTATTAGCGCGATACGTTATATTAATACATTTTGTTTTCAAAGGTTTACAAATTTAAGATGAGTTCATCATATTTCATTGTAAATATCGATCTTCTTCAGGTATCTTACAACATTCTTGATAGATGTGGGATTGTCTCTCAAAATGTCTTTCATATCCATAGGCATGTTACATAATTGTCTAACTCCGTTGAACTTTGTGCACTCGGCTAGTGTGTGTTTCACAGTGACGGCTATTCAGCATTCCACAGATAGGTGGGTCGATCCGAGCAAGAAGGTGACTGTGCATCAGTCTGGTATGACCGATTCTGAGCCTTGATAGAATTACCTGGGATCTTCTATCGTTGGGGTGGTTTGTCCAGGGTTTCACGGATTGCTTAACTCCACCCAGTTTTGAGTTTGTTTCGCTCCACTTCTTTTCCCAGGTTCCGGTAATGGCAGCTTGAATGTGAGACTGGAAATCTGTCACTACCGTTCGTTCAACCTCTTTAACTTCTCCATCTGTTATTGCCCTGAGTGCTGCCTGGTCTGCGGCTTCATTGCCAGTTATTCCAATGTGGGATGGTACCCAAATGAAGGTGATATGTTTTCCCATTTCTGACACGTTTTAAATTTGTCCTTTGATTGCTCTAACTATGGGGTGGCTGGGGTAAACTCTTTGGATTGCACAGATAGCACTGAGCGAGTCCGATATAATCAGCGATTGCTGGGTATTTTCTTGTCCTACGTGGAGCAGAGCTTGGTAAAATGCATATCGTTTACCAGTACAGCTACTGGTGAATTTACTTAGTCGGAACATTTGGGTAGTATTGTTGCATATGAAGGCTGCGCCAGTGCCGCCGTCTGTCCTTGACGCGTCTGTGTAAATCTGTACGGCTTTCGGGTAATTGTTCAAGATATTATTGAGATGAGTTTTGATTATAATAGGGTTGGTGTCACCTTTTGGAACATGTGATAGAGTGGTATCAAAATCAGGGGGGTTTATAGCCCATGGGGGAGGAGTTAGGGTTGTGGCTGAGAAGAAGCGTGGAAATGCGATTTGTAATTCAGCTCTGTATCTGTAAATTCTCTCATAGAATGCTGGTGGTGACCTTTTTCGCCGTTGGTAAAGTGTGGAGAATCTTGTGGAAAACATGTAAGGGAATGTTGAGTGTCCTGGATTTGAAGCTATTTTGGTTGCATATGCGAGGCTTAGGTATTGCCGACGATAGTGAAGACTAGATTCTCCTGCTTCGCAGAGTAGGCTTTCTATTGGACTGGTGCAAAAGGCTCCCAGTGCTATTCTAAAGCAGAGATGTGAACAGAGTCTAGAGATTTAAGAACTGATTTACTTGCTGAACTGTAGGCAGAGGATCCATAGTCTATTTTAGTTCTTATCAGCGATCTGTAGAGGCAGAGTAGTATTTTGTTGTCTGCTCCCCAATTTTTATTTGCAAGAATTTTCATCAAATTCAGTCCGTTCTGTGAGGATATCACAAGTCTGTTGATGAGCTCCTTCCAGTTGAGTTTACGATCGAAGATCATTCCTAAGAATTCTATTCGATCCACAAATTGAAGCTCTTCGGTGCCGAGTTTGAGTTTTGGGAGTCTTCCTTCGTTTTTGGCCGAGAACAAGAGTCATTTGGTGTTCTGTGTGGAGAAGGAGAAGCCGGTTTTGGATAACCAGGTTTGGATTTGTGAGATCTGGGTTTGGAGTATAGAAGTCATCGATCGAGTGATTTTTCCTTTAATACAAATAACTAGGTCATCGGCTTATAATCGTGCTTTGACTGGGATTGATACATTATCGATGATACGGTTTATCGCTGCCAGAAAAAGAGTAACACTTATGACCGATCCTTGTGGCGTACCGTTTTGTTGGGTTACTTGTTTTGACAGTTGTCCATTTACTCGCACTCTGAAATGTCTTTTCCTCAGGAAGTTTTGGGCGAAGGCAAGTATATTTCCTTGTATCCCCCAATCTACTAGCTGTTAAAATATGTGGTGTCTCCAAGCTGTGTCGTAAGCCCTATTAATATCGAAGAATACTGCTAAGCATTTCTGTTTATTCATGAAGGCCTCGTGAATTTTGGATTTTAAATTGATTAGATTGTCTGTGGTTGATCTTAGTTTGCGGAAACCGCTTTGTTCAGGAATTAAGAGCTTTTTTGTTTCCAGATACCATACGAATCGGAAGTTGACAATTCTCTCTAGGAGCTTGCACATTGAGCAAGTCAATGCAATTGGTCTGTACGACATAGGGTCATTTCTGGTTTTATGGGGTTTCAATATGGGGATAACAGTGGCCTCCGCCCAAACGTTGGGAACTTTCTTTTGGCTCCATATTACGTTGAAAATTTCTAGCAGGAAGTATTTCCCAGCTTCTGGAAGATGTTGACGGAAAATCACAGGGATATCATCCGGTCCTGGGCTGGAGTTCTTCAGGTCATTTAGGGACCCTTGAAATTCGGAGTAGTTTATTGGTAGATTGATTGGGGATTCGTCGTTTATAACAATAATTGGATGATTCTATTCTGTCTGTTGTTTGAGCTGGATAAATGCTCGGTCGAGATTGCTGTCGCTTGAAAGATTTTCGTAACTTGTTGCTAGTACTTCTGCTATATCCTTGCTATCAGTTACCTGTTTGTCATTGATAGTCAGAGTTTTGATTTCCGTGTATGTGTTTTTTCCTGATATTCTCTTTACTTTTTTCCACACTTCCGTTATGGGAGTGGAAGGGTTTATATTGGAGACATATTCGATCCATGATTGTTTTCTGCTATTTTTCACTACGAAACGAGCTTTAGCTCTGAGTTTCTTGCTTTCTTGCTGAGTTGGATGGCCTCGTGACATTCACGGTTGCACCAAGGGACTGGAGTATGCTTTGTGATGTGCTTTGTTTTGCCTATGGCTTGATCTGCCGCTTTATGTATTACGTGGATGAATGTTTCAAGTGTCTGATTGATGTCATCTGCCAAGTGTGATGACTGTAACTCTTTCTCAGTTATGCTTTGGTAGACTGTCCAGTCAGCTTCCTTTATCTTCCATTTCTCTAGTAGCATAGAATTGTTGTGTGTTTTTTCAGGGTTTGTTATCTTTATTGGAAAGTGGTCATTACCGTAGAGAAAAGGTAGAACTTCCCATGATAATTTTGTGGCCAAGGTCAGGGAGCATATACTCAGATCCAGTGCCGAGGATTCTCCATTGAATGCATTATATCTTGTAGGTGCCCCGTCATTCAACAGTACTAAGTTATTTTGTTCTACAATATTGACAATTTTTCCGCCCCTTTTGTTAGTGTACGTTCCTCCCCATGTAATGCTGTGGCTTTTGGAGTCACCAACTACTATTGATGGTGTTGGAATTTGGGTTAGCAGGTTACTGATGTCTTGTTCGGAAATTTCTTTATTTGGCGAAATGTACAGGTTACAAATATGAACTTTCGTTGGAGAGTTTATGGATATTGCTACAGCTTCTATATTGGTATTCAATTGTATTTCTTGGGGGTCTAATTCATTTTTGGCGTAGATAACAACGCCTCCACTAGCTCTTTCTGGGTTGTATCTGTTCTTAAAAAAACCTTTGAAATTCTTAAGGTTGGATACTTTGGAGGTTCGGAAGTTAGTTTCTTGTAGGTTGATTATGGTTGGGTTGTGTTCATTCATAAGTATTTTCAGCATTTCGTAGTGGGGGTAGAAACTATTTATATTCCATTGAATAATTGATTGTAGTTCGAGAGCATGCAGAAGGATGGGGGGGGTGGTTGAGTATCGGTAGAACATCTCCTGAGAGGAGTCACTCTCATGTTCTGATGACTATATTTCTAGATGTTTCAGAATTTTTTTCTGGAATTCTGTACATCTTGCTTTTATACTTTGCTCTGTGAAATAAGGATATACCTGTCTAAGTGTTTCGCATAATGCGTTCAGGTCCGTGGTGTATCTCGTGGAATACTTCAGCAAAACTGTGAAATAAGACATCGATTTCAAGAAGATTTTGATGAAGATGACCTCATTCCTCTAGCTCGGCTGTTTACAAAACCTGGACCGAGTCTTGGTTCCAATGATAAGAAAAATGAACAAGGCAATAAACAAAAAATACTACACAAATGGACTGAAAATCCTCCGAATTTTTCGGTATATAAAACGTGTGTTGCGAGATCCTTCTCTAGAGGCTAAATCTGCAAAGAATCCTGTAAGTTTTTTCCTTTTATTTTTTTATGAAAATCTCACCACTAAAATTGTACAAGAGACAAACCAATATGGACATCAAAAAAATAAATGAAAGAAGAACTTTATGTTATGTTAGGCGGAATGCTTCTCTCAGGTTATGCAAAATACCCTAACAAGAGATTGTATTAGAACTCCACAGAAGATATACCTGACATTTTGAGGAAAAGTATGCGTCTGAATAGATATGAAATGTTATTACGTCATCTACACTTCAATAATAATGCTTAAATTGATCGTAATGACAAGCTTTATAAAATTCGTCCCCTACTAGAAGCTATGAATCGAAATTTCAAAAATCACGGAGGATTAGAAGAAGCCTTATCAATTGATGAAAGCATGATTCCCTACTATGGTGAACACTACTCCAAACAATACGTAAAGGGAAAACCAATCCGTTTCGGGTACAAGAATTGTGCACTATGCAATAGTAGTGGCTACATGATATCTTTTGAGGTTTACACAGAAAAATCCGATTCAGAAAAGCGATTTGGACTTGGCGGAGACGTTGTAATGTCTTTATTAGAAAAGTCGAAAGTTCCTCCGAATAACGGACACAATTTTTTTTTTTGATAATTATTTCACCAGTCTGAATTTATTGAATCACCTAACAGAAAATAACATATGTGCTACAGGTACGATTCGAGAAAACCGTACTGAGAAATGTCCTTTTCCCGATGCAAAAACCTGGAAACCGAAACCGAGAGGAAGTTCTCACTTTGTTTCATGTGAAAATGTTACATTTGTACAGTGGAAGGACAATAAAGTGGTCACATTGGGAACAAATTTTGACAACAACGACATTATTATGACTACTAGATGGTGTAAGGAATCCAAAACAGAAAAAACAGATAACTCAGCCAAAAATAGTAGCCAACTACAACAAATATATGGAAGGAGTAGACAAAATGGACGGACTCATAGCGTTATATAGAACCAGAATGCGACAGAGAAAATGGTACTGGCCAATAGTGTCCTAGTAAGTGTATCAAATGCTTGGGTGCTAATGAAGAAGCTGATGCCAGATGATTCAAATTGCGTTTCTTTATTAGTTTTTCGCAGATATATTGCTCTAAGCTTTCTTCGATCATATGGCACAAAACTAACGAGAGAAAAAACCACCCCGCCTTACCCAGTCGCTTCAAGATTTGACAATATAGGACATATGATAAGGTACAACAAAACCAATAGGAGGTGTCAAGTGTGTAAGAAGAAGAGCAATTTCATTTGCGTCAAATGTGATTGTGGACTTCACCCGAAATTTTTGTTTGAAATGCACCATGCCAAGTGAAATTCTACTTTGGTAGCTATATTCATGTATGTTCATTTTGCATGTAGTCCCTCTTGAGGGACGGTAGATAACACTGTATCAAAAAGTAATATATTACATTTATACATTTTTACGTGATTTTTAACGACTATTTGAATATTTTACTGAAAAAAACTCACATAAAAATTATATTTTCAACTTCATGCACTAATGGGTTGAAGTACTAACTAGCTCAGTTGTGGAATGACAAGCTACAAGAGAGGAACTTTCAACATGTACTTATGCGACTATTTTACTAATGCTTTCTCTGTTATAGTCTATTCGAAATATAGAATCATTACCTAGCGACTTGTAGGGATTTGCAGTAGGAATGAGCAGTAAATAAGTAGCAGGTTAGATGCAGGTACTTTGAATTATACCTGCTTTGTTTACGGCTTATGTTATATTTCCGAATATACTGTATACGTGTTATTTCCCCATGTATAGAAGAATTATTTTTGATTCTGTGTAGTATTAAAAAATCACATTTTCTGTTTCCTTGGCAGTGGTTATCTTTATACTTGCTAAAATTTTCATTCAAAACTAAGGAATTTAAAGAGTCAGCATTTATCAAAAACCTACTGTATGAAAAATACTGATTATTATCAGTAATTTTTCACCTTGTTAATTGTGTTGTTATATTATTAACAAAGTGATAATCATGTTCGTGTGTTACCTCGGAATTTTTTATTTTCACTATTTTTTAGCAACCTGGAGATATTTCCACTGCAGCAGAGACGGAGAAGGATAATATACAGGGTGTCTCTTAAGTACGTGTAGAAACTTCAGGAGCATGTTGCTAACGTCAAAATAAAAAAAAGTTCCCATAAACACATGTCCGCAAGCTATTCGTTACTAAGATACAGAGTGTCAAAGTTTAATTCTTATATTTATTTTTTGTGAATAAATTCCAAAACAATTGTGATAATCGATTGAAGTTTGGTATCTGGGCTGATTTTTCAATGACAAAATAAAATTTTATGTTAATTGTGAAAAAACTAATTTCTTATTGAATTTATTTGAAATTTAAAAATATTGTTATTCAAAATCACTTGCATCGATTATGTCAAACCTCAATAACTCGAAAACAGTTGCTCGCAGTGACCTCTACCAAGGAAATATTTTTTACAAAAACTAAATAATAAATATTCCTAGATACCTAACTTCACCCAAATCTCAAAATAATTTTGAGAGTATTTACAAAATATAAAAATAAGAATTCAACTTTGACACTCTGTTTCTCAGAAACGAAGTATTTCCGGACATATATTTATAGGAACTTTTCTTCTTATTTTGACGTCTGCAACATGCTCTTAGATTTTCTACGCGTACAAAAAACACCCTTTATATAAATGGAAACAGGCTGCTCAGTCATATTTGATATCTAAAGAAAACGTCTTAGATAGTTTAAAGTCTCATTACCTAGTGATAGTTGAAGTAAGATTCAAATCAGATCCATGTTTGAAAGTCTTCTATACCACCTCAAGGTATTTCATGTATTTCTTCCTATTTATTATTATACTATATGTTTTTTGCATTTCATTGAATGTTGTTCGTTAATTTATTGCTATCAAGAAAGATATGAGGTATTAATTCTAATGTTTTATTTTTGTTTTAATGTTTTATAGAATATGGTCACTTTGTGTTATATTTGAGAGACTGCTAAAGTGTATTAATGAAACTGTTTTTGATACTTCACATTTTCCTTGAAGCCTCGCACACCTTCAAAAAAAAAGTACACTAATGGTCATCGTCGAAACAGGATGAGTTCGTCCAAAATATTCCGTTGAAGTTAATAACACGATTATATCAATGAAGACTTTCCGTAAATTCTTGGAAAGAGAATATACATTCTCTATCTTCAGAAAAATAAGGTTTCATTTCCTTCTTCTGAGAAAACACAATCTCTTGTGAAGATATATCTATTCAATCAATTTTCCCGAATATATTAACATTTGAAGCTTGGATTTGAAGAAATAGAAAACTACCCAAACTATGTCAATTTCGTCAACAGAGTTGAAAATTCATGAGTTCTGGAACAAGTAGGTTATCGTTTACTCACTTGAAGATAATGATGCACTCCATCTAAAACAACATTCTTTCAAAAAGCCAAAAAAGAAAAAATTCTGCAAATAAAAATCTCAACAGGAGATAACTTAGTCATGAAATAGAAAACACCCAACCACCAAATTTACCGACGTCAATTTCACTAGACGTTCGCTGTGCAGAAGCTGAAGGCATCAGCTCCTGAAGATGCTAACTCTGTTGGCAAAACGCGCTTCGAATTAAATTGTCATAAAGGACCCCGCACTTTTTATAGGTAAAATGGTTCTCGGTGAAATTGTCTGAAATTTTAGTATATTCTAGTATTCCATGTACTGATTGATCGTGCAGAATTTCAAAGTTCGTTGATGCATAGTTTTTGAAATACAGAGCGTTCAAGTTAAAAATCAGTCATTTTTATTTTATTATTTTTTTTGCGATTTGAAAGTGCCAACTGCATTTTTTTTGTCCCCATCGTACCTTTATATTACTAAATATCAGTCAGATAGTGCAGATTATATCATTATGTACAGAGTGAAAAATATAAACATTTTAGTAATGTCTGAAAATTGTTATTGTTTAAATTGTTAAAAATTGTTGAAATTGTTAATTCCGTCAACCGATTGCACCCCTTCGCGCAACCCTCAGAAGTCTTCGAAAGACTTGTGTGAGCTAGGGAAGACGCAGCTCTTACCTATTAACGTGTGATGCCATGCACGAGACCGGTGAATCGGTGGATCGAACCCACGACCCCACGCATGCGAGGCGAACGCACTACCAGCCGACCACCACGGCCCAAATTCGATGTCATAATGAAATATTGATAAAATTATTTTGACATGCAATATACTATTCCTATTTCGTCATTAATGACAATTTATACATTTCGTACAGGGTGATTTGAAAAATTGGTGAAATATATGGCCGGTTCTTTCGTACATATCCTGTATATTAAAGTAAATTATCATCCTCCGAAGATAGCTGATACCATATCAACATGATTTTGTTGGGATATATAGGGTAATCATAAAAAATTTCGATGATAAAAATTACAAAATATCGACGTTTCAGAAATCACTCTGTAATTCACGATTTACTAGGTGAAATATCTTAATTATTATTTAATATATTCATCATTCTCTCCTCAACACTGTCCCAAAAATTCAGTGTCATAGTTATGAGAAAAAATTTTATTTCTTGGACAGAGAAAACGTAATATCTCGAATGGAGAAAACGTAATTTCTTAGATGAAGAAAACCCGATTTTTTGGACAGTGAAAATGTAATTTCTTGGATATTAAAAATGTAATGTAATGTCTTGGATAGAGCAAACGTAATACTTGGATGGAGGAAACGTAATTTCTTGAAAATGTATTTTCTTAAATGAAGGAAACCTGATTTCTTGGACAGAAAAAAGCAAATAATTTTTATTGAAGGAAATCTCACTGAAAAAATAGATTTCTTCGTACAAAGATGCATTTTATAGATCAAATATAACAAAATGATTTTTTTATGATGAAGCAAGCTACTTTATGATGAAAACTCTTTTTTGTGTGTCGGTTTCAGAGAGCACTCCGACTCTAGCATATACTTCTTCCGAAGCCAAAGTTTCATGTCGATACTACTTGACGGAAGACAGTTAATCAAATAATGGTGAGAAAGACCACTGCAAAGTAGTTCATTTAGAAAAGTGTGCAACCCATATAATTCAATAGTCGTAGGGGGCAGAAGTTGTTTTCTGATAGAGTCTTGCCGACGAATACACCTATTGTACAGGTTGACAAGTGAATTATGTAATCCATTTTCAATTATTTGATTAATTATTGTCTTCCGTCAAGAAGTATCGACATTGTCCTCATGATTTATTACCTTACTAACGGAATACCTCGTATGCATTTGCAATATCATAGTATATAGGTTTATTTTCTTGAAGTTGTTGATTTGAGTCGTGACCATCCGCCCTCAGAATATAATCGCTGATATACTTTTTGGTCGTACTTATCACTGCTAATTAACGACAGCTTTTGCGGTTTGACGATAATCATTTTCCGGTAAATATTTGCCGAAGTCAACTCAGTATTTAATAATAGGTGCATTCATGAGTATTCTCTCTGAAGTGAAAATGATGTCAAAACATGTTAGTTCCCAAAGTAATTTCAACGTGAGTTCATTATAGTTATAACTTGATTATTTATTTATTTTAACGGGCATGTCCACTACTGGATACAATTAAAAGCTATTAGGCCAATAAACAGAGCAATGTTTCTCATAAAAGTTCAACTCAAATTGCTCCGTCGATTTCTTTTTTGCAATTCGGTCGTCACAGAGGGTTGATTAATTAGCAATAAAATTTTCTGTAAGGTATTTTCTTTACATTTCAGCTCTGGGCGATAAATATGAGTGAAAATCGGTATTAATGATGGGTGCGAATCATTTTCAACCGTTAAACCCCCTCCCGGGGCATCAACCCCTTCCCGAAATCGTGTTTTTTGGGGTATTTTCTATGAATATGTAAAATTGTCAGTCCTGAGTAATGAAACTGAGCGAAAATTTGTAAAAATAATAGGTATAAATTATTAGAAATGATTTTCCCGCCCCCGCATTCGGGGCATATCCCCCACATCGCGGAAACATTAAGGTGAGAGGGAAGGGAGAGAATATTTTTGAAAATACTCTCAAACTACTACTCTTAGATATAAATGTGGGTAAATAATCATTAAGAACTGTCGTTATTGAGACTTAGAAGTATTGTTATGAAAAATATTCGCAAATTCGAGAGAAGATCAACTTATTGTATAAATCAAACGCGGACCGGAGGTAACGAAATATGAGAGTATTTTTCAATGATATCGAGAAAGGGTATGGAGAAATTAATCCACAAGTAATCACCATCAAGAAAATTATAGGAAAATATTTTAATTCACTCATACAACTCATCATCTATTTCATCTTCAGTCTCCTCGTCTTCATCTTCACAATCCAGAACAATCACTGCCAAGTTTATGCATTTTAAGCAAGTTCCATTTAATAAAATGTTAATAACAAACTGGTATTTTCTCCTTAATTCCTAGGTGGACCGTTGGAATTTTGGAAATGTGAGTCATATCTGACATTGCGATATTTTAAAACAGAGCTGAGTTGAACATGAAACAAATATTTCAAAAATAAACTCACCATTTTCAATCAATAACAGTGACAAAGCACTAATGGCCGATTTCATCAACTGATTCCTAAAGTTAGGGAATACCTAAATCGGATTTGGTGATATCCATGTGCAATTTGCGTTTCACCACACGTTAAGTAATGCTTGAGAGTGATGGGAAATAGGTGCGGTAGGTATTTCCTACCACATTTAAGCATTACTTAACGCTTGGTGAAACGCAAATTGCACTTGTGCATTCCCTAATTCGATTTAGGTATTTCCTAACTTTAGGAATCTGTTGGTGAAATTGGCCATAAGAGATGTTTCCTCGTCTCCGACTATCGATGTTATCCCAGTATCCAGTGTTTTCTGCACAGGAACTTCTATTTTATCTGACGTTTACATAGAGCAACGTTGACTGCTGCCCACTGAGCACCGACAGAACCGCGCCGCTGTATACTATACAGCGGCGCGCTAGCCTCCGCATTGACAAGGTCCCAATCCGATATTTTTCAGGTTTTAGAATCTTAATGAGTTTAAAGCTGGTACACTTCGGGACAGTTTTCTTTAGTGCGCTGTCTTCCTCGGTCTCGAATACCCATATTCCATCAAGGACTGATTTTATTTTTCTTTCCATAGAACAATAATGCGATCAAATGCCGAGTAACATCTATTTTATTTCCTTAAAAGATTAACTGGATTGCATTTAAAATTTGTACAAGTTATCAAATTTGAATGAATGTTTAATAAGAGCAGGGTTTTTTCTGCAAACTGGCTTTTCATTCATGTTGATACGTGCTTTTGTCTCTGAGTTATTAGCATTTGAATTTATAAACTCCCTCAAGATTTTGTAACCTAAAATATGCGAAGAATTGAAAACACTCGTATTTAAAACCAACATTATTTGGACCGGTTAAACGTTAAGCAATATGACAATGAAGTATTCCTCAACTGTTCATTTTACTTGCTACAAGTGATAAGACATTATTTCAATAATCACAAGCATTATTTCACGAAGTCAGGAACTTTAATATTATAAGATTTTCAATTGCAATTTTGTATCTGGCAACTGCGCGTATAAATATAAATAATATCAGAAAACAAAGATGCGATCATCATCTTCAAAATGACGAGAGATTTATCCAAATTGAACATTTATGTGAGGAGTTATAGAACTGTACTTCACGCGCTGGTTAAAAAAATTCACGTTTGCGGGAGCCAGCGCAACACCTGCCTCATTGCGAAAGCATATATCTTCAACAATTTTTTTCAAGAATACCGTGCGATTTCTCAAAGTTTTGGTGGGGACAGTTTTTTTGTGAAAAATTGTGATCTTTCTGAATATCAAGTCATTCTTTTGTTTCAAAGTAAATTTTTAGAGATATTTCGAAATAACCTAAAATAATAATTTCAACGCGTTTTTTGAGGGGGCTCCACCCCCCCTGGAGGTGATAATTTTTCTCAAAACTGATGTGCACTGTGTTCTACAATTGAAAAATGGAATAATTATTGGCGGAGCAATTTAAGTTGAGGTTGATAGACCTGCTGATTGGCATATATAACTAATTAGAAATCATGAATGTCTGTGGGTTTGGAATTTTCTTCTGATCATTTAGTAATTTCAACTAATCTTTCTCAAGTGCAATACATTCTTGTCAAAATAGACTTTTTCTACTACAATGACAAAAATGAGCATGAAATGAATTATTTTCCTCGTTTAGAAGTATTTCAAAATTTTGACGAGGGGATTCCAACATTTTTGTTATAACATTCATTCTCTAGTGGTATATTCACTTGAATTGCCTGAACAGTTTGGTTTCAGTAAAAAAGTCAACAAAAGATGTGAAATTATATAATGCCTAAGAACATAGCCAGACATGTCTGCGTATTTTTATAAACTTGTACAAGGCAATTGATACGGAGAGCTTTCAGTTGCTATTACAAATCTTGAAAGTATGGAATTCAAAATACTAGCCATAGGTTAGGCTAAATGAAATACAGACTGAATATAAAAAAAAAAATGTTATTCGAAAAGACATCGTCTCGAAACCCATACCCAATATCTACATGGTTTTTTCACACTTTGGAACCTAATTTTTGATTTGTTCATAATGTATGTATGAATATGATTCAGTAAAACACTTTCATGGCTGTTGTTCAATGGCTCTCAACAAACTGAAGTCTTGTATTTCTAATTTAATATCCTCTAAGGTTTGCAAGAGCAAATGATGGCTCACCGAATCAAATGCCTGATACAAGTCTACATGGCTTGCTTTGTTCTATGACATTATACAGGGTGACCCAAAGTTGAACCGCCAAACGTTAAAAATCGTTTTTTTATGCAAAAATAAGACTTTTTTTTTCCCAAATTCATGTGTCTTAATTGGCTTCGTTTTCGGGATACAGGGTGTCAAAGTTCCTTAGCCTTCACGATCTCCTGACTTAACCAGAGTGTAGGCTTAGACCATTAACGACGAAAGTAATTTTCTACAAGGAATTGTTCAAGCTGCTCTAGAGATCACACCATCAAGGTGCCGTGCAGCTGCACAATCCACCGTTTGTAGGTGCGAACTTTGCATTGAAAAAAATGGTGGTTATTTTCGTGAATTTTTATTTTTCTGTTTACTTCTAAAATATAATGAAAACATTTGTCCTGATATCAATTTCTTAGGAAGTTGTTTTTCTTGTAACAAGGAATTGGTTTTTAAATTATTTCTCAAAATGGAGGAAGATACTGAAATAAACAGAACAAAATGTGTTTTTACTGGCCTGATCCAGAAAAAAACTGAACATTCAAAAAAACCCCTATAACCGCATACAAGCATAACAGGTTTTATTGAAATTAGCTAGAAGGTTTCTAAATAGTTGATTAAAAACTGATTTTATTGTAAAATCGTTGAACACCCTGTATTTCGAAAACTAAGCAAGTAAGGATACATTAATATGTAAAGAAAAAGTTTCCCTTACTCTTAAACAAATGATCCTGGATGTTTAGCGGTTTAACCTTGGGTCACCCTGTATATTTTATATGTCAGAGTCAATGTCGCGACTTCCATTGTCTAGTTTTTACCAAAACTAAATTGTTTCAGTTGCAGCAACGGAAGTGATATACACTTCTAGTAGAGAATAAATAGCACAACAAAAATATACCAAACCACTAGTCAATTTTTTTTAAACGTACATATCATTGGAAAATTGGATACAGTACGCCAGTAGTGTCAGTTGATGAAAAAAATATATATTTATCCACATGCACAGTTTATAGAACTTTTATCCAGACTTATGACGCGTATAAAGAGACTCATCATCTGCTAGTGGAATGGAGTAAATTTATTCCACTAGTGGAATAATAAAAATATACTGGGTGTAACTTAAGTACGTTAAAATATTCAAGTGACGTATTCCTAAGACAATAATTCTAAGTCGAAAAATATATATAAACTTGTGTCCGGAAATGTTTCGTTTCGAAGAAATAGGGTGTTGGAATTGCATTTTTTTGTTTGTTTCAAAAAAATTACTTCTGCAAAAAATAAGTTATATGCACAAAATTTGGTACACAGGGTTTTTTTGACTTGGGAAATCGTAATTTTGTATTAATTTTCATGTAACATCTAGAGGGCGCTGCGTACGATGTCATTATTTATTTCAAATTGCCCTAACTTTTTTGACAGTAAACTTTTGGTGCTTATCATGAAAAACCCTTATTCTCACACCTTTTCCAAATAAAAAAGTTACAACGCTGGGGGTGATCGTTTTAGAGATATTTACAATTTTCTGTAGATGTATGTTACATAGCTCCTAGGGCGCTGAGAACATAAACAAAAACTGAGTATGTGGTATATTTCGTCAAAATAAACAACTTTTTTTATGAAATGTTTATCGAAAAATAATTCGTTTTCGAGATACAGATTGTTGAAATCTTTCGAAACATGTTATGTTTTTGGTATAAGTTTTTTGCAATTTTAGTTATTTTCATCAACCTTTCTAAGCAGTATACCCTGACTGACTTCTGAGCAGAGCATTATCAAACTGATTAATCAATCAAAATAGAAAAAAATTTGTCAGGTTTAATTATTCGATTAGAAAGTGCTACATTCCGGAGTTTGTGAAAGAAACAATTCCGCACCCATTGAAAAATGCCGGGAGTGTTTCTTATCGTTTCGCATCAAGCTATGATGCGATCCCTTAACATTTTCTAGTCTGCAATGGGGCTAGCATAAACTAATGATTTCAGGAGTCCCAAAAAGAAAAAATCGACGGGATTGAGGTTTGGTGACCTCGGGGGCCAATGCTGAAGGCCTCCTCGGCCGATCCATCGATAGGAATATGCCACGTCTATGATATTTTTTGCCACCAGACTAAAATGAGCAGGGGCTTCATCGTGCATAAACCAAAAGTGATTTCGGAGACCAATGGAAACATTTTCCATGAGCTAGGAAAGTTTGTGTTCCAAAAAATTTTGGTGAGCATCTCTATTCAAACGTAAGGGAGAGACAATAGGGCCAAATTAAATAATTCCCAATTATGCTTAGTCATGCATTAAAAGAGATTCATTTGATGTTCCTTTAAAACTCTGTAAACGGTCATGTGACTCACATTTAAAGTTTGACTAACTTTTCTTGTACTTGTCTCTGGATGTTCACTAACTTGTTCACAGTTCTTGTAGTCCGTGGCCGTCTTACTGCAGAACTTCTTTCAAAGCTTCCAGATTTGGAAAGTCGCCAGAAAAGATTCGCAAATGTTGCTGCACAATGAGTCACGCGTTGGGGATACCTTTCCTGATAGAAGCGTCTGGCTTCGGTTCAATTTTCGTCAGCCAAGTCGTGTGCAAAAACGATATCAGCCATTTCAGCATTCGTAAAGTTGGGCATAGTACCAAAATATCACTTTCAAACTACGAACTGTGAATTTGTCAATAAATAATTGAAAATGTGACAGCGAACTTCTATTTTGATAAACAAACGTTCATGCCTACTCGATTTAATTAACCTAATTTGCAAGCGGAGAGTGACAAAAATTATTGAAATCAACTTTAACTATACTGATTGAGCAGTTTGATAAGGCTCAGTTCAGAAAAAGTCTGTCCGGGTATACAGCGTATAAAGTTTAATGAAAATAACTATAAATTGCAAAAAACTTATGACAAAAACCAACCATGTTTTGAAAAATTTCAACAATCTGTATTTCGAAAACGAATCATTTTTCGATAAACATACAGAAAAAAATGTTGTTTATTTTGTAGAGACATACTTAGTTTTTGTAGTATTCTCAGCAACGTCTCTTAGCGCCCTAGAACATGCATCGATATAGAAAATTGTAAATATCTCGAAAGCGATCACCCCCAGCGTTGTTGAGGACGTGTACCTTTTTTACTTGGAAAAGGTGTAGGAATTGGGTTTTTTTTATGAAGAGTACCAAAAGTTTACTGTCAAAAATGTAAGGGGAATTTGTAATAAATTATGACAGCGTACGCAGCGCCCTCTAGATGTTACATGAAAATTAATACGAAATTATGTTTCCCCATGTCAAAAAACGCGGTTACCAAATTTTGTGCAAATAACTTATTTTTTGCAAATGTTATTTTTAAAAAACGAACAAAAAATATCAATTTCAACACCCTGTATCTCCGAAACGAAGCATTTTAGGACACAAGTTTATATGGACTCTTTTTTCTAAAATTGTCTCAGGAATACGTATAGACCTTAATCAATCAACTTCAAGTTTCTTATTGAAATTAACATCAACATTTGTATTGATGAACAATTATTTCTTTGCGTCATCATATTCCAACTAGTTTCCGTTTACAATAAGCTCGTAGTTGCAATCATGCCTGGAACAAATTATGGATGCCTCTTCTTCTGAGACACGATATTAAGTAGAATAACCTTAGACTTTTTTTGCGAAATCAATTTTGTACGAAGTCCTCAATATAGCTCCGTGCCACAGCAGAGCACTTCCACCCACTATGCCACTTGATAGTTGTAAGATCAGCACCTTTGATAGCCAATTAATTCGTTGAAGTGCGCTTCAAACAGTGGCCTCTGAAAGCTTTGCCAAGTTCGAAAACGATGCAACTTGTGATAGAACTTTTGCCAAAATATTGATTTCAATAGGCTGAGAAGTACATTTCAGATTCTTATAACGTTGGAAGTATTTGTTTTGTGACGAGTTCTTTGGTCAACGGTAAATATATCATCCACAAACCTCAACAGCGTGAATGTAAAATGAAGGAAATTTGAGAAGTACGGAATCAGATATCCATTTTCATTAGGGAAACTTTTAGCCTAAGAGCCAGTGAAAAGCAGAGGCAACATATTTCAGTAAACCCTTAATTTTGTCCAAAAGTAGGGGACTAGCTAAGACCGGTCAAGGTAGGTTGAGGGGCGCTCAGGTGTAACAGGTATAAAAATGAGACGACTTCCGAAAGTACATCAGTGAAGCTGCCGTTTATATATTTTGAACAATATGATCATTGATACTGGAAAATTACAAATGCAGACAGTTATAATGGCGGTTATAACATTTTTCAAACGCGTTTCAAAATTGAAAAGAAAAAATTGAGTTCAAACATATTTCAGTAAATCTGAAACTCGAAAATGTTATTCTCAACAGTATTACTATCTTATATTCAGCAAAGCAGACATTATCTCTGGTTTTAACAATCTGGCATTCAGAGAAAACAAAATCTGCAATGTTTTATGCATTAAAAAAATATGTATTGTCACTTTTAATGATTATAATAGAGCCTCATCAGCAACTTCTGGATCATATTCCTCGTTATTAGAAAACTTTTCGTCATCCTCTATGTTCATATCAGTATCTGTAATCAAGAAACTTATTTTTGTATTTCGAAGTATTTTTAGAATAGAATTCATTGTAATGTAATTACATGGTGAATCTTTAACCAAATCGCAGACAAGATCTGGAAGTTGATCTTCTTCAAACCATTCAAAAACGAAAGAATCTTCTTCCTCTATCCAACCTTGTTGGATCGAGAAACCAGTGGGCTCAATGTGGTGGGCTCTTCTTTAAAATCATTTTTCCCTGTACTAGAAATATAATGAGCTCTCGAGAACTGCTAGCATAGCTCGATTTTGTAAGGTGGAATAGAGCTCTCGTCAAAATTTCTAACTTGCTGAAGTCATTAACATTAGTAACTTTGTAGCTACTGATGAATATCTGAAATCTGCCATCATTAACGTTCACAGATTTTTTAGCGCCATTCGACAGGTAAATATTAAATAACTCATGCAGATTTTGTCAAAGAGATAAAAAATATATAACTCAAAGAAGCTTCGATTGATTTCTTTGTTATACACTGGGCAAGTGATTAAATGGTACCGTTTATTGAAGATAAACGAATTCATCTCAATTTTCGAAATTGTTATTCTTATGAAGTTGAAAATGAGAATGTCGACCCAAACATTGTGGATAATACGGGTTGTGATTTACACGAAGCAGCAGATAGTAAGATTATATACCATGCTTGTAGTATCACAGATCCATCAAATAATATAATCAGAGACTCTGAGACCGACATATTGATAATAATGCTCGGTAACATGGCCCGATTGAGAAGTCCATCTTATATCAAGATGCTCACCGGGACCGGCAATCATGGAAGTTTTATCGACGTCACCAAAATTTATCAAAAATAAGCAGAAACTCAGTTGGTTTCCATGCGTTTACTGGATTTCAACAATGCTTTTTTCAATAATGGCGAAGAAGACCATCAACCTTGTTAAAAACAAATATTCCATCATTACAAGCCTTGGTGACGTTAATTTGACGGAGGATGAACAACATAGGTAATTAAAAACAGTATTTACTTGTCAAAGGTATGGCAGATTTCAGCTATTCATCAGTAGCAACTATTCATCAGTATATACAAAGTTACTGATGTTTATGAAAGCTTCAGCAAAAAAGTGATTTTTTTTACTAGAGCTCTATTCCACCTTGCGAAATCGAGCTATACCAGCAGTTCTCGAGAGCTCATTATATTTCTAGTCCATGGAAAAATGCTTTCAAAGAAGAGCCCACCACATTGAGCCCACTGGATTGAGGAAGATGGTTCTTTCGTTTTTAAATTGTTTGAGGAAGATCAACTTCCAGATCTTGTCAACGATTTGCTGAAAGATACTCGAGGTGATTACATTACAATTAATTCTATTCTTGAATTACTTCGATTTACAAATAGAAATTTTATGATCACAGATACTGATATAAACACGAACACTTTTCTAATGACGAGGAAGATGATCCTGATGATGCTGATGAGGCTCTTTTATAATCAATAAAAGTAATAATATATATTTTTTCAATGCATGAAACAGTGCAAATTTTGTTTTTTCTGTCTGTCAGATTGTTACAACCGGAGAAAATGTCTGCCTTGCTGAATATATACTGTTCAGAAGAACATATTTGAATTTCAGATTCAGTGAAATATGTTTGAACTTTTTTTTTTTTCAATTTCTGAAAGCGTTTGCCGTGACGTTAGAACCGCCATAACTGTCTGCCTTTGTGATTTTCCAGGACCAATAATGATATATTTTAGAATATATAAACGACAGCTTTACTGAAATACTTTCGATTGTCGTCTAATTTTTGTACCTGTTACAGATGAGTGCCACTCAACCTACCTCGACCAGGCTATGCTAGTCCCTTACTCATGAACAGTAAGTATAAAATAATCTTTGGCCAAATTGAGGGTTTACTGAAATGTGTTGTGTCTGCTTTTCACTGGCTCATAGACTATATGGTTTTTCACCAAGTAATTCCAATTACACATGTGAAATATTTATTTATTCTACAAGTTAAAATATTTCTTTGACTGTCGATTGATGTTTGGGCCAATCAGTCGAAATGCTGTGGCTTATAGATGGACCTGTTGCCCACTTTGCCTACATCCTTAGTGGTTACTGGAGTTATCGTTAGACCACCTGACGGAAATGAATGGTTATTAATCGAAAGACTGGATATTCAAAAATGTATTTTCATCATGAAAATCATTAAATAATAACCGGAACCTCTCGTGAGATGCCATTCTTGATATGTGGTATAGAAATTCGTTAATCCGCAGCATTGAAAAAAACCAGACACTCTCGATATTGGCGTTACCTTAAAAAATTTCAAGTTCATTACTCAATACATATTGTCAAACAAGCTGAGAATTATTACATCAATCCTCAAATATTCTTTATTGGAAGCTTAAGGAAAAAATTCATCAATCTGCAGTCTATGTGAAACTGTAGCTTTTTCCGCCGTATATCCTTCTACCTCACTCTTCAGATAACCAGTGTGCTCACTATATTTTCCAATATCTAAGTTTCTATAGAAGGTTCAGATTAGACTTCAGCATTGAAAATTTTAATCCTTAGGATGAAATGGCATATTTTTTTTTCAAACACAAGAAATACTACAGCATCACTTGCCGTATTTCTCTCCATTCGTTCAATTCGACAAATGCTTTTCAATAATTTTCTCGTTGGCAATAATAATTGTGGAGATACTTCTGAGCTTCCTCAAGAATTACAGAAGTAACACAATCACTTTCTTGTATCAAATAAAGAAAAAAGGGATAAAATAATTCAGTCTTCTACTTTAACCTATTCAATAAGTATATTCTTCGGCAAGTCTCCAACAGAAAACAACTACAGAAACCTACAACCGTAGAATTATATCTGTAAGATTCTTGGCAAAGTTTTCTACAATAAATAGTTCTCCCAATTAAATCGAAAAACCACTTCAGCATTTGTTGGGAGTTCCTGAGATAAACACCGTAGTTAACATTCCGCGCCATCTCTAGGTCCTAGAGAACACTCCGACTATAGCATCTACTTCTTCTGAAGTCAAAGATTCAATAGAAAACTGTGGGTACTACTCGGCGGAGGACAATTAATCAAATGATGAAAAAACATAATATACTCTTCCGCTTTAACCTTTTCAATAGGTATATTTGTCAGCAAGTCTCCATCAGAAAACAACTACTGATCTCTACGACCGTTGAACTATTTCAGTTGGATTCTTGGCGAAGTTTTTTTCAAGAACTAATCTGCGGTGCTCTTTAAATACAATTAGGTAAACCAATAATTGAGCTATGTCATTTATAGAGCACGACGATTGCCTAGAATCTAACAGATATAATTTACCGGCCATATGGGGCAGCAGCTGTTTTCTGTTGGAAACCTGTCGGTAAGTATACTTTTTGTATAGGTCATTCCGAATACAACCATCTGTCACTTTTTGTAACAAAAATTTATTTAATTTTGAAATTTATCATTCAATATAGAGGGCTTCGGTTACATTTGAATCACTAATTTTAGTCTTAAAATTTTGGGAAAAATACAACTTCACTAATTTTGGTCAAAATGTAGTAGCTATGTGAAATTTTATAAAAAAAAAAATTCTAATTTTCTTCCTATGGCAGCATAGCGGCTCGTTAAGTTAGGAAAAAAGGACATTTTACGATTAATACTACACTGCACTTTTATAGGCCGTGGTGGTCGTGCTGATAGAGCGTTTGCTATTCAAGCGTAGGGTCGTGGATTCATTTTCCAACATGGTCATCGGTCTCGTGCATGGCATCACACTTCAAAAAGTAAGGGCTGCGTCTTTCTCAGCTCGCGCAAGTCTCTGAAAGACTTCTGAAGGTTGCGAGTAGGGGTGTTATCGGTTGACGGGAATGAGAAAAAAAAACAATTCAAACAAACTTCAGTTACCAAACTAGATCTTTCTTGAAATGAAGCAGCTTTTGAGAATAAAATGAAATTTGTGTATCGAGGAACCATCACAACTGATATAACAAAATCATCAAGATGCATTGAAAATAATGTTTCTGTCGACAACTTATTGTAGCAAAAGTAAATGGAAAATGATTGTGTATGTGAGCAGTCACCAACTAAAATACCAAGCCCGCCTATGGATATCAAACTCATCCTCTCGTCACTATGCGATTCATAATAATTATTCATTCATTTACGTAACTATGATCATTCACTTATTTTTGTGTGGGATCTTAATTAATTTTATTTCGTGGTCTTAAGCTGAAAGGTTGATTATAGAGTATTGTGAGGGGCGAAAATTAAGTATTCATAGTGTTACTGTCCTCTTATTCCAATATCACAAGTGGTATAGTATCTAATAGTTAAAGAGCTGCCTATATGATTCACTGACAGGTAAGGATACCGAATGAGGTCAAGATCCTGAGCTATGTCGGAAAAATCGCGATTTTCAAGAATTGCTGTTTTTGCGCATAACTCTGGATCTTTACCTCGTTCGAGGTTCAAACCTGTATGTACAGCACCATATATACTGAAATGTGAAACCAGCAAACGGTCACAAACTGACTGGTTTCCACACTCACCTCCCCCCCCATCCTTGATCTGAACCTGAAGAAATTCAACAACGAAATCCAGACGACTTGGGGCAACACCTAGAATAATATTTCTATACCTATAACTAGAAGTAGCACTATGGAAAAGTTCCCAAAATTACTGGTGAAATCTTTGAGAGCAATCAACTACCAGGGTGCTTCAAAAAACTCTGTGAGAGTACAATAGTGAATGTACCGATCTTTGGTCCGAAATTTAACGACTAGGTTGCTTCCAAATGGTGCGATGAAGTGGAAATTTTTTAATGGTCTGCATATGAAAAGCTCGTGCGGAGTGTTTCTACTTAGCAATGCAGAAGAATGGTGTGTTACTCTAAACCTGGAAGGAGAAACATTGGAACACTTTGAGGTGAAGATGTGCAGTATGTCTCCGGATTAAAAAAAAATGAGTAAATGCTTTCGAAAAGCCAGTCTCTGCGCAAGTAACCAAGCCGATTCATTTTCATTTATTCATAATTGGTGGTATCACATAAATATTTCCACAAGTCAAGAGTCTAAATAAAGATAAAATTGAGATTTTACAAATACCTATAGACATACATACATACACACAGTCACACGAACACAAAATGTACACATAAACACCTATGCAGATAAGCACATAAGAACTGGTACTAACATTATATATAAATAAAAAATCATGGGGAATAAAAATGAATAGTTCATTGTTGATGCTATTGATTAAATATCTCGTAAAATTTATCAACACTAAAAAGTGCATTTTCAATCAGGATGTTTCGAATCTCTTTTTTGAAAGTTATTATTGGAATATCTTTCAAGTTTTCAGGTAGTTTATTGAATAATTTCAATCCTATGTATTCTGTTTGGCACTTCCCAAGCCTATAGTATGGAACCACTAGATTATTTTTGTTTCTGGTGTTATGTGTGTGAGTTTCACTGTTTCTCAAATAGTTATCCTTTGTTTGTCTTATATACAGGAGATTTTCATAAATGTATTGGGATGGTTATGTCTTAATTCCAAGAAGTTTAAAAACTAGTCTACAGTTATCTCTATACCCCAGTCCGCTTACAATTCTTATTGCTCTCCTTTGTAATCCGAAGACCCGCAGACTGTGATGCTCCACCCCATGAGATCAGTCCATAGGACAGAACAGGGTGGAAAAAGGCGTGGTAAGCCGTTTTCAGTGTGCTTGAAGATACACTGCTAGATAGACTCCGGAGTACAAAGACGCTACTACGAAGTCGACCGCAAATATAATCTACATGAGCGTTCCATTGCAGTTTGGGATCAAGGTATACCCCTAGAAACTTAACTTTTTCGCATTGTGGTATATTATCCCCTATGCCTCTCAGTGAAAAGATAATGTTGTTTGATTTATCATTATTCATTATTAATTTGTTTGAGGTAAACCAAGTTTCAGCACTTGACAGTGCCTTCTGTGTATCCTGAACAACACTATCAAGAGATGAAGCAGTTAGGGAGATGGTAGTGTCATCCGCAAAGAGAGTATGCCCCACTCGGGTGTCACACAGAGGCAGATCATTAATGTAGATCAGAAAGAGTACTGGCCCTAAGACAGACCCCTGTGGTACACCAGCATGTAGCAGACTCTCCGCCGAGGACACTCCATTCACCCTCACTGATTGGTGCCTGTTGGATGGGTATGATTCTAGTAGTCGGATACTACTATCATGAAAGTTATAAATTTGGAGCTTTTTCATCAAGATATTGTGAGAGACACAGTCGAATGCCTTGCTTAAGTCACAGAAAATAACTGAGTTATACTCAAAGTCTTCATAGCTGTCCATAATGCGTGAAGTTAGGTCGAGGATCCCTAACGACGTGCTTTTTTCTTTTCTGAATCCAAACTGAATCCAAATTGAGTCTGTAAAGAGTTCATGTATTTCAAAAAATTCATTGATCGAGTTAGCCATGTATTTTTCAAATATCTTAGAAAACACAAGGAGCAGAGAGAGGTCTGTAGTTCGCTGCCTGCTCATCATCCCTTTTTTTAAATATTGGAATTACCGTAGCTTTTAAGAGCACTGGGAAATGTGTTTTCTTTGATGCAAGTATTAATTAACTTGGTCAGTGGTATAATTATAAGGTTTTTTTTCGTTTTGATTAGTTCAACACTGAGTTATTTATTATGTCTCGTATGTCATTATAGCTTACTTTTTTGAAGACAAACCCTGCTTTTTGAGCTAGTATACTTTTCGTATTTATCATAGGATCAACAGTGGCTGCTGGTAAGTCCCTGGTCAAGTTATGTGCTACGTTAACAAAAAATTCATTATACTGACCTGGAGTTAAATTTGCACTATTTTCTTTTTTCTTTGAAGCCCTCTGTTGGTTTATTATATTCCACATAGTTTTTATTGGATTACTGGAAGTTTGAATCAATCATTAGAATTTATTTTAGCGAGTTTTTTTGCTTCCCTGTACCTTTTTTTTTAATTTTCATATTTTTGCCAATTATGTGGATTTTAATGGGTATCTGCAAAATCTTTAAGGTAGTAGTTGTTTCAGTGGTTCATTAAACCAGCCTACACTGCTAGGGTCATTTGCCTTGGAAATGATTGCTTTTCTTAAAATATCAGTAAAATGATAAAACTTTTTGTCTGCATTTATAGTATCGTTGTCAAAAAGTTTCACGACTGTTGCTCTATTAGATCATAAAATGTATTCATTCCACATTGGGTAAGTTGCCTGAATGTTTTAATTTTTGTTATATTATGGATGTTTTTTGCAATTTGGTAGTTCAATGTGATATTTTGTGCAAGATGATCAGAATGGTGTGAGTCCAGGTTCATTGCCTCACTGTCGGTATGAAAATTTAAGAAGATATTGTTCAGACAGGACTGCCCATGAGTGGGCTCAAAGATTGTTTGTTTGAAGCCGTACACCTCTCTAGGGTGTCACAAAGTTGAATACATAATTTTTGGTCAGTCCCAAAAGGTACATTAAAATCATCTGTCAGAACAACGTTCTTCTTGTCACTAAGTCGTAGTAGCAAGGTTTCAATGGCATCTAGGAAGGTTCCAAAATTGCCTGATGGGCATCTATAAATCACTATGATATATGTATTTATATGTTTGATTAACACACCTGATATTTCAATACACTTTCCAATGTTGATGTCATCAAAGATTTCTAGGGCTGTATAATTCAAATTTTTCTTCAGCAGGACGGCCGTACCTCCTCCGTTGTAGAGTGTACGTGTGAAGTATTTCGCTAATTGATATCCAACAAAGTTAGAAACAGCTGCTTCCTCCTGGGTAAGCCAATGCTCTGTCAAGGATACCACGTCAGCTCCAAGGTTTATCAAAGCTGCTTCGATTACGTTCGCTTTATTTCTCACCGATATTACATTACAATGTAAGATGTTGAGAGTAAATTCTGTGGAAGGATCGATTTTAACTGTCGATCTGTCTAACCTTTAATAACATTTAATGAGGACCCGACTAGCGTATGGATGTCGGGGTCCTTTTCCTGGCAGAAAATTGAGATACCAGGCTGCCTCGAGGCCAAACATCTCGCATCCAGGCATCCTTGAAGTGTTCCTGTTTAATATTAACTTTCAGTGATATATAGTTCTGGATGTATTGAGTTATGCATTTCGCAGGTAGTTCCAGGAATTCGTTTCTCTAGGAATTTAGTGAGGTTCTCAGGGGTCGTACCGGGCTGTAGCAGAGTAACATGAAGGGATACAAATTTTGGTACCGTTTGGATGGTTCCATTTTCTCCAACGACGAATCGCCTTCTGCGTTTATGTTTGACATCCGTCCAATTTTCAGATATGTCCACATTGTCAAGTTCCTGTACATTTTTCATAGTTGTAGCTGTTTGAGCTTGTAATAATGCCACTTGAAAATCGTCTGTTTGGACGTATGGTACTTTCTGAAAGTATTTGTTTTGTCTTCCGCTTTGATTAGACGTAGTTCGGTTGATAATTCCATCACTTTGTCTATCAACCTTAGGTGGTTTTGGGGGAGACGATTATTCCTTTTGAATTTCAAAGTTTTTATCATAGAAAAATTCGTTCATCTTGATGATTTGGGCATTTTCCAATTCAAGTTTGTTGTTCCCAATTATTTCACGGTGTTTTGAATGACCTGGCAACGTTGAGGGTTCTGAAATATTTACTATAGATGTTGACGTTTTTTGTTGTTTCTTTGGAATTTGGCTGGTTGTTTTTTTGTTCATATTTTGAGTATGCAAGAAGAAAAAATCTATTATTGAATCATTGTATTCCAATTTGTCCGATAGTCAGCTGTTAGAGATTGTTATTGGGAACAATGTTGAAATTAACTTTAGGATCGCTGCATTCAATAGTAAATCAGAATGTTTAAGTAGTCTGTTGATATTATTGGGTAAGTATAAGTTGCCTGAAGGCCGTAGACCCGTAGAATTTTCTGGGTTAAGCGTAATTTTTCTCTCGGAAACAAAAAAAAAAAACATGTGTTATAACTGTAGTCAGTCGGACACGTTATTGAGAAAGAATGATTTGATTATTCCACTGAGCAACACAATCGCCTATCAACTAGTAGTTACAATAAAATGACTTGTACCTTTTGCAATACACAGAATGAAATTGGTACGTGAATACAATGAAAAAGTACAGTGATTCAATAAACAGTTTAATCAATATTGGTCCAATGAACGGAATCAATATAGCACTGGTTGATGATTTTATGAATGAGGATGTTCATAATATCATTAAATCAGAACAAGTTGAGCAAAATACAAAATTGATACAGAAAAACTGTATATCCAAATCCAATCTTTCGATTATTCAAAGAAATCATTCAATAATCCAATGCTAGCTGAAATTCAAGCAACTGACACATAGGCCGCTGGTCAACCGGTTAAGATACTATATGAATTGCTGATGGTTGAATCTAAAACTGTTAAAAAAATCCAAGAGATTTAACCTTAATGATTTACGATATCGGTACCTATATAATAAAAACCTACTTTCACTAATGTCTGGCTTACTTAGACCATGCAGCAATGTTTTCACTCATTTGTTTTTTACACTTTGAGAGCAGTTTTTACATACAAGTTTTGCAGTTATCCAGCAGTCCATTTGCATTGTCATATAAAACTTTAAAATCCATATTGATCTTCAAAAAAAAAAAAATATGTAAGTAAACATGAAACCCTAGTTAGGTATAGGTATACTTAAAGCTTACCAAGAGAAATCCGTAGGGTCGTTGGTATAGAGGTCAGTTCTTGAATAAGTCTGCTTCCCTTCTTCTGAAGATTTGTTGAAGTTTATACTTGCTACAAGATATCTAGCATATATCAAATTCTTCTGAAATCGAATTGATTATCATATTTCAACCATGTTTCGAAGCCTTTCCTACTGCCTTCAGCATTGGGGTCTGGATCTGAAAAAACATGTAATAGTACCTAATATTTATCATAGTAATTCGAAAGATCTTACACCAGATTTTATTTCGCAACTGCTGATTTTTCTTTGTGGTCTCTTCTGAGCTTTTACCCTAATATGCTCTCCATATTGGAGCACTTATACAATTTCCCTCATTTACTTGTTCGATAATAAGAAAGATAAATTAAGTAATTAGCTATGTAATATAATTATATTTCATATCATTCCATTCTTACTACTTTTCGGAAGGAAATCTTGCCAAAATATATCACGTCGATAGCTCTTTGACAAAGACATTTGAAAACCCTCATCTTCAAAGTATTGTGCTCCAGTTTTTATTAACAATGTCCTATGCTCATTTCGAAATATTTCGAATTTTTATAAAATTCTAGCAGCATCACCTTTCTTGCAGTTCAATTCTTAACGTAATAAGTGATCCATTAACTTGATTTACTGTTGATGTGACAAAACATAGAGTTGAATATAGCAAATATATTGACTCAACAGTATCTTAATGCTGAGCTGGTCGTTAAGTCATTAATTCTTGAGATGAAAAATGAGAATCAAATTTTGAAATTTAACAGTAAATGTTAAAACCTATAGACAAATACTCACCTCTTCGTCGCCCTCTTTCACAAAAAGCTGCAAAATAACCGCAATAAATTTTATAAACATCCCGAAAGTGACAAGACGCCGAGTACACTTCCCTTTCACATTTTTGTTGACATTCACCTCCCCAACGAACACGTTCATAAATGGAATGAATATTTAAGAGCAATAATCCGTATAAGTTCTTAACCTTTTTAATAATTATTTTATAATGACAATTCATTGACATTGTCCTTTCATCTACAAGGTATTGTCCTACAACTGACTACTAAAACATACCAGTATGCACAATTATATTTTATTAAACATCTCCCCCTTTGTAGGGCTTTCCAGAACGTGTTACTCCGTGTGAGTTAATTAACCTACTAGTACTTTCCTCTGACATGCTCTCTAAACATGGATATTGATCAGCATCATCAGAAGAAAGTGTGTCGGTGTACTCATGATCCAAATAGACGTTTTTCGTATCAATTGGTACAGAAGAATGGTCATTAGGTAATTTTCGAATATGAATTGTATTGCGCCTTATTATATTTCCATTTTTTGATTGCACCAGATATGATCTTGGAACATTTAATTTTTTAATTATTATTGCAGGCTCCCAAGTTCTTGTATTAATATTTCGTAATAATATTTCTTCCCCATTTTCGAATTCATTTGATTTAACGCCTCTTTGATCATGATTACTTTTTTGGATTTCTTGATTTTTAATCATATCTTCAATTATATTGTTCGGTACCAATTTAGCTTTTAATTTGGAATCATGTATAGGCAACTTAGATCTCAAGATTTTACTACACAAAAACTGGGAGGGTGAATATTTTAAATTCGCAACTGGGGCATTTCTATAATTCAATAAAAATAATTCTATATCTTTTTTAGATTCGTAACTTTTTTTTAGCATATTTTTCACAATGCCAACTGCTTTTTCTGCTAATCCGTTTGACTGCGGATGGTGAGGACTAGATGTTATCACATTAAAATTCCAATCAAAGGCAAATTGTCTAAATTCAAAGCTATTAAACGGGACGTTGTCTGCAATAAATTTTTTAGGAATACTAAAACAAGCGAAAATACTTTTGCATTTAGAAATTATTGACGAAGCACCTTTATTATTTATTTCAGAAACTTCAATCCATCTTGAGTAATAGTCTATTAAGACAAAATAACTTTTACCACCCCATTCTGCAATATCTGCACCCACTTTGAAAAATGGTATGTTGGGAATATTATGGTTCAGTAAAGTTTCCCGTTTTTTTGATCTCATGAATTTATTACATATGGAACAATTAGATACTACATTTTTCAAATCACTGGTAATGGCTGGCCAATAGAAGAAATTTTGAACAATTCCATTCATTTTTTTGAATCCTGTATGTGTTTCATGTAATAATTTCAAAACAAATTTTCGTAAATTTTTTGGAACTATTAATCTCGAATTGTAATATAATAAATTTTCACTGATTTCAATGTCATCTTTGATTTTATAAAAATGATTGATTTCATTGACTGTTTTTGAAAGTGTTTTTGGCCATCCAGTATTACAATATTCTATTCATCATTTATTCTATTCTATTCATCATTTAGTGTCTCTTTCTTGAAATCAGATATTTTTTCATCAGATATTTTCAGTTCTTTTGCACCAATACAATGCACTACATCTTTCATTGAATCATCAGGTTGTTCTTTAATATTAATTCCACATCTCGAAAGGAAATCAATTTTTTCCTGGAAGATAAGTGAGTGTGAATTGATTAGTCATCAATTTTAATCTCAGCCTTCTGAAAGTATTTTTCTGAATTTTACATAAAGGTTTTGATATTAATGAAACCAGTGGCATGTGATCTGAATTAATTGTAACGTTTTCGTGTCCATAAATATAATTATGAAATTTCAAGCATGAAAAGGTAACAGCTAATAATTCCTTAGCTACTTGGGGATATTCTGATTCAGCATCATTTAAACTTCGAGACGCAAAACACACAGGTCGATCATTTTGTAAAAGGCAACACCCTAAAGCATCCTTAGATGCATCACAATGTATGACTATGGATAATTTGGAATCAAAGAGAACTAAAACCTCATTACTACATATTATTTTCTTTATTTTATCTAATGCTTCAGTATGTGCACAAGTCCATACCCATGCAATATTTTTTTTTAAGTAGGTCACGTAAGGGTGACATAATACTAGAGAGATTAGGAATGAACATTCTTAAGTAATTTATCATTCCCATGATTCTTTGTAATTCAATTTTATTCTCAGGATTTTTAATTTTTTTAATTATTTCCACTTTGGAAGGGTCTGGAAGCATACCATTTTCATTGAATATGAACCCCAAATATTTTATTTCTTTTAAACAATATTGAAATTTATCGGGGTTGAATTTAATGTTAAATTTTCGAGCTCTTTTCAATACAATTTTAATGATTTCATCATTTTCTTCTTTAGTATCAGTAGCTATACAAATGTCATCAAAATAGACTGTTACACCTCTGATATCTCCAAAAATATTTGAATACCAATTTGTGAAATAATTCTGGTAAATTCGATCACCCAAAAGGTGCTCTTAAAAATCTATAGGTACCTGAAATAGTGGAAAAAGAACACAATTTACTGGATTCATTGTCTAATTTTATTTGATAAAACCCATCTTTAAGATCAAGAATGGTAAAGAATTTTTTATAGGCTTAATTTGGGGACAATTCTTCAATGGTAGGAATTGTATACTTCTCCCTAATTATATATTTATTTAATTGAATTGGGTCAATACAGATTCTTAGAGATCCATTAGGTTTCTCAACTATAACTATGTTTGAAACCCTTTCAACTGGTTCATTTACTGGTGTTATAATGCCCTTTTTTTGTAATGACCCTAAAGTTGTTTTGAACCTATCCTTCAATTCAACAGGAAGGAATCCTTCGAGCAGAACTCGTGTGAGGTATTGCATTTGAATTTAATTTGATTTAGCAAACATCTGGAAAACACCCTATTCCAGAAAAAACATCATTATTTAGCTTCAATAACATCTCTTTATCAGTTGAATTAGATATATGATCAATTCTTTTTATCAAATTCAGCTTAACACATGACTCCAAACCCAAAATAGGGGCAAAATCTCCCGAAACAACAACGAAATCAAAGATATCTCTGAGTTTATCCGTTTTAATTTTCATTAAAATCTGACCCATTGTTTTAATAGGAAAACCATCATAGGCTTCTATTTTATTTAAAAAAATGGTAATATTTTTGTGCATACCAATTTGTTTAACAAATTTGTAAGGTAAAATGTTGATATCTGCTCCGCTGTCTAGCTTGAATTTGACTTCATATCCTTCCACCAATATTGTTTTAACCCAGGTTCTGTCGTCTTACAAGCCATTGATATTGTTAATCATGCTGATTGAATAAGTGGAATCAGTAGAATGTTTACTTCCACATCTTGAACACCTGAATTCTTTTCTTGTTGATATCTGCTCCTTTCTATTAGTGTTTTTGGATACATGGTCAACTTGAATTGGTTTCGTTTCTGTTGTAAGGATTCTCATATTCTCCCCAGCTAGTTCAACTGATTAACAAAAGTCTATCATTTTTGCAAGAGTGGTGTTATCACGCAATAATCTTTCTTGAACCGATCTTGAACTAACACCTAATACTATTTGAGCTTTCATTAATTTTTTTTCTTGGCCTTCGAAGTTACATTGTTTGGATAAATATTTAAGATCTGCGAAAAATTTGTCGAAAGGTTCCGTATTTTGTTGTTTTCTACTGAAGAATTTGAAAACATTCATTATCTCGTTGGTTCTTGGTGAACAGTAATTTTCGAAAACTGTTAAAACTGACGTGAATGTTTTATTCAGCGAGCTGATCCAAGGAAGTTCTTCAGACGTGCAACTTGTATTTCATTTGACTTCTTATCTGTCTCAGTTGCCGTAAAGTAAATCAATATCTCTTCTTTGAATATTTTAAAATTTTCAGCTAGGTTACCCTCAAGGTTTGAGGTGCATGGTTTATTGAAATCCATTCTTTCCATCCACTTACTGACTCACGGAAGTATTGCTGGAATATTTCTAATTCGACTGCGCCATGTTTAAGAGCAATAATCCGTATAAGTTCTTAACCTTTTTAATAATTATTTAATAATGACAATGCATTGACATTGTCCTTTCATCTACAAGGTATTGTCCTACAACTGACTACTAAAACATACCAGTATGCACAATTATATTTTATTAAACAATTACATTCATATTATGAATTCATGTAAGCTCATTTACATTCGATGTATTCCAAGAATCAAGAATCAATATGTTTTCAAGGTGCATTTAGTCACACATTTCAAAATTGTGCTTATATATATGTTAATGACGAAAGTTGAATCTGTTACATCAAATGGCGCCATTTATACAACAATGTTATGTTTATGATAAAAACCTTTGATGTTACCGCTATGTTTATGATAATGCTTGTGCTAAAGTTGACTAAATCCACCCTCAAACATCTTTCATTGCGTCAAAGAATCCTGTACATTGAGCCAACGAATATGAGCAACTGTCAGTGAACGGAGAAGTAATAAATGGTCAATATTAATATAATGAATCATATTCATTGAAATCGTCATTGTAGTGCTTTGGGACAATAAATTCTGTTGATTGATGCAATGAAAAATAACACATTTTTTCAGTGTGCCATTTTCTTTACCTCAATGAACTTTTCCATTGTCGCAACGAAACCATTTCATAGGTCTGAGCAACGGTCATCATTGAAATCAATATACTTGTATTCATTGTGTAGTGTTCATAATCATATTTTCAATAAGATGTATTATTATTCAGTTGTTCTGTAATATGGAGATAGATAAATAAAAGAAAATGTTAATGACTACTTTTATGTTATCAACGAAATAATCTTGGAAATAGTAAAATAACTAACATAACAAAAATTACACATTGTATCAATAAACACCAAAAAACCTATGTTTTTCAGTGAATCTCAATGTAATAGCTTGATGATAAATTTATTTTGCCAATGAACGGAGAGGTGATAAACGGTATTCATTGATATAATGAACCATATTTTTTCAGTATAAGGCAGGACATAAATTCGAGAGCTGTAAAAATCATACAAGATCAGTACATGCAAGAACAAATAATGTCTGCATCAATTTCGATAATCACTTTTGCACGAAATTTAAAATTCAAAATCAGTTTGTGAGCTGCCTAGTAGTGGAGTGTAGTCTGTTATCGTATAAAATTGCAGGTCGTCGTGTATACCATTTTGATTCTGCTTTCGTTACACTCAAAGGCAAAGTTCGATGTTGAAAATAATGGAGTGGCCTATGAAATTTTGTTTTCAATTGTAGATAGCACAACCATTGTTCCGGACGCAATTTCAGGAAGAGATCTGTTTGCCCACAAAGGACTGAAAATCCATTAGGATCACTTAATATATTCGAAATGGTTTGAACAGGTAAATCTATAATCTGAGTCAAAGATTATGCAAATTATCCTTTTCTGGCTGATAAAAACTCTGCGAACATTGACTGTTCTTTCCCAAAGGACAATATTATATGAGAAATGTGAATATTAGAGAGCGTAGTAAATATCGCAATCGCTCTACTGTAAATATATTTCTCAGTTGTAAAATTGCATAGTAGTAGTAGTATTTCTTTGGGGAGACCGCAACCGCAGCCAGGCAAGTAGGCCCTCATGTACCCTTTTTGACATCCCCTGTTCCCCACTTATCTACATTCATCCTCCTAGTTTTTCTTTTTGAACCTTTGTGACCTCCTAATGAAAGTCAGTAAGTCCGACCACTCCAAGTCGATTAGTTCCTCTTCATGGAGTTTCTCAACTCCGAAGGTTTCAAATCTTAGTTTCCCGTATGTCTCGCACTTGCCGAGGAAGTGAAATTGAGTTTCTTCGTTTTCTTCGCATTTGTGGCAAGTGGGGCTTTCTTCTATACATATAAGTTATAGGTGTCTGCCTAACTTGTTATAAGGATGCGTAGTACTTGGCGGTTACTGGAGCAGTCCATGAAGTCTTTCGACTGCCTGCAGCCGGTGTTATCCCTCCAAAGTTTATTTAGCTATTCTTCTGCCCACTCGTCGAGGGCTAATGAGGGTTGGCACCTTGTGATGCCTAGTACAGTCTCCGGCCCATGGCCCATAAAAGGGCGTTGCGGATCAGAATCTGGCAAGTCCGTGTGCCGCTTCGTTTTTGTCATACCAGCTAAACTTTCTTCGTTTCAGATAGCTTCTCGATCGCATCTCTGCATTCCTGTACAAGCGCTTACCTTGGTTTAGAATGGCAGATGGCTCTGAGCGCTGCCTGACTATCTTAACAGATATAGATTCCCTGTTTGGACCCTTCTTTCACCTCTTGCCTCGTACCTACGAATAGGATGGCGAACCCTCCAGTTCAAAAAACTGTTGTATATCTGCCCAAAGCGTAGCTTTCTCGTACTTCTCTTTTCTCCAGTTAGATTCCGGCACCCAATGCCTGTTTGTCAGTCAGACGCGAACCGTCGGTATAACATATTAGGCTTCCTGTCCTAAACTCAGCCGTGTTTCATTCCCATTGTTCTCTGCTCGGAATAGTAAGAGTAAACTCTATGTTCCATCGCAGTCTGTTTTGTGAGATTTTCACTCTGAGGGCAGATATTGGGATCTCCTGTTACGCCAACTTCGCGATTTCCGCATGACCTATCATCGCTCCTTCGTTTATCCAGACTCCTGAGTCCCGCATCCTCAAATGAGCTGCTATTGCCTCCTCCTTGATTCAGACTGGAAGCGGTGGCAGCCTCAGCAATACCTTCAACACTGTGGATGGATTCGTTCTCATTGCGCCTGTTATTACCGAACAGGCCGACCTCTGAACCTCGCTAAGTTTTCGGCCTATTGTGCTGTCCTGTACGCCTGGCCACCACACGGCTGACCCATAATAGATCTTTGGTCTTACGACTGCCTTGTATAGCCAGCGCATGATCTCTGGATTGGTGCCCCAAATGCTTCCTACAATTCTCCGCAGTTGCCATAGGATTGCTACCGACTCTTGAATAACCCTATCTACGTGCGGCCTCCATGAAAGTTTGGAGTCCTGGACCACCCCCAGGTATGTGACCTGCTGAACTAGCTCCAGCTCTTGCCCAAACATGAAAGGTGGCCTGAATCCATCTTCTTTCCTCCGTTTGGTAAACAGGATCATTAATTGCATAGTAACTACTATTGAGTTTCCTCTAGACCTGATCAACATGTGTATTCTAATTCATATCTGCATCTAAATATGTGCCCAGATATTTTATTCAATTCAAAAATATTACGTTATATCACGCGAAGCGGTTAAGGTGTTTTATTTTCAAATCATCGTGCATGAAATTATTTATCAAAAAGCACAATCTTGCAAAAAATATTTTGATAGTTCAATCCATCAAAATTCATGGGTCGTGTGATATACGATAAGATCATTTCTTGAATGAGGTAGATTAAATCCAACAACAAAGAATTTTATTGATAATGAACACCGACAATTTCTAAGTACATTGAGAAAATAATTACTTTTATTTTGTATCTGTACAGTTATAATGAAAATTGCAATTTGTGTTGGTCAAAAATACTGGTTTTTCATTGCTATTTATATAAGATGAGGAATTGGTATTCAATGAAGACGATTGGCAGATGAAGCTGGAACAGAGGCTGACAAATTGTTGGCAGTTGATAGACCGGTTATTTTAATATCATACATGTTTCTCATTTTGGTAATTATATCCAGTTGATGGGAGGGATCCATTTGAAAATATGGTTTAACAGAAGATGCGCTGTTATGTACTGTGATTTTGATTAGTTGCTGTTCTTGAACTCCACTTTGAGCTAGCTCACTAATTGCTGTTGATCGGTAAAAACGGTTAGTTATTTTTGCTTTCTTGATTCCGATTGTCTGTGCTGCTTCTCGGGCCCATTTCGATATTTGATTTATTCCCATCGAGCAATTTCTGTACCAGGTAGTAGATTTGTTTATTTTACAAAGAGGATTCGATGTTGAGAATAACCTATCAAATTTAATATTATTGCCTCATTTGCTGAGAAGCTTTTTGAATAATCTTACAGGGCACATTTTTGTTTCTGTAATATTTTGAACCAATCATTTGCTGTCCGTGAGCTTTTCATTGCCTCTTTGTGCAGATTTAGTGAATATGGGGTTATATCCTATTCCATCTACAACAAGAAGAAAGTTATACTTCTATAGAAAGAAATGCTTTCCAACATTTTACCTGTGGTTTAGTGAAAGCTACACTGCGAGCTCGGTCTTAGCTTTTGGCTTGACATGAATTATTAATAGAATCATTCGTTGAGGACATTAGTTATTGTCTGCAGAGGCCTACCCTATACTGATGAGGGGCAACACCCCGAAATAGATCTATGGGTGGTCGAAATGTTTCAATTAACATTTCCATACGTCTAGCAATCGCAGAGATAGCCTTGTAGAAACTCTGCACGGAAATTCATTGGATGTAATTCAACGTTCGTCATGGTATTAGCAATGAAAGTAGTGGTTTTCTGATGGATTTTCGACCCAATTATTCCTAGTGTATATGATTATGGCAATGAGCACCGTCCTGGTATGGCAAGACACCTTGTTTCTTTCATTATTTTCACTTCACAATAAAAAAAAAGAATGTAAATAAAATTTTGTACCAAAAAATGGATGTTCGTTCAAACGTTTAGTAGGCATTTGGGTATAAATAAAAAGAAAAAGGATAAAAAAAATTATTCATTCTCAAAACGAATGAACAAGAGTGTAATTAATAATAAAATACAATTTATTCTGATTTATGATACTCCATGAACAAACTCATGTGTGAAGTAACTTCGCATTTGACGCAAAAAACTGTTATGATCCGGGATCCCACGCCTATTTTGAAAAATGATCAATAACAGGCTGAATCTTTCTGAGTAGCTTCATTTTGCCGAGACGCCCAACTTTTTGCTGTGCGAAAATTCTCGATAGTGGTAGCTGATAAAATGCGCAAGCGTCAATCATGTCGATTTGGTGAGTGCAAAAAAGTCATTAATAACAGTTAATTTTTTAGTCGAACATCAAGATAATTCGATAAAGTACTTGAAAAAACTTTTGTCCTACAAAGTGGATGGTAGGACTGAAGAGTCCCCCACTCCCAACATGTACCAATGACATGGTCATAAAAAATCATTGATAACCAGCGGATTTTTTCACCGTTGCTTTGTTAATATTCGTATAATTGAATGGTCATACTGTCCTACAAATTGAATGGTAGGTGATCCCTCTCTTACGCTCCGAAATTGTCAATTCCACGAAAATTCTTTATATTAGTAGTTAATGAACTGCGTAGGTGAAAGTCGTGTTGATTTGGTGAGCGCAAAAACTGTATAGCTCTAGCTGTTAGTTTTACCCAAATCTAAAGCTCATGGCTAATAGTGAAACAAACCAATTGAATTAACTTCATCTCAAGGCAGTAAAATCAATCCATTTGACTGTTAGCCACGGGCTTTACTACCCTACAGATATTTTGACCATACCTTCTGAAATAAAAAATGATCAAAATATTTTGTAAGTAGGCACATTTATCCTCATTTTTTATTCGATATTTTTTTTGATCCTACCATACTCATCACGTTGTCCAGTTCACAGATCGATCCTATGGCCAGTTTCCGAGCTACAGGGTATCAAAAATTCCATTACTGCTATTTTGCGAATAAGGAATCGATTTGATTTTTTTGCATTAATTCGAAATCGATTTTTTTTAAATAAACACAAATATAATTTGTAGCTCGTTATTCACTCCCAAAGGGTGTTGCATTACATAGCATGAAAAGACACTGTTCAAAGAAATAGATGAATATTTTTGAGTTTTTCAGATATATACTTATTCAAAGATTGAATCAGACTGTACAACCTTTTTTTTAATGTTAAAACTGTATAACATTTTGTTTAAAATGCATCAACTATGATTGAACATAATCATGAAATACAAAGTGCTAAAAAAAAATCAGAGTAGATCTTCAACACTCCATCGTAATCTGATACACTCATGTTTCGAACACAATCTTGAAATTTCTGGCCACTATTGTATTTTGTTAAATTATCAGCTATCATTTCCTCTGTTGGCAAATATTCTAGGTGGATTCGATTCTCTTCAACGACTTGTTTGTTAAAGTGGTAGCAAATATCGATGTGCTTCGTACGGTTGTGGAACATTGAATTCGCTGACAACTTCTGAGCACTTTGGTTGTCATTGTACAAATTTGTTTTTCTTTCTTCTCCTATAAATTCAAATTGAAGTCGTTGCAAGTACGTAGCTTCCTTGGCTGCTTCAGATAGAGCCATGTACTCGGCTTCAGTACTAGAGAGGGCTTTTGTTTTCTGTTCCTTACTCTCCCATGATATAGCTGCTCCAGCTAACAGAAAAACAAAACCAGTAAATGATATCCTATTCTATTGATCTCTTCCCCAATCTGCTTCGACGAAACCTACTATGCCCGAATCACTTCTTGTAAACTCCAAACCGTGATTTACTGTTCCCTTGATGTATCTTAGTACTCGTTTTGCTAGTTGCCAGTGTTCTTCAGAATAGTTTGTATTATACTGTCTCAAGGCATTCACGGAATGGCAAATACCCGGACGAGAACATACAGCTAAATACATCAGTGAGCCACTTAAACTCTGAAATGGAGCATTACATATTTCTTCATTGTCTTTAGGTTGTGAAATCTTCAAGTTAGCTTCCATTGGGGATTTACCTGACATACAATCAAACATTCCTAATCTCTTGGGAATTTCTTCAGAATACTTCTTCTGATTGAAGAAAATAACACCTTTTTCTCTATTTCTGGAGATTGTCGAACCCAAACATTCCTTGACTTCTCAAAGATCTTTTATCTTGAACTTTTGTTTCAGCATTTCTTGAGTTAGTTTTGTTTTCTCTTTACTATTCAAAAGGATCAGGAAATCGTCTACATAGAGAGCAATTATAACCATCAGATTTTTAGTTATCTTGAAGTAGATACATGTCTCAAAGTTCAATTTTTTCATAACCAATATCCAAAAAAACCTGTTTTACTTTTTTATTCCAGGCTCTTGCTGATTGCTTGAGAGCATAAATAGCTTTCTTCAGACGACATACTCTCTTTTCCTGTCTATCAGCAATAAATCCTTCGGGTTGCGACATATAGATTTCTTCTTCTAGTGATCCATTCAGAACCGCGGTTGCTACATCTAGATGATCTATATCAAGATTCAAATTAGCGGATAAAGCAAACAACAAGCGGATACTGGAGTGTCTTACAACAGGAGCAGAAGTTTCCTCATAGTTGACTCCAAATTCTTGTGTGAATCCCTTTGCAACTAAACGAGCCTTATATCTAACGCTTTCATCTGCGGCTGATACTTTTTGAAGACCCACTTGGTGTCAATTAGTTTCTTGTTATCAGGTAGATCCACTAAATCGAATACATCATTTTCAAGGAGAGAATTGAATTCATCTTGCAATGCAGCTATTTATTTATCTTCATCGGTTCTGGATAAAGCATCTCTAATTGTGATTGGATCGTCACCACTACAGAATGTTGAGTACAGTATGTCATCGTGAAAATCATTTAAGTTTTCACATGACCCGTCATTGGTAGTTGTGAATTTATATAACTGCTAATCTGCTGGTACTTTTGGTTGACGATTCCTAAGTGGATACCCCCTTTCTTCAGCTTCTTCTATTGAATCCCTTTCTTTGTGGAAACAACTTTCATTTTGGTCAACATTGATACTTCCTTTACTTTCTAGAGTCACCTGCATATTGGATGTCTTAACGGATTTTTCTGTCATCTCAATTGACACTTCTTTATCTTGTGTCAGTGTCAGTGGAACAATGTCAGATTTTTCAGATTCATCTCCGTATCCAAAATCTCTTTCAATAAGGATAACATCTTTTGCTTTGATGATTTTGCCTGAGTTGTTTATATATATATATATATATATATATATATATATATATATATATATATATATATATATATATATATATATATATATATATATATATATATATATATATATATATATATATATATATATATATATATATATATTTGCCCAACGTATAAAGTGAGGTCCTCATGTGCAAAAATTACGGAAGTTGTGAGGACCATGTTTGAACTAAAATATATCTCATACCATAACGTTTAAAAATGGACAACTACCTAAAAGACTTCAAAATAGATCAAACTGACACAAAAATCTACGATAATATCTTAGACTATAACACGATGATAAAAAAAATTAGTAAAAACACTAATATATCTTTCTTCCACATGAATATAAGAAGTGTCAATAAAAACTTCAACGAGCTAAAAATTCTGCTTAACCAAATACAAAACAATTTTGATTTTGTGATACTCACAGAAACTTGGAGAATAACTGACACATCATTATTTCGTATTCAGGGCTACCAGCTATTTTACAATGAAGGTGTATTCAACCAAAATGATGGGGTAATTATCTTTGCAAAAGAAAAAATTAATTGTTCATTCAAAATTATAAAATTTGATCAGATCAACATCATAGAACTACGTTTGCAATTGCACGAAAAAACCGTTTTATTGAATGGCATATACAGACCGGGTCCTACGTGTGAATATACCTTTATAGAAAACCTAGCGAACTATATTAAAACGTGTGATCATGTGGATTTCCACATTATTACAGGGGATATCAATATGGATATACTAAATACCGAGGAAAACTCTGTTCACGAATATCTCAATACCATGAGCGCAGAAGGTTTTACTAGCCTAATAAACAAGAACACTAGAATGATAGATCGTGAAAGCTCCTGTATCGATCACATCTTCATTAAAACGAGAATAAAAAACTTCACGAATGTCCCAACGGTTCTGGAAACGAATATAACCGATCATTTTTCTATAATTAACAATATCATCATACCAGAGAAAATAGTTGACAAAGTAAAAACAAAAATAACTAGAACTATAATAAACAGAGAAAAGTTAAAAGATAAACTCAAACAACAGAACTGGACAGACATATATTCTGAAAATGATATTAATAAGAGCACCACTACATTCATCAACACAATAACAGAATTAACTAATAGTTCTTCAATCACCATTGAATTGAAGAGGAAAGAAATTAAACGGAAAGAATGGATAACTGCAGGACTTCTCAAATCGATTGATAGAAAAAATAAACTATATAAACTAATGAAAAACGAAAACACAGACTATAATAAATTACAATTCAAAATATGTAGAAACCAATTAAACAACTTAATCAAAACAGCAAAAAATAAATATTATAAAAATAAAATTGAAAAAAATAAGAATGTCAGTAAAAATCTCTGGAACTGCATTAAAGAAATGTCAAATAGCGAAGAACCTAAATCCCCCATTGACAAAATCAAAACTACCGGTGGTGAAATAATAAGCGATCCTAAAATAATATCAAATAAATTTTGCAAATACTTTTCTGAAATAGGTGACAAAATGGCTATGAAAATAAATCACCAACTGAACGATATAAAAAAGAAAAAAATAGAACATTCAATATTCCTCACAAATACCGACGAGAAAGAATTTATAGAAATGATTATGACCCTAAAAAATAACAAAGCACCTGGTTTAGATGGTATAAGAGCGGAAACTCTCAAGGTAGTAAGTCGTGAAGTTGCACCCATATTAACCTTCCTTATAAATAAATCCATCAATGACGGAAAGTTCCCTGACATACTGAAGAATGCAGTCATAACACCTATTTTTAAAAAAAACGGAGATCAGTTAGACATGTCGAACTATCGCCCAATATCGCTCATTTCCAGCATATGCAAAATATTCGAAAAAATTATCCAGAAAAGAATAAACTCTTTCTTCAACAAATACGAAGTCATCTCAGAAAAACAGTACGGATTCCGACAAAACCGCTCTACAGCGGATGCGATTGCGAGCTTGACAAAAATGATAAACAATGCCATAGATAAGAAACAAACTTCTATATGTATTTTTGTCGATCTCGCAAAAGCATTCGACACAGTAAACCATGAACAGCTTCTTCTGGCCCTCGAGAATGTTGGTCTTCGGGGAATCTCGTATAACCTAATGAAAAGTTACTTATATAACAGAACGCAACGTGTTAATATAAATGGAACTCTAAGCGACCCAAGAAATATTGGAATTGGCGTACCACAGGGAACCGTACTAGGCCCACTTCTCTTTAACGTGTTCCTCAACGACCTTTTTGAACAAGAAACTAAAGGAGAAATCATCAGCTTTGCTGATGATACGGCAATTTTTTATGAAGACTCGAACTGGGTTTCACTTAAAAATACCATAGAAATGGATTTCTCGACCATCACAAATTTTTTCAACTATAAATTACTCACAATAAACTTCAAAAAAACATTCTACATCCCCTTCACCTCATACAGTAATAACCTACCTTCATATCAGGACATAAAAATCAATGATACCACCAATACACAAACAAGTATAAAGTCAGCACTGAAAATTAAATATCTAGGAATAATCATAGACTGCCACATGAAATGGGACGAACAGGCACATTTCGTAATAAAAAAACTCCGGTTTATGGTCTATAAATTCAAAAATCTGGCAAATTTTATCGACTTGAAATATCTGAAAATATTATACCATGCTTTGGTGGAATCTCACCTGACATACGGACTTATTGCCTGGGGTTCTACGTCGGCAACCAACTTCAGCAGAGTGGAAAAAATACAAAAAAGCGTATTGAAAAATATTTATAAAAAACCAAGAAGATATTCTTCTGAAGCCTTATTTTCTGAATTAGAAGTATTGAGTATGAGTCAGTTATTCGCCAAAACAATTCTGTTGAAACAATACAAACATAAAGAAGAATTGATTTCAATCAACCATCCCTATAATACTAGATACAGAATAAATGCCGTTACTATACCCCGAGCAGAAAAGACAATTGGTCAAAAATGTTTTACCTACCTTGGACCTACACTATTCAATAAACTACCACCAGATATAAAAAAAATACATTCATATAACTTTTTTAAAAAGCTGATTACAAATTGGCTACTGACTCTCCCCTACAATTACATATCTAATATTTTATACAAAAATAGGTCATAAAATACATCACTCAACTTACATTAGTAATAAAACAAGTTTCCATTTGTAACAGTGTTTAATCTTTTATTCTTATTCTGATGTAATGTATATAAGTCCCTGTAACCGTATGTACATGTACATGCGTAAGTCCTTATGTGTTTACATGTTGTACATAAAATAACATTCTACAATTTTTACTATTTTATAACTAATACTATTTTTACTATTTTTATAATGTTTACAATTTTTACAATTTTTACTATTTTTTTACTATTTTTACTAATACAAATTAATGTCTACATGTATATGTATATGCGCGAGTCCTTGTATATCAACATGCACATAAAATAATACTCTACAAATTTTACTAGTCTATAGCTATATTATACAGTTTTATTCATATCATTTACTTGAATGAATTATATTTATGAAAACTTGAACCAAGCTCCAACTAGCGCACAAACATATAGATGGAAAAATCAGCCCACGCACAAGTTTTACTTTTGTGGGCTTTCTCCCATTTATTCACCATGTGCTATATAATTAATGTAACGCACAATCGAAAATTTTGTAATTTCATGGTTAATAAATTATATATATATATATATGTCGAAGTGAGGTCCGTATACGGACCTCACAACGTTTCTGCCGTTCCGTGTGGAGGATCCTCCTCTGTACAAGTTCAGTGACTAACCTAAAAATCGTTCTGAGTGAGACAGATATAATGTTTCGTTCCTTTTTGTGTATTTACTACTGTTAGTTGAAATATCGCGTGAAATATGTGGTCCTCACTTTGGTAGAAGTATAGAAAAAATCGTATATTGTAGTTTGGGGATTTGCCACTTGAAGGCGCTGCTGAGAATGTATACTTTCTGTACGTGCGTATTCCGTTCCTTGTGAGATTATATGGTTAGCACTGAGTGAGGTCCGAAAATGTGGCAACATATCGTGTTACGCTGAACACATTGATGTTTATTAGGTAATGAGTTTCACTATGGTTCAACTCATTTTCTCTACTTTTGCAAGTTTTTATTAAAATTGCCCAGTTTGTCAAGTATGTGAATGAGTAATTCTGAACCTGCTGAATTCGTTCTATAGGGTTAAATAATTTATGAATCGAAAACTACCCCTCAACAACCCTCCGAATTAGAAAAATCTTGAAACAGTTGAAATGCCCAATTCTCTAGGTTTTTTGACGGAAATTATTTTTTTCACATCTGCTGAATACATTATAAAGAGTGAAATAATTTTTGAACCAAAAACTACCCCTTAACAATCTTCCGAAGTAGAAAAAACTCAAAACAGTTGAAATACCCGTTGCGCGTGGTTTTTTGACAGAAATGAAATGTTATATACCTGCTGAATACATTCTATACGTTCTACAGGGTGGAATAATTTGTGAACCAAAAACTACCCCTCAACAACCCACCAAAGTAAAAAAATCTTGAAACAGTTGAAATACCCGTTGCTCAAAGTTTTTCTGACAGAAATGACTTATTCTTCTCCTGCTGAATACTTTCCATAGGGTGGAATATTTGTGAATCGAAAACTACCCCTCAACAACCCTCCGAAATGAAAAATACCTTGAAGTAGTTTAAATGCCCGTTGCTAGAGGTTTTTTCACATAAATTGATTATTCTCCAACTGCTGAATACGGTCTATTGGGTGAAATAATTTCTGAAGCAAAAACTACCCCTCAACAACCCTCCGATGTAGAAAAATCTGAAAATAGTTGAAATACCCGTTGCTCGAGATTTTTTGCAGAAATGAGTTATTCTATACCTGCTCAATACGTTTTACAGGGTGGAATGATATATCAAACAAAAATTACCCCTCAACAACCCTCCGAAGTAAAAACTTTTTGAAATACTTGAAAACCCCGTTGCTAGACGTTTTTTGATAGAAATGAAATAGTCTACACCTGCCGAATACGTTTTATGGAGTGAAACAATTTGTGAACCAAAAACTACCCCTCAACAACCCTCCGGAAGTAGAAAAATCTTGAAACCTGTTGCTCGAGGTTTTTAGACAGAAATTAATTATTCCATTCCTGTTGCATACGTTTTATAGGGTTAAATAATTTGTGAACGAAAAACTACCCCTCAACAACCCTCCGAAGTGGAAAAATCTTGAAACATTCAAAATACCCGTTGCTCGATATTTTTTGACAGAAATAAATTATTTTTCACCTACAGAATATTTTTTATATGGTGACAAATTTGTGGATCGAAAACTACCCCTCAACAACCCTTCAAAGTAGAAAACTCTTGAAATAGTTGAAATGCTCGTTGCTTGAGGTTTTTTGACAGAAATGAACCATTCCATAGCTGCTGCATATGTTGCATAGGGTGAAATGCAGTGTGAACCAAAAACTACCCCTCAACAACCCTCCGAACTGGAAAATTTTTGAAACATTCGAAATATTTTTTGACAGGAATTGAAAATTTCTTGCCGCTGAATATGTTCTATAGGGTGACAAAATTTGTGGATCAAAAACTACCCCTGAACAACACTCCGACGTAGAAAAATCCTGATACAGTTGAAGTGCCAGTTGCTCGAGGTTTTTTGACGGAAATGAATTATTCTTCACCTGCTGAATACGTTCTATAGAATAAAATAGTTTGTGAATTAAAAACTACCCCTCAACTACCCTCTGAAGTTGAAAATTCTTGAAACAATTGAAATTTCCGTTGCACGAGATTTTTTGACAGAAATTGATTATTCTATAACTGTTCATACGTTATAAGGGGGAAAATTATTTGTGAAACGAAAACTACCCCTCAACAACCCTCCAGTTGAAAAATCTCGAAAGAGTTGAAATTCCCGTTGCTCGAGGTTTTTTGATGGAAATAAATTATTCTACACCTGTTGAATACGTTTCAAAGGGAAAAATAATTTGTAAATCAAATACTACCCTTCAACAACCCTCTGCAGTAGAAATATCTTGAAGAGTTGAAATACCCGTTGCTCGAGGTTTTTTTTGACGGAAATGAACTATTATACACCTGCTCAATACGTACTATCAGGTAATATGATTTGTGAACCAAAAACTACCCCTCAACAACCCTCTGAAGTAGAAACATTCTGAAACAGTTCAAATGCCCGTTGCTCGAGGTTTTTTGATAAAAATGAAATATTCCACACCTGCTGAATATGTTTTATGGTGTGAAATAATTTTTTAACCAAAAAAATACCCCTCAAGAACCCACCGTAGTAGAAAATTTTTTAATCAATTGAAATACCCGTTGCTCGAGATTTTTTGACGGAAATGAATTATTCGACACCTACCAAATACGTTCTATAGCGTAAAATAATTTGTGACTCGAAAACTACTCCTTAACAAACCCCTAAAGTAGAAAAATTTTGAAACAGTTGAAATGCCTGTTGCATGGGTTTTTTACGGAAATGAATCATTGTTCATCTGCTGGATTATTTTTTTAAACTGAATTAATTTGTGTATCGAAAACTACCCCTCAACAACCCTCCGAAGTAGAAAAATCGTGATACAATTAAAATACCCGATGTTTTTTTTACAGAAATGAATTATTCTACGTCTGTTGAATATGTTTTGTTGGGCAAAATAATTTGTGATCCAACAGCTACCCCTCAACAACATTATATAGAACGTTATCAGCAAGTTTAGAATATTACATTTCCGTCGAAAAACCTCGAGCAACGGATATTTATAAATACCATAAGCAAAAATAAAAACCGTTGCTGGAAAAACAGTTGCTGCTTTTACACCCGTTCCCTTGTCTGTTTATGTGTTAATTCATTCATCTGTACGATCTGGTGAAATATATAGTCGTCAGCCCGCTGCCAAAATGTGTAATCTTTTTACCAACCTACCAATCTATTAATCATTCTTTCTTTCAGATGGACTAATTTAATCGATTCTGATTCGATTGTATAGCAGCTTTTAGTATAATGTAAATCGAAGAGAAGTCCATATGATTCATTATCCTACGCTGTATTTGCTAGTAAAGCAGTAGTTTTTTGTCAGAGGGTTAGTTGAGATAGTTTCCATATGAGGAGTGCAGCCCCCAAACTAACACTGAAAATTTTAGATTCTGTCCAAAGAAACGACAATCGTTTAGTCGCCCAGAAACTCGCTCACTTCTATGAAACTCAAAAATATTGAAAAATCCGCGCAGTATTGGCTGGGAAAGTAATTGTTTTCTGTCATGTATTTGCAGTAAGATTTTGGAAAGAGGGGTGATTTGACTTTGTCAGATTTCACAAATGACACTATACAGATACTGAATATAAATTTCTTTATGAATTACTCTTCATATTCTTCAAATACATCGTTGTATTTGTTTTTGATTCATCCTGACAATATTCAAAAACATACCATGCCGTTAATTACTGAATTTTATTGAATGAAACAAATTCGAAATACCACTCTTTCCCCACATTCCCACAAAGTGGCAAATATTTGACAGAAAACATTTTCTTTCCCTAACAGATATTGAATTACATCTGGCATCTATTTCCGCAACGTTCCTCAATGTCACAGTTTCAAGTGCTAATTGTGATCAAATATTGGATATTATGCCTCATACTTCAACTATCAAGCCGTTGAATTCTATATTTCTATTCTTGTCATTCACATTCAATTATCTTAATATGAACGAAGAAATTGGAAGCCCAATTTCGTAAATACCCTAACTTAGAAACTATTTTACTCACAGTTATATGTTTGATAAAGCACTACTGCTTTGCAATAGTTATATTTTGTTTTACTTCACCCCATGAATATCTTTCCTACTTATATTTCATCTCTCATTTGTACTACTTAGGTTAAGAGTAAGAGTGCCCCAAACTAAACTTTGCCTATTTCGTACCGAAGACCATAAAGACGATTTATTATTGTTTTTATCATTTGATTTAAAATGACCATCTGCAGGCATATTCCAAGATTTTTGTTTATCTTCAGTGCTAGGGTTCGTCGAACAACATAAGAATCCTCCTGTCCCACCTGTGCCCTCCAAGCATTAATTTCCCTAATCCAGGATTGCAGTCGCGACTTACAAATATGTCAATTTATGCGACTCACGGTATGTCAATATTTTTATTCAATTCATTTAATGTTCATCATACTCTCCATATCGAACTTTGTTCGAAATAATACTAAATATTGCTTTCGTTGACGAATAAACCGCAAGCATGGTTTCCATACATAATGCAGTACTGACTAACAATCATAATTTTCGGACTCTACTTGGCAGAAGCTCATCAAACTAATAATAAAAATGAATTAAGCAATCCAGACTTCTGCAGTCAACCTATACAATCGACGGCAACAGAAAATAACGATGATTGGCAAAACCATGTGGGTTGAGACATGTTTTGGCGTTGAGATTGGAATAACTTTACAAAGTAGTTCTTGTAGAATACTTTGCCAAGAATCTATCAGATATAATTCAATTGTCGTAGGGGGCAGTAGTTGTTTTCTGTTGGATACTTGCCGACGATTATACCTATTGTGTAGGTTGAATGCAGAAGTCTGGATTGCCTAATCCATTTCTATCAATAATTATAATTTTTGCTTGTCTGTACTGTCACATGTACCGTAAAAGTGCCGATCGTGTGTGAAGTGAAATTTGTGAAACTTGGCAACGTTCAGTGGTCCTTACTTTATACACCTCATACTAATAATTAGGTTATACGGACCTCAGTTTGGTAGGATTCTGCAGACAAATAAACGGACCTCATAATGATATCATTGAAGTATGGTCCTCACTTCGTTCCGATATACTCGTAAAAATCAAATTTGAACTGTTCAGTAATTCAAGCGTATATTGGAGAATCTTGGTGCCCCCCACTCTGAACAAGAACAGAAAAGGCTATGACGAGTGTCTAGCACCTCTCCTTCCAGTGGTCCTCGCAACGTTGATTTTACGGTGTGTCCTCAGTTTGATAGTTGGCGCTATATATATATATATATATATATATATATATATATATATATATATATTGTTATGAAAAATAATAGAATAGGATGAAATATTCTGATCCAAAGAATAAATTTCAGTATTCTACAAAATTGAAATGCTTACTAATGTTATCTGTACACTTTTATCCGCTTTTCGACAAATAAAAACGTGTTGTAGAGCATGAAACTGTTTTCTTCTAGTGGAGGTCTGAATTCGAAATCTGAAATTTTAAATGACCCGGTATACAAGAAACGTTAGGGGGAAATGACAAGATACTGTCTGTCATGGGATGAGAAGAAAATAGAAATATGAATTCAATAAAATTACAGCTAATGAAAAGGAAAATTAATATTATTTGAAGAGAAGATTTAATAGAATAGTAGTTGAAATGTCTAGTGGTGTAATAGAGGTAGAATAATGACAAGTAAGTTTGTTAAAAGTGTAAAAAGAGTTTGAATCAAAAATAATCGGTTGTGATTGGTGAATAAAGAAAAAAAAACTTGGGAAGATCATGACGATGAATCAACAAGAGGAAAAAATTGATTTTTTTTTGAAAAGAGATGTAAAAAAAAAACTCACAAGTAAGAAAGATCAAGAATTTAGTGAGAATTATACTTACGTTTGCTGATTTCCATTGGATTGGAGGAGTTTATGGTCAAACATAACAAACTGACTAGAAGTAAACCATACAAGGTACCTATTTGCTTACGTTATCTATAACTATTGAGAAAATGGTTTCCATTTCATTGCATTCATTTTGGAGTTCAAATACTTTTGAGAAGATGTGCTATTGATAAGTGAAGTACGGAAAGAAAATATCAGGACCATTTTTCCAATGCGTGTACGAACTTTATTTGACAGCCATAATAATTCAAACTCTGACAAATGAACTATCGGTAAAAGTGAAAATTTTACAGAAACGTTTATGCCTGTCATCTATTTTATGAACTTTAGTTATTCACCAAAAGAGGGCGTTATCTTCACCGAATATTTGCATTACTCGATTTATATAGAATAAGTTTTAGATTAATTAGATATCAGGTTAGACATCTCTTAGGAAATTCATTGAAGGATTTCATTTGTTCTAACAGATTTGTTCTGACAGATTTTGCTGTTCTTGAAATAAAATCAATTGGATTTTCTATATATCATTTATTTGTGAATTTCTCATTTTACTACAGCAGAGTAAGTATTTTGTTTCCTGAATCCTACTGGGAAAAGCTTTTTCATGGTCTACCACAACTGAGCTGAAAGAGTAAAAGAAAGTTGTGACAAGAGTACAGGTAAAATTTGAATGAAGTCAGACGAAATATTTCTTTGAGAAAGTTATTCTGATACTAAATATTTCATTCATAAAAAAAAATAAAAAAAATATCTATACAAGTATTTTTCCACTACAAATTTTCAAATACAATTTTATATAATAAAATTGTTATAATACCATAGGTTAGGTTAGGTTTTGAACGTGAGTGGGCCCGTATCAGGCCCTCCACTGCGGCCAATGGCCTATTGTGGCTCACCCTATGGTTATATTTCTCCCAGTATATCCAATCTCTTGACGAAATTGAGGAATGCATTGGGAGAACAATTTACCAGGTTTTCTGGCCTTACTGTCGTATCGCCAAATATTGAGAATCTGGTTCTGGCCGCTGCAGGGCATGTACACAGAATGTGTTCAGCCGTTTCATCATCCTCCATGCATAGCCGGCACTCTGCATCTTGTGCAAGTCCGATTTTATGCATGTGGCATTTGAGTTTGCAGTGGCCAGTAAGCAAACCTACTATAACTCTGAGATGCGCTCTGCTGAGTTCTAGCAGTTTGTCAGAGTCCTGTTTTTTCCTTGTACAAGCAATAAATGCTTTGGAATGGGCTAGGCCCGGTAGACTACGCCAGTACTCGAGTCTTTTATTGTCTGCCCAAGCTGTTATGACATTCTTGGCAGTGCTATATGCTAAACCGATTACCGGTTCTGGTCCAGTGAACGTTGTTTCGGCCCCCCCTTTTGCTAGGGCGTCCGCTATTTCGTTTCCTTCTAGGCCTGTGTGACCTGGTATCCAGACTAGGGTAACGTTGTTGCGTTGCGCCAGTCGGTTTAAGGTGTCTCTGCAGTTCCATACTGCCCTAGATTTAAAGCAGTTGGATTCAAGCGCTTTAAGTGCTGCTTGACTATCTGAAAATATTTTTATTGTTTTTCGTGTGTGGAGCCGATTTTCCAGCTCCCTGGCACACATTTCAATGGCATATACCTCTGCCTGAAATATCGTAGCTAGTTTGCCCATACTGAACGAGCGTTTCACTACTGGGTTCATCCCATATATTCCGGCTCCGACGCCTTCCTGAGTTTTGGAACCATCGGTGAACCAACGTTCATTTGCCCTACATAGGTTGGTTTCAATCCGGACCCAGTCTTCTCTTTCGGGAAAGACCACAGTGTAGGACGTGTGAAGGTTGATGGTTTCAGGCATGATGTCTGAGGGCATTCCTAGAATGTTGTGAGCTATTATGCCCTCCAGCATTCCGCTGCCTCTCATGACACATGCCTGCGGTAGACTAATGGCCGCTTGATAAATTCTGTATGTTGCCCATCTTGCCTTTCTCTCCAGAACTATGTGGAGAGGAAGTGATCCAAGGAGGACTTCCATTGCTGCCATTGGCGTGGAGCGAATGCTTCCAGTAATCGCCAGGCACGCTTGTCTCTGTAGTCCGTTAAGTTTAGCAATGGCCATTTTTTTATGTCCCTTGCTCCACCAGACTATAGAGCCATACGTTATCATTGGACGTATGACAGTCACGTACAACCAGTATACGTGTTTTGATGACATGCCCCATGTTTTGCCACATATTCTGCGGCATGTCCATAATGAAAGGCTAGCCTTCCGGATAGTCTTTTCCAGGTGCGAGTTCCAATTAAGTTTTTTATCCAGGGTTATTCCTAGATATTTTGCTTCACTCGCAAAAGGAATTGTTACACCATTGATGGAAGGAGGTATTAAATGTTCCAGCTTCCTTTTCCTGGTGAATGGTACTATGACCATTTTGTGGGGGTTAATGGACATTTCCTCCCTCTCACACCATTTATATATGGTATCCAATATATCCTGAAGGACGTAGGAGATCGTCTCTTCGGATTTATCGTTTATTACTAGGACCAGATCGTCAGCATATGCTTGCAGATCAACCTCCCACAGCGAGAGAATGGCCAGCAGATCATCCACCAGCAGTGACCATAACAGTGGGGAGAGGACCCCCCCCTGGGGACAGCCCCTGGCTGGCTTGAAGCTGACACATTCCCCCTGTAGAGAGGTCGTTATAGTTCTGTTGTGAAGCATAGTTCTTATCCAGTCACATAGTATCGGTTCAATCCCTCTAGAGACAGTGGCCTCATATAGGGAGTGAGGTAGTGCATTGTTAAATGCTCCTTCTATGTCCAGGAATGCAGCGACTGCTATTTCCTGGCGTTCCAGGGCGTCGCTTATTCCTGAGACAAGGTTATTGAGGGCAAGTTCTGTTGATTTGCCAGCCTGGTAGGCATACTGGTGAACATTGAGGGGGTGCTTTGTTAGTGCCCCACACCTTATGTGCCCATCTAGTATTTTCTCCATGCTTTTCAACAGAAAGGATGTCAGACTAATGGGTCTGAGCGATTTTGGGTGTGGGTCATTCCGACCCACCTTAGGATTATAGATCACCCTAGTCGCGGTCCAGTTAGACGGAATATGGTTCCATGCTAAACTGGCTCTGAAGAGTCTTATAATGATAGGTATGATATGTTCCAGTCCGATTTGTAACAGAACTGGAGCTATGCCATCCTCTCCTGGTGATTTGTATGGGTGGAATGAGTTAACCGCCCATCTTATCGCCTGTGGTGTAATTATTTTGTTGGCAACCACCCAGTCATCTCTGTGAGGTCGTTTTATCCGGCCTATATTTGTGACTAGAGGTTGATTGTCCAGAATCAGGCTGCCTGGGAAGTGGTTATTAGCTAATAGCTCTAGTGTTTCTTTCCTGGAGGCCGTAAAGGAGCCGTCTGGACGCTTTAATGACCCCAGCTCCTGTGTCGGCTCTCTGGATAGAATCTTGTGGATACGGGTTCCACTTGATGTGTTGGACACATTTTCGCAGAATCGTTCCCATGATTCTCGTTTTGCTTTCCGGATATCTTTGTTATAAGTGGTTAGAGCAGACCTGTAATTTTCCCATTCACCTGATACCTTAGCTCGGTTAAATAACCTTCGAACTTCTTTTCGTGTTTTATCCAGATTTTTGTTCCACCAGGAAGCATTTCGGTTATCCCTTTTCTCCCTCAGTGGACAGTTTTCGTGATAAGCTGAGATAAGTGCAGTTTGTAGATGTTCCGCAGCAATATCTATTTGATCACGACTATTTATTGTGGACAATCCGTTTTGGAGATGGTTCTTCAGGGAGGTCTTGTATCCTTCCCTGTCCATGCTCCGTATATTTCGGTATTGTACCACTGATCTGGGGCCTATTTCAATGTTGAATTGAATATGCCTGTGGTCTCAGCATGATGGCTCAGAGGACACCCTCCAGTTGGATATCTTGTTGCTTAGAAATTCTGAGCTGATCGTAAGATCTAGTACCTCTTTCCTAATACTAGTGACAAAGGTTGGCTCGGAGCCGACATTGTTAATTGTAAGCTCCTCCCCTATCAGGTAATTGAAAAGAGACTCACCCCTCATATTGATGTTTGTGCTGCCCCACGCTTCATGGTGCGCATTGGCGTCACATCCTATCAGTAGATGGGTGTTGTTCCTCCTGCAGAAGGCAATTAGTTCTCGCACAGCCGCTGGAGGAGGCTGTTCCGCACCCACTTCTCCAGGAAAGTATGCTGAGCAGACGATCATTTCTGTCATGCTCCCCCTCTCTGGAAATTTCACATGGATTGTTGCCATGTCTTGGGTGCAGAAATCTGAAAGAATAAAATAATTAATGTTGTTTCTGGCTAGAATGCATGCCCTAGGTTTTACCCCAGAGCTGACCGCAATTACCTTACCAGATGTGTTACTCAGGCCGGTAACTCGGCCTGTGTTGGAGGTCCAGGGTTCCTGGATGAGGGCCAGATCTATCCGCTCCTCTATGAATTTTTTGCCAAGGACGTAGGTGGCGGCCTTGGCATGTTGCAGGTTTCCCTGCAGGAGTCTGACTGTTATATCAGCCAGGCCCTTATTTGCCGTCTTTTGGCGGTCCTCCCCCGCTCTTTTCCTCAGAGGGCGGTTTACTTCCCTTCCCTTCAGAGGTGCCGGCACCCTTTTTGAGTGGTGGTCTGTTCGGGATGGATTTACCCTTCCCCGAGGCCACACTCGCAGGCTTTTTGGTCCGAGGCGCAACACTCGGGACGGATTTACCTTTCCCTTGCGGTGCTCCTCTTACGACCGTTTTCTTTAGAGGAGGCTTGCTTTCCTTCCCCTCCTCCGGCTGCGTCCGGGAGGGTTCTTTCCCTCCACGGCTGCCTCTCAGACGGAACTGAATCTGTCCAAAGCCGAAGTAGGGTTTGAAGTCCAGCTCCTCCAAGGCTGTTATGGACCTTTCGTCAATGGCGAATGTCCATGTTTGGCCACGGCCCGAGTCCTCTCGGTTCAGTATTACCCAATCCTGAGTGGTTAGACCGTGGTTCATTTTTCTCAACCTTGTGAGCACCATCTCGGCCGTGAGTCGTTCGTCGGCCTCATCGTCCGGGATGTATGCCACACAGATGAATGGCTTCGGAAGGTCCTGCCCTTTGACGAATTTAATTTTCGCCCCTTCCCATGGTTGGAGTTGCTTTGATGCCTCCTCCAGCCAGCTGGCACTGATGTTGTCCACGCAGGTGATTTGTAACCATCCAGGCCGAAAAGAACAGCTCTGGAACCTCACCTGAGAGCCATCATCGGGTATTAGGCTAACAGCTTTCATAATTGAACGCTGAAGAGCCCTAAGTTGTTCGCCTGTTAGGGCAGTGGTAGGATATTCAGGGTGGATTAGGCCCACCATGTTTCCCCCAGCCACTGTCCCGTACGAAGGTTTGGCTACCCCCGAGCAAGCTTTCTTCGCCGTGTGATCCGGCGTACTGTCGTCGGATCTCAGGCGTTTGCTTGCTCCACCAGCCCCAGACTGAGATTTGTCCCCCTCCGGTTGCTGATTCGGCTTGCCAATATCTTTGAGCACTTGCTCTAAGGCGGTCTCATAAGCCATTCCGCTCTTGAGCAAGCGACTCAGAGCTTTCCTTTTCGACTCTGAGAGTCGAGTACGTTTCAGTTTGAGGCTATCCATAGCTATGGTAGCCACATCCTGATCAGCTCCAGTAGGTTTCGGATACTTTAACAGTTCCCTTTCCTGATCTGGAGTCAGTTCTGGAGGCGGTAAAATTCCGCTCTCCTCTTGTTGAGAGACTAGACCTACGCCCAGTCCCTCTTGTGGAGTCGGATTTCCGATCTCCATTGGTTCCCCAGTTTCCTGAGGATCGGGGGATTTATCCCCCCCGTTGGGGTTATGATTTTTTAAATTTTTACTCATTTGTTCCCACGAGTAGCTAGGGAAATAAGATCCACCATGGTAGAGCCCCGCCTTGCCATGGTAAGGCTGTAATACTCTGGGAGGTTGCCCGGTGTCCCAGAGGGATCGTTCGAGACACATCACCCTATGTGCCACGCACCCCTCAGCACGATACCTCCCACCTTAGGTTAGGCGATCTTTTGACACTGTTAGTCTTCGCTTCAGCTGCTTCCTAGGTAGCCTCTGAACCGAAGTCCACCACCCGCGACGTGGACGCCAGTGTCGTACCAACTCACGAATTGAGTTAGGCCCTCCCATCCAATTCAGAAGAGAACTGGCTGGGGTTACCCACCCAATTGGCAAACTTGGTCAGTCTCAGGTGTCGTTACCTGATACTGGAGTGGTTATAATACCATAACAATTGGCGCCCAACTTTGAACTGAACAGCACTATGTGGAGATCGAGTTTTCAAGTAGACTGCTGTATTACTTGCTTCTTTCATGATGGTTCTTGCCATGTCGCAAATAGTCCGGTTAGCTCTTTCTGCTACACCATTCTGCTGAGGTGTATGTGGTACTGTGGTCTGATATTTTATACCTTTCCGCTAGAGATAGTTTTGTAAACCCTCATCGACATATACCGTTCCAACATCTGTCCAGAGAATTTTTAACCGTAAGTCAGTCTGGTTTTCCACAAACTCTATAAAGAAATCTTTGGTAAAGGTGAGCTTATCGGACTCATTCTCGAAACACAGAGAAAAGTAGTGTTACTCACGTAGTTTTATCTCCTGAACACGAATCCGACAGAATATCGTTGGGGTCTCTTATACTTTTCGAGTTATGACCTTTTGAATCTTGAAAATCGACCATTTTCAAACACGATTTTTTCAGTAAAAATCGCAGAAAATACCCCCTTCTTTTTGTCGACAATTTTTTCACTCACTAATCAACTCCTATTTGACAATTACAAGCACCAAAACCAAACATTTTACTAAAAAAATTAATCTTCTTATATTTCACTATTCTTAACCTCACTCTTCATTGGCGTTCGTTCTGGAGATGTGGGAAGGGTTTTGTATACTTTATAAGAATGTTGATTTTTTGTACGAAACGTTAGGTTTTAGTGCTTGTAATTGTGAAATATGAGTTGATTACGGTCTCAAAAAAGTGCCAACAAAAAGAAGGAGCCATTTTCTTCAATTTTTTACCGAAAAAACTGTGATTGAAAATGGACGATTTTCAAGATTCAAAAAGTCATAACTCGAAAAGTATAAGAGCCCCCGACGAAATTCTTTCAGATTCGTGTTCAGGAGATAAAACTACGTAAGTAACACAACTTTTCTTTTTGTTTCGAGAATGAGCCCAATAAGCTTACCTTCAGCATATGTTTAACTTCATCTTTTCTCTTCAAGAAATAAATGAAAATCTTCAGTCGTCTATGAACGTTAATAAATATTAAGCTCCTCCATACGAATTTTCTGACATTGGCCCACAAATATCCGAGTGAACTAATTCTATTTTTTGTTGTGATCTCCTACCGGAAGATTTCTTGAAAGACTATCGACACTGCTTTCCTTCTATACACAAAACACATGGATGATCTTCTTGAAGTTTGAAAGTAACACCAGAAACTAACCCATTTTTCAATAGATTCATAGATTTTCTGTTTAAATGACCAAGCGTTTTATGCCACATTTCATGAGAATCATCAATGATTGACGCTGCAGAATAAACAATATTTTTGGAGATATCTCATTTGTAGATTCCTCTGACGTTCGAGGCAGTTATTTCGATTATTTCTTTCGTCTATTAAATATCAGTCATCAACCAAACATACGTTTGTTTCCTGTTTGACAGGACCAATCAACACGCTCTATTAAAGACTATTTACATGATGCACAATAGTCACCGACTATTCAGCATGATACTTATATCAAGGAGCCTGAGCATCTGACAGTACTCTAAATAAATACATATTAAACGTCAAATAAAATCAATCGTGTTGAAGCTGTATAAGAGAATGAATGTGGACCTTCTAGTTAATACTGCAAGTTCTTCAAAAGCTGAACAAATGTCACAAATTACGCATGGTGGAAATGTCACATACAATAATTGTGTTTTTAATTTCAATTGATAAATTATAAAGATGGTGCTGTTTTTGTTTAGATTTTGTGCTTTGTTCTTGATATTTTGAATAAATTATTCCAAATTGTTTAATTTTCATTTATTCATAAGACTGATATAAAGAAGTAGATTCAAGAAATAATCTTCACAAATATAACACGACCTTGATTAATTGTCGACTATTTTATTGCTGCTGAATTTCTCTTGTATTTATTAATTTTACTCGACATTATTTTGGCATTAATAATCAGAGATGAAAGCCCTCGAGCTTCGCTATCGGGCTCTCATCATATTATCAATGCCAAAATAATGTCTCGTTAAATTATTATAAAATACAGTCGAAATTCAGATGCAATGAAAATAGTCGACTATTTATCAAGGTCTTGTTATATTACCCTTGACAGATCCTCTTATAACACAATTATCTTTATGGAATATTTGACAACCATCATTAGCGAAAACAACAACATATCCTTTTTGCACCAGTATGGATACTGATAAAAGGTTTGCAGACAAATGTGGAACATACAATACATTTTGAATTGTTTTATTTCTCCCATTCACAATTATTGGTATATCGCCCATTCCCTCGCTGGTCATCTTCTCGTTATTTGCCACGATAATTTGCTGACCAGATGAATTTTAGTCAAATTCCAGAAACCAATCCTTTCTCATTGACATGAGCAGTTGCTCCCGAGTCAATATACCAATCCATGCCATTCGTGCTTACTCCCAGAGCTGTCAATGAGAAATTTAAATGTAGCCTTTGACTTTCATTTGTGTCCTTTAGGTTATCCATTTTTGAAGACTTTTTCTTCAATTCTGGGTAATCAGGTTTCTTGTGGCCTGGTTTACCACACCCGTAGCATCTCAAATTATATTTCTTGAATTTTCCAAATAACTTTTTGGCAATACGCCTTAGCATCCTTTTTAAGATCAGGAGTCTATACTACCGTGGACACATATTCCCACAAATCTTCGTGAATAAGGTACATCTGCATGGCAAACTTCCAATTGTTGTAATTTGCAATTCCTTCTAGTTTCTCGATCGGCAAAAGAGACCCATGTGATGAAGCCATTATCGCTATTAGAACAAACATTTTGATAATGTAGAAATTGCAAATTTTTTCTCCAACCATGAAATTGCAAACTTTACAAGCCACTAGAAACGTTCTGGGCCCATAACCTTTCGAGTTTTTCAGATATATACTTATTCAAAGATTGAATTAGACAGTAAACAACCTTTTTTTTTAATTTCAAAACTGTTCAACATTTTGTTTAACATGCATCAACTATGATTGAACATTATCATGAAATACAAGGTGCTAAAAAGAATCAGCATATATCTTCAACAAATATCAATACCATTGTCATGTTTATTTTACAAATTCTTTGAAAAAGAACGGGTTTTCATCTATTACATGAGTATTCATATTATGATTGCTAGTTCAACAGTATATAGTTTTCCATGTACACAGTGTAACGAAGTTACTAGATTCCGTAATTTCAAAACACAGGTAGAAGCAACAATTATTCATTCAATTCCTTTTTGTTGATATATCCGTTATAACTAGACTTTTAAATGCCATTATGGTTGTAAACGAATCAGTGATTCACTCCTGTTTCAATAAAACCCTTTATATTTATATGTTAGAAACCAATCCCTGGAACTGCCGTTCTCCAGTTCAATAAACATGCCCCACCATCTCCCCTCCTCGTCAAGTAAAAATCTCGCGGCACGAACGCAGTAAGCTGAATTGAAGCGACGACAGGAATATCAGTTTGTTCTCCGTCCAGCCAAGGTTCGTCACGTAGCAGGAGTCCACTAGCAGCCGTCTAGCAGGTGAGAATTCGCTAAGTCCAACCGGATACCGACCGCGCAGGCCTGTGATAGTAATAGTGGGAGAAGACAACCAAGAACCAAGAAAAGAGCTGAAGTAAAGTCAGTTGTGTGCCGGCCAGCAGAACAGAAGCCACGAGAAGAAAACCAAGCGAGCCGTGAGAGTGTCCAGCCGACGTGGAGGATACTGACCCGAAACCGAATGCACTTGTAAATAATTTTGGTGATGAGTAAAGGGTGAGTAGTTCTCAGTCGATACAGGGTGGTCATTGTCAATTGAGGCACTGTGCAACATCAACCTACATTGACAGCCGTATATGATAGGAGATCTAGATAGGTAAACCGATACAGGGTGGTCATTATCAATTGAGGCACTGTGCAACATCAACGTACATTGACAGCCATATATGATAGGAGATTAGATAAGTGAACCGATACAGGGTGGTCAATGTCAATTGAGGCACTGTGCAACATCAACCTACATTGACAGCTGTATATGATAGGAGATCTAGATAGGTTAACCGATACAGGGTGGTCATTGTCAATTGAGGCACTGTGCAACATCAACCTACATTCACAGCTATATATGATAGGAGATTAGATAGGTTAACCGATACAGGGTGGTCATTGTCAATTGAATCACTGTGCAACATCAACCTACATTCACAGTCATATATGATAGGAGATTAGATAGGTGAACCGATACAGGGTGGACACTGTCAATTGAGGCACTGTGCAACATCAACCTACATTGACAGCCGTATATGATAGGAGATCCAGATAGGTAAACATTTACAGTGTGGTCATTGTCAATTGAAGCACTGTGCAACATCAACCTAAATTGACAGCCATATATGATAGAAGATTAGATAGGTAAACCGATGCAGGGTTGTCATTGTCAATTGAGGCACTGTGCAACATCAACCTACATTGGCAGACATATATGATAGGAGATCTAGCTAGTTAAACCGGTACAGGGTGGTCATTGACAATTGAGGCATTGTGCAACATCAACCTATATTGACAGCCGTATAGATTAGGAAACTTCAGATAGATTAAGGGTGGTTGGTCACTGTCAATTGAGGCCCTGTGCAATACCAACTTCCATTGACAGCCGTGTTGTCTGAGAATTACGACCCCAAGTGGTGGAGCTTTGGCTGAATTTAGAAATTGCATTTACACATCGTGTGCCGTAACCGTTTTGACCCCGTGGGCTTCCGTTTATAACCGCTTGCGTAATAAATACCTGTCTCCCACCCCGATTTTTATGTTCAATATCCCTGTTGTTGCTTCCGCTTGCATATATAGGATATAAAGTTATTTGTTTTCCAGTTTGTGCATTTTAGAATAGTGTTCGTTTATTTTAATAAATAGTTGCTGAGAGTGTTGCATACCGTTATGTTATATAAATAAAAACAATTTATTTAATTATTTGGTGTTCGATTTGATTAATTAACTGGTTCTTTCTCCCCTAATCAATTTGTTTGCTTCCGAGTGTTCCATCAAATAGCAGCAGGTACCCAGGATTCGAACCCAGGATAGGCAATTAAAGCCTGTCTTCCTGGCTACTGAGCTGTCTTCAATACCATAGTTACCCCTGGAGGATCATTTTCTCCACTGAGACTGCCCGGAGCAAGTGACCTTCCCACGTTAAACGTCCGAGAATTCCGAAACCTGGACTCGGGTGTAAAAGTGACGTGTAACGACGAAAGGTCGTTAAAACAGTGACAATTTGAATACTTAAAAAGGCTATATTACGAATTGTCCATATCTGTTACCAGGATATGAGAATTAAAGTGAAATAATCCTCCCATCAACTCTCCTTATTTCCGGCAAGTCCCGTCACCCTGATTTACAGCCACCCGCATCCAATTTCATTATTCAGAAATCTCTTCTTATGATACCTCCTAGAATAGCTGGAGAAAAATGCCCTCCCACCCTTTCTCTTCCCTTCCTCATTGATTAAAATTGTTTTTTTTGTTAACCAGATGTCGTTCCCTTACGAACGACAGCCCTGAAGGGACGAAACTTGTGAAAGCCAAGGATTAACGAATTCTTACTTTTTACGTGCTATTCCATTTTCTCGGGCCATCAGAGAAATATAAGCAGTCGCTAGGCTTCGAACCCACGACCGGCGACCAGAGTGGATAGAAGATCGGTATATCAACTACTTGGCCACTTGACCCCCGTGAAATATAATATCTCCTTCGAACTGGACTTTTTGAGGCCTCTGGATATACCATACATCCTATTTTACCGCAAACCAGATATTCACTATTCGTCTGACCTCTTCGAGAGTTTTCAATTATTAATTTCATCTCTTCAGACGACGATGTGGTGTTGCAGGTTGTTGCAGGTATTTCCGGGTTTCCCTGCATCTGTTAAAGCGAATGCGACATCATTTAATCCGCCCTGGAGCGCAGATTGATTATTTCAATGTTTTTACTTTGTTATTGTTGTTTTCAATATGTTTATAAAAATTATGAAAGTTAAACAATATTTCCCACTTTTTCCATAAATTTTTCATGTGAATTATAATATTTTTGAATTGAACAAACAATTATACATTGAAAGTAAAATTACTTTATGAAGGAAAGTATATTAAATTAGCTAAACCAGAATTTTGAAATAATTCGTTATTTTGAATAATTTTTGTAGGACTAGCGATACATACCCGTTTTTTTGTAGGACACTGTATTATTCAGATAATCAATACATTATCCCTTCATGTTTTATCATTGTCCTACAGTTATTAATAATTTTTTTTTACCATGGAATTGACAATTTCGGAGCGTAGGAAACCTACAATTCAATTCATAGGACAATATGACTAATCAATTGTACAAATATTAACCAAGCAACGGTTATAAAATCCGCTTGTTAGTAATGAATTTTTATGACCACGTCATTGGTACATTTTGGGAGTAGGAGACTCCTCAGTCCTACCATCCATTTTGTAGAACAAAAGTTTTTTCAAGTACTTCATCGAATTATCTCGAGGTTCAACTGAAGAAGTAACTGTTATTAATGACTTTTTCGCACTCACCAAATCGATATGATCGACGCCTGCGCATTTTATTAACTACCACTATCGAGAATTTTCGTAGAGAAAAAAGTTGGGCGTCTCGGCAATATGAAACTACTCAGGAAGATTCAGCCTGTTATTAATCATTTTTGAAAATAGACGTGGGATCCCGTTCTATTAAGGCTTCATGGCAGACTCACAAGATGATCGATACTGTCAAATCTGAAATCTACATTTTTGACTTTTAATTGCAACAACCACTCATTTTGCACTGCCAGGTCTACAAAGATTGGAAAATTCCATTTTTTACTTCTGACGAATGTTCGGTAAATACTAATATTTTGGTCATTTCGAACGACTCCGCCCATTTGTTCTTTACATATTTTCATAATTTGTGGTTGCTCCACAATCACCTCTTTTTTTCGGTTCGTAAAAAGCGTGTTACAGTGCTAGGTCGTTCGATTCCTACATAATTTGAAATAACGTTGACGATACTATATTCGTTCCAACTAGTCATAATCATGGAACGTTTGTCGATCTGAAGTCCCAATTTCCTCTTTTCAATTTTTTTAAAATGTCATAAGAAGGTAAGGGACACTTTGCTCTTCTATTCCTCGAAGAGTAGCAGTGGCCTTGATATTTCTATTGCCAAGTTCTTCAATAAGAGGAACAGTAACTAACTTTTTAATAAATCATCATTATTCAGAATCAAGGACGGTCTCAATCTTCATTCTTCGTAGTTTTTCATTTCATATTTTGCTCCCTGATATGACTCGAACCAAAGTATGTTTTCGTAGAACGTGGTACCTACCCATAGTTTGTATTTATAACGGACGGGTTTTCCTCTTTATATTTCTGTACTTTAGTTACATATAACGTACAGTAGATATTATCAAGATACTAAATTTGTTTTCATATGTATGAAAAGTCTAACTTCAATATATTTCAACCATATCGAATGAACTAGAATACATTTTCAAACGATAAGGTGAAAAATACTCTCAACTGAGTAGGCTGCGTCATTTTTCAGAAGCAAGTCAAAAAATAAAAAGTTTTCACAAGGCGCTTCTATTCAGAACTGGTATCTCAGGAATGCAAGGCGTAAACAAATTTATTCTTATATATCACCAATTATTACCATCCATCGGTGAGCTACCGCAAACACGGAAAACTGTTGTACGAGGGCTGTTTGGTAACTCCGTGACTATTTGAATAAAGAAAAAAAAAATTGGCAAATAAGCGTTTTATTTTTCAACATAATCTCCTTTTAGATCAATACATTTAGTCCAGCGTTTTTCCAGTTTTTTTATTCCTTCCAAATAATAGGTTTTCTCAAGGCCCTCAAAATAGGCGTTTGTTTCGGTTATAACCTCTTCATTCGACCCAAATCTCTTACCACCCAGCCATTTCTTCAGGTTTGGGAAAAGAAAATAGTCGCAAGGGGCTAAATCTGGAGAATATGCTGGATGGGGTAGTAGTTCGTAGCCCAATTTATGAATTTTTGCCATAGTGACTACACACGTGTGCACTCGTGCATTGTCTTGATGAAGCAGCACTTTTTTTTTCGCTAAATGTGGTCGTTTTTGCCTCAAATCAATATCGAATCTGTCTAAAAGCTCTGAATAATATTCGCCGTTGATCGTTCTACCCTTCTCTAAGTAATCTATATGAATGACACCGCGTGCATCCCAAAAAACTGTGGCCATAACCTTGTTGGCTGACAGACGCACCTTAGCCTTCTTTGGTGCACGTTCACCAGTTGACACCCACTGTTTTGATTGTTCCTTGGTCTCTGGGGTATTGTGATGGATCCATGTTTCGTCTACGGTTATATAACGGCGTAAAAACTCGCCCGGATTGCGATTGAACTTTGCCAAACACTCCTTTGAAGTGGTCACACGGTTGCGCTTGTGGTCGAGTGTGAGCAATCGCGGCACCCATCTCGCGGATAGCTTCTTCATGTCCAAATATTCATGTAAAATGTGATGTACTCGCTCAGTTGAGATGCCTACAGCCTCAGCTACCTCACGTACTTTTATTCTCCGATCGTCCAATATCATTCCATGGATTTTATCGACGATTTCTGGCGTGATGACCTCTTTTGGGCGACCTGAACGTACGGCGTCACTTGTGCTGGTACGACCACAACGGAACTCAGTAAACCACTTCTTAACCATTGAAATTGATGGTGCAGAGTTCCCATAGTATTTATCAAGTCTTTCCTTGGTTTCAGTTATGGTTTTTTTACGCAAAAAATAATGCTTAATCAACACACGAAATTCACTTTTTTCCATTTTTGTTAAAATTCACGAGGTTGTCTGCTTCTAATTGCTGTCAAACACAAACCAAATGTCGCAGCTTGCTCAAAATTTGACAGTAGTCTATTGAAAGATGGTGGTTGACAGCAGCAGTGTTGCATTTAAAGTTACTGCGCGGGAAATTTAAAAAGTCACGGACTTACCAAACAAGCCTCGTATGTAGAGAACTGTACGCTGTTCTTCTGAATGTACAGTAGGCATATCTGGGTTAATCAGGACGCTTATATACTGAGGGTTTATTTTAACAACTGTAGTAAGTGAAAGAATCCGTTAACCGCAACAAATATTTCATCAAGCAAAATCATAACGCTTCTCTCACAGCTGTATTTGTGGCTCAGTTCATATTGCGTACCTAAGGTCAGCAATAAAGCAACGATCTGGTAATTGTCTGCTAAATTCGTAAAACTGCTTAGTCAATATTTTGTCATTTTGTGTATTTTGGCCAAACGATTGTCTAACTAAATCTGCGTATCTTTACATGCCTGAGTCCAATAATACACAAAAGTATTTCAAGGCACAAATATCTGCTATACTCTCTGCTGCTCGAAATTAAAGGTGTATTTCTGCTAACTCCGTAAAATATAGGTTAGTTTCCTATTAGGTGACGACCAGAGACCATGGTTAGGTTGAATATTTTTCAATTACTTTTTGGTGTTTTTTGAGAAATTTTTGCTGTAAGACGTATTGTATAAATTTACATCTAATGAATTCAACTTATACTTTGCAAATGTTGGTTCTGAAATAACAAAAGAAATATCACGAACAAACTCGATGTCTAATCCATTCATTGAAATGAACATTGATAGTCCAAAATCGTATGGATTTTTTTTATATAGCACATCACAATTTCAGAGACAACTTGCAATTCTTCAGCTAAAAAACTCAAATTCTTTTGACGTTCATGACATCAATGCTAAAATTATAAAAGAAACAGTAACATATTTGGTTGAACCCCTAACAAATCTCTGCAATGTTTCCATTGTAGAAGGTAAATTTATTCCGGACAAATTCAAAATATTCCGGGTCACCCCCATCTTCAAGAAAGGAACTGAAATGGTATACGAGAGTTACTTCTTCATTTACTCTCACCATATCTTTCGAATAGGCAGCGATGAGTTGTACTCAATTCAAATAACATCTCTAAAGTGAAACCCATTACATGTGGTGTGCCGCAAGGCTCAGTAAACTTGCCAATGAATGGCAAACGTTGCCCCAGCGACGAACGCCAGGTGAAGCTTTTTTTCAGTTATCCGAATTGGATCAAGAAAGTTTGAAGATTTGCAGTCTCTATAAACACCCTACTTGACGACTACCATGCCTTTTATGTGAACTTCCCCCACGAATAATATTAAATAATATGTTGCTTTTAGTTATTTCACTAACTTATGATGAAACAGTTTTTTCTATATCAATTCTTTTTTATTACCTCAAGTTTATTTTGACATAATAATTCGAAATAGAAAAACAAATAAAAAAACGTTATCATAGGTCAATCTGCTAGGTACCAAATTTCCTAAGAAATGTCCAAAAAAAATGAGAGAAAAAAACAAACTCTGTTCAATGATAATAGAATGTTCTTTCTGAAATTAACAAAAGTCGGATCAGTACATACTAAGAAATTACGCTGGTTTATAGAGAAATATAAACATTTTTAAATTAGGTTTTTTTGCTCTCCTGTGAAGTTAGCCAAAATGGACATAGCAGTTTTACACTCTTAGCCGACGTAATGGCTATCAATACACTCGCGGAGGATACGACAGTTTCATACAGTTCGTGTCTCAACTTACATTGTATTTATGTATTGATAGCCTTTATAACAAGATAATTGCATAATATAAGAAATAAATAAGAAGATTCGTCTCAGAATAAATTTCTGTATATCATGTGCTTTCGCCAAATTAATGCCTATTTTCTGAAGTTGCTCTTTGTGAAACCTCAAATGACATAAAAACTTCAAGTGAATTATCTATTAACAAATACTCTGTGAATTAATATTGATAATAATAATAATAATATTTATTCACCAAAAAAGGTATAGTGGATGATACATTACAGTTTTCATTTTGGAAAGTAGGCAGATAAAAGGAGTGTCACCCAAAAAAAGCCCTCGCGAGTCTTGTCTATAGATGTTTTCAACATTTTTTGCTGAAACATCATGGCTTACTGCTAATCCTTATTCACGTCTCTCATTACTACATTTATAAACATATACACACACCCAACATAATAAAATACCCAATTTTTCACACCTACGGAATCAGAGTGGGAATGGGGCTTCATAGTAAATATAAATTAAATGAAAAACTAGTACTAATAAAAATTTACAAAACACAAACATATATATATATATATATATATATATATATATATATATATATATATATATATATATATATATATGTATATATATATATATATATATATATATATATATATATATAAGACCTCCAGCCACGCCACTGCTTCAAATTACTTCCAACCTAGGCGACCAGTTCAAGAAAAAACTGCGGTTCTGGGAAAAACAAAAAATAGGAAAGGCACACGCACTCACTAATTAGCGTTGAAAGCAGCACAACGTTTAAACATTTTGTATTTTTATGTTTAATGTTAGTTTGGCAGAAGAATTCCAAAATTGTAATTATTCGTCTTTCCTAGCTCACACAAGTCTCTCGAAGACATTCGAGGGTTGCGCGTAGGGGTGCAATCGGTTGACGGAAATAACAACAACAACAATAACAATTCATTATATTTGTCAAAATAGAGAGTTGATTAAATTGTTTCTTCGAAATGAGACCCTATCATTGTAAGGCTCTTAATTTGGGGTTGTAGGTTGGGGTGCTCTCGGAGTACCCCAAATTCAACAACCTCGGATTTTGCTCGGTAGAGCTCTCACTAATGGCCCCAGAGACTACGGCAGACTCCTGTGTCTTTTCGGTCTCTCAGGCGCCAGTTTTTTTTACAGTGGTATGCTCCACTCACCTGGGTAGCAACAGATAGAGATACGGTATTCCAGGGGTCAGTTGTCTTGACCTGGATTTAGAGCCTCGAGCTGATGCGGGCTTTAATCGCACCACTCGGAAAACTGAATACCGGTTTCTTTATTCACTTATAAGCTTTGATTCCACACACGGCGACTCTTCCTGAAATATGAAAATTGCAGAAAATAATAGCCAAAAATGAACCACGCAATAACTTGTTTATTCTCAGCTGTTTCTCTTCAGCACAGGTTTTCTTTCCAGCATAAATTTTACTCAGTCATAACAAATAAACTATTCCTGACAAAATATCAACAATACTAAAAATAAATGAATAATTGTAATTTGTGACAGAGTACAGTCTAACTAAACATTTAGACACATAATAAGAATTGACAGAGTAGGGAACTACGTGCAGTGATACCAACCCGGAAAATGAACGTTACTATGGTTTTTAAGGACGGTTTGTAAGAGTTCGACGGGAATCGTTGGCATACTAGTGGTGACAGTTAGAGTTTACTTTTACCAGAAATACACTGGAGTGCACCGTCCAAGTGAAACTCGGCCGTCCGGAAGGACTGACAGTCGTTATATTAGCAAATTGTCATTTTTCGCGGAATTCGTACGGAAGGCGTTCCCATGGGAAGGGTACGTATACGCTCGGATGGATGGAGTTACGAAGGTACGTTTGATAGGTTTCCGTGGAGGTTTGGTCGCGTTTTTACTCACTTTGTTGAATTGTTACGGCTCTATAAATTTCTCTCTCGGAAAAACCAAACTTATTGTCGGCCCGGTAAGCGGCGTCGCTGATAGATATGCGAAATTTTCTAATGAAAATTATTCGCAATCAGATCAGTGACCCGCAAACACCCAATAAACAATAAGTTAGTATTACCCGCAACAGAGGACTGAAAAATCTTTAATTCGCGGATTTTCCGGGGCACACGGTGCGAATTGAATGATTACTTCCTCTCTCGGAGAAACCAAACTTATTGTCGGCCCGGTAAGCGGCGTCGCTGATAGATATGCGAAATTTTCTAATGAAAATTATTCGCAATCAGATCAGTGACCCGCAAACACCCAATAAACAATAAGTTAGTATCCCCCGCAACAGAGAACTGAAAAATATTTAATTCGCGGATTTTTCGAAATACACGGTAAGAGTTGAGTTGTTACTTCCTTGTAAATTTCTCTCTCGGAAAAACCAAACTTATTTTCGGCCCGGTAAGCGGCGTCGCTGATAGACATGCGAAATTTTCTAATGAAAATTATTCGCAATCAGGTCAGTGACCTTCAAACACCCAATAAACAATAAGTTAGTATTCCCGAAACAGAGAACTGAAAAGTCGGTTTGAATGTAATTATAGTATGTAGGAATTGGGAAGAATCGGAACGTTCTTCAAAAATGACTGTCAACCTTACGATACACTGACTAATTGGTCGGCCACGGTAAATTGTGGAAAATGAAAGCTACCTTTGAACATCGAAATTCAAGAGAACGTTATACTAATACGGCAAATTTGAATTTTTCACTTAATAAAATGGAACTGATTCTAATCTTAACAGAAAACCACATGAAATTCCAAATAAATGCTAAAACAGTATTTATCAAAGTTACGTTATCGTAAATTTAGGAACGGCTCTGTGTCAAATACTGTCAAGTGTCAAGAGAACGGAATATTTTGAATTGGCACTCACAGATGAACAAAATAGAAACACTTCAACCAAATGAATAGGTACTTACTGGATATTTTCAACTAGGGTTAACTGGCAAACAAACTATTTAATTAGACGTAGCGAACTGCTGAATAATTTCAACGGTTAGCAAGAATTTAATGAATAAACTGAACTTCAAAATTATAGAATCAGGATGAGAGTCTTGAATCGGAATCAAAAAGGAATAATCCTCAAGATGAGCTGAGGCTGGTATTTATATATTTTAGATTTCAACAAGAAAATCCACAAGAAACGCGGCAAGAAACGGTCTCTGTCCCCACCAGAATGTAGTAAGAGATGGGAATTTGAAGATAACATGAATGCTTGTTTTTCTAGGATTGGTATCAAGGCCAGGTTTTTTCAGCGGAATTTCAAAGTATTTTCTTTATTAGTGGAAAATGTTGAATTTTTCCAACGGATTTGTATTCAGCAAAAATAGGAGATACTCAGTGATGTTTTAAAACTGATGAAACATGTGTCTAAACGCCCTAACAATGCAAATGAAGTTATGGGGTGGTTTTCACCCTCAGCTGAGGAATTAGAAGCTAGTTACAAACCCTAATAAACAATACATTATCCCTGCATACTCCTGGTCAGTCAGACTTACATGAATTTACCTGTAAGTAAGTTTTTGAAGAAGCAACGAAGCATTTTCATTATCATATCTTGAAACCTTTTTCAGTCAAGTAAATCGGTACAGCTGCTTGTTAAGCAAAACGTACTATTGCTTATTGTCAGGCAGAGGTTGTTTGTTATAGATGGGGTTGAGGGTAACCTCCACAGTTCAGGTAGAACTAGTTATCCCCTGACACGAAGAAACGTAACCCCAGTAACTTATGCAATGAACTGGAGTGTCAGACCCTTCGATAATCGGATGGTTATGAGTCAAGCCAACTATACAGGGTGTATCCAGTTTAGGCCTGCCTATCCTTTGGATAGGTTGCACCTATTGGTGATCGAACACAAAGGTACGTACTTAATGCGCAAAGCATACTTTCACTGACTGGTTTGGTATTTAATAATCAATATCACAGGTCTAACGGATACAAGGTGAACCTATTGTGTTCAACTTTATGAAAATAGACTGGCTTATAGCCGCAATAGCTCTAGTAACGGAGCCTCAAAAATATGCTTCGTTACATCATCACAACATAAACATAAATGGTCCTTCTAGCCAGATATTCAAAAACGTGGATACGGTATAACTAGAAGTGAATTTTTGTGCACGCAAAAATCGAATGGACAAACTTTCAGCCTTTGACAACCAACAGTTAACGGGTAAATACAGTGGTAGCAGTTTTTTCGAACTGTGATAAGAGATAGTTCAGAAACTTGGTTCTGGATTTGGTTTTTGCAATCTTCAGTCATAACAGACGGCACGGGGTCATATAGAGGTATTGAAAATCAAGCAACAGGGTGAGTTCTCTTTTTAATCCATTCCTTTTTACTGGGCAAGTGATTATTTGTGCTGGTGCAAGTTACGTTTACGGTTTTTATTATGACGGAGCATGGAGATTTAAACAAATTAGTAGCTAAACGGGGCATTTTGAAGGCAAAATCAACCAACTTCCAGAAATTTCTGGAAAAAATTACAATTGATCAAAAGGTGCAGCTTCCAGAGCGTATCAGAGAGATGGTCATGGAGGAATTCGAAGGAATCCAACTTGAAATAGAGTTATTAGATGTTTCTGAAGATCAACAAGTAGAACGGCTTGAATTTGAAAATAAATATTTCAAAATCATTTCAGGGGCACCGGAAATGACAAATTCGGCCAGTACCGATATTTCATCAAGCAGCAACGCGGCAAGCGGTACAGGGGCAATGTCAAAGGCTTTGAAAGGCGATGCCGCGGGTGTCATTCAAGCTTTGGAAGTGACTTATAAAAAGTATGCAATCGCTTGGAAGTTGCTGAAGGAGCGATTCGAAAATAAAAAATTTATTATCCACAATTACGTGAAGTCAATTTTCGAAATATCACCCATAAGCAGAGAATCTCTCTAAGCATTGAGAAAATTATTGGATGAGATTCAGAAGAATATTAGAGCTATCAAGGCATTGGGAAAGCCGGTAGAAAATTGGGACACACTTCTTTCTCATTTATTTAATATGCACCAAGTTGGATGCAACTACAAAACGAGAATAATGGGAATCTGAAAACATTTCGCAGAATTTACCGACAATGAAGTCTTTTATTGAATTTCTTACGAAGCGATGTCAATTGTTGAAAACATTGGATTCTAAGTGCAAAATGGCACCAACTAAAATTTAAAATAAATTTCGATTAAATATATCAGTTTTATCGAATGCATTTGCGGTTTCCATGCAAATGAAATGTCCGTTATGCCAGGAATCTCATTTCCACTTCAAATGTAACAGATTTTTGTCAATGTCGGTACACTCACGAAGAGATCAAGTGAAAAGATTGAGGTTATGCTGGAATTGTTTGAAAAACGGCCATTACAGCCAAAGCTGTACGTCCTCAAATTATCGGCATTGTGGTAATAAACATCATTCACTTTTACACGAGGATTCAGGTCTGGGCACCGAGGGAGTTACAAGTCTCGCGCCTAGATCACTAGCTATTACTTATCAAAACACGGACATGGGTGAAGCCTGCAGTGGTCAAACTAGGAAAAAAATGAAACTTCTATTGTGGTTACTCATTGTGCAAGGAAACGAGAATCAGAAGTTTTACTTTCAACAGCTACGATTTTTATTTTGGACAATTAGGGACAAAGAGACAAACACACACAACAAGGGAATTACTAGATAATGGTAGTCAATGTCATTTCATTGCACGAGAATTGGCAGCTCAATAAATTAGGAAAATCTTACAAGGAGATTCGGCAACCGGTTACTGGAATAAATGCAATTTCAACCCATATAACGAAGTCAGTCAAAACAACTATATTTTCTAGATTCAATGGATTGAAAGTAGAACCTTCATTGTTGGAGATTGATACGATCTCTGATGAATTACCGTCTGTACGGGTAGAGATGAAATCTTTGTCAATACCAGAAAATTTACAATTAGCCGATGTTAAAAAAAATTCTGTGTCATAGAAAATTGCTCTGAAAAACTGAACATGCACAAGGAGGAGCAAGAATGCGAGGAACTTGTCAAACAAACAACAACTCGGAATGAGAATGGGCGATTTGTTGTGAAGTTGCCAGTTAGGTAAAACACCTGTGAATTAGGACATTCATTACAAATTGTGTTAAATGGATTTCAGCTACTCAAATAAATATTGTCAAAAAATGCGGAAATGAAATGACGATATGTGGACTTTATCAATGAGTATTTGGAGATAGAGCACATGTTCAAGGTTAAATCAAGTTCGGAACTTACGGACAATCGATTTGTTTATCTTCCACATCATGGCGTGCTGAAGTCCACGAGCACAACCACTAAATTGAGGGTGGTGTTCGACGCTTCCGCCAAAACGGACTCGGGTCTTTCTTTGAATGTTACGCTGGTGGGACCAACATTACAGGAGGACATCTTTTCAATATTGATTAGATTCAGAACTCACAAGTTCGTTATTGTCTCTGACGTGGCAAAGATGTTCAGAATGATTAGAGTAGCGAGTGAACAGTGGGATTTACAGAGGGTTTTTTGGCGACGGGACCCTGAAACTGGAGTAGGTCATTATCAGCTACGTACAGTTACTTATGGTACGGCTACGGCGTCATTCTCAGCTATTCGGTGTCTTCAGAAGATAGGCCATGATTGCGCAAAGGACTATCCTAAGGTTAGCGATGCTATTATTTGTGATTTTTATGTCGACGATTTATTGACAGGAACAGACAGTATTGCTGAGGCAATTCGACCCAAGAATGATTTGATGCATGTCATGTCTAGTTGTGTTTATATTGCGCAAGTGGGCATCAAATGATTCTGAGATTCTGGCGGATCTTGAAGAGAAATTGCCGAACGTGAATCATGTTATAACGGATTATTCTACCTCAAGGCCACTGGGGCTTTTGTGGAATTTCGAATTGGATGTTTTCAGCTATTTGATTACTAAGGATACCCGACAAAAAAGTGTGAGCAAACGAATCATCCTAGCAACAATTTCGTGAATATTTGATCCTTTGGGTTTATTGGGACCTGTTATCACTGTTGTAAAAATTTTCATCAAAAAACTTTGGCAAGAGAAAATTGGATGGGATGAAAGTGTACCACTGGACTTACACATTAGTTGTATGAAATTTTATGAACAAATTAATCAGCTTAATAACGGTAATATTTCGAAACTCTTTTTATGTTTACAATCGCAAATCATTAGTGTAGAATTCCACGATTTTTGCGACGCTTCACAGGCTGCATACGCATCTTGTATTTATTCAAGGGCTGTTGATTCTCTGGGAAACATATATGTGGTTTTATTATGTTCTAAGTCAAGGGTAGCCCCTGTAAAGGTGGTGACTCTTCCCAAGTTAGAACTTTGTGGAGCTTTATTACTGAGTCAGCTAGCTCTACCATTTCATTCGATTTATATTTCTGGTGCTATTCCACCATAGCACTTTCCTGGATTTCGGGAGATGCCAACTTGTGGCAAGTATTCGTTTCGAATCGAGTTGGGCAAATTCAAATACTCTCTGATGTCAGACATTGGGAATATGTCAGCTCTGCAGACAATGCTGCAGACATACTTTCTAGAAGAATTTCACTAGGTCAAATTATTCAAAAGGAGTTATTGTGGAAAGGGCCCAAATGACTAAGGCAACCAAGTGAAGCATGGCCACATCGAAACTTTGGTTTACCTAATGAAGTGCCTGAACGAAAAAAGAGAAATAAACATGAATTTGTCATTACAGTGACCCTCAATATATTCGAAAAATATTCTTCCTTATTGAAATTGCAGAGGGTTATGGCATTCTGCCTCAGGTTTATACAAAATTGTTCTTCGATACGGTCTGATAGAAATACGGAAATTTTAGCTGTTATTGAATTAGATGAAGCCATGCAAAATTCGCTCAAACTAATGCAGAATGATTATTTTACCAAGGACATGTTTAATCTGAAGATAGTTGAAGCGGTATCCATCAAGAGCAAACTGTTAGCATTGAAACGTTTTATCGATAATGAGGGGATTTTACGAGTGGGTGGTCGCCTATCTAAATCATCTTTTGATTTTCATATCAAACATCAAATGATTCTACTATCGAAACATCGTTTAACGCGGCTCATAATCATCAAAAAACATTATAGATAACTTTATGCGGGCTCTCAAGCTTTGTTGGCTTCATTACGATTAAAGTATTGGCTCTTGGGTGGGAGAAATACTATTAAAAATACTATAAGACATTGTGTAGTCTGTAGCAGGGCGCGACCTGTACCAATGCAGCAGGTAATGGAAGATTTGCCGAAGGAGAGATTGCAACCATGTCGGGCCTCAATTGCGGGGTTAATTATGCTGGACCGATCAGTATGAAAACTAGCAAACTGAGAAACGCTAAAATTGTTGAAGGGTATTTATGCATATTCGTGTGTTTTGCGACCAAGGTTCTCTACTTGGAAGTAACTACTGACGCCTTCCTCAACTGCTTGAAGCGTTTCATTTCGAAGTGCGGTTTGTGCAAAACAATTTTTTCAGACAATGCCACAAATTTTGTTGGAACTTGTAATGTGCTCTTCAGAATCTTCTAGTTGAAAACAATTCTGACGAGTACGACTTCTTGGGTCAATATTCCATTGAATGGAAATTCATACCTCAAAGGTCTCCCCATTTTGGTGGTCTCTGGGAGTCTGCCGTATACGGTCTGCTGAATTTCGTCTGAACAGAATTATGACTAATGTAATTCTTACTTTCGAAGAACTGCTAACGGTAGTTTCAAAAATAGAAGCTTGTCTTAATTCACGTCCTCTTACCCCTCTTAGTGAAGATCCTGAAGACCTCAACCTACTCACTCCGGGGCATTTTCTCATTGGATCCTCACTCCTGGCCATACCTCAAGAAAATCTAACGGTCGAAAATCCCAATAGACTGAGTGGATATCAACATCTTACTCAAATGGTTCAACATTTTTAGTCACGATGGGCCAAGGAATATATCATGGACTTGCAGAAACGTTCCAAATGGAAACGTGAAGGTCAGTCTCTTTAAATAGGCGACATGGTGATCATCGAGGAAGAGAATTCACCCCCATTGAAATGGCAATTGGGGCGATTTGTGGACTTGCATCCAGGCGCCGGCGCCGATTAAATTGTTCGAGTTGTCAGTGTTGAAACTGTTAATGGTGTTTTTAAGCGTGCAATTACAAGACTTTGTCGTTTACCTGTTGAAGTTGAAAATCAATGATGAACTTTGTTTGAAATTATATTGAAAATTAACGAACTTCCAAGGCGGGCGGCTATGTTTACTTGTGAATAGATCCCAATGAAAAGACCTCGCCACTGCTTTATATTATACTTCCAACCTAGGCGACCAATTCAAGAAAAAACTTCGGTTCTTGGAAAAACAAAAATAGGAAATGCACACGCACTCACTAATTAGCGTTGAAAGCAGCACAACGTTTATACATTTTGTATTTTTATGTACAATTTTAGTTTGGGCAGAAGAATTCCAAAATTGTAATCATTCGTTCTAATTGTCAAAATAGAGAGTTGATTAAATTGTGTGGTTTTCTTCATTTGCGGTCAAAATAAGGGCAAATCATCACAACATAAACAACAATTTCGATTCAACAATGTGAAGGAATATGGTGCGAGTTGTAGACAAAATCCAAGTTTCCACCTTCTCTTTGAACATATTTTTTGAGTTAATATATTTTATTGTCGTAGGCATTTTATTTCTCAATTGTGGAGCAATATGGATAAAAGATCTCTGACCCATTGATTTTTGCGCTCTTGGTAATAATTCGTTCGATACTGTTCTACTTCTTGTATCGTAATTACGTTCTATTATGGAAGTTACTGGCTCATCATAAGTGCGGGTTAATACAATTTGACAATAAAAATGTCGCAAGTCCATGATTCCAAATTGGTTGAACAAAGGTTCTGAGTGGTATCGTGGAGGTTTATTACATATTATTCTCAGTAGGCGTTTTTGTATGGTTTTTAAGGGATTCAATTTCGTTTTACGAATACCTCTCCAGCCTATAATACCATATCGCATTATAGATTCTGCTAAGGAGTGATATAAAGTTTCCAACTGCTTCAGCTATTTGTTCAATTGTTTGAATTTGAAAGTAAGTCGGCAGATTTTATTAACAACTGTTCGAATATGTATATCCCACTTCATGAACGAATCAATCGTGATGACAAGATATTTAGCTGAGTTCGTAAGTGGAACGGAAATGTCATCGAACTTCAAATAATTGAATGCAGGTAGGAATTTTTCGTAGGAGGTGAAAGGAACAATTTTAGTTTTAGATTGGAATTGGACGCCATATCCCTTCTACTATTTTATTATTATCATTTGAGAAAAACCTCTTGCCTCGTCTGTGGAATGGGTGGTGAATAGGTTTGAGTTCTCGTATTTAGGAGTTCGGCACAAAGAACATATCTTCAATGAAAAATAGACAAAAAATTGCATATAATAATTTTCTTAGAAGAATAATAAACATTGAGATGTTTGTTTCTCTAAAAAACTCTCTTGAAATGAATTTGCTTGAAAACATTCTACTCTTCATCCTAGAAAACACTTATATAAACTAATTGTGAAATATTATCCTCTTGATACAAAAAATTAATTCGTTGGGAGATATCGATACCCATTCCACGTGACACACTCCACCAATGAGCGAATGAGCAATCAAAGCAGGTGGTGGCACCGCAACCTGCTAATGCGTATGCCATTTCCATTTCATTCTGTTTGGGCCATTTAACCATTTGGGTTGGAGGTAATTACGTTCATGAATGTTAGTTGTGCGCTGTGAAAACTGTTTTTATACAATAAAAATGCAATATGAAAATTTTCATTTGGCTCATTTATGGGCCAGTTGTGAACATGATTGAAATATATTTTGGTTTCCAACAGTTTTGTGTCTAATAGCGAGTGGCGTTGTCTACCTTTGTAGGTAATCGATTATATTCCTATATGCGTCAATAATAACGGTTTCTTGTACAAGTGTAAAAAAAACTCGATACTTCTGCATCTACATTGATGCGTAAATATTCACTTGTTTTCTTCGTGGCAAAAAGACTCTTTTTTAGTACCAAAATAACTCACAAAATAACTCACAAAATGAACATGAAATTTTTGAAGGATTTATTTTCAACAGGGTCAATTATTGATTGATTATTTATCACAAAAGTTATTTTTGTATCTAGTGCGCGAAATGCTACTTTGATGATCCAGAAGTGATTTTTTTAAAGAGACGCAGCCGAGTTAGAATAGTTAGAATAGTCGAGATCACCAAAGTATTTCGCGTACGAGTTGAAAACAAAATTGTTTCTACAAACGTCAAAAAATATTGTTAAAAAATAAGCAATATGATTAGCTCAATACGAAAACTAGTGTTGAACTGGCCCAAAATGTTTTTCCAAATGGAGTATTTACTATAACTGTATATGGAAATAAAATGGCATTTGTTGACAATAAATGATTTCTTGGATTTTTGCGTGATTGAGGAACATGAAGGTTCAAAAAATATAAAATCCCATATAGTTTACATGCAGTGTGCGAGGTAAGTATTTCGCACACTACTTCGCGCACGGTGTCACGGTAACGAAGGAAAATGAAAAAAATGGTCACTCCGCATATTGTTGTCAATGCGCGAACCTTGTCATTTTTTGACGTTTGTAATAAAAACAATTTCATTTATTGGAATATTAATTGATAGTGAAGTTTGAACAATTACGTCCAACATAAATTCCCGAAGATGTTCCAAGTTGCTGCTGATCAGAAACGTTAGATATTTCATGAATAGTTGATTCCACAATTTCATCAGATATTTTAATTTGTTTGCTAGAAGATGAACAATTCTATATTTTGTTAGGAATCTCAATTTTGTTATTCGAACTGTCTTCTAAATATGCTTCTGCAACTGAGGCAGATTTCCTGCCACCGTGACGTTTTATGGAGGTAATGTTACCCTCTGCATTGGCCAGAAGAGTTACATAGCTTCTCCTAGATCAGTTACCTGTGTAGCTCTTATACATAGCTTTTCCTAGCCAGTTTGCAATCAAGTTGGAAATTTCTCCTATTTAATTTATCCCCACATGTTGGTTAATATATTTTTCACTCGAATATTTCAAACATAATCTGTTACTTTTAGTATGATGCGACCGTAGTGCTCTATACTTGTGGTATATCTCAATATTACCAGAATTCGAAACAGTAAACATTCTTGCAACAGTTCTTTGTATCAGGTACGATCAATATTGATCCAGCATCCTCAATGGCATCAATAGTTATATGTAATATTTCTTCACAGTGACAAGTACCACTGATACCCAAAATTAGGACCACCTACAAATTTAAAATATTGAAATTACTACTAATCTTACAAAATTATGATTTTTTCTGTACCTCACAAAGTAAATTTGTTTCATCATCAGCATCTTTGATAAATGTATTGATATCATCCCTTGATCAAACTTTAGATTTCTTTCCTCGGTATCCGACGCATTTGTTCTTAATGAGAGGGACCCATTTTGAAAACTATTTTCCTTGACATTCAATGTACTTTTCAACATTGAGTAGACAATCCATAACGTAGGAGGTAGCATAATTTTTACTTTTTTCTCAAAATAGCATATAAGCACATTTTTAGAAATATTTTTTACATGTTTCTTGTCGCACCATTCACGAAATTGGTAATTTTTTTCATATAATAACTTCTATTTGGCCGGTAACATATTAGATACTATTGCATTTGCTATCTCAGATATATTTAATCGGGTATCCCTACCACTGTCATAATCAACATCCATCTTTTTAAAAATAACTTGAAATTGAAGCAACTACGAGCAAACACAGTCAAACACACGGAGTGCAAACAAACCGTTTCCATAGTACCTACACAGAAAGACCACTGGATGCTGTGAAATTGTACTGAAAGTATTGATAACATTGAAGATAACATGTATGAAAAACAGAAGTATCTTTTAGTTATTTTGGACTTATTTTTTTCAGACAGGAAAAATGTTACTGAAAACATTGAATATTTTCAAAACAACAGTCGTTTGAGAGCACTAACTTATCGGGACAAATGACGACGTCGAGATGTATTGGAAGTATTTATTCTTAATATATGTCAGACGTTGTTCACATTTTTGGCCTCTATCTGCGGTATCGGCTAAAAATGAACACTCTCATGTGCCATTAAAAATACAGTCATTTCACGCACTTGATATAAAAATATATACTCTATTGAGAATATAGTTATTATAAAACAATTCCTACATATAATCATTACTCACACCTGAATTGTTCGTAGTTACATAAATCTATGATTTGTTTGGTGTATTTAAGTATAATTTTGACAAAATTTATTTTTATTGTGAACTTTATGCTTTACAACTTACAACAAACAGGTAGTCAACAATCATTTGTTTCCCCAATACGCAAAAACTTATCCAGGACCATTTCACGCAAAATAAATAAATGTTACATATACCTGATGGAAATGGCGCCCATTGCATATTTCTATAACCACAATTGCAAAGTGTAGATTGGAACTCAACCTCCAAGTTGATAAAGGAATAGTATTCGTTATTGAAACTGCAATATCCTTGTCTCACCCTACCCCATGATTCAACAAAAAACGTTCCCATTATTGAAGAGAAAATATTCTTGCTTCAACCAACTTATGAAGTGTTCACTTGTTTCAAAACATTTTCCTTGTTATTATTGGCCAAGAGTAATCCGTCAAAAATATTCGGTTGGACCTAATCAAGAATACAATTTCATTGAATCATCGCAACTATGCGTTGATGCAAAAAATCTTTGTTAGCTCATATAACATGTCTGCTTAACGGTAAATGGCCAAGCGATATAATCTTCAGGTTGGACAAAAGCGAATGCACTAACAATAACGTTCTCATGTACAACCCAATTATTTTTCAGCATCACCATAGCCTACATGACACTGTCAGAAATGGTGACTTGGTTGGTGTTCGTCAATGTCTTGAACATGGTGCTAACGTTAATGAAGTGGACAGTAATGGAAACACACCTCTACTACTGGCAGCCTGTATAAAGGAAGATGAGATATACAATTTCATTGTGGTGGATTTGATTGAAGCTGGGGCAGACGTCAATATCTACAATAAGGGTAAATATTACTTTCCACGTTGGCTATAATGAAAAGAAGAGTGTGTCATATCTTTGAGAAGTAAACACTTGCATATTCTTAGGTTTTTTCTTTCTGAATAGTGGTTATTCCGACCCAGAAAAGTATACTCTAACAGAAAAATAATAAAAAACATAAACAAGTTGTGCTGATGATTTTATATGTACTCGTAAATTATAGGTACTATATATTTTTATGCAGTCAAAATCAGCTATGAAAAAACAATTTCTGGGTATTTATGAGAAGTGAGGTTAGAAAGGAAGCCATATGATACCAACTTTCAATTTTTAAATGGAACACCCTGTATATTATAATAATTTTTTGAATCCATAAGTGATATTTCAAACGTCGAAATTTTTTATAATTTCATTTTTAGTTTTCCATTTCAGTGTGCCATGATGGTTCCGATTTATTGCAATTGACCCGTCTACTACTAGAAAAATCGAAATCCTGTCAAAAATACTAAATTGCGTTTTTTATGAGCAAATAAAGTTCATCGTAATCGTTTTTGGGGTAAAAATCTTTTTTTTTTAATGGCACCATATTGGTATCGTGGTACCATTTATTAGTACTATTAATAAGAAATTTATCCATACCTGGTAATAAAATGTGCGATCAATACAATCAAAACTACAGCTAAAAGAAAATAAGAAAATACAATTATTTTGTGAAAGGCTTTCGCGGCCATCGTCACTTACATGGTGGTTTTTCGGGTAGTAAGGCCGACGTGTTTTCAGAGAAGAACTCGACGTTTCGCCAACACGAGTGGTTAGCATTTTCAAGAGTTTATCGCATTCCATGTTCCTGTGGCAGCGTTTATATCGGAACCACGAGACGCTCCGTTAAAACAAGAATCAAAGAGCACAAGGCTTCCTGTCGGTTAGGGCACACACAGAAATCCGCTGTCGCAGAACATACTCCCAACAACGATAACCATAGAGTGAAATTTGAAGAAACCCAAGTCATCTCTTCAACATCTGCGTATTACCCAAGACTCTTCCGGGAAGCAATTGAAATCCAGAAACACCACAGCAACTTCAACAGAACCGAAGAAGGACTACAATTGAACAAGGTTTGGCTTCCAGTTCTCAAAAATTCTCAATTAGCTCCCTACCCACAAAATAACGGTACGAACGATTCTATGATGCCTACTAACGCTATGGACCAATCAGATGTAAGAACGTCAAATCACAGGTATTTATTGAGACAGCGTATAACAAATGTCAAGCATTTGACAGCGACTACAGAAAGCGAAAATTTTTAAAATAACTCTTGAAAATGCTACACACTGTAACCAACTTATCTGACAGCACTCTCTCTTCCACTGAAATCACCGTTCTTTCCAAAGGCGGAAACTTTGCAATATAACAAACACGAATACCAAATGAAGACATAATAGCCAACATTGAAACTGCTATTAGAACCTTCCCCGAAGAACAGGCAGAAGAAATTCGCACAGAATGTACACAACTACTACGTAAGGCTAAACCACCCAAGAGTAATTTGTCGAAAACCGAAGTGCAGGCCATCAGGGAATTGAACAGAGATGAGAAAATTCTGATTCTACCGCCTGACAAAGGTAATGCAACCGTTGTCTTAAACAAAGAGGACTATTTGAATAAGATATATGTTTTACTGGAACCTTTGATATACAAAGAACTGAAACGGGACCCAACACTAGCAACCGTCCAAATTGTAAATCGCTCTATCAAATCTTCTTCATTGGATGACAACACCAAAAAACGACTGTGTAGAAGTGAGGCTCTCATTCCTAGGCTGTATGGTCTACCAAAAATGCACAAAACCAACGTGCCGCTCCGACCAATAGTCAACACCATTGGATCACCAACCTATGAACTTGCGAAATATTTGTCCACACTACTACAGCCACACATTGGTGATACATCTTCCTATGTAAGAGATTCCACACATTTCATCGAAAAGATCAAAGAGATTACCATTGATCCAAATGACGTTCTAATCAGCTTTGATGTAGTATCCCTGTTCACAAAGGTCCCGTTAGATGAAGCCATGAGGGAAATTGAACTACTTTTCCCAAGTGATATATCCAATCTATTCAAAATATGCTTAACATCTTCATATTTCATTTTCAATAACAAAATATATTAGCAATTAGATGGTGTTTCAATGGGAAGCCCACTTAGCCCAGTTATTGCCAATTTCTTCATGGAAAAACTAGAAGAAAAGGCAATTGAAACTGCAAATTTAAAACCCAAGGTATGGTTACGATATGTAGACGATACGTTTATAATTTGGAGCCATGGACCAGAAAAACTCAATGAATTCCTTAACCATATCAATGACATACACCCGAATATTCAATTTACCATGGAAATTAAAAATGAGAAGAAACTGGCATTCTTAGACGTTCTCATTTCTCGAAAAGAAAGACGTCTGGGGCATACGGTATATAGAAAACCAACACACACTGATCGATATCTCCACAATACCTCAGACCATCATCCGTGCCAAAAACAAGGTGTAATCAAAACATTAGTTGATCGAGCTAGAAGAATTTGCGAACCTGAATACCTGGAAGCTGAACTGAAACATCTAAAAAACGCTCTCCTTTCTAATGGATACAAAGAAAGAGATAATGAGAGGTGTATGAAAAATAGAAGAGAAATCAGAGACGGAAGAATCAATAGTAGACCAAATGACTGTCCATCCAGGGAACCAAGTAGTAGTCAAACCAACACCGAAAAAAGAAAAGCATTCTTACCATATGTTCCCAGAGTTACAGATCGTATCGGCCGTATTCTAAGAAAATATGAAATTAAAACCGTTTATAAACCTTCAAAGAAACTGAAAGACCACTTTAGATCAGCGAAGGACAAACGAGACGTACTATGCTCTTCTGGGGTTTATCGCATTCCATGTTCCTGTGGCAGCGTTTATATCGGAATCACGAAACGTTCCGTTAAAACAAGAATCAAAGGGCACAAGGCTTGCTGTTGGTTAGGGCACACACAGAAATCCGCTGTCGCAGAACATACTCTCAACAACGATAACCATAGAGTGAAATTTGAAGAAACCCAAGTCATCTCTTCAACATCTGCGTATTACCCAAGACTCTTCCGGGAAGCAATTGAAATCCAGAAACACCACAGCAACTTCAACAGAACCGAAGAAGGACTACAATTGAACAAGGTTTGGCTTCTAGTTCTCAAAAATTCTCAATTATCTCCCTACCCACAAAATAACGGTACGATCGATTCTATGATGTCTGCTAACGCTATGGACCAATCAGATGTAAGAACGTCAAATCACAGGTATTTATTGAGACAACGTATAACAAATGTCAAGCATTTGACAGCGACTACAGAAAGCGAAATTTTTTAAAATAACTCTTGAAAATGCTAACCACTCGTGTTGGCGAAACGTCGAGTTCTTCTCTGAAAACACGTTGGCCTTACTACCCGAAGAACCACCATGTAAGTATACAATTATTTTGTTCTACTTTAATACTAAGAAGTTACTAAGGTGGCATTGAAACCAATGAAATTATTTCTTCAGATTGTCAAATAAATATTTGTTGGTTAATCGGTGTTTTTATTGTATGCCTATTGGAAAAGTCTTTATATTTGTTGTTATTTTTGTTCAAAATGCCGCACATTCATACAAGAGATGAAAAAGTGGACATGGTAATTATTTATGAATGATGTAGAAAAAATGCTGTTGCGGCTAGAAACCTTTATGCCGACCGATATCCTGATAGACAATGTCCAGCGAGAAATTATTTTAATCGTCTTGAAAATCAATTCCGAAGAGAGCCTAACCATGATCCCGAAAAAAACGTTATCATTGACGAAGGAACGGAAAATAATGTTCTAGCTCGAATAGGAGTTGATAAGACTGTTTCTTTAAGGCAAATTGGGTTTGAATTGGAAATTTATCACCAAACGGTAAGCCGAATCTTGCAAAAACATAATTATAAATGATTATGAACGTAGGCTGGAATATTGCAATTGGATCTTGCAGAATAATGTGCAGCCAAACAATGCTCATTTGGAAAGGATTTTATTTCCGGACGAGTCTAGGTTTACAAATATGGGATTATTTAACCGACAAAATACAAGGTATTGGTCTCAAGTAAATCAAAATTTATCGCAGAAGGGTAACTTTCAAGTGTGGTTCGGTTTCAATGTTTGGCTTGGAATACTCGGTCGTAGAATCATTGGTCCAATAATATTTGAAGGACCCTTGAATGGAGCTATATACTTAAGATTTCTGCAAAATGAAATTGAGGACAGTTTAACTGAATTACCTGTCCATTTACGACAGGGAACGTATTTCCAACAAGATGGAGCTCCTCCCCATAATTCGAAAACAGTAAGTGATGACCTTGAACAGTCATTCGAAGAAAACGTAATTTCGACAAATGGTCCTGTGCAATGGCCTCCAAGGTCACCTGATTTGACACCTCTTGATTTCTTTGTTTGGGGCCAATTGAAAAATATTGTCTATGCAACCGCCGTTACAACCCGCGAAGATCTGGAGTTGCGAGTAAGACACGCAATTAATAGTATAACGGCCCAGCAATTAGCAAACGTTCTTCAAGAAACAGCTAAGCTAATAAATTGGAACCATCATGGCACACTCAAATGTAAAACTAAAAATTTAATCATAAAAAATGTCGACGTTTGGAATGTCATTTATGCGGTATCATTGGATTTAGAAAATTATGCAGATTTCAGAAATGTAATAATATACAGGGTGTTCCGTTCAAAAATCGAAAGTTGGCACTTCCGGTGAAACCGGAAGTGCAGAAAAATTATTAATAGGTCAAAAAGTGCCGCTTATTATGTATATGGGATATTCCAAATTTCAATCTATTACCTCCAAACCTAACGAAGATACGGGGGGTGTACCATGATCCTGTTACACCCGGTAAATTATATGTATGAGGTACAGTTCAGTTGCTATCATCATAAATTTCGGAAGGAGATACAGTTGACGTTAGCTGCAGTTGACGCTAGCTGCTTGCTAATTACAGTTTCAGTTACTGCCAAAGACGAGATAACGACGGGGACAAAAACACAATGTGATAGTGAAGTGATAACAAAAAATGAATCATTCAATGTAGAGAATTTTAAGTTGTAGAATTATAGTTATGTAAAACCAAAAGAACTGTTATGAGAGCACCTAGGTTATTGTCTATCATATATAAATGTTATATTTGAACTTTCAAATATATCTTTTTAAAAAACACAAATACTTTCAAAACTTTATTACAAAATAATCACAACTACTTGGTTGGAATATCAAAATCAACTAAACTATATTTGACCTCGCAGGGTCAATTTATTTATTCCAAGTAGCTTCATCAGCAGCAGACTTGAAATAACAAAGAGTATCTGTTCTGCTGATTCTACGTCTTGGATTCATGGGAAACCGTTATCTCAAGGAGATTGAGGCATAATTACAATATAACATAAATATAAATAAATAAATAAATAATCAGGTTGAGATATGAATGATAATTCCAAGAATACTCGATTTGACACTCTTTGTATGCAGTCTACTGTAAGTTATATCGTTATGCGGTCTTTCAGCAATCTGGATATTCGTCCTATATACTGATTGTTGAATTTTGAAAATGAAAGGCAGTAAAAGATCTTTCATAGAAAAATAGTGGAGTTTCATCCTCACAAAATGAAGAAATCAGACAAGAGAGTTTTTTCGGTAATTTTTATATTCGTTTTCTTTTTTCGTTAAATTGTTCAAAGGATGATGCCATGCACGAGACCGATAACCAAAGGCGATCTCCTCACCAGCACGGCCACCACGGCCCATGCACGGCCACCACGGCATATATCTTCTAATATCCTTCTATAATCTATATTACTGATGAGAGCATTTTCAAACAATACCATAGAATTGTGGTTTCCACTTCCTCAACTTAAACTATTGGAACTTCAATATTTCAAATCGCACTGGTCTCTAAGTTGTATTCCACATTGAACAACCCTAGAAATATGAATTTGTTTTTAAAAGTATAATTTAGATCAGAAGAATTATTGTTTTCTAGAGAAAGTCAATGTTAACGATCTATTTCTTTCACTAGTTTGAAAACAGTCTCAAAAAACTCATATAAAGTATAACATATTTCATATGGACGAAGTTCTTCATTATAAAACGGAATAGGATGCATACATTGGAGATGAAGAAAACCAGTCAGAAACCAATGAAAAGATAGAAACCAATCAGCACGGTCAATAACCGACAACAAACATAATTGGTGATAACGCCAAACTAATTGGTGGAACAGTTAACTGGTCAACCGAGCTTTGTACATTCCATCGATTAGTTAATTTTCAATTGAGTTGTAACTAATAATTGATGCATTGGATCTAGTTATTGTTTGTTTTAATTGATATATTGTGTTGCAATTTTTCCTAATTTGAGTCATTACTGAGAATCCTGCTCACTTGAAAGCATTTACTAAAAGTTCAGCAGACCCAACAAGCATTGAAAAATGAGCTTCCGAATTTGGGAAGATAATTTTTTGTATATGTATAGGTTGATTAAAAAAACCAACTGGAATTATTAAAATATACACCTTGTTCCAAAAATCAAGTTGGTACTAATGCCGACTCCTTCATTATTGACGCTGGGTATTTTGTTAAATGAGCACACTAGCGGCATTTTTCAAAATTGCCCCTATGAGTTGAACAACGATAATTAACTAATAACAACAAGTCTTCAGCTATTCTAGCTCAGAATACTTCTACTTTCCACAAACCGGCTGATTTCACGAAAGAAGTAGACAACACCGTAAGACCATCTTTGGGTCATCGCAATACAATTATCAATTGCACTTATAGTTTTATTCTTTCCATGTTTTGTGCGCTATGAGGTATATTTTATGACAACGATGAAAAAATACCCGAATACTTGAAACAACTTCAAAATGAGATAACTTACGTATAAGACATTTCAATACTCCATAAAATGTTTTTAATCTGCCGTAGGTTTCACTCCTCTATACAACGCCGTTTTCTACAAAAAGGCCGAATCCGTAGAAATGCTTCTGAAAGCAGGGGCATGGCTGAGATCGGCTTACAGAAATGAACTTCATCTAATTGCAGAAGTAGGTAAGATTATCAAAGTATATTCAATTTTGAAAACGAACGGATATCTGACATTCTTTTGATGATACCATGCCTACTACTCATTTATCGAAGCTCATCTACGGTATGGAATTCCATTCTGGGGGAATTGCAATAAAGCAATAAAGCTAAATTATTAAATTTATTTTTTACAGCAGGTATATATATATATTGTTGTGTGGACTTCTATTTTGACTTTGTCGACCAAATGTAATCATTTTAGACAATAAAGCATATTTGATTGATTGATAGTCAGCGGACAAAAGTATTTTTTTATCACCCAAGCAAGTTTGTGAAATCCAAATTTTATAGCAGGAATCACACGTCGAAGACATATTGTACTCGCGCAAGTCTCTTTCATTAAAATGAAATTATTGATGAATTAGTGTAATATAAACGTCATCGTCATTAAAATTGTGTTTCATCTGAATAATATAAGAACATATAATAACAGGAATGAAATCAAATTTTCAACAATGAAAATGATCAGGGAAAATAATCCTGCTCGACCAAGATTTTTGAGCTTTATTATTGACTCTCAAATTTTCATCAATATTTGTCAAGATGTATTGAGGTTTCTCAGTTATTCTATTCAAGTCCTTATGTAGACCCTTCAACAAGTAGGATAAGTATTCCTGAGCATCGTAAAAAACCGATAAAATTATGCGCGAAACGTTGAATCCGAATTTTTGATGGAAAGTATCAACTGCTCGATGTGTTGAATTTTCTGGCTGTATATCCTTGATCACCTTCGCAAAGGCATTTATCGAAGAGTGTTTATATCTCTCAAATATGTATCCGTTAACGAATAATCTAACAACCATCTGGTGTTGGACAGACACTGAATAACATAGTTCAAGAAATGAGTATTAACAATATTGGTTAACCCAATGAGACCAGATGATTGGACACTACTATCTACTGCAAGCCAGATGGTGATTGAGCTGTTTGAGCTGCATAGACAACTGCTAGCTTCTTCTGAGTGATTTCTAGAATGAAGAATTACTCTATCACATGAAAGTTAATCACTTTCAAAAAGTTGATATCAGTTATATTCGTAACTTCAACTCTATTCATTCGTACTTTGAAGTGGCGTTTATTTTGGGGTTCAGAAAGGTATGAAATCTCATCTGAAGATTGCGAGCAAGGAATGGTGCCGAAGAGAGAAGATGCATTACCACGTTGAATTTCGGTACTGATCCGTTCAATTATGAATGAAAATGATCTGCTTTCCTCAGTTGCCAGGCCTAGTTCCATTCCTATATCATGTATAAGTGTCAGAGATTGCGGACCAAAAACACCTGAAGTTTCAAAGGCTATATAATGAAACATAACTACCATAAAAATGCTGAAATTTTCGTATTCTAAACTACTCACTTGAGATATCAGCGGCTCCAGCAGACTTTGAACTGAATGAGAAATGGAAAGGAATTAAGTATCTGTAAAAGTGAAGTCTCAAAATAAAGTTTTCCCACACTTCCCAGGAATGAGGGGCATACCATCGGGACGTTTGTCTTGACTTATACCTTGGGGTACCTTGGTATACCTGCTGTTATGTTATCTAACGACCAGCACAATATGAATTTTAATAATACATTATTCCACTTTTTATCACTAAGTAATAGGTTGTGCTCTTTGTGCATCTGTTGGGTGACCACTTCAATTAAATAAATAAGTAAATGAATTAATAAATATTAGATCACACGTGATGGGATTGTTCACCTGGGATCGTCTTGGAAAATGGCCCGCACTTCTTTGGCAATACCATCCATGAGTACCCTTTCTGTCTACGAAATTTTCAGAAACGCAAACATAAGGAGCACAAATAGATAAACCCTATCTGAATCCGGAAGCAATTCGAAAGCTTTCGTAATCCACGATAAACCACGCATATTCAAAGGAAGTGTAGCCTGTGTCCAAGATAACATTCAAAATTATTATTGGTTACTTCTTCCACGATCAAGCGTAACTGCACAGGGATTCTCATCCTTCGATTCGACGTTTCGATTAGCTGTCACCTTTCGACAGTCTTCTCGACATAGAGAGACGCGTGATTCTTATCACATGTCGAAAGACTAGTCGAGAGGTAACGTATGTCTCAGCATACGCCGTCGTCTTGATTTGATAATTCGAATAATGAATTATTTGACATTTCATTCTAACCCATATTTTAAGTATTGAATTGAGTTGTATCCTGGAAATGATTAAGGTGGATTTAGTCAACTTCAGCACAAGCATTATCTTAAACATAACAGCAACATCAAAGGTTTTTAGCATAAACCTAACATTGTTGTATAAATAGCGCCATTTGATATAATTGAATCAACTTTCGCTTCTGTCATTTACTCAAGCACAATTTTAAAATGATATTGACTAAATGTGTTCTAACAGAAATATAAAATAAAAATTGAGGATATTGCCAATCGGTAACAAAATTGGACGTCGGGACGAAAATGTACTATTTGGAAGACGCCGTTGACGACGAATTTGAAGAGAGTTACAGCCGTATGCAAAGTAAATCGCCAGCGACTCGCCAGAGTTCTGCCGTTTGCTACATAAGGAATATAATGCACAGTCGAGCTCCAAAAAAGTGACAACTACGCGATAAGTCACATTTTGGCGAAACGCTGGCGATGTACCACTTGTTTGGAGCTCCACTGTGCATTATAGTTCTTGTGTAGCGAGCGGCGGAACTCTGGCGAGTCGCTGGAATTGACTATGCATACGGCTGTTAGTATCGTTGAAATGCCAGAAGCCCGTTTTCAGAAATTATTTTGAATAAACAAATATTTGTTGGCAATTTGTGCAATCTTTCGACACCCTGTATTCCAAAACCCATGTACTTATAGAATGTATAATTTATTATCATAATTTGATCAAAAGATTATAAAATTCTGTTTTTCTCTAAAGTTTCTCAAATATCTACTTTTACACTGACCTCCGTTTATGTCTGGTTACTGTTGAACCACTATTTAATAACTGTTTGTTGAAAATGTTCCAGTACTGAGAATACTTTTTTTTTCTCTCGTTTCGTATGTTTTATGAGTGATTTTCATAGGCTAGTCCACGCGCGGATTAATTTCCTTGTGGTGCCAGTGTTTGTTCATTTGTTTGTTGTATAAGATTTTCTTAATTTTAGTTCTAAGTCATTATTGGCTATACAACAATGTTAAAAGTTTGATATTATGAATAAACATTAGTATTATTATATTATTATCAAAATCGATATTGGTAGCTTTGCGCTTTCATGCAACTGATCTGGTTTGGTGAAGATTTCAACCTGGTAGTTAGCCCGACGAGAGTACATAAGAAGAGGTATTAAGTTTTACAACTATTTATGTTAGAATACTTGACTTCCGAGATGAAAATGTGGTGCTCTTCCTTCAAACGTCAGAAAATGGACATATTCTACCTTCTTGTTTTGTTTTAAATGTGCAATAGCAATACTGACACTATCATTTCGTTTGGAAAACTTTTGAAAAGCTATGATATTCAAAAACCATGCATGCACCATTTCTTTTATTTCCATGACTTACTATTAAAGCTTTGCCAATATGATTTAATAGTATATATATACATACATATATATACAGTGAGCACGTAAAGGTTAGAACAAATTCGTTAAACGCTTGATATGGTCATCAAGGAAAATGAACTCAGTCACGTCGATTTAATTTTTCAGTTGCGCATTTTTTGGTCTACTTATGTTTTTGATGACGTCATCGCTGTTTGAGTAATGACGTCATTATATATTTTTCTAAATGGCATTACCCTATTTTGATAATAATTTCTAAAAGAACGTATTTTTCTGTGTGTGGATAACATAATTTTTCTTATGATAGATAACCTTATGTTCGAGAAATAAAATATATTTCACTTATGGTAATATAATATTAAGTCTGTTAACGTAAACTTTTGACTCAAGGTTTCTCCACAAAATGAAATCTTGTGGGGTTAGATCAGGAGATCTAGCTGGCCACTCTGAAAATCCTCGTCTGCGGGTAGAGAATGGCTATTACCATTTGCCGTGGCGCTCCGGGATGTCTTTCTAATATTTGCTGGTGTAATCACTTTTCAGCTGCAGGAATACCCGGAAAAACCTTCAGCCCCACCCAGGGTGGTCGGTTGCACACTTCGAGAAAAACGTCGGGATTTGCATCTAGGCAACTCACATCGCACTTCCTTCAAAACAAGGTATGAGATCGCCTAACGATACCGATGTACTTGGGAAAAATTCCCTCACACACCGGATTTCGATCGCAGACGAGAATTTTTAGAGTGGCCAGCTAGATCTTCTGATCTAATCCCAGTAGATTTTTGTTTGTAGGGATACCTCAAGTCAAAATTTTACGTTAACAGACCTAATAATTATGAATGGAATATATTTTATTTCTCGAACATACGGTTATGTAACATAAGAAAAAGTATGACAACCATACACCGAAAAATGCGTTCTTTTTGAAGGTAGTATCAAAATAGGGCAATGCCATTTGAAAAAAATCATAATGACTCGAACAGCAATGACGTTATCAAAAATCTGAGTATACCATAAAATGCGCAACTGAAAAAGAAAATCGACCTGTCTGAGCTTTTTTCCCTCAATGGCCATATCAAGCTTTTAACGAATTTGTTCCAACCTTTACGTGCTCAATGTGTATATATATATATATATATATATATATATATATATATATATATATATATATATATATATATATATATATATATATATATATATATATATATATATATATATATATATATATATATATATATATATATATATATATATATATATATATATATATATATATATATATATATATATATATATATATATATATATATATGGTGGTGGATCCTGTAAGCGATTGCAGTGTTCATCCCGGCGAACGATGACGGGCACCGGGCCCCCGCGTGTATACAACCGTGATAACCTGGACTGCACTGATGAGGGACTACATCCCGAAACGGGTCTGCAGTTGGTTCCCTGTTTGGATCAGGCGGTGTCCTGCTGTCTGTTTCTGAGAGCTCTTGCAAAGTTGTTCCTTCAAAGTAAGGATCTTTGCACATATGTTTGACAGATATAATTCAATATCTGTTGAGGTATTAGCCAGAGAAGTAGTTGTTTTCTGTCGGACATATGCTATACAATCTATACAAAGGTATAGTGAGTTCCTAAAGGATCGTTTTCGACTGTTTTACAGTCACTGGAACATTCATTGCTCCTTGAAACAAGTATTCAGCATATACCATTTCGTATCCGAAATGTCCTTCTGGAGCGCTCTCTAATCTGTTGCCGTGGTGGATCCTGTAAGCGATTGCAGTGTTCATCCCGGCGAACGATGACGGGCACCGGGCCCCCGCGTGTATACAACCGTGATAGCCTGGACTGCACTGATGAGGGACTACATGCCGAAACCGAATTGCAGTTGGTTCCCTGTTTGGATCAGGCGGTGTCCTGCTGTCTGTCTCTGAGAGCTCTTGCAGAGTTGTTCCTTCAAAGTAAGGATCTTTGCACATATGTCTGACAGATATAATTCAATATCTGTCGAGGTATTAGCCAGAGAAGTAGTTGTTTACTGTCGGACATAAGCCATACAATCTATACAAAGGTATAGTGAGTTCCTAAAGGATTGTTTTCGACTGTTTTACAGTCACTGGAACATTTATTGCTCCTTGAAACAAGTATTCAGCATATACCATTCCGTATCCGAAATGTCCTTCTGGAGCGCTCTCTAATCTGTTGCCGTGGTGGATCCTGTAAGCGATTGCAATGTTCATCTCGGCGAACGATGACGGGCACCGAGCCCCCGCGTGTATACAACCGTGATAACCTGGACTGCACTGATGAGGGACTACATCCCGAAACCTGTCCGCAGTTGGTTTCCTGTTTGGATCAGGCGGTGTCCTGCTGTCTGTCTCTGAGAGCTCTTGCAAAGTTGTTCCTTCGAAGTGAGGATCTTTGCACATATATCTGACAGATATGATTCAGTATCTGTCGAGGTATTTGCCAGAGAAGTAGTTGTTTTCTGTCGGACATATGCCATACAATCTATACAAAGGTATAGTGAGTTCCTAAAGGATTATTTTCGACTGTTTTACAGTCACTGGAACATTTATTGCTCCTTGAAACAAGTATTCAGCATATACCATTTCGTATCCGAGATGTCCTTCTGGAGCGCTCTCTAATCTGTTGCCGTGGTGGATACTGTAAGCGATTGAAGTGTTCATCCCGGCGAACGATGACGGGCATCGGGCCTCCGCGTGTATACAACCGTGATAACCTGAACTGCACTGATGAGGGACTACATCCCGAAACCGGTCTGCAGTTGGTTCCTTGTTTGGATCAGGCGGTGTCCTGCTGTCTTTCTCTGAGAGCTCTTGAGAATTTGTTCCTTCAAAGTAGGGATCTTTGCACTTATGTCTGACAGATATAATTCGATATCTGTCGAGGTATTAGCCAGAGAAGTAGTTATTTTCTGTCGGACATATGCCATACAATCTATACAAAGGTATAGTGAGTTCCTAAAGGATTGTTTTCGAAAACAAGTATTCAGCATATACCATTTCGCATCCGAAATGTCCTTCTGGAGCGCTCTCTAATCTGTTGCCGTGGTGGATCCTGTAAGCGATTGCAGTGGTCATCCCGGCGAACGATGACGGGCACCGGGCCCTCGCATGTATACAACCGTGATAACCTGGACTGCACTGATGAGGGACTTCATCCCGAAACCGGTCTGCAGTTGGTTCCTTGTTTGGATCAGGAGGTGTCCTGCTGTCTGTCTCTGAGAGCTCTTGCAAAGTTATTCCTTCAAAGTAAGGATCTTTGCACATATGTCTGACAGATATAATTCAATATCTGTCTAGGTATTAGCCAAAGAAGTAGTTGTTTTCTGTCGAACATATGCCATACAATGTATACAAAGTTATAGTGAGATCCTAAAGGATTGTTTTCGACTGTTTTACAGTCACTGGAACATTTACTGCTCCTTGAAACAAGTATTCTACATATACCATTTCGCATCCGAAATGTCCTTCTGGAGCGCTCTCTAATCTGTTGCCGTGGTGGATCTTGGTCCAATATTACTTGAATAATATTGGCGAAATATTCTCGAACTAATATTGGCCTCAAAATATTTGGCGATATTAGTACAATATCGCTGATACGATATTCTGACAATATTGGCACAATATCCAAAAGTTATATTGTCGAGAATTAAAATGTGAACATTTTGCGATATTGGTCGAATATTGTTGAAATTTTTCAAAAACAGTTTTGGTGAATTATTTTTGAAGCAATAATGGCCTGAAAACATTAACCACAACTGGTACAATATCATTTGGATATATTGGAGAATGTCAATATATCTGGGTAAATTATTAAATAAATTTCAGTTGATGAAGGTGACACCAGAGTCTTCCTTTTGATCGCCATAACCACTGAGTGAGCTGTCTTGAAAACAAGTTATGGAAAGTAGTTAATATACTTTCGTAGGTTTATATGTAGTTTGTAGAGCCACCTAGCGAATTTTCATCCAAGTTTGAACATGATTTAATTTAAATATGTTTCATTGAAAATTCGGCCAGTATTCAAATTTCATCTCAATCTAGATGTAGGAAACAATATGAAGACGATATTGTTTTAAAGATATCGATTAATAATATTGAACCAATATTGACCCAATATTAATTAATAAGATTTGTTGAATATTGGCGAAATGATATTCAACCAATGTGTAATCTCATTCAGAGATATAATATAGTTTTTATTCCTAGAATCGATATAAGGGGAATATTGGGATTGCAATATTTATTCTAGATGTTGAAAAAGATGTGAAGACAATATTGTTTAATCAATATTGGTAAATATTATTCAACCAATATTGACTCAATATGAGTTATCACAATTTGTAAAATGGAGTGAAAATGATATTCAACCAATATGCTATCAACTTGGAAATACAATATAGTTTTTTTCGCTATAATCGATATGACTGGAATATTTGGATTGCAATATTTATTCTAGATGTGGAAAACAATATATAACCAATATTGTATTATCGATATTGGTAGAAATTAGTCAACCAATATTGACCCAACATTTCATGTGCTAATCTACATTCGAAACTAGTTCAACTAATATTCCACCAATATTATTAATATAATATTGTTTTTTGAATATTCACCCATATTGGACAAATACTGATTTTTCATTTACAATATATCTGTATTGGCCCAATATAGAACTAAGATTCAGCCGATATGATGTGCTACCTGGGCATGACCCATAAACTGTATTTGAGTTAGCGATAGATGTTCATATGACGCCGCGTATTCACTAAAGCATTCATTCCGCATGAGCACCGAATGAGCACATGCGCAGTGTCTCATGGCACATGAGCACCGCGATAATCTCAAACAGAACGTTATTAACACTTTCACCGTCTACTTCGAGCACAAAAAAATCGACAAGTAACGGATCGGCCCGAGCACCGCACGCGCATTCTGTTCGTGATCACATCAGCGTCCAAGCTCAAGGAGACTGAAATTCAGCAAGGAGAGTTTAATCCCCATAAGACAATGGGGACACTGATAGATAGAGATGAAAGAACATTTGTGACGAAATGTGACGTAGTTGGACGTGTCATGGCCGCCGTTCTTTATAGACAGTGACGGATCAGCTCTTGGTATATGAGAGTTACTGTTGACAGTTTTGTTGCTTGGTTTGAGTTCAACTCTGTACCCATATCAAAGTACGTCGCTATGACGCGTTGATGCTACAAGATTCTGATTGGCTAGAGCTTATTTAACCCTCCTTGTAAGATTAGTCTCTTTGGTCCAAGCTGCGGCATTCCCTCGTTCGGTGCTCATTCGAAGCTCATGCGGTGTTCATGCGGAACGAATGCTCTAGTGAATACGCGGCTTAACACTTTGTAAGGTGTGTATTCAACAAAAAAGCGAGCATGGGCGAACAAGAGCGAGTGAGCATTCTGTAACAATAATCTTCTGGTGAGTACGGGATAGCGAGCGAGCAGACGTTTGCTTGTTCGCTTTCAAAGAATATCAAATAAAATACGTGGTAGTGCTCGTTCAGTGTGGGAGGGATTTAAATCTTCAAAAAAGGTCGTTTTTCGATCGCTTGCGACGCTTGCACTTTGCTGTATGCAACTTTGTTATGCCACCACGAGGACAATCATTGATATTTACATTGTAAGATCAATTATTATTATGGGGTTGGTTTAGGAACTTGGCCGTGCCAGGTATAGTATATTGACATTTTGAATTGAATATCAATTTGGTTATTTGTAGATATTTTAAGTGACCCAAATTAAAAAAAGAATGGTCTAATGATAGTGTGTTGCAATTGAAAGACGGCTATCGCATTCGGTCGGTTTTATGGAATTCTTCGGACCCATTTTACAAAACTAGAAATAGAAAATAAGTTGCTTGGAGAGAATGAACCGATGAGTTAAGAACTGATAGTGCAGGAATTGAAAAAAAATGCAGTCACTACTTGCATCTCTTAGAAGGGAAAAACAGAAACTGAAACTTGCCTTGGGGATGGGTACCGAATGGTTTGCATTCGAAAGTCTATCATCTTTATAAGACAAAAATCAACCGAGAGAAACACAGGATACAGAATTTGAAGAGAGTTACAGCCGTATGCAAAGTAAATCGCCAGCGACTCGCCAGAGTTCTGCCGTTTGCTACATAAGGAATATAATGCACAGTCGAGCTCCAAAAAAGTGACAACTACGCGATAAGTCACATTTTGGCGAAACGCTGGCGATGTACCACTTGTTTGGAGCTCCACTGTGCATTATAGTTCTTGTGTAGCGAGCGGCGGAACTCTGGCGAGTCGCTGGAATTGACTATGCATACGGCTGTTAGTATCGTTGAAATGCCAGAAGCCCGTTTTCAGAAATTATTTTGAATAAACAAATATTTGTTGGCAATTTGTGCAATCTTTCGACACCCTGTATTCCAAAACCCATGTACTTATAGAATGTATAATTTATTATCATAATTTGATCAAAAGATTATAAAATTCTGTTTTTCTCTAAAGTTTCTCAAATATCTACTTTTACACTGACCTCCGTTTATGTCTGGTTACTGTTGAACCACTATTTAATAACTGTTTGTTGAAAATGTTCCAGTACTGAGAATACTTTTTTTTTCTCTCGTTTCGTATGTTTTATGAGTGATTTTCATAGGCTAGTCCACGCGCGGATTAATTTCCTTGTGGTGCCAGTGTTTGTTCATTTGTTTGTTGTATAAGATTTTCTTAATTTTAGTTCTAAGTCATTATTGGCTATACAACAATGTTAAAAGTTTGATATTATGAATAAACATTAGTATTATTATATTATTATCAAAATCGATATTGGTAGCTTTGCGCTTTCATGCAACTGATCTGGTTTGGTGAAGATTTCAACCTGGTAGTTAGCCCGACGAGAGTACATAAGAAGAGGTATTAAGTTTTACAACTATTTATGTTAGAATACTTGACTTCCGAGATGAAAATGTGGTGCTCTTCCTTCAAACGTCAGAAAATGGACATATTCTACCTTCTTGTTTTGTTTTAAATGTGCAATAGCAATACTGACACTATCATTTCGTTTGGAAAACTTTTGAAAAGCTATGATATTCAAAAACCATGCATGCACCATTTCTTTTATTTCCATGACTTACTATTAAAGCTTTGCCAATATGATTTAATAGTATATATATACATACATATATATACAGTGAGCACGTAAAGGTTAGAACAAATTCGTTAAACGCTTGATATGGTCATCAAGGAAAATGAACTCAGTCACGTCGATTTAATTTTTCAGTTGCGCATTTTTTGGTCTACTTATGTTTTTGATGACGTCATCGCTGTTTGAGTAATGACGTCATTATATATTTTTCTAAATGGCATTACCCTATTTTGATAATAATTTCTAAAAGAACGTATTTTTCTGTGTGTGGATAACATAATTTTTCTTATGATAGATAACCTTATGTTCGAGAAATAAAATATATTTCACTTATGGTAATATAATATTAAGTCTGTTAACGTAAACTTTTGACTCAAGGTTTCTCCACAAAATGAAATCTTGTGGGGTTAGATCAGGAGATCTAGCTGGCCACTCTGAAAATCCTCGTCTGCGGGTAGAGAATGGCTATTACCATTTGCCTTGGCGCTCCGGGATGTCTTTCTAATATTTGCTGGTGTAATCACTTTTCAGCTGCAGGAATACCCGGAAAAACCTTCAGCCCCACCCAGGGTGGTCGGTTGCACACTTCGAGAAAAACGTCGGGATTTGCATCTAGGCAACTCACATCGCACTTCCTTCAAAACAAGGTATGAGATCGCCTAACGATACCGATGTACTTGGGAAAAATTCCCTCACACACCGGATTTCGATCGCAGACGAGGATTTTTAGAGTGGCCAGCTAGATCTTCTGATCTAATCCCAGTAGATTTTTGTTTGTAGGGATACCTCAAGTCAAAATTTTACGTTAACAGACCTAATAATTATGAATGGAATATATTTTATTTCTCGAACATACGGTTATGTAACATAAGAAAAAGTATGACAACCATACACCGAAAAATGCGTTCTTTTTGAAGGTAGTATCAAAATAGGGCAATGCCATTTGAAAAAAATCATAATGACTCGAACAGCAATGACGTTATCAAAAATCTGAGTATACCATAAAATGCGCAACTGAAAAAGAAAATCGACCTGTCTGAGCTTTTTTCCCTCAATGGCCATATCAAGCTTTTAACGAATTTGTTCCAACCTTTACGTGCTCAATGTGTATATATATATATATATATATATATATATATATATATATATATATATATATATATATATATATATATATATATGTTCCAGTAACTGTAAAACAGTCGAAAACAATCCTTTAGGAACTCACTATACCTTTGTATAGATTGTATGGCATATGTCCGACGGAAAACAACTACTTCTCTGGCTAATACCTCGACAGATATTGGATTATATCTGTCAGACATATATGCAAATATCCTTACTTTGAAGGAACAACTTTGCAAGAGCTCTCAGAGACAGACAGCAGGACACCGCCTGATCCAAACAAGGAACCAACTGCAGACCGGTTTCGGGAAGTAGTCCCTCATCAGTGCAGTCCAGGTTATCACGGTTGTATACACGCGGGGGCCCGGTGCCCGTCATCATTCGCCGGGATGAACACTGCAATCGCTTACAGGATCCACCACGGCAACAGATTAGAGAGCGTTCCAGAAGGACATTTCGGATGCGAAATGGTAAATGCTGAATACTTATTTCAAGGAGCAATAATTGTTCCAGTGACTGTAAAACAGTCGAAAACAATCCATTAGGAACTCACTATACCTTTGTATAGATTGTATGGCATATGTCCGACAGAAAATAACTACTTCTCTGGCTAATACTTCGACAGATATTGAAATATATCTGTCAGACATATATGCAAAGATCCTTACTTTGAAGGAACAACTTTGCAAGAGCTCTCAGAGACAGACAGCAGGACACTGCCTGATCCAAACAAGGAACCAACTGCAGACCGGTTTCGGGATGTAGTCCCTCATCAGTGCAGTCCAGGTTATCACGGTTGTATACACGTGGGGGCCCGGTGCCCGTCATCGTTCGCCGGGATGAACACTGCAATCGCTTACAGGATCCACCACGGCAACAGATTAGAGAGCGCTCCAGAAGGACATTTCGGATGCGAAATGGTATATGCTGAATACTTGTTTCAAGGAGCAATAAATGTTCCAGTGACTGTAAAACAGTCGAAAACAATCCATTCGGAACTCACTATATTTTTGTATAGATTGTATGGCATATGTCCGACAGAAAATAACTACTTCTCCGGCTAATACCTCGACAGATATTGAATTATATCTGTCAGACATATGTGCAAAGATCCTTAGTTTGAAGGAACAACTTTGCAAGAGCACTCAGAGATAGACAGCAGGACACCGCCTGATCCAAACAAGGAAACAACTGCAGACCGGTTTCGGGATGTAGTCCATCATCAGTGCAATCCAGGTTATCACGGTTGTATACACGCGGGCGCTTGGTGCCCGTCATCGTTCGCCGGGATGAACACTGCAATCTCTTACAGGATCCACTACGGCAACAGATTAGAGAGCGCTCCTGAAGGACATTTCGGATAAGAAATGGTATATGCTGAATACTTGTTTCAAGGAGAAATAAATGTTCCAATGACTGAAAAACAGTCGAAAACAATCCTTTAGGAACTTACTATACCTTTGTATAGATTTTATGGCATATGCTCAACAGAAAACAACTACTTATCTGGCTAATACCTCGACAGATATTGAATTGTTGCCGTGGTGGATCCTGTAAGCGATTGCAGTGTTCATCCCGGCGAACGATGACGGGCACCGGGCCCCCGCGTGTATACAACCGTGATAACCTGGACTGCACTGATGAGGGACTACATCCCGAAACGGGTCTGCAGTTGGTTCCCTGTTTGGATCAGGCGGTGTCCTGCTGTCTGTTTCTGAGAGCTCTTGCAAAGTTGTTCCTTCAAAGTAAGGATCTTTGCACATATGTTTGACAGATATAATTCAATATCTGTTGAGGTATTAGCCAGAGAAGTAGTTGTTTTCTGTCGGACATATGCTATACAATCTATACAAAGGTATAGTGAGTTCCTAAAGGATCGTTTTCGACTGTTTTACAGTCACTGGAACATTCATTGCTCCTTGAAACAAGTATTCAGCATATACCATTTCGTATCCGAAATGTCCTTCTGGAGCGCTCTCTAATCTGTTGCCGTGGTGGATCCTGTAAGCGATTGCAGTGTTCATCCCGGCGAACGATGACGGGCACCGGGCCCCCGCGTGTATACAACCGTGATAGCCTGGACTGCACTGATGAGGGACTACATGCCGAAACCGAATTGCAGTTGGTTCCCTGTTTGGATCAGGCGGTGTCCTGCTGTCTGTCTCTGAGAGCTCTTGCAGAGTTGTTCCTTCAAAGTAAGGATCTTTGCACATATGTCTGACAGATATAATTCAATATCTGTCGAGGTATTAGCCAGAGAAGTAGTTGTTTTCTGTCGGACATAAGCCATACAATCTATACAAAGGTATAGTGAGTTTCTAAAGGATTGTTTTCGACTGTTTTACAGTCACTGGAACATTTATTGCTCCTTGAAACAAGTATTCAGCATATACCATTCCGTATCCGAAATGTCCTTCTGGAGCGCTCTCTAATCTGTTGCCGTGGTGGATCCTGTAAGCGATTGCAATGTTCATCTCGGCGAACGATGACGGGCACCGAGCCCCCGCGTGTATACAACCGTGATAACCTGGACTGCACTGATGAGGGACTACATCCCGAAACCTGTCCGCAGTTGGTTTCCTGTTTGGATCAGGCGGTGTCCTGCTGTCTGTCTCTGAGAGCCCTTGCAAAGTTGTTCCTTCGAAGTGAGGATCTTTGCACATATATCTGACAGATATGATTCAGTATCTGTCGAGGTATTTGCCAGAGAAGTAGTTGTTTTCTGTCGGACATATGCCATACAATCTATACAAAGGTATAGTGAGTTCCTAAAGGATTATTTTCGACTGTTTTACAGTCACTGGAACATTTATTGCTCCTTGAAACAAGTATTCAGCATATACCATTTCGTATCCGAGATGTCCTTCTGGAGCGCTCTCTAATCTGTTGCCGTGGTGGATACTGTAAGCGATTGAAGTGTTCATCCCGGCGAACGATGACGGGCATCGGGCCTCCGCGTGTATACAACCGTGATAACCTGAACTGCACTGATGAGGGACTACATCCCGAAACCGGTCTGCAGTTGGTTCCTTGTTTGGATCAGGCGGTGTCCTGCTGTCTATCTCTGAGAGCTCTTGAGAATTTGTTCCTTCAAAGTAAGGATCTTTGCACTTATGTCTGACAGATATAATTCGATATCTGTCGAGGTATTAGCCAGAGAAGTAGTTATTTTCTGTCGGACATATGCCATACAATCTATACAAAGGTATAGTGAGTTCCTAAAGGATTGTTTTCGAAAACAAGTATTCAGCATATACCATTTCGCATCCGAAACATCCTTCTGGAGCGCTCTCTAATCTGTTGCCGTGGTGGATCCTGTAAGCGATTGCAGTGGTCATCCCGGCGAACGATGACGGGCACCGGGCCCCCGCGTGTATACAACCGTGATAACCTGGACTGCACTGATGAGGGACTTCATCCCGAAACCGGTCTGCAGTTGGTTCCTTGTTTGGATCAGGAGGTGTCCTGCTGTCTGTCTCTGAGAGCTCTTGCAAAGTTGTTCCTTCAAAGTAAGGATCTTTGCACATATGTCTGACAGATATAATTCAATATCTGTCTAGGTATTAGCCAAAGAAGTAGTTGTTTTCTGTCGAACATATGCCATACAATGTATACAAAGTTATAGTGAGATCCTAAAGGATTGTTTTCGACTGTTTTACAGTCACTGGAACATTTACTGCTCCTTGAAACAAGTATTCTGCATATACCATTTCGCATCCGAAATGTCCTTCTGGAGCGCTCTCTAATCTGTTGCCGTGGTGGATCTTGGTCCAATATTACTTGAATAATATTGGCGAAATATTCTCGAACTAATATTGGCCTCAAAATATTTGGCGATATTAGTACAATATCGCTGATACGATATTCTGACAATATTGGCACAATATCCAAAAGTTATATTGTCGAGAATTAAAATGTGAACATTTTGCGATATTGGTCGAATATTGTTGAAATTTTTCAAAAACAGTTTTGGTGAAATATTTTTGAAGCAATAATGGCCTGAAAACATTAACCACAACTGGTACAATATCATTTGGATATATTGGAGAATGTCAATATATCTGGGTAAATTATTAAATAAATTTCAGTTGATGAAGGTGACACCAGAGTCTTCCTTTTGATCGCCATAACCACTGAGTGAGCTGTCTTGAAAACAAGTTATGGAAAGTAGTTAATATACTTTCGTAGGTTTATATGTAGTTTGTAGAGCCACCTAGCGAATTTTCATCCAAGTTTGAACATGATTTAATTTAAATATGTTTCATTGAAAATTCGGCCAGTATTCAAATTTCATCTCAATCTAGATGTAGGAAACAATATGAAGACGATATTGTTTTAAAGATATCGATTAATAATATTGTACCAATATTGACCCAATATTAATTAATAAGATTTGTTGAATATTGGCGAAATGATATTCAACCAATGTGTAATCTCATTCAGAGATATAATATAGTTTTTATTCCTAGAATCGATATAAGGGGAATATTGGGATTGCAATATTTATTCTAGATGTTGAAAAAGATGTGAAGACAATATTGTTTAATCAATATTGGTAAATATTATTCAACCAATATTGACTCAATATGAGTTATCACAATTTGTAAAATGGAGTGAAAATGATATTCAACCAATATGCTATCAACTTGGAAATACAATATAGTTTTTTTCGCTATAATCGATATGACTGGAATATTTGGATTGCAATATTTATTCTAGATGTGGAAAACAATATATAACCAATATTGTATTATCGATATTGGTAGAAATTAGTCAACCAATATTGACCCAACATTTCATGTGCTAATCTACATTCGAAACTAGTTCAACTAATATTCCACCAATATTATTAATATAATATTGTTTTTTGAATATTCACCCATATTGGACAAATACTGATTTTTCATTTACAATATATCTGTATTGGCCCAATATAGAACTAAGATTCAGCCGATATGATGTGCTACCTGGGCATGACCCATAAACTGTATTTGAGTTAGCGATAGATGTTCATATGACGCCGCGTATTCACTAAAGCATTCATTCCGCATGAGCACCGAATGAGCACATGCGCAGTGTCTCATGGCACATGAGCACCGCGATAATCTCAAACAGAACGTTATTAACACTTTCACCGTCTACTTCGAGCACAAAAAAATCGACAAGTAACGGATCGGCCCGAGCACCGCACGCGCATTCTGTTCGTGATCACATCAGCGTCCAAGCTCAAGGAGACTGAAATTCAGCAAGGAGAGTTTAATCCCCATAAGACAATGGGGACACTGATAGATAGAGATGAAAGAACATTTGTGACGAAATGTGACGTAGTTGGACGTGTCATGGCCGCCGTTCTTTATAGACAGTGACGGATCAGCTCTTGGTATATGAGAGTTACTGTTGACAGTTTTGTTGCTTGGTTTGAGTTCAACTCTGTACCCATATCAAAGTACGTCGCTATGACGCGTTGATTCTACAAGATTCTGATTGGCTAGAGCTTATTTAACCCTCCTTGTAAGATTAGTTAGTCTCTTTGGTCCAAGCTGTCCGAGCTGCGGCATTCCCTCGTTCGGTGCTCATTCGAAGCTCATGCGGTGTTCATGCGGAACGAATGCTCTAGTGAATACGCGGCTTAACACTTTGTAAGGTGTGTATTCAACAAAAAAGCGAGCATGGGCGAACAAGAGCGAGTGAGCATTCTGTAACAATAATCTTCTGGTGAGTACGGGATAGCGAGCGAGCAGACGTTTGCTTGTTCGCTTTCAAAGAATATCGGTACATCAAATAAAATACGTGGTAGTGCTCGTTCAGTGTGGAAGGGATTTAAATCTTCAAAAAAGGTCGTTTTTCGATCGCTTGCGACGCTTGCGCTTTGCTGTATGCAACTTTGTTATGCCACCACGAGGACAATCATTGTTATTTACATTGTAAGATCAATTATTATTATGGGGTTGGTTTAGGAACTTGGCCGTGCCAGGTATAGTATATTGACATTTTGAATTGAATATCAATTTGGTTATTTGTAGATATTTTAAGTGACCCAAATTAAAAAAAGAATGGTCTAATGATAGTGTGTTGCAATTGAAAGACGGCTATCGCATTCGGTCGGTTTTATGGAATTCTTCGGACCCATTTTACAAAACTAGAAATAGAAAATAAGTTGCTTGGAGAGAATGAACCGATGAGTTGAGAACTGATAGTGCAGGAATTGAAAAAAAATGCAGTCACTACTTGCATCTCTTAGAAGGGAAAAACAGAAACTGAAACTTGCCTTGGGGATGGGTACCGAATGGTTTGCATTCGAAAGTCTATCATCTTTATAAGACAAAAATCAACCGAGAGAAACACAGGATACAGAAGGAAAAATAAGTGAAATACTAACTGGAATAATTCTTTATGTAAAATCATATATTAGCAAATACGTACACAATTATTAGCTCTTTATATCTGTGAGGTTGTCAGAAAAAGGTATTATCTTGTCTACAAATATAATTCTTGCCAGGGTACTTCCCCTTCAGTTGCTGAGTATTCTGCAAATTGTTTTCTGTTGTCTCTATGAACTTGTGCGGATTAACATGCACCTTTTTGAATAGGAAGAAGTGATTAAGAGTTTTTCGTTCTGTCTTGTATCCAACGGCCTTCCACAATTTTCCCACCCAGCTCTTCATCAAAGATGCCATGTTTTGTATATACGTTTCGGGATGATTTACTCCTACGTAGAAGATGATGCAAATAAATACATGCCTTAACATCTTTCGGTTCCAGTAGCATAGATTCTCTTAATACCCTGAATACAATAGAAATAATTCCGGAAACATTTTCGACTACTCTTCTGGCTCTCGATAATCTATAATTATGAATACGTTTAATCGAACCTTCCTGATGTTAACCTGAATAAGGTTTTTAAATATGTTCTTATAACAAGAACGGTGATAATTTGTTTGTATTTGGTGAAGATTTTTTGGGAGGTATATGCAATTTGTCTCCTTGCAGTTTCTTGTAAAATGATGAATTCTTTATGACACCACCATCTAATAGTCTCCCCTGACATCCAACATCTGCGAAAGTGAAACAATAAGCAGTCAAATCATTTTGCAATGTCCAACCACTCCTATTCTCTTTGGGCCTTGGGCCAACTGAAAATAAAATTACTAAATTACTTAAAGTTTAATTTGATCAAAATTACTAATAAGGCTGAATTAATTCCTGATTATTAAGAGAAAGCATTTAGTTTCATTCACATTTTCAGAGTCAGAACGAATCCAATCAAATGAAACAAGACGAAGATTTGAAGGACAACACTAACAGAGTAAACAGAGATTTGAATTAAATGAACAGCAATGAAAGTAATTAGGATTATCCAGACACCATCCCAGTGCGCAAAGAATTTGTTTCCACCGAACAAATTCGAAGAAAAAAATATCTACTGAAGATCCTAGAGTAGCTAACGTTCATGCAATTATAACTGATCCAAAATCGAATATTGCAGCTCAAAAAACTGACGTCGCACCGTTTATGAGGAAAACATATTGCTTTCAAACTTAGATCATTATCATATCAATAATATACTCTTCAATACGAACATGGATTTGTATGCACAAACCAACAAAGTTACACTCAGCTCCCAACAAAAACAATTTGCACAAAATTCTATTCCAGCCCTGCTCCATCCCCTACCTTATCCTCGGCTTCTTCATCTTCATCTCATCTATACAATACCTTTAATTTCAACATTCAAATTCCAACAACCAATAGCACAGAATTATGTTCCAGCCCTGCTTCAGTCCTTGCTTTATCCCCCACTGCTGTCTCATCCCTTCATATTTCACCTACCAGAGAACGAAGTGCGAACATATCATCTGATTTAACTAAATTAGTTTCTACACGTAATACGCAAAATAATCTTGTATCATATTTCACTGTTTAAAAAAATTGATTTATTTACAAGAAAATGTATTAATTACGAGAATATATTGACAAATTCTTAGCCTATTAAAGAACCAAACACAGTTTCAATGTCAACATATTTTATTACTCAACATATTTTCCTCTTAATTGGATACATTTATTACAGCGAACCTGCAACATCTCTAGACCTTTCAAAAAAAATGATTCTTCTTGCTCTGCAAACCAGAACTCCACTGCTTTTATTACCTCCTCGTTGAAAGAAAATTTACGACCTTTTAAACTTTTTTTCAGTTGAGGAAAGGGATGATAGTCGGATGGAGCCAAATCTGGTGTATTAGGGGGGTGTTCTAGTAATTCAAACCCTGAATCACGAATTTTTTGCATTGCAACATGAGATTTGTGTGCAGGGGAGTTGTCCTGCAAAAACAAAACAACTTTGGATAGCTTTCCGCGTCTTTTCTCATTTTTTTTCCGTAGAGTGGTCAGTAATGTCGAATAGTAATCTCCAGTTAATGTTCTACCTTTATCCAAAAAATCAATCATGATTACTACATGGCAATCCCAAAAAACTGAAGCAAGAATTTTTCCAGCAAATTTTTGGACACGAAACTTCTTAGGTCTTGGAAAACCGGAGTGTCGCCATTCCATCGATTGTTGCTTTGTTTCTGGATCGCAGAAATGTACCTAAGTCTCATCCATTATAACAATTCGGTTTAAGAAGTCTACATCGTTTTCAAATCGAGCACAGATCGAACGCGATGCTACTACACTTGCACGCTTTTGGTCAACATTCAAACATTTGGGGATCCATTTTGCAGCAATGTTTCTCATGTCCAAATTGACGTGAACTATATGATGAACGCGTTCGTATGAAATATTCAGTGATTCAGATATCCGTTTTAGCCCAATTCGACGGTCTGTTAAAATCATGTCATGAACTGACATAGAAACTGGCCTTCCCGATCGGTCATCATCTTCAATGAAAAATTTACCTCTTTTGAAGCTTGTAGTCCAATTTTTCACGGTCGCGTACGAAGGACATTGATCACAAAGGGTATTGAGCATTTCTCCGTGAATCTGCTTACTTCCTAACCCTTTCAAATACAGGTACTTGATGATGGCTCGATACTCCAATTTTTCGATTTTCACAAATTTCGGTGGACATATTTTTTCTTTTAATTTATTGCGTAACTCTGGTTTACTTTTTCGACGTCAAACTTTACACTGACACTTCTAATAAGTTATTGTTCGTTGCTATGGTAACGCAATATTTTGTTTATGCAGGGAACAGGTCTAGGCTAACTAGATATCAATACATTCTCGTACTTTTAAATTTTGTTGCGTTAATAAAGGAAACTTTGCAGAAAATTCTTGAGTACCAACTCACCTTTACATGTTCATGCAAAACTTCAATGATGGTCTTACAAACTTTTGGTATCATTTTTGATATAACTTGTTTAGATATTCCAAAAACATGCATGAGAGAGCTATATGAGTCGCTCGTTGCGAGAAATCAGCAAATCTTTCTGCCGCAGGAATAGCTCTCCTGTAGTTTGTATAATTTTTCATTATTTTTGGTTCCAACAGTTATAGCAATGTTTTAAAATCTTCAGGGGACATTCGGCAAAAATTCTGGAACATTCCATAATACTGTTCTACTGTTAAATCACTCAAAAGACTACTGCAACTATAAATTTGTCGGTTTTTAAATACAGTTGCTTGCCAAAATCGTTTCTTGCTTTGTTTTTACATTTTCAATACAACGAAAGCAGCACTAGCTGTCAATAATTTTTCATGGTCAGCCGTATTTACCGTGCTCGCACTGCTCGCACAAATAGACCGTCAGATAACGACAGATTTTGCTAACTCATTTTCTCTTGTGGAATTGTGAAATGTGAAATTGTGTCAGTTTTGAGCCCAAAAAATCTAAATTTATCGATCGGACGTGTGCTAGGAATATAAAAAACTAATTTTCTTTTTGCAAAAAAAATTGATTTTTTCCATTTTCTCGTTTATGGCATTTTAAAACATGAAAAGGTACAAAAATCTAATAATGAAAAAAACAAAGCCATAAGGTTTGCACATTCCTAAAGGGTTGAACTAGAGGCGCGATCTTGTGAAAAAACAGTTGGTTGCTGATGCATTTTCTCGCTTATGGCAATCGACAGAATGAAATTCAATATTGTTAGGAACCCGAAAAAAATTCCAATAAGTCGGTCAGCTGTGGAGGTCACTTTTCCGGATGGAAAATTATGTGAAATTTTTTTTCGTTTTCTGGAAAACTTTCTCGTGAACGAAATAATGTGCAATAAAAATTTGTTTATCCACAATCACCTTATAATTGAAGTTTTATCCACACTTATGAACCGTATAAAGTACCTTTTTATCCACTAGTGGAATAATGAAAAATACAATCTTGAATATCAATCACATTTTACTTATTTATCGCAAGCTCTCGTCAAAAATTCTTCCACGTATGCTCTTTCCAATACTGCAGCTTTCTTTGCCTTGTATCCTCTCGACTCACTCTTCAGATAGGCAGTGAGTTTGCTATATTTCCCAATGTCTATGTTTTTTGTGTGTTATTTCAATGATTTTTGAGGAGGTGACAGCCGCTGTTAGAGCAAAACGTCAAATCATTTTGTGATGAAAAATTTCCGCGATTCTGGTTTTAAATGAATGTGATTGTGAATAAAACGTTGTATTGCATGCGTGTTTTAGATTCATTTTATTTGCTTAAGAAATTTAAACGCTCGAGCTTTGCTCTCGCGTTTAAACATTCTTGCGCAAATAAAATGATATCTAAAACACTTATACAATGAATAACTATAATGTGAAAGTCTGTTATAAAAAAGCCATAAGTCTAGTTCGTGCTTATCATACTATATGAAACTGGAAAACTAGCAGAAAAATCACAGGAATCATCCTCTCGTTTATGCGAATTGGCACGTATTAGGAAAAAAACTGATTTCAAAACCTGAGTCACGTGGAGTTATGTGGAGGTATGTTTTCGAAAAGACACTCTGTGACATAAAAAATCGCCGCATTGGTCCAGAATTGATTCGAATCTGGAAATGAGTTTGATTCTTCATTTTCACATAAAAGCAATTTATTATTCTTGAATTTTCACTTCTTAAGAGTGAACCAGGCCTGAAGGGGATGCAGCTATGAAAAAAATGCGACGAAAACTCTGTCTCTGAGGTAGTGTGGAATGTAGTTATTTTTTTTACTAGAATACGATATCGAAGTTTTACTTGAGCCCTAGGAACAGAAAATGCCCCACATTGTAGAAAGTTAAAGTGTGCCTAGATATTGGTTGCTGCTGGTGACAATGTTGAACCTCATCAATATGATGTATTTGGTACGAAATGTCATCATTTCAACATTATGTTTACGGACACAAAATTTCGGGATTTGATTTTTCAATATTTTTTATTGCAGAAAATGTTTCTCTCTTTGACAAACATTTTCTTCATTTGAAATGCGAATTTTATTTTCAATATATATGAATGAAAGATATTTCCACAATTTTCACTTTCGTTTATTTCTGACGTTGTTCCGAAGATTATCAATAAATTAGGAATATTCCACCAAGATCTCCAAGAAGTGATCTCCGAAATACCATTTCAAAATAACTACACTTCTGGTCCATCCTATCTTGGCCACAGTATTTATCAAACAAGTAAACGCAAACAGTTTCCATTGTCAACTTTGAACTACATGTTAGGATTCTTGTGTTATTACTAGTAGATTTGGATTATTCAATAGTGTGTTTTCACGATTTCAGTCTGAATTCAAAATTTTTTTATTTTCATATTGGCAGCTAAATAAAAAAATATCTGGTGGATGAAAACTCTCAGCCGTATTGGTGTTTGCATAACAAGTACAGTGGTGAAAGAAAACTCCTACCTCAACGGAGCTAAAGTCTAAAAAATGTTCAAAAAATGTGGTTTTTGTCAATTTTTATAAGGTTGGTAGATTTTATGACTGAATCACCCTATATTCCTTGGAGTTTATTATTATATATTCTGGAAAAATCAAACGAACATCTTAACTCGACTCAAAAATACTGGGTGTCCACTTAAACTCCATTGTGAATAGTTTCTTTAATTATGGATCACACAGTATAAATTATGGGCATTTAAGTTTTTTTTTTAATATAAATACAAGATACGTAGTGAAAAAGATCATTTTGCAACCGGTGCACTTTTTGCTTCTCTCTATTTTTAATTGATTTTAGTGCCCTAACGGCTCATTTCTGTATAGGGGTTGAGGCAAAATTGTTCGAATTATCTTTACAACCCCTATGTGTTGCTCTACAAACCTGAAATCTGTGTTTTGTAATCCGGCTCAAGGATCAGCAAAATATTTCTTCATTATTCTCTCCAGTCTATTTTTTCATTACTATGTGAACAACTATCAAAAATAAAATTCGAACATCATGATAAAATACAGAGTATACAAAACTTATAACTGAAACTGAATCAGAACTAAAATAAATAAATAAAATCAAATTCAAACATTTCTTCCCCCCGTAACGGAATCCATTCTATCCGTTACTCAACTCTAGAAGGTCGAGAGGGCATATCTTCACAGTCGGTCTTCGATATGTTCCTGTTCCTGTCTTTATGTCCACCACTCGAACTTTGCCATCTTTGCCTGGGTATGTCTTAATAATTTTTCCCATTGGCCAGTTATTTCGAGGAAGTTGGTTGTCCATCAATATGACGATCTCATTCTCTTTGATATTCTTGGAATCTTCATACCACTTCGTCCTCTTCGTCAGGGTGGGTAAGTACTCCTCAACCCATCTATTCCTGAAATTTTCTGCTAATTTTTATGAATTCCTCCATTGCTTCTTCAAGTCGTCTTTGTTTCTGTCGAAGAAATCAGGTGGTTTAGCGATGCTTGAAGTTCCAATCAAAAAATGGTTCGGTGTGAGGCTTTCGGGGTCATTGGAATCAGAGGACACGTATGTCAATGGGCGACTATTCACAGTGTGCTCTGCTTCCATCAGATGAGTAAGAAGCACTTCTTGTCTTGGTGCTGCTTCTTTCAAAGTTATACGTAGAGCTTGCTTCACGGATCTCACCATCCTCTCCCAAGCTCCCCCCATATGAGGACTCCCAGGAGAAATTCTTTTCCACTCTATCTCAGCGGCTATCATTTCACCTTGTATGCTTTCGTTGTCCAAACTCTGAATGCTATTCTTTAATTCCTTTTCCATGGCCTTCAAATTGCTTCCATTGTCACTCCATATAGTCTTTGGTTGCCCACGTCGTGCAATGAATCTCCTTAGTGCCAAAATTGCTGAATCGGTGATGAGACTTTCAGCCAGTTCTATATGAATAGCTCTCACTGAAAGACAAGTGAATAAAACGCCATAACGTTTATGTCTCTTCCTACCTATGGTAACTTCCATAGGTCCAAAGTAGTCTACACCTACGAAGGTAAATGCTCTTTCGGGTTTGGTCAGTCTTATATTTGGAAGTTGTCCCATTTCAACTGTTTTTGGTTGTTTTCAGCCGTAAACGATACCTGCATGATTTGATAATATTCGTTACCAATTTTCTTCCTCTTATTATCCAGAATTTCTGGCGAATTTCATTTAAAACCATCTGCAGTCCGCCATGTCCAAGTTTACAGTGATAGTATTCAACTAATAATAATGTGAATCTATGCTTGTTTGGCAAAATGATTGGTCTCTTAGTTTCGAAAAGTAGTTCTGTCGAATTGTCAGTTCTTCCCTTCAAACGAATTAGATTGTTTTCCAAATAAGGTGATAACTGATATAATACACTATCTTTCGAAACATAACAACCTTTTTTCAAAGACTTCATTTCTTCTCCAAACATTTCTCTTTGCACTTCTTCACACCAAATATTCTCAGCTCTATCCATTTCATCTGTAGTCAACTCTTGTTTGTTTCTGTCTTCTTTCTTCTGTCTTCTGTCTTCTGTCTTCTGTCTTCTGTCTTCTGTCTTCTGTCTTCTGTCTTCTGTCTTCTGTCTTCTGTCTTCTGTCTTCTGTCTTCTGTCTTCTGTCTTCTGTCTTCTGTCTTCTGTCTTCTGTCTTCTGTCTTCTGTCTTCTGTCTTCTGTCTTCTGTCTTCTGTCTTCTGTCTTCTGTCTTCTGTCTTCTGTCTTCTGTCTTCTGTCTTCTGTCTTCTGTCTTCTGTCTTCTGTCTTCTGTCTTCTGTCTTCTGTCTTCTGTCTTCTGTCTTCTGTCTTCTGTCTTCTGTCTTCTGTCTTCTGTCTTCTGTCTTCTGTCTTCTGTCTTCTGTCTTCTGTCTTCTGTCTTCTGTCTTCTGTCTTTTGTCTTTTGTCTTTTGTCTTCTGTCTTCTGTCTTCTGTCTTCTGTCTTCTGTCTTCTGTCTTCTGTCTTCTGTCTTCTGTCTTCTGTCTTCTGTCTTCTGTCTTCTGTCTTCTGTCTTCTGTCTTCTGTCTTCTGTCTTCTGTCTTCTGTCTTCTGTCTTCTGTCTTCTGTCTTCTGTCTTCTGTCTTCTGTCTTCTGTCTTCTGTCTTCTGTCTTCTGTCTTCTGTCTTCTGTCTTCTGTCTTCTGTCTTCTGTCTTCTGTCTTCTGTCTTCTGTCTTCTGTCTTCTGTCTTCTGTCTTCTGTCTTCTGTCTTCTGTCTTCTGTCTTCTGTCTTCTGTCTTCTGTCTTCTGTCTTCTGTCTTCTGTCTTCTGTCTTCTGTCTTCTGTCTTCTGTCTTCTGTCTTCTGTCTTCTGTCTTCTGTCTTCTGTCTTCTGTCTTCTGTCTTCTGTCTTCTGTCTTCTGTCTTCTGTCTTCTGTCTTCTGTCTTCTGTCTTCTGTCTTCTGTCTTCTGTCTTCTGTCTTCTGTCTTCTGTCTTCTGTCTTCTGTCTTCTGTCTTCTGTCTTCTGTCTTCTGTCTTCTGTCTTCTGTCTTCTGTCTTCTGTCTTCTGTCTTCTGTCTTCTGTCTTCTGTCTTCTGTCTTCTGTCTTCTGTCTTCTGTCTTCTGTCTTCTGTCTTCTGTCTTCTGTCTTCTGTCTTCTGTCTTCTGTCTTCTGTCTTCTGTCTTCTGTCTTCTGTCTTCTGTCTTCCGTCTTCCGTCTTCCGTCTTCCGTCTACCGTCTTCCGTCTTCCGTCTTCCGTCTTCCGTCTTCCGTCTTCCGTCTTCCGTCTTCCGTCTTCCGTCTTCCGTCTTCCGTCTTCCGTCTTCCGTCTTCCGTCTTCCGTCTTCCGTCTTCCGTCTTCCGTCTTCCGTCTTCCGTCTTCCGTCTTCCGTCTTCCGTCTTCCGTCTTCCGTCTTCCGTCTTCCGTCTTCCGTCTTCCGTCTTCCGTCTTCCGTCTTCCGTCTTCCGTCTTCCGTCTTCCGTCTTCCGTCTTCCGTCTTCCGTCTTCCGTCTTCCGTCTTCCGTCTTCCGTCTTCCGTCTTCCGTCTTCCGTCTTCCGTCTTCCGTCTTCCGTCTTCCGTCTTCCGTCTTCCGTCTTCCGTCTTCCGTCTTCCGTCTTCCGTCTTCCGTCTTCCGTCTTCCGTCTTCCGTCTTCCGTCTTCCGTCTTCCGTCTTCCGTCTTCCGTCTTCCGTCTTCCGTCTTCCGTCTTCCGTCTTCCGTCTTCCGTCTTCCGTCTTCCGTCTTCCGTCTTCCGTCTTCCGTCTTCCGTCTTCCGTCTTCCGTCTTCCGTCTTCCGTCTTCCGTCTTCCGTCTTCCGTCTTCCGTCTTCCGTCTTCCGTCTTCCGTCTTCCGTCTTCCGTCTTCCGTCTTCCGTCTTCCGTCTTCCGTCTTCCGTCTTCCGTCTTCCGTCTTCTGTCTTCTGTCTTCTGTCTTCTGACTTCTGTCTTCTGTCTTCTGTCTTCTGTCTTCTGTCTTCTGTCTTCTGTCTTCTTGTAGCTTGATCAGCAACGTTCATTTCTGAAGAAATCCATCTCTATTCTGACAAACCTGAATTCTCTTGGATTTCACCCACTCGGTGTGCAACAAATGATCTGAAATTTCTTGCTTCAGTTTTCAGCCATCCTAAAACAGTTGTCGAATTCGTCCAGAATACTCTTTTCTCGATGGAGAATGTATGCTCTTCTTGGATCTTGGATGCAAGACGAGTCCCCAGAAGTGCGGCCTGTAACTCCAATCGAGGAATTGTCCTAGGTTTCAGTGGAGCTACTTGTGTTCTTGACATAATGAGCGATACGTGTACTTCATCTTCCTTCCGTATTCTGAAATACCCAACTGTTGCAACTGTTTGTTCACTCGCATCACAGAAGATGTAGATTTGAATAGTGAAATCTGAAAAATTCATTAAATTGTAGCATCTTGGTATTTCAACTTTTTCTATTTGAGATAAATCATTCATCCATCTCATCCATCTTCTGACATAAGGTTCTGCTAGCTGGTCATCCCAATCCATGCCACTCCTCCAGATATCCTGCAGTAGAATTTTACCTTTTATGGTGTAATTCCCAAGTAAACCTAGTGGATCAAATAACGACATGATGACCTTTAACATTTCTTGTTTTGTTGGGATTTTTTCACCTGAGAGAATTTTCTTGTCCACTTTGTGGAAACTCAGTGGGTATTTCAAAATATCTCTAGTGGGGTTCCAAGTCAGTCCTAAAATTCTATGAGTGGTATCTGAATTACCTAAATTTTTCGCATCATTCACGAGTTCTTTAGGAATCATTTTCAACAAATTTTCAGAATTACTCACCCAACCTCTGAGATCAAAACCACCACTTTCATGAATCGAATTCATTTCACTTACTCTTTTTATAGCCTCCTCTTCTGAGTCAGTACAGTCAAGGTAATCATCCATATAATGTTTACCTACAATTCCTTCCACTGCATCAGGATAAACATCTTTGAATTGCATGGCGTTTTTATTTTTCACGTACTGAGCACAGAAGGGTGATGAAACAGTTCCAAAAATTATCACTTGCATTTGGTAAATTGAAGTATCTTTGTCGTTGTTTTCACGAAACAGAAATCTTTGGGCTGGTTGATCCTCAGGCCTAATTTTGATCATATGAAACATTTCCCGGATATCTGCTGAAAATGCAACACGTTTTTCTCAGAATTTCCATATTATAGACAATAATGAGTTATACAGATCAGGACCTTTTATTAGAAAATCATTGAAACATTTACCTTCTAGTTTTGCAGCAGCATCAAAGACGAAACAAATCTTATTTGGCTTTTTTTCATTCGTCACTGCAAAATGTGGCAAATACCATAACTTTTCATTTTCTTTTTCAAAATCTTCATGTATTTTCTTGGCATATCCCTTTTCTACATATTCCTGAATCTTTTTTATGTAAGCTCCTTTAAATTCAGAGTTCCTTTGCATTTCATTTTCTATATGTTTCAAACGTTGTCTTGCTAGAGGTTAACTATCAGGTAGATTTGTAACATTTTCTTTCCATAACAAACCTATTTCCCATTTATCTTCGACTTTCCTTGTAGTTTCTTCCATGATTCTTATAGCACGTTCATCCTCTTTGCTGTATTTTGGCTTATCCATCAGTTTTCTTCCAAATAATTCACCTGAAAAATATTGTTTTACTTCTTCATGCAATGTTATGTCACAATTTTCATGTTTGATATGTAAAACTATGGTGCCATCTAGTCTTCCCTTGAATTGTGGTACATTGCCATCATAATTTGGTACGAGATAACGCAGGGGAATTTTTGGGACCCTCAATAATTTCCCTTGTACAAATCAAATCCCAGTTGTCTTGACCCAAAAGGAGTTTAGGTTGAACTTGGTGCATGTTGGAGAAACTTACCTTCCTTAGGTGAGACCACTTTGCCCTGAGCTTAGTTGCATTCACTGTCTGAACTTACCTTCTTCTCCCGATATTTCGGAGCAAGTTCTTCTTGATAGCACATTTGTGCACGAATTTCAATCAGTCCATCTCAAACCTAAATTGGTATATTCGCCGTTTAAATGTAACTCACTAGCCAAAGTTTCATCTATCAAAGAGGCGGTAGAAGCCTCATCAAACAAAGCATAAATTTTCATGATAATATTATTCGATTTTATAGTGACTGGTGCTATTCTGAGTAGGACTTCATTACTTATATCATTTGACGTGTGGGCAACAACTTGACTTACCTTTTCCACTTCTTCCTTCTTGAAGTTGTCGGCATGAAGAAGCTTATGGTGGAGTTTTTCACATTCATTCACTTTACACTTCTTTCTGCGCGAACAATTTTGAATTCTATGGGATTTTCGTAAACAACTGAAACAAATGCCATTTTTCTTGACGAATTCCCATTTTTCATCAACTGAAATGCTAATAAATTGTTCACATGTTTCCAATGAATGCTCTACTTTACAATATACACATTTTTTTGTTGGATTGGTCTATCATGAATATTAGTGCTGGTGACAAACGTACTTTTCAATCTTGAACTTTGCGCATTGGAACCTTTGTTACAGAATACTTGAGCATAACTTGCAGCCTCGGCTTTTTGCCAAATCCATTCTTTGGAATCACTAAGAGAAAAAGCGTGATTTGATGTTCTCACAATTTTCTCTCCCCACTGCAACTGCATGTTATGCGGATGTTTTTGTAATAATTCGTCTAGCAATTGAGGACAATTCAAGTAGTTGTTCATATCCAACGAACGTAATGTTTTCACCAGATTGTTCACAACTTCAGAATAATATGTTAAAGTTTTGAACTCATTGACTTTGACAGGTGTTAAATTCTTTGCCTCACTGACCAAACTTCTGACTATAAGGTCAGCTCTTCCGAATCTACTTTTCAAAATATTCAAAATAGTACTCACAGGTGCTCTGGACAACAACAAACCTTCTACCACTCGTTTTGCATCTCCTTTCAAACATTTCCCGAGTCTGCAACGGTTTTCATCGTCTGACAATCCTAATAAGTTTGTTGTACTTTCGAACTGTTGGTAGCAATTGGGCCATTCTTTAACTTCACCACTGAAAATAGGTAATTCCTTGTCTACTGATTGCCGTGCCATTAATTGAAGAATCTGCTCATCTGTCACATTGACATCCTTTTTGACGTTGCGAGATTCTTTCAATCTACGACCATTTCCCAAACGTGCCTCGTCTTCACAATCACTTTTGACCGAATTGCCTACACCATTCAACCCTTGATTGACCTTGCTGTGGCTATCTTGTTCTTCGGAGTCTCTATTTTCATCGCTTTCTTCCGAAACGTCTTCAAGTCTTGCTTTTTCTAAAGCCAGTTTATTCTGAATCATCATTTTCTTGTGTTCCATTTTTCTGATTAAAAGCTCTTCTTCCTCTTGTAACAGCTTAGCCATCTCCTCATCAGCCTTGACTTGTGCTTCTAGTTGTTTCCGATGGAGAGTAGATGTAGTTTTGTTAGTTTTTTCAGAAGGTCTTTTAATCAATGTTTTCTGCTTTTCTATTCCATCCTCTGGTCTGTATGTATGACTATTATTTCCATTGGATGTATTTGAGTTTGCCTTTGCTTTACTCTTGCTTCTTGTTTCCATACTGCTAATTCTTTCAAGCGAGAAGGACCAGCAAATGTTGCTCTACAAACCTGAAATCTGTGTTTTGTAATCCGGTTCAAGGATCAGCAAATGTTGCTCTTCAAACCTGAAATCTTTGTTTTGTATTCCGGCTCAAGGATCAGCAAAATTTTTGAATAATTCAGATTCGTTCTATCTTTCAAAATTTCTTCATTATTCTCTCCAGTCTATTTTTTCATTACTATGTCAACAACTATCAAAAATAAAATTCGAACATCATGATAAAATACAGAGTATACAAAACTTATAACTGAAACTGAATCAGAACTAAAATAAATAAATAAAAACAAATTCAAACACTATGAGTTTGTCACGATGATACCCATTACTATTTTTTTCACTCTATAAAAAATTATTCAAATAAATTATAAAAAATTATATGGCCTAAGAATGAAATTTGCAATGCATATGTCAAATCATATAAAAGAAGAAATGAGCAATATTATGTCTATCACATGCTTATTCAACAAATGTATAGAATCTGGAAAATCTCCTGCTGAATTCAAAATCTCAGTGGTGAGACCCATTTATAAAAAAGGAGATACAACTGATGCAAAAAATTATAGACCCATCTCACTTATAACAAGTTTCAGCAAAATATTTGAAAAAATTATAAAAAATAGACTTTCCAGTTATTTGAATAAGTACGAACTACTTTCTGATATGCAGTTTGGCTTCAAGGAAGGCAAATCAAAAGAAGATGCTATATTAGAACTCACGAACTGTGTTTATGGAGTCTTGCTGTTTTCGTTGACCTCGCAAAGGCATTCGATACAGTTAGCCACAAAATATTGCTAGCACTACTTGAAAATATTGGAATTAGGGATAACTGCCTCAAGCTATTCGAAAGTTACCTTGAAAATCGCCGACAGTGCACTAAAATTAATGAAACTCACAGCGAGTTCAGAATAATAGAGTGTGGAGTGCCTCAAGGTACAGTGCTGGGACCGATACTTTTTTCAATTTATTTGAATGATCTCTTTTCAATTGATAGCAAAGGAAAAATAATCAGCTCTGCAGATGATACTGCCATTTTCTACAAGGGAGAAGAATGGTCCACCGTAAAAAATGAAGCAGAAACTGACCTTTCTCTAATAAAATCATTCTTCGACTATATATTATTGACTATCAATATCGATAAAACATTCTCTACCCTTCACTATATATGAAAGCAGCCTGCCAAATTTCCAAAATCTCACACTGCAAAATAATTTAAGGATTTCTTCAGTATCTAGTATTAAATATCTAGGGATAATGATAGATACGCATATGCAATGGGATAAACATGTAAATTTCATCCTCAAGAAACTCCGCTTTGTCCTTTATAAATTCAGACAACTGAATGAAATCCTTGACCTAAAACAGAAAAAGACGATTTATCACAGTTTAGTAGAAAGTCATCTCACTTACGGTTTGCTTGGATGGGGAGGGATATCTGAAACCTATATTTGCCCGCTTAAATTAATTCAAAGGCGATTTTTAAAATTGATGTTATTCAAAAATATAAGATTTTCCAGTAAACGTTTATATGAGGAATCTGGTATGCTAGACCTCAGGCAGTTATATTATAAAAAAGTCACTACAAGACAATACAAAAATAAAAATAATCTACAGAAACTCACCCATAATTACAACACACGACGTCACAATCAATTTCAGTGCCCCCGAACACAAAAATCTATTGGACAAAAAAGTTATCATTATTTGGGTCCAAAATTATTCAATAGTCTACCAAAAAATATCCAGGACAGTCCATCATTTCATACATTCAAAAAAGAATTGGCTAGCCATATGAAGAACACTTCCCCAGAGAGCATACACTCATATAGTTTGATGTAGTATACATTTCTTATAAATATTCAAAAACTATCCCATTCATTCTGATTGTTCTGAAATTCTTGTTTTATAATCCATGTTTTGTTTGTTTTTATTCCGAGAAATAATTCCTCCTTGATAAACTCCTTAAATGTCTCCTTTATTAAATTTGTTTATATTTGTATGCGTCTGTAATGTGTGAATATTTTAACCATTATACTGGCATCATTGCATAAATTTTATAATAACAGTAGCAATAACTTATATATATTTTTATAGCTTAGGTTAGGTATTATATATACATTTGAAATTGGTTCACTTATGTGTTCCATCTCACTAACAAGTGAAAACTTCAATGAGATACTGTATGTGTTTATTGTACTAATTGTCAAATTGTCTTCAATGTTCTGATGTTGTATAATTGTATATTATCTTTTATTAACAATAAACACTATTCTATTCTATTCTATCAATTTCTCGCATCAGCATTTGCAAATATTGTAAATAGAAGCACTCATATCAAACTTTAATATTTCAAAAAGTCCATCAGGACACCAAATTCAATGAGTGATTCTTCATTTTCAGGGCCAACTATTCTCTTTTTTTCAAGGTGAAAAATCAAAAAAAAAATTGTATTTAACCAATCCACTGGATTCGCCACATTTTCAAACAGTTTTTGTTAAAAGTTTGTTGGAGCTCGTCCATCAATGAGAAAGTTATGGGAAAATAATGCCGTCCAATCAACCCACTAATTCAATTTAAGAACTCTTATCAAAATTTGGAATACACCAGGAAGTCTCGAAATATCACTGTTCACAATTTCATCAATATCTATTTATAAATGAGAAAATTACAGGAAAACAAAATTTTAAAAATATATTGATGGAAATTCATAGAAATATAATTTTCTTTAATGATTTTTTTCATCACTATTTCGATGAAATTACGATCAGTGGTATTTTGAGACTCCCTAAATCCAGTGGTGTATTCCGAATTTTGGATAAGAGTAGAAATTGAAATGGTGGTTTGATTAAACGACATATTTTTTTAATTTGATTTTTCAATATTTTTCTCATTGATTAACGAATTTTGACAAAATTCCAAAATGAACCATTTGAAAATGTCAGAAATCCAGCGGTGTGGTCAGATTTTTTCTCAACAAACCGCTAATAAATTTTTAAGTCTTTTACTTTGAAAAAAAAAGAATTGTTGGCTCTGAGAATGAAGATGTATTCATAAAATTTGGTGTTCTAGTGGACTTTTTGATTATGTACCTAAGGAAAAAAAGCATTCCAATCGGTTGAAAAAACTATATTTTCTAATGGTGCTTTCATTTCAAATGGGCCACACTGCATAAAACATCGATATCATGTTTCCGACTTATGGCTTTTTTTCTTGGTCTTGAAATTCTATTTCCTTCTTACATGCCAATTTTCATTAACGAGAAAATGAAAAAAAAAATCCACAAATTTTCCTACACTTTCACAACTTATGGCTTTTCTTGAGGTACATGCAAAGCTTATGGGAATTTCATTATGATGTTTATCCATCATAAAAATCATACGGTTAAAATGCCATAAACGAGAAGGAGAAAGTTCGCCGACAAACGAAAAAAAAAATTTACAAAATTTTCCGACCGGAAAATATACCTCGACAGCTGCTGCTGACTGGCTTATTGGAAATTCTTTTCGGGTTCCTAACGATATCAAATTTCATACTGTCGATTTCCATAAGCGAGAAAATGCATCAGCAACCAACTATTTTTTACCAGATTGCTCCCTTATTTCGACCCTTTAAGTACGTGCAAACCTTGTGGCTTTGGTTTTTCACTATCAGATTGTTATACCTATTCATGTGTTAAAATGCCATAAACGAAAAGATATAAAAAAAAAATTTTCTGCAAAAGGAAAATGAATCTTCTACAGTGTGTCCCACTTAAGACCGGAGCACCCATGAAATCTACATTTTCCAACCGATTAGAATGATTTTTTTTTCATTTGGTAGACATTCAATAAGTCTACCAGGGCACCCAATTTAGTGAATAAATATCTCATATTTTTTTTTCAACTGATTTTGATAAAATTACAGTCAGTGATATTTCGAGACTCGAGAAAGTTTTAAAATTGAATTGGTGTGTTGATCAATCGGCATATTTTTCAAATTTCATTCCATCATAACAAAGCTTTGATGACTCATTTTCTAGAAGAAAATAACTCCAAAAGGGAAAATTTAAAAAGAACTCCGGCGTTGTTTTTACTAATACCACATGTTCCTGAACTAAAGCCCAATATTTGTGGCGTTACAAAATCCTGTAGAATAAACAATTCATTCAGAAGACATTGATACTGATCAGATTTACCATTATTTCACTTGGAACGGGAATCGGGTTAAATACAATATTTAATATATTGCTATTTAGAGGTCACTAACGTACTCTAAGACAATGTCATACATCCTCAGAAAAAAAAATCTACTTTTTAGAAAACATTTACTGTATATTTGAGTTTCTCAAATTAAAATATAATTATTGGCGACGTGCACTCTTTTTAAAATTTTGTTGAAGTAGTTACAAGAGAGTAAGTAACAAGCGTTTTTTAAAATTATCTGTAACCTAAGTGCTTACGATCTCTTGTATGGAAATATGAAGTTGAATATTTTTCAAAAAGTATTCAAATATGGCATCAAACAAAATACCCTCTAGTTGTGATACTTAATTACACAAAGAAGTTTATTTTTATTTGAAATAACAATGTCGAAGTTACCTCTCCAAATAGTTCCATATAGTGAAATGTACAAAGTGAACATCTTATAGAAACAACTTCCTGGCTAATACCTCAAGCGATATTGAACTACATCTGACAGAAATATCTGCAGCGTTCCTCGAAGACAACCCAACTGCAATGGCTTATTGTATATTGTTTTAAATTTGGCAAGGGATGATCACCTGCAGACATGTTTCGAGGCTCATGCCTCTCGTCAGTGATAGGGAGGTCGGACAACATTAGAGTCTTCTTGTCCCTGCCTAATAAATGATAATCCCCTATTTAATATTTTTCTTCACAAATGAAGTGAAGAAAATAAAATAAACGGATTATCATTCGTTGTGCAGAGACAGAGGACATCTTTAGTGTTGTCTGACCTACCATAGCACTGACGAGAAGCAATAACATCGAAATATGTCTGCAGCCAAATGAAGGATAATTTAATGTTCAAATACAATAAGCACTTGCAGTTGGGTACTTTTGAAGGAAAGTTTTAAAATTATTTGTCAGATTTAGTTCCATTGCCATTGTGGTAATAGCCAGGGAAGTAATATGCCTCATATTTTGCACTTGCTGAAAATATTTGGAGAGAAAGGTACTGACATTTTTTTTATGAAATAAATGAACTTTCTGGAATAATACGAGGATGTATTGATATCTAGGTAGCCTAGACCAGTCCCCTGCTTGAACAAAATATTGCGTTACCATAGCAACGAATAATAACTTATTAGAAGTGTCGGTGTAAAATTGACGTCAAATAGTAAACCAGAGAAAAAATATGTCCACCGAAATTGTGAAAATCGAAAAATAAGAGTATCGAGCCATCATCGAGCCTGTATTTGAAAGGGTTGAGAGGCAGATTTACGGAGATATGCTAATACCCTTGGTGGTCAATGTCCTTCGTATGCGACCGAGAAAAATTGGACTGCATGCTTCAAAAGAGGTAAATTTTCCATTGAAGATGATGACCGATCGGGGAGGTCAGTCTCCGAAAATATCGATGCAGTTCATGACATGATTTTAACAGACCGTCGAATTGGGCTAAAACGCATATCTGAAGCACTGACTATTTCATACGAACGCGTTAATCATATAATTCACGTCAATTTGGACATGAGAAAAATTGCTGCAAAATGGATCTCCAAATGTAAGAATGTTGACCAAAAGGGTGCAAGGGTAGTAGCATTGCGTTCAATCTATGCTCGATTTGGAAACTATGTAGACTTTTTAAATCGTATTGTTACTATAGGTGAGACTTGGGTACATTTCTACGATCCAGAAACAAAGCAACAATGGATGGAATTGCGACACTCCGGTTCTCCAAGACCTAAGAAGCTTCAGATTGATTTTATGGATAAGGGTACAACAATAACTGGTGATCACTATTCGACATTACTGACCACTCTACGGGAATAACTCAAAAAGAAAAGACGCGGAAAGCTATCCAAAGGTGTTTTGTTTTTGTAGGACAACGCCCCTGCACACAAATCTCAAGTTGCCATGCAAAAAATTCGTTATAGGGCCGGTTGTTCAGTCAGAGATAATCTGCAGTTTTATGTGAATCTTGGTTTATCGAGTTTTTAAGTGCATAGTTAGAACTTTAATCCTGGTTTGATTCCAGGTTTCGCTAAACCATCAAAATCGGTGGATTAAGCACTCAATTTGACATAACTGCTGACAACATTAGAACTGCAATATGAAATAGTATGAAAAAATAATCGGAAATCCCTTTCACAAAAATGCTTTTGAAATAACTGATTATTAAGATACTATTGAATTGATGAATATCCTAGCTCCTATTAGGGCACCTCGTACTTATAGATTACGTGAAAATCATTTCGAAAAATGGTCACATGAAGAATTTGTATTAAGGTTTAGATTATAAAAAGATATTGTGAAGATTATTGTGAAATGGTTTCTCATGAAATCGCAAATAATATTAATTGGTGAGTGCATTATGTAATTTGATACTATTAGGTATTTTTGTAATGATTCCATTACTGAAAATTATTTTTCTGGAAGACCAAAGATTACAATGGCACATAACATTACAGGATTTTCCTTTTCGTGGAAACAAGCTAGGACATATTTACATATCTATCTTAAACGCATCATTAATTATATCTACCTTAAAAAATCCATCACATAGGATGGGTTGCTCATGAATTTCGACATATTTTACTGTTTAAAGCGTCTTCAATGATTCAGTTTTCTACTCATCTTTCCAAAAAAAAAACAGGAAAGTAAAAAACTACTAGTGGAAAGTGTTTGGTTATATTTGACATGAATTAGTGAAATCTTCATTAATGTGATGATGAGCGTAAGTGTTGAATTTTCATTCTCATTGAGGTACATGCGCTCGTTCTCGTATCAGTGTCTCCTCGGGTGTTACTGTACGGTTCTCCGGTTTTTTTCTGCAGTTGGAATAGAAAATACGCCACCTTCTATTTGTTAAGTAGCCCCGGAGCGCATTTGGTGGTACTCTCCTTCGTCTGCACTTATGTTCAGATCGGGAAGACCATCACCATTATAGTCTATAATACATCAATATTTCGATTTACATTTTTATTCATACTTGAAAAGCTTTGTCGAACAAATTCTGACATTAGAGTATATTTTGACTTCGACTTTTCATGAAATAGTTCAGATGAACTGCAAAATCTTGGTTTTCATTATCCATGGTCGAATTTCTACTGAACAACACATTTGACGGTAATCTAGGATTCGACTCCAAACCAAGTTTGATAAATCTTTGGATTTTACCATGGACTGAACAACCGGCCCTAGAGTTTGAATTACTAGAACACCCCCCTCATTTATCAGAATTGGCTCCGTCCGACTATCATCTCTTTCCTCAACTAAAAAAAAGTTTAGAAGGTCGTAAATTTTCTTCCAACGGAGAAATAATAAAAGCTGTGGAGGTCTGGTTTGCAGAGCAAGAAGAAACATTTTTTTTGAAAGGTCTAGAGACGTTGCAGGTTCGCTGTAATGAATGTATCCAATTAAGAGGAGAATATGTTGAGTAATAAAATATTTTGACATTGAAATTTTGTTTGGTTCTATAGTAGGCTAAGAATTTCTCAATACATCCTCGTACTATCACACTTCTATGGTGTTTACTGTATGATGCCACAATTTACTACTTTTTGAGAAGTTGTTTTACCTCATATCCCCATACAAGATATCAAAATCACAGAGTTTGCAGAGGTGATATTACATAATCTAACAAGTTTGGGACAGAAATAATAATGTGTCCCGTACAAGTCTGAATGTCGCACAAACTTCACTATCTTAAATACTCATTCAGGGCAGAAATAATATTTAAATCATTGTTCATATGGAAGTAAGATAGTTAGCCATCCTTATGGGATTCATATTGGATTCAAATGATTGCGACATGTAGATGACGATAGTGATCTCGCATCCAAGTCTTGTCGTAACTTCAGTGATGTGGCCTCCAAGTCATGTCGTAACTTGATTGAAACAATAGTAAAGCATTAAAATCAGTGATTTTTGAAGAAAACTGCTTTGAAATGACGTCAAATATACATGTTTGTGACTAATCACGCTAGATGACTCTCGCGACACAGGCATTGACTAACTATCTCACTTCTAAGTATTGAATGAAAGTTTGTTTTTGTGGAGGATATTCGTTTCTTGACATACCTTTTTGGGAATTTTACCCTTCCACAGTCTGAAAATGAAAAAAATATTGATTCAAAGAAAAAAAAAATATTTGGCAGATTTCATTTGACTTTGTCAAAACAAATCCTTCATATCCAAGCTGACAAAAATAGAATTTTAGCAAGTCTTCATCCTTCGAGTTTTGATAACAAAGACAGATTTAGTCTCCGAAACGTCAACGTTTTCAAAAAAGAGAAGTATTTTTAGTCAATTTAAAATTTTTTCTCGTCATATAGGCAAATTTAGTATTCGATACGTTACTGACGGAATAATGAACAAGACAACAGTCTTCTAAACGCAGTAACTGATCGGGGAAAATTGATTATTGCCCCTCTACACTTGTACAGATTTCTTTGAATTAACATTTTTCAATTTTCAGACTGTGGAAGGTTAAAATTCCCAAAAAGGTATGTCAAGACTTCTATTTAAACAATGTTCAAATGCACAACTGTCGTAATCGGCAAATGAAAGTGCGGTTTCACTTTTGGAAGATGTTGCACTGATGATGGAAGGGGTTGGAGAAACTGATAGTAGATTTTTTTTATATTTTATTGAACTGGTGTTTTCCTCTTGGTTCAATATTGCTTGTAATGATTCTTCTTCTTTCACATGGTTTGTCAACAACAATCAATTCATTCATAGATTCTTCCTCCGTAATCTGAATAATTACTAAGGTTAAACGTTTTACCCGATATTTTCTATTATAATTTAATTCATTCAAATATTTGAGAAGAACAATAATAAATGATGAATTATTTTCTCTTAAGCAGGTTTCTCCAGAGAAAATACTGTATCGTCGAAAAATTAAAAATATATGACTTTGAACGAATTCATAGAGCTTTCAGAGGGTCCAACAACAATTTTTTTTTTTAAGTAAACTTGACATTCCGAATATCGTTGATAGCAACTTTTTAGTTTAACTGCGCAAGGAAACTAAAATTATTAATGTTAAGTTTACTTCGATAAAAAAGCTTAAGTGTCAGTTCAAGGAATTACATATTAGGTAATTTGAAAGACATTGAAATAACAAACGAGGTTCCGTTTTTTTGCTGGAAAAGTTAGGTCGATGTCATAGTGACAAAAAAAACCTGGTTTATGGAATCTTAGTCTATGCATTATATTGTCATATCATAAGATGTCCATTAACTACTTGATTAGATGTAATAAAATATAATGGACATTATTCTGATCTTAAATTCATTTCCAGCATTGTTTTTGCGTATGATACACTTGTACAAGTGCATTTGAAGCACCCGCAACGTTAAAGGCACTCCGCTTCGCGTTGTCATTTTGAAATCGTAGCGTAATAGAAATAAATTAAATACTAAATCGAAACAAATCAAATAATAAATCGAAATAAATAAAATTCTGAATCGAAAAAAACAAATACTGAATCCGAACTAATGAAATACTGAATCGAAACTAAATAAAATTCTTGACCAAGTCGAATGGAATACCTTGTAAACATTTGATATATCGAATCGAACATAATACATAGCAGATATTACATGAATTGAATATATTTGAGATCAAAATTCGAATGAAAATATCCGAATTTAATTGAGAACCTGCTTACCTTCGAAAAAAACTCTCAAGTTCCTGCAAATGATTTTCTCTCCGGAAATTGTTAACCTCATCCATTTCATAGAACAAAGGACAACTGATCAATTGTATCACAGAATAATTTCACTACCCAATCGATACTAATAGAATTTGACTAGATCTTAGATAAATGCAAAAATAATCGGACTACTCGTACAAACCACACTTAACAGTCAGCCCTAGTTCTGAGATCTGTTACCGTAGCGATACACAAGAAGTGTGAACCTCGCTTTGATCACGTGACTCTGACGCATTCCAGGGGGCGAAGACAGCGACGAGTGAGAATTGTTTGTAAAAATGAAAGCAACCAGCCTAGTGTATTCCCAAAATAAAACATTTAATTCAAATGAGAAAGTATTGAGTCAGAGAAATAAATTACCTTTTATTTCAACTAACTTTCTGCGATATCGCGTGAAAAGATAGTTATGAATATAATATGTTTTTATTTGTTTTTAAAAGTATAGGTACACCAAATTATAATTATTGAGGAAATGAAACCAAAAATCTATTCCTTTGGTCATGGTCATGCTTGTATTAAGAATGGAAATTTCCTATCTCTCTCTATCTCTCTCAAAAGGAATCAGGCATCAAATAATATGCTATCGCATTACAAAGAAATGTAATAAAATAATGAAGCAAATATTTTTCAACATCAAGTATTTCAAATTCTCGTTTATTACAGGTTATATGCGTTTCAAATAGTTGCATTGATTTAAGTAATGGAAATTCCTTTTCTTTGTCTCAAGAGGAATCATGCATCAAACAATATGTAATCACATCACAAAAAAATTTAATGAAATAATGAAGTAAATATTTTTTAATATCAAGTAATTCAAATTCTTGTTTATCTCAAGTGAGACACGTTTGAATCTATCAAATTTTTGCATTGCTTTGAGTAATTTTCATAAATACATTCAAATAAACCTATTATTTGGGTGAAATAAACCGATGTTTGAGTGAATTGAATATTACTCAAACCAAGTATTTATTTTTCAAACAAATCGAAATACTAGATTCAAACATTCTTTTTTCTCTGTGTGTAGTCTGAATTTAGATTACTAGTAATATTTTTAGATTTTTGCCTTAGAAATATCAGATTAGGTGGCCCTGAAATTGGAGATTTATTGATGAAATTTTGTGTTCCAGTAGATGTTTTGAATGTCTATCTACTAAAAAAAAAAAACATTCGAATCGGTTGGGAAATGTAGATTTTATAAGGGCGCTCCGGTCTTAAGTGGTTAAAATCCCAGAAACGAGAAAATGAGTCAGTAAAATCTGTCGTTATCTGACGGTCTAAAAGTAGATGTATCAACTCTGAACTCTGAACATATTCGCTGTGGTGTGGACGAGATATCAATATGTCGAGCAAACACGAGCAAACATACACGAATGTTCGCTCGTCCTCGCTATTTTGCTAAATACACACCTTTATCACTTCTAGTCATATTCCATTGTTAAATTGAGATAATTAACTCATAAGTGACGTTTGGTAGCATTAAACAAATTATGATTGAAGCCCTATATAGATGATACATTTAATCCGATTCCTACCAACGCAGGAGGAAGCAATATCCTGCAGCTAATATTGAACGATAAACGCTGCACCCCGGATATTATTAATCGCACCGATGAAGAGGGGAGGACAGCCCTTCACATTGCAGCGCAATTTTGCCACAAAAATTGCTTGAGAATGCTCATCGACAAAGGCGGAGATTTAGCAGCTCTGAACAACGAGGAAGAAAGCGTAGCTGATATCATTTTCGAGCAAATTGTGAGTCCCGAGAAATTTATCACAGAGATCTTGAACGAAAAGATCGTCATGAAGCAGACCGACAAGTACAAATGTGTCTATAACGTAGGTGAGTACAATATACTCAATAAGGTGGATATACACGGAACAATAAATTTATTGAACGATTTAAGCAATTTATAGTTAGATCTCCAAGATTGTACGGATAAAACGGTTCGTTAGGGGACTGTAAGAAATAATGAAGTTGTACGATTAATCAATGGCAACAATTTAAAGCGATTGATTTGTCAGTTGACATAAACACGACGATTTACTGCATCAGATAGATCCGTCAAAATATCGGCTGATAATTTGTAAACCAGGCTAGGACCTTCGAGCAATGAAAGATATAGAGGTGCCATTTCTATATGCACAACACACGTTGTAATGAAAGCTGCATATCACTATCCTTTGTGATAGTTTGTTGGTGAGGGGTAACCTCCGAGTTCGGAGGGGGAGATTTGTTATTGTTATGATCTTCAGATGTAACCTCAGAACCAGTGGTGGCGTGCTGATGAATTTTTCTCATGTTATATTTTCATCTATAGACGACCACATGCCTGGTTGGAAAGCACGTGTGTTGTCAAGATGTCAATCAAAACTACTTTATTGTGCGAAGAATCAGACTCTTGCTGACAAAGCATAGAATAAGGTCATAACATACTGAAAAAATTAATGAAACTGCCGAAGTATTTTGATTTTGTCTTGATTTAGTCACAGGGTGGAGCGGTGACTTAAGGCTTAATGTAAAACGCTAGTTCAGATTGAAAAAAATTTAGATTTTGGATTGCATTCTTCTATTCCTTTGCTGAAGTAGTCTAATTATTTATTCTAAAAAAGTTTGTGTCCACGTCCAGTTTAACCGGAAGCGCTACGCCATTGAAGAAATTCCAGATCGATTATTCATGTAGATATATGTGATATTCCATGTTTACAAAACTTCTGATGAACCTATTACTTACGTGATAATCCCAGTGATAATCCAGTACCAATCAGAGTGAGTCTATAATAGCTATTTATGATTTTATTTTGGTTATGAATAGTTGAGTTTGTTCACTTACTTACGTTTTTGTGTGCCTTAACTGCAACAAGTATTTCCTAATTATTGAAATGTAATCGTTTTTAAAGTTGACTTACATGGTAACAAAGTTCTTTTATAGCTATTTATAGCATAAATAGTGTATTTCTGCCTCAAAATCGGAATAAAAATCTGCAGATTCATTTAAAGTCAACTCGTTCAATACCAGTCAACAGGTCGATACGGAATGCCATTCAAATATGGGTTATGCCATGATTACCTTGCTGCGACGCCCATGGTTTGATTTGACAAGGCGATAAAAAAGTAAAAAACGGACGTAAACAAACATGATCGACAAGTTAAGAGTGAATATAATACGGAATTCCAGCCTGATCAAGGAGTACAAATGGAAATATCCGACAATGCCCTTTCTTAACACGACTCGGGCAATGATGTTTGTAAACAACGGCGGGTATGTTGCTTTCAAGAAAGAGATAAAGAAGCCTTCTCGGAGGCCAGAACATGTATGAGCTTGTTTGTGTTGGGAGGGCGGTACGATTGCCTTGCGCATTAACGGATCTTGCTTAGTTAGTTTTTCTTTTACTAACTCCAATAATTGCCTAACATCCTTACGCAGATAATCTTTGAAATCGTCAGTTTCAAATTGCAATTGTCTAAGAAGCGGCATATGAATTAACTATTTCTTCATTAACCATGTTTTTACCCTTTTATACGATTCCTTGTCTTTCTTCTTCGTTTTATTATTATGTACCCCATCATATCTACAAGTGACGCAGCAGTTTCGTCCATTTTCAACTTTCACAATGCCGAAATTGAAACTTCAAATACCACTAAACGCCAAAACCTCGTCTCGTACCCTATCCACTTCAACGTTTAATCGGCCATATTTTTCAAAATGACGAAACATCACCGATCACAGATAAATTGGTTAAATTCGACCCAATAATCGTTCCAAACAACACGCAATTACAAAGAAATTGGACCGATTAATTTGACCAGAAATATTGACCCAAGAAAACTTGATAGATCATGTACGATTTAACTAAGAGATTTTTCTTAATCATTTATCTAACGATTATTTGGTACAATTTATCGCGACAATGAATTATTACGTGCATATCCACCTAATTTTCGAGTATGAGCAGAATCAAAGTGAAAATAAATTATGCTTGCGTTCCTCATAACGTACTAGAAACCTGATTGAACCTTGGGTTGGTCAGAACAACGAATTGTTGGCTGCCTGTCAATTTGTAGACAAAACTCTACTTTGGATTCCTTGGTTCGTGTCAAATTAAGTTTCAACTAGTGACTGTAGATGTCATTAGTAACCTTCTGTTTCTATTGTCTTGCCTTCACGGTACTAATTTTTGAGTGAATTCGTTTTGATTTCGAGAGCTCCATAAATATTTTCTGATGAGTGGGTGACCACGAAACAGCTGTCAAAAGGTTGGGTTATCCTGTGCGATGGAAAATAGCGACTTATGTTTGTCTTTCAGTCGCGGATGATTCCACAACTGACATCATGAACATCCTGTTCATATTTTCAATTAAATCAACATTTATTAGCATATTATTTCATAGATGAATTAAATATACTGCAATCTATTGAGCAGTAAGTGTTTCATACTGATTCAAGTATTAAGGAATAGTTTTATATTATCTGTTTATTAGAATCTATACATTTATCCCCAATTCTTAATAAGTCAATTACTTGTTGAGGGCAACAACCGCATTTGTATAGTCCAGGTTTATAGCTAATTAGTGCTGACAAAATATATCCTACTAAGGGCCGGTCTTTTCACCTCACAATAAAGTCTCTGATAACTATCTATCATATAGATAGAGTTATCTGGGACTTATCTATAGGTGAAAAGACCGGCCCTAAATTGTTCTACTTTTGATCGATTAGTGAAAACGAGATGGTTCGGTTTCATACTTTAACCTGTCAACTTGTAAACCAATATTTTCGAGAGAATGAAATAAATTCTGTGGACGAAGATTTCAAGTGTTTCAATGACTTCAACCAACAGGGGCTCAACCTGGAACATCACAAGATTCTGGGCTCAATCAATTCATGTCTGATTGACATTCATTATGGAAATTGGAAATTGATACGGTATATACGTATTAATGGATAACTAACTACTGCCCTGAATTTGATGACCGTGTCACGGGCAACCACCTTTTCTATCGACACCAGAAATGAAGAATTGACTGTTATCAGTATGATTTACAAAGCAGGATAATTAGAAAATTCAATTCGAAGTCATGCTAAGGAGGTTCATGTTTTATTCAAATAAGTTCATTTGTTATTCTCATTACGTTCACGTAATGAGTGTTACTATTTTGGCGGACCTCCAAGGACTTTGTAACAAGTGTACCAAAAAACATCAAGTTTTCAGTTTCTTATAACAATGCGACAGTGACTACATGATGAGTCATGATGACTTCAATACAGATGAAAATGTGAAGAAATGATAAAAAATCAACTTTACATCCACTCATCTCCAATTTGATTCTATGCAAATTTCATCGGTAATCATACAACAGAAAAAACAACTATTGTTTCTTGAGACTGAGTACTCTTACCTGTTAGATCCTGATACAAAGTTGATTTCTGTTCGAGATTTATGGATAAACTTCCTATTGTATTGTATTTTGCAGAAGGATGGATTTTGAACCCTTTCTTGATTACCCGCTTAGCATTGGCAAAACTCCACCTTTCATTTTACTTCATAATCGTGGTTTGAGTAATTTCAAGTCCCTGGTTATGTTAACGGTATAAGAGGGTTCAATTTTCATCGTAGGAAACCTTAAAGTATATGGATGAATAAATGGTACATGTTGTCCTTGTTGTAAAATGGAGACTGACAATAACATTGAAAGACATATACGTGCTTCTGATATTTTAATGATTTTGTGCTATCCGATATAGAAAATAATTTAAAAGTTATCGTTGTAGAATTGTAGAATGAACTTGTGAAATTCAGTTCAATGAATAACTCAGGGAAAATATCATTGAAAATTATTTTTTCGAGCAAATTACTCATTCAGCATAAATCAACAAATATCATTTTTGGTTAGTCTCTCTAAATCTCAGTATTAATTACGTTATCAGCCTGAGAGTATGAATATTGTGTTACTCAAAGCAGTAACAACTGACTAATCCAAAAATGAAGGAAACCGTCAGCATCATAAAGAATTATTGAAAAAAAATCTTGTGAATTGTAGTAATTTCGACATGACCTATCTAGTAACACAAGTAATGGGTTGGATGGTTTACATTTTTCTTTCATTAATGTCGTGTCTTTCAGAAGTGAATGTTGTTTCGATCATCAACAGAAACTGTCCTGTCATTGCTTATTATGAGATACATATTCGAAAAGTTATGTCTTGTTTCAAACTGAATGATGATTTTCAAACAGATTTCAGTGTATTGGCACCAAATAATTGTGAAAGACAAATGGAGGTGATTTCTCACATACTCGTATCCGCGTCAGAAGACGAGAAGATAGAAGTTTTACAACACCCTCTCATCGGTAAGTTGCTATAATATATCTGTTTACTATGTCAAAATCATCTCTTGCATCATTTTATTCTCAGATGTTTTCCTCGTGGAAGATTTCTCTTCACGAAGTCTCAACCCAGGAGTTGAATTATTTTGACTATAGACAAGTTATTTTCATCAATAATTCTTCAACATACAAATTGAATAATTGAAGAAGGGAGGTCATATGTTTTCTATTTAACATTTGTTAAAGTTTCATATTGAGATACTGATCAAACATGATTATTTTCCTCTGGATATTTCTCACCCGCTCTCCTAACTTCCGAACTCAGATGTAGATTTTGAGATACCGAAATATGACAATGTTGAAAATATTACTTTTTTTGCCTCATGTATGCTGAATCATGGATAAGCTACTACGGAATGAGAGCTATAGATTGTACTAACATTTCACTGTTTTTTCCCGATCTTGACTCATCCTTCAACAGTATTTTTTTAATAAATTCCACGGTAAAAGTTGCGGTCAAAACACAAAAACGGAATATAGACGTACAGATGGACGTGAAAGTGAATTCTATTTGTTTCTGAAAACGACCAGCAATAATATCAGTTGGGAAAGGTTTCGTCTGTTCGTGCATGGCATCACACGTTGAAAGGTAAGGGCTGCGTCTTCCCTAGCTCACACAAGTCTCTCGAAGACTTCCTAGGGTTGCTCGTAGGGGTGCAATAAGTTGACGGAGATAACAAACAAACAATATAGCACTGCCAAGAATGTCATATTAGCTTGGGCAGACAATGAAAGACTCTAGTACTGGCGTAGTCTACCACTGGGCCAAGCCCATTCCAAAGCATTTATTGTTTGTACAATGAAAAAACAGGACTCTGACAAACTGCTAGAACTCAGTAGAGCGAATCTCAGAGTTATAGTAGGTTTGCTTACTGGCCACTGCAAACTCAAACATCACATGCATAAAATCGGACTTGCACAAAATGCAGAGTACCGGCTATGCATGGAGGATGATGAAACGGCTGAACACATTATGTGTACATGCCCTGGGTTGCACGTAGGGGTGCAATCGGTTGACGGAAATAACAATTTTAACAACAATTAACAATTAACAACAATTCACAATACTCTTTCACAATATTGTTTTTAGTCGTGCAAACTAGGAAACTCCAACCTTGATGATTTTTAAATGAATGAACCACATATTTTTTTTTAGGTAACATTTAATGATTTGAAAATTTAAATAGATTATGGTATCATCCAGATTCTTGAAGGAATAAATCCCTGTTCAAAAAGTTATGTTATCTTAAATGAGTACATAAAAGTTCAAATAATATATCTGTAAATTTTTGGCGTCGTGGAGCCCTTCTAGTACGGATACTTAACAAGATCACGCGACAAAAATGAAATAAAGTTCATTATTTTGTTTATAATGATTATTTAAAGTTGACAAAAAATAAAAAGTCCAAGAAATGTTGTTGATATTTTTTTTTTTTTCACTAAATATTATGCTATTGCTGTTTTGTTCTAACGGTGGCCTTCAGTAACGTTGGAAAAATATTTTTAAACACCATTTGTTGAAAACTTTTTAGAAACAAATAGACAAGATTATTATTTTTCGAAAACCATTTTTTACCACTCTTTTGTCTTCGTAAAATAATGATTGAAAAAATTTATTTTTTTCTCAATTAATTTTTTTCATTGTTTAAAATCGTTTTTTTAATTTTTTGATTGTTTAAATAATTAGTTTATTCAATTATTTAATTATTTCCTCATTCAAAATCATAATAGACATTCCTTCATAGATTATAAAAAAAAATCATAAATAATTTCTTTGTTTGTTAAGTTAATAATTTGTTACAAACAAATTGTAACAACCATTATATTTTCTTTCTAGAACTGAAAAAATAACAAACATATGCATATATTTATCAAAGTACTAAAAAAATGTTCTTTCATTTTATATGAAACTTTTTAATATTACACCGAAGCGAAGTTGAACCGGCATCATGATTTGTCGAGAAACAAATTGATATAACTTATAAACTATTGAAGATACGATAATAGACATTTAGGTTGTTCTTATATTGGATTGTTCAATATTTAAAGCTAATGAACAATTTTATAACTACTGATCAGCTATTATAAGCATTTCTTTATAAAAAATTGAGATTTTTCTTGCATTTTCTTTTCTTTTATGACTTGTAACTTATTAAATACTGAAAATACAGCTATGAACTTCAATATCATATTTGTACCTCACATAATTTAAATTGTATACGTGTTTTAGTTGATACAACTCGTTTTTCGTTATGTATGAATTTTTATATCCTAATTACATCACTTACCTTATTTTGCAATATTTTCATTTTCTATGCTTTATAATTAGACCGGGATCCCACACCTATTTTCAAAAATGATTAATAGCAGGCTGAATCTTCCTGAGTAGCTTCATTTTGACGAGACGCCCAACTTTTTCCTCTACGAAAATTCTTGATAGCGGTAGCTAATAAACTGTGCAGGCGTCAAACATGTCGATTTGGTGAGTGCAAAAAATTCATTATTAACAGTTAGTTTTACAGTTGAACCTCGAGATAATTCGATGAAGTACTTGAAATAACTTTTGTCCCACATAATGGATGGTAGGACTGAAGAGTCCCTCACTCCCAACATGTACCAATGACGTGGTCATAAAAATTAATTTATCCACAATCACCTTATAATTGAAGTTTTATCCACACTTATGAACCGTATGAAGTACCACTTTATTCACTAGTGGAATAATGAAATTACTTTATTCCACTAGTGGAATAATGAAAAATACAATCTTGAATATCAATCACATTTTACTTATTTTCACCAACTTCACAAATTTTTACAAATGGAGTCGATAAATAATCGAAAATACATAGCAACCATTCAACACATCCCGATATTTTTGTATGTTATCTCAATGATTTTTGGGGAGGTGACAGCCGCTTTTAGAGCAAAACGTCAAATCATTTTGTGATGAAAAATTTCCGCGATTCTGATTCTGAATGAATGTGATTGTGAATAAAACGTTGTATTGCATGCGTGTTTTAGATACATTTTATTTGCTTAAGAAATTTAAACGCTCGAGCTTCGCTCTCGTGTTTAAACATTCTTGCGCAAATAAAATGATATCTAAAACACTTATACAATAAATAACTATAATAACCAGCGGATTTTTTTACCGTTGCTTGGTTAATATTTAAGTGTTTAATGTAATGGTCATATTGTCCTACAAATTGAATGGTAGGTGTTCCCAGTCCTACGCTCCGAAATTGTCAATTCCATGGTAAATAAAAATCATTAATAACTGTAGGACAATGATAACACATTAAAGGTTAGTGTATTCTTCACCTAAATAATAGTGTCCTACAAAAAACAGGTATGTATTGCTAGTCCTACAAAAATTATTCAAAATAACGAATTTTTTTGAAATTGTGGTTCAGCTAATTTAATATACTTTTATTTGTGAAGTAATGTTACTTAGAAATCCATAATTGTTCAATTCAAAAATATCATAATTTACGTGAAAAGTTTATGAAATAAGTGTGAAATTTTGTTAAGCTTTCATAATTTTTATAAACATATTTAAAACAACAATAACAAAGTTAAAACATCGAAATAATCAATCTGCCCTCCGGGGCGGCTTGAATGATGTCGCATGCGCTTCAACAGATACAGAGAAACCCGGAAAAACCTGCAACACCACATCGTCGTCTGAAGAGCTGAAATTAATAATTGAAAACTTTCAGAGAGGTCAGACGAAGTGTGAAATTCTGCTCTATGTATGATATCTCCAGAGGCATCAAAAAGTCCAGTTCGAAAGAGATATTATATTTTACGGGGGTCAAGTGGCCAGTAGTATGGAAATGAAATTAAAATAAAACGCATCATGACTATTTCATTTACCTGAATAGGTGTTTCCAAATTAATTTCAGTTTTCAATTCAATTGATGTGTTCACATAAATAATATATAATTACTTGTTTGATGATGTTAATTCTTGGCTCGCACAAGTATCGACTTCTGAGGGCTGCCGTTCGTAAGGGGACGACATCTGGTTAACGGAAAAAAACAATTTTGAATAATGAGGAAGGGAAGGGAAAGAAGTGGGGGAGCATTTTTCGCCAGCTATTCAAGGAGGTATCACAAGAACAGAGTTCTGAAAAATGTAATTGGATGCGGGTGGCTGTAAATCAGAGAGTGACGGGACTTGCTGGAAATAAAAGGAGTTGATAGGAGGATTATTTCATGAGTATAATTTAACTTCAATTCTTATACCCTAGAAACAGATATGGACAATTCGTAATAATTATTTCATTTCGTTCCTGAGATATAGCCTTTTGAAGCATTCAAATTGTCACTGTGTACATGGAATACTGTTGAACTAGCAATCATAATATGAATAATAATAATAATAATAATAATAATAATAATGGTTGAATAACTATTGGTGGAAAAAGTTTCCAACAACCCACCGCCATCTGGCTAGAGTTTTTAACTCATGGCTAGATGGGGAGCAGCAGATTCCGGAGTGGTTTGTCGAGGGGCGAACCGTGCTCATCCCCAAAAACGGAGATTTGTCTGATCCAAAGAATTACAGGCCGATAACATGCTTGAATGCGTGTTATAAGTTGTTTACACGCATCTTATACACGCGCATTCTCTCCGCAGTTGATCCGGTGTACGAACGGATATATGAGCAAAGAGGGTCAAAGAAAGGGGTCGCCGGCTGCAAGGAGAACCTGCTCATCGATAGATGTATCACGCAGGACTCCGTGCAGTATAAGCGTAACCTTTCGATGGCCTGGATCGATTACCGCAAGGCATTTGATACAACATCGCATGAGTTAATCATGCATTTGCTCAGATGTCTTGAGGTACCCGATCAAATAGTGGGATGTATTGGACAACTGATGCCACTCTGGAGGACTCGCTTCACCATAAGATCTGGTAGAGACACAGTCCAAACAGAGCAGGTCATCATTAGAAGAGGCGTGTTTCAGGGAGACTCCCTCAGCCCTCTTCTCTTCTGCATCTCACTATTGCCATTGTCCGTTGTACTTAGGAATACCCGTGGGTACAACTGCGGCACCCCCAGCAACCGGAGGCATAAAGTCACCCATTTGTTCTACATGGATGACCTAAAATTATATGCCTCTGGAGAAAGGGACCTACATCAGTCCCTTAGGGTGGTGGAAGAGTACACGCATGCTATCCGAATGGAATTTGGGATCGACAAATGTGCCACGGTTCATCTTAAAAGAGGACGATGCGAGGAATACGGAGAGGATGTCCAGCTCGTAGACGGAAGCATCCTACATCATCTGGATGCCGGAGAGACGTATACTTACCTAGGGGTGGAGCAACGCCACTCCCAAGAGGTACTCACAGTTAAGAACTCTCTCCGCGGCAAGTATCAGCACAAACTCCGACAGATCTGGTCATCAGAACTGTCGGGGAAGAACAAAGTTGCTGCAACCAATATGCTTGCCGTTCCGATCCTTCTCTACTCTTTCGGAGTAATGAAGTGGACTAAGGAAGAGCTGCGACAACTCGACGTTAAAACTCGCAAAGTGATGCATCTCAATAGGTGCTTGCATCCTAAATCGTCCGTTCCACGGTTATACTTTCCCAGACAACGGGGAGGCCGTGGACTTTTGAGTTTGGAGTGTATGCATAACAGAATGGTTCTGGATGGGGCCTGTAAAGTCATCAGGAGTTCAGATCCCCTTCTCTGCATGGTCCGCGACCATGAAAAAGCAGGGATTGGAGCATTTCTTTTTAAGGCAGCAACCCGTGCGGCCGATGAACTCGGTCTCGTATTCGACACTGAACGGGCTAACCCAAACTCTGTCACCGAGTTGGGACCCGTTCAGCAAAAAGCTCACATCAAAGCTGCGGAGACAGAGGTCATGCTACAGCTACATATGGATAAGCCAATGCATGGCGTCTTCTTTCACAACATCGAAGACCTTGGCTTATCCAAAAGCTTGACCTTTGCCTTCCTCAGGTCGAGTGAGCTAAAGTCGGAGACCGAGGGATTCATAATGGCCTGCCAGGATGGTGTCTTCAACACCCTCGTCTACCGTAGTCGCGTGATGGGTATAGACGTCCCTGACACCCGATGCAGGGCATGTCGTGGGGCACCTGAGACCGTAATGCATTTGCTATCAGCATGCCCATCTTATGCGGTCTCAGCCTATATCCACAGGCATAACGCGGCGCTACGAGTGTTATACTACCATCTACGACACTCGTACGGTATAGACGAGACACCGGTGTCGCCTTATGTTCCGGGGGATATTGAGTCCGTGGTGGAGAATGAGAGGTGCCGGATCTATTGGAACTACTCATTCCCCACCCTCAAGCAAATACAAGCCAATAAGCCTGATGTTGTCCTCCTCGACCACCAAAGTAGAACGATATTCGTCATGGAGTTTTCCGCTCCAGGCGAAATGAATATCGTTCGAAAAGAGGAGGAAAAACGGACTAAATATCGAGATCTTCTCTTTGAACTCCGCAGGTTATATCCGGACCATTCTGTCAAAATGTTGGTTCTGATCATAGGAGTCCTTGGTGGAATGATGGACACACTGCTCTCCAACTTGAGGATAATACCTGCTTGCCGTAATATGGCAGAAATCTTAGCAGCGCGAATGCAGAAGGCCGTTATCCTTGGTTCGCTCCGTCTACTCAGGGCACATGATTCTCGGACCCAATAGTCACTCACCCTACGGACGTAGGGAGTGGTTATTGGGGTTAACGACACCAGCGCGCCCTCCGGATGTATCGGAGCACCGGAGACAGGGCCTGACTGGTACATTCCTAACGGAAAAAAATAATAATAATAATAATAATAATAATAATAATAATAATAATAATAATAATAATAATAATAATAATAATAATATTAATAATAATAATAATAATAATAATAATAATAATAATAATAATAATAATAATAATAATAATAATAATAATAATAATAATAATAATAATAATAATAATAATAATAATAATAATAATAATAATCGATAGATGTATCACGCAGGACTCCGTGCAGTACAAGCGTAACCTTTCGATGGCCTGGATCGATTACCGCAAGGCATTTGATACAACATCGCATGAGTTAATCATGCATTTGCTCAGATGCCTTGAGGTACCCGATCAAATAGTGGGATGCATTGGACAACTGATGCCGCTCTGGAGGACTCGCTTCGCTATAAAATCTGGTGGAGACATAGTCCAAACAGAGCAGGTCATCATTAGAAGAGGCGTGTTTCAGGGAGACTCTCTCAGCCCTCTTCTCTTCTGCATCTCACTATTGCCATTGTCCGTTGCACTCAGGAATACCCGTGGGTACAGCTGCGGCACCCCCAGCAACCGGAGCCATACAGTCACCCACCTGTTTTACATGGATGACCTAAAATTATATGCCTCTGGAGAAAGGGACCTACATCAGTCCCTTAGGGTGGTGGAAGAATATACGCATGCTATCGGAATGGAATTTGGGATCGACAAATGTGCCACGGTTCATCTCAAAAGAGGGCGATGCGAGGAATACGGAGAGGATGTCCAGCTCGTAGACGGAAGCATCCTACATCATCTGGATGCCGGAGAGACTTATACTTACCTAGGGGTGGCGCAACGCCGCTCCCAAGAGGTAATCACAGTTAAGAACTCTCTCCGCGGCAAGTATCAGCATAAACTCCGACAGATCTGGTCATCAGAACTGTCGGGGAAGAACAAAGTTGCTGCAACTAATATGCTTGCCGTTCCGATCCTTCTCTACTCCTTCGGAGTGATGAAGTGGACTCAGGAAGAGCTGCGACAACTCGACGTAAAAACTCGCAAAATGATGCATCTCAATAGGAGCTTGCATCCTAAATCGTCTGTTCCACGGTTATACTTTCCCAGACAACGGGGAGGCCGTGGACTTTTGAGTTTGGAGTGTCTGCATAACAGAATGGTTCTGGATGGAGCCTGTAAAGTCATCAGGAGTTCAGATCCCCTTCTCTGCATGGTCCGCTACCATGAAAAAGCAGGGATTGGAGCATTTCTCTTTAAGGCAGCAACCCGTGCAGCCGATGAACTTGGTCTCGTATTCGACACTGAACGGGCTAACCCAAACTCTGTCACCGAGTTGGGACCTGTTCAGCTAAAAGCTCACATTAAAGCTGCGGAGACAGAGGTCCTCCTACAGCTGCATATGGATAAGCCAATGCATGGTGTTTTCTTCAACAACATCGAAGACCTTGGCTTATCCAAAAGCTTGACCTTTGCCTTCCTCAGGTCAAGTGAGCTAAAGTCGGAGACCGAGGGATTCATAATGGCCTGCCAGGATGGTGTCTTCAACACCCTCGTCTACCGTAGTCGCGTGATGGGTATAGACGTCCCTGACACCCGATGCAGGGAATGTCGTGTGGCACCTGAGACCGTAATGCATTTGCTATCAGCATGTCCAGCTTATGCGGTCTCAGCCTATATCCACAGGCATAACGCGGCGCTACGAGTGTTGTACTACCATCTAAGACACTCGTACGGTATAGACGAGACACCGGTGTTGCCTTATGTTCCGGGGGATATTGAGTCCGTGGTGGAGAATGAGAGGTGCCGAATCTATTGGAACTACACATTCCCCACCCTCAGGCAAATACAAGCCAATAAGCCTGATGTTGTCCTCCTCGACCGTCAAAGTAAAACGATATTCGTCGTGGAGTTTTCCGCTCCAGGCGAGATGAATATCGTTCGGAAAGAGGAGGAAAAACGGACTAAATATCAAGATCTTCTCTTTGAACTCCGCAGGTTGTATCCGGATCATTCTGTCAAAATGGTGGTTCTGATTATAGGAGTCCTTGGTGGAATGATGGACACACTGCTCTCTAATTTGAAGTTGATACCGGCCTGCCGTAATATGGCACAAATCCTAGCCGCTCGAATGCAGAAGGCCGTCATCCTTGGTTCCCTTCGTCTGCTCAGAACACATGACTCTCGGACCCAATAATCACTCACCCTACGGACGTAGGGAGTGGTTATTGAGGTAAACGACACCAGCGCGTCCTCCGGATGGGTCGGAGCACCGGAGACAGGACCTGACTGGTACACTCTTAAAGGAAAAAATAATAATAATAATAATAATAATAATAATAATAATAATAATAATAATAATAATAATAATAATAATAATAATAATAATAATAATAATAATAATAATAATAATAATAATAATAATAATAATAATAATAATAATAATAATAATAATAATAATAATAATAATAATAATAATAATAATAATAATAATAATAATAATAATAATAATAATAATAATAATAATAATAATAATAATAATAATAATACCAACACCTAAGGCCCTGGTGAGTAGCGACACCACCTACCCGAGCAAAGGATGCAAAATCGGACCGGCAGCTCATGCGCATCCGGAAGGGAAAAAGCAACTTTCCCTCCGGTTTCGGCCGTGGGTTTACTGGATTAACCTCCCAGTAAACTCTACCACTCGGTTCCGAACGATCGAGGAAGAGGCCCCCACAACCGACCCCCTCGGATTAGGGGTCATAGGCAAGGTGGTGGGGCCAACGATGATTTGCCAAATGATGACGACCGCGATAACAACGGACGCTTTGAGTGGACGGACGAATTAAGGGACGGACTGGCATCCTAAATCGTCCGTTCCACGGTTATACTTTCCCAGACAACGGGGAGGCCGTGGACTTTTGAGTTTGGAGTGTCTGCCTAACAGAATGGTTCTGGATGGGGCCTGTAAAGTCATCAGGAGTTCAGATCCCCTTCTCTGCATGGTCCGCGACCATGAGAAAGCAGGGATAGGAGCATTCCTTTTTAAGGCAGCTACCCGTGCGGTCGATGAACTCGGTCTCGTTTTCGACACTGAACGGGCTAACCCAAACTCTGTCACCGAGTTGGGACCCGTTCAGCAAAAAGCTCACATAAAAGCTGCGGAGACAGAGGTCCTGCTACAGCTACATATGGATAAGCCAATGCATGGTGTCTTCTTTCATAACATCGAAGACCTTGGCTTATCCAAAAGCTTGACCTTTGCCTTCCTCAGGTCGAGTGAGCTAAAGTCGGAGACCGAGGGATTCATAATGGCCTGCCAGGATGGTGTCTTCAACACCCTTGTCTACCGTAGTCGCGTGATGGGTATAGACGTCCCTGACACCCGATGCAGGGCATGTCGTGGGGCACCTGAGACCGTAATGCATTTGCTATCAGCATGCCCATCTTATGCGGTCTCAGCCTATATCCACAGGCATAACGCGGCGCTACGAGTGTTGTACTACCACTTACGACACTCGTACGGTATAGACGAGACACCGGTGTTGCCTTATGCTCCGGGGGATATTGAGTCCGTGGTGGAGAATGAGAGATGCCGAATCTATTGGAACTACTCATTCCCCACCCTCAGGCAAATACAAGCCAATGAGCCTGATGTTGTCCTCCTCGACCACCAAAGTAGAACGATATTCGTCATGGAGTTTTCCGCTCCGGGCGAAATGAATATCGTTCGAAAAGAGGAGGAAAAACGGACTAAATATCGAGATCTTCTCTTTGAACTCCGCAGGTTATATCCGGACCATTCTGTCAAAATGGTGGTTCTGATTATAGGAGTCCTTGGTGGAATGATGGACACACTGCTCTCTAACTTGAAAATAATACCGGCTTGCCGTAATATGGCAGAAATCTTAGCAGCAAGAATGCAGAAGGCCGTTATACTTGGTTCGCTCCGTCTACTCAGGGCACACGAATCTCGGACCCAATAATCACTCACCCTACGGACGTAGGGAGTGGTTATTGGGGTTAACGACACCAGCGCGCCCTCCGGATGGGTCGGAGCACCGGAGACAGGGCCTGACTGGTACACTCCTAAGGAGAAAAAAAAAATAATAATAATGATAATAATAATATAAATGATAATAATAATAATAATAATAATAATAATAATAATAATAATAATAATAATAATAATAATATTAATAATAATAATAATAATAATAATAATAATAATAATAATAATAATAATAATAATAATAATAATAATAATAATAATAATAATAATAATGTTCATTCATTTCAATTAAAAAAGTATGATACAAATGGTTTCAAAGTAGAATAAACAGTGATACCACAGAAGTAGGAGAAACTACTTGTAAGTGGTGTTCATCTCAATACGGTATATTCGACTCACATAATTCACATTCAAGATGTATGTATATGTATAATATATATATATATATATATATATATATATATATATATATATATATATATATATATATATATATATATATAAATATATATATATATACCTCCGGTGCTAGTTTCCGGGACCAAATTCATATAAATATAAATTGATAAGGTAGGCGCGATTTCAGGACCGACGCAAAATTGGAAGGAGAAGCCAAAGGCGAAGAGGGGTAATAATATTAAGAATGATATATTGAGACGGTTTTGAGGACCTCTCGGATATTTATTCATATCGAGGCCAGGTGGCCAGATATCTGGAGGTTGGACATTAACGAGAGGAGAAATATGGGTCAATGCCACACGGGCCTGAGTTTTATACAGAACACTGTTTTTCTAAACAAACATAATTTTGTATGTTTTTGTTTTGACGATAATAGTGAATTATATACATGTACAGTTCATTGAGAATCAGATCACTCTTGAAAAACCATACTATATTTCAATATTATCAAGAATTTGAAAACCAAAATAGTGATGAACCATAATAATATTAAATGTTCAATAGTGTATAAACATTTTTCTCTAAAATTTACCTAATTATCAGTTCAACTATAAAAGTGAATTTTTATTATTTTTAATATGTAGAGTTTGTTGAGAATTAGGTCATTCGTAAAAAACTACTATACAGGGTGTTTCTGAAGTACGTGTAGAAACTTTAGGATCATGTTGCTGACGTCGAAATGAGAAAAAAAGTTACACATGTCCGCCAGTTATTCGTTTCTAAGATACAGACTGTCAAAGTTTAATTGTCATATTTGTTTTTTGTGAATAAATTTCAAAATATTTGTGATATTCGAGTAAAGTTTGGTATCTGGGATGATTTTTCAATGACAAAATATAATTTATGTTATTTGTGAAAAAACTAATTTCTAATTGAATTTATTTTGAATTTGAAAATCTTGTCATTAAAATCACTTGCATCGGTTATTTCAAATGTCAATAACTCGAAAACAGTTGCTCGAAGTGACCTCTACCGAGAATAAATTCTTTACTCAAAGAAATAATGAATATTACCAGATACCAAACTTTATTCAAATATCAAAATTATTTTGGAATTTATCACAAAAATAAAAATAACAATTCAACTTTGACACTCTGTATCTCAGAAATGAATAACACGTACTTAAGAAACACCCTGCATATCTGAACCTTATTCAATAATGAAAAAATGTATACAATGAAAAACCATATTAATAGTTAATGTTCCATAGTATATTACTATTTTGTGGGAGTATTTTGTGGGAGTTGAGTTTTCTTCTACAACTTACCAGTCACGCTTAATATTCTAATGAACCTTAATTCAAAGGAATATGGCAGTATTAAAAGAAGTTGCAGTAGATTCAGATTTGATTATTGTCGTTGTCACAACCTTTCACGATTTGCAACAAATGGGTTCACCAGATCTTTGGTTTTGGTATGGAGTTCCTGGAAGGAATATCCATATCAAAATGTGCGATGCCCTACCGGTTCTTCATGTGTATACAGAATGTGATCAGGTATCCTCCTTTCATTGAGTTGATATAACTAAATTATAATAATGCTTCCTCATGAAAAAACCCGTAGATTGTACCTCAAGGCATAACCTGTGCGGGTAGAGGACGGCTATTATTATAATTTGCCGTAGTGAACCAGTATCCAATGATAGCTGCTGCAGACAGTGATTGAAGACAGTGTCTAATCAAGGATTTTGTCTTGGGGGGGGTGGGGGGGTGTGGTTGGAGAAAATGTGAAGAAAATTAGGAAGTTAAGGAAATACAAGTTGTTATTTTATTTACAAATATTATTTGGTCTCTGTCCTGGGGGGGGGGGGCAAGACCCAACTCGATTTGCCTATGAATGGTGAATATTATAATAAGATTCAGCTTTTCAATGTAATAATACATAATGCTACTAGTCAGACAGAAAGATTAAAAAACGCAACCAACTGGGGTAAGAAGTTGTCATATTCAGAATGTAACAATTGAACCACTTTTGACAGTTTGGCCACAGACTCCTGATGACTATTCAGATTTGATCAAGTACAGGTGCAAAATTCCCACAATTCATCATAACATTCCGTCATCACAAGAACAATATTGAACGAAGTGTTTAAACCGTGTAACATCCTGCGTTCCAGTGTTATATAATACTAAAAGATAGTTTAGTATATTCTTGATGGAATTTAAAATTTTCCTGAAACCAAAGAAAATCATCACCAATACACTATTATATAGGGTAATTCAACCATGCAACATGAGGCAGACCGGTAAAGTAAAATATTGAACATAGTTCTTCGTATACGGGAAATGAAAGTTTCAGATTCCCTATTTTTTTACAACCGAATGGATTGTCATCACTAACACAATATTATATGGGGTGTTTTAACGCTGTAACATCAGGCGACAATAAACCAATCATATTCTAGCCGGAATTTAAAATTTTTCTTTAACCGAAATGAATTGTCATTCCAAAAAAACGAAGAACTAAGTATTTCAACCCCATAACAGCAGGCGGTCTGGAGAAATAACACATTAAACCATAATTATTATTAGAGTAGGGTTTCTAATGCATATGTAAAATATTTTCTTTCACTACATACAAGGTTGAAATACCTTGTACAATAGTTTTTAGATTCAATCAAGTCGGATGGAGGAAAATGAATTCCGACTGAAATATGTAATGAGATAGGAAATATACAGTGTGACCCTAGACCAGTGGGATAAATGAATATCTTTGAACCAATGACAATTTTCAAAATATTATGATTTTATATCATGCATCATTATGAGAGCTATCTTCAGGAATGACTATTATTTATACGAGGGGCGCAAGAAAGGGTCACTAAAACAAACACTCCATATACAGGGTGTTTTCTCACGGTTACCAACCACAGGGGGTCATTCAATATGTCATTTTGAAGAGAAAAGTTCCTATGAACATATTTACGAAATTGATTTGTTTCTCAGATACAAGGCGTTGAAATTTGATTAAAAACAGAAATTATAAACTATCATGAATATCGTAGAATCGATTTGGTTGAAATTTGATACATTTATTTGAACTGATGAGGCGGTCATTGAGCCCTAACTTGATTAAAATCATCAGGGCCAGTGGCAACCAATAATCTAGAACAAAATTTTCAATTTTCAATGAGATATGTGTAGAAAGAACCCTACTATCAATGTCAGCTGGCCTCCAATGCAGCTGTTCATGATATGCAACAAGGTGGCTTTAATTTTTTCTCGAAAACTAGCCTAGAAATGAAGAAAAAATATGAAGAGAAAAGAGACCAAGGATATTTTTAGTTGCTCAATTGTGAAAAATAGAAACCAACGCAAAACAAAGTCAGTGGCGTGCTTTCCTTCACAATATTGTTGGCTGTGGCGCCCACTGAGATGCCACTGGCCCTAATAAGTTCAATCTTGTTATGGCTGAATGAGCGCCTCATTAGTTCGAATAAATGTATTGAATTTCAACCAATTCGGTTCTAGGGTATTTATGATATTTTATAATACCGGTTTATTTTTTAATTTCAACACCCTGTATCTCAGAAACGAAGCAACTCCAGAAAATAGGAACTTTTCTCCTTAAAATGACCTAACGAATCACCGCTTGGAGTTTGGAACCGTAGTTAGGAAACACCTCATTTATCAACAACTCTGAATTTTATCTCATTCAAGATTGATACTGATTTTTCATTTTTGAAAATCCGATAGGGCGTTTCCAAGTTATACCAGTTTTTCTTCAAATGTTGACTTTCTGATGATAAGCTCATCACCAAAACCATGAAAAAATCACGAAATCATCAAGAATATTGATAGAAGATGGGATATTCAAATATAGGAAATATTCCTCTTTCTCGAGTGGTATACAGTGTGGTCAGAAAAAAAAAGATTTTCCCTAAATTTAAACTGTCTTTACCTTCATTTTCAAATAGTACACCCTACAATATGTACGATCTCATATACCATTGGTGGTTTGATTGCTTAAAGTCAGTAGTTTTAAAGGAGTGACGGGGTCAAGTTTGTTGAATTGTTCAATGAGGATATCTGAAATTAGAGGTGTATACTATTCTACAACTAAATTGCAGGATTTGTGTTTTCAAATTTTGAGGGTGGAGGACCAGGTAATTACACTCGAGTGGAGCGGACACAAAACACTTGGGTACTTGGGTCCAAGATAAATTCAACAACACGGTTAGGGAAAGAATGCAAATAGCCCTAAATCTGGTCAATATATGGATAGATAAGGAGGGCCTAACCATTAGTCCCTCCAAATCAACCATTGTAGCGTTAACCCGAAGAAGGAGATTAGAGAGCTTAGGACCTCTGACACTCCAAGGTACCCTTATACAGCTGTCGGGCGAAGCATAATATTTCGGAGTAATTTTAGACTCGAAGCTCACCTGGAATCAACAGCTGGCTGAGTTGAGCAGGGTACAAAGACTTGCATGCCTTAGCATAACAGGAGCTATGAAAACAACACCAACATTAGCCATGGAAGCACTGTTGGACCTGCCACCGATTGATATAACAATTAGGGTGAGGCAAAAAATGGGACTTCTAAGGCAACAATAATCGTGCAATAGATCGGATCACAACAAGATGAAGGATATAGTGGAAGGAATCATTCTTGAAATGGAACCAACAGACCACATGACTCCTAGATACTTCTTCAACATTAACTTCGAGGTTATCATACAAGATCAAAGGGAATGGTCAGATGACAACATCAGGGTCAAACCTGGAGAGAGGATCTGGTACACGGACGGATCCAAAACCAGGGAAAGAACTGGTGCTGGAATATACAGTGAGGGGAGAAACTCCCAAATAGGCGTCTTACTAGGACCAAACACAGATCAAAATATGCTCAGACAGCCAGGGGTCACTGAAGGCTCTCATGAACCCGAAGGTGACAACAAGACTGGTATGGGAATGCCGAGAAGAACACAGTGTCCTCTCACAACACAACAAAAGAACTTTGTTGTCGGTTGCAGGACACTGTGACAACGAAGGCAATGAAAAAGCTGATGAACTAGCCAGATACGGTTCATCAACACCATATATTGGCCCAGAACACGTTCTCGGAATTACTTAATCCGACATTCGAGGATGCATTCGGGACTGGATCAAACGCAAAAAAAGTAGAGGTGCACCACGGGAAAACATACATTAAAGAACCGTGAAAACACAAAACTGAAGAACTACTCAAGCTGTGCAGGAATCAAATTAGAACAATAACGGTTCTTCTCACTGGTCACAGCCCAATGAGAAAACAACCGCACAAAATGGGGCTGTACAACGGGGAACTTTCCTGCAGACAATGTGGTGAAGGGACAGAAACAGCCAAACACGTACTGTCAGAATGCGAGGCATTAGACCGCAAGAGACAGGCAATATTCGGGAAACCCAGGCTAACTCCCGAAGAATACAACAGTTAACCGGTGAAGAACCTGTACAGGCTGGTACAGGGGACTGATGTTACGGAGTGGGTGCTGTGAAACTAATTGGGGTGCACAAAAAACACAAGAGGATGAGGTGCAGCTGGTGACAGGACCAGCACCCGAAAGGAAAAAAAAAACATGGCGAATGTAGCAGATTGTTACAAGAAATCACGTAATGAACAATTTTGAAATGTGTCTTGGTTCTCACGAGAAGGAAAATCTTATAATATAAAGTGAACATTGTGGGAGCCGAGACGTAGGAAACTGATGTTTTTTTTTTAATTTCTGCAGGCTGTTGTTTCAGGGAACACCTCCCGAGGCAGTTAGTTTCAAGCTTTGCCGTTCGTTGGAGAAAATAGCCCTTAGAAAGACAGGTTCGTTATATCTCCAGACTAACGACAAAGGGATTTGAAAACTAAGCTCGACGGGTCAGTCTCGATGGGACTCTAAACGGTGGAACGATTAATGATTTTTCAGAAATCCATAGAAATTATTCAATATTATTAATATTATCGGGCCTAGTTATTCGTCAGTTTAGTTTTTTGTTACTGGGGCTGTTTGTTAAGTATAGTTAAATGAGTAGTTCGGCAAAATTCTTTTATTTGCATTTGATGCTGATCATGGAATTCATATCACTCTTTCACTATTGATGATAAGCACCAATGTCATATGAAAACATGAATATTATAGGGTGCAATTGTTTGAAAAATTGAGGTCAAAGAAGTTTGAATATTCTTGAAAATCATACAGGGTGATTCATTGGGAAATGCATATACAGCTAGGGTAGATGGAAGACACCGATGTCCTTCTAAATAACCCATATTTCATGGGTCTATCGTTATTTATAACCAAAATACAGGGTGATTTATTAATTTTCCTCATTTTTTCAATTAATCATAACTTATGAACCACCCTATACATTTTTGTGATATTTGGTTTGTATGTTCTTTATCCACAGTAGTGTCGATTAACATAATAAGAAATAGTCTTATACCAGATCCGGCCTTAAAAAAATTAATAAGTAGGTTTCAAAATTCTATATATCAATATTTTAAAATTTTATTTACAAATTTGAAAAGAGCAGGAAAAAATAAGTAAGACTAAAAGTATTTGGTGTTTCCTCATACAACTTTTTTAATTATTAACTTGAATCAAATCTAGATGTTTCGAGAATGAGGTGCCACAAAATTAAAAAAATAATAATAAAATTTCTTTCCCAAATGGTACTTTTCCAGCTTCAATCCATGAAATCATCATTTATTTCTCTCTCTCCTGATTCCTGGATCCCCAACCTTATTGAAAAACGAGAGGACATATCCGTATTTGGGACAAACTATTATTATCAATGAAGAACTTTCAAACACCCTGTATGTTTAAAAAAATTATCATAACATGTGTTCATTGCGCTACATTTAGAAAAAAATTATAAAAATGAGGAAAAATGCCCATTCCGACAAAAGCATAACTTTATTTTAAACAAAAATAACGTTGCAACAAATCTACATTTCAAAGGTTAAACATAACAGTAAAAAAACTAGAATTTTCTTTATCCGCGTCTAATTACCTTTTAGCTAGAGCATGATCATTTCTCGACTCTTCTGATGCATTCTTGATAATAATAATAAAATCAAGCAGTATTGTTTGATTTAGTAAATACACTTTAGGTTTGATATCCCAAATTGTTTAAATTGCCAAGTTGGCTGATGTCAGAGTACAATTTTGACATTAGTTGATGACTTTGTACTTGTGTTGTTACGTTATTTGTTGATAACAGTTATTTCTTACTCAAATTGCCACACCAATTTGATGATAATGAATATGCAGACATGTTGTATGTATATGGATTTTGTGATGGTAATGGAAAAGCTACCGGAAGAGAATATGCACGGCGATTTCCTGGCCGACGGTTACCTAGTGACAAGACTTTTTCTAATGTGTTTAGTTACCTTAGAGAACACGGTGAATTTCCAACTGTAGCACAAAATGAAAGTTTCGAAAGACGACATATCGATTTGGAGCAAGATATTCCTAATTTTGTACAAAATGATCCAAAAATTAGTTCGAGAAGAATCAGTCACGCCACTAATGTTCCTCAGTCTACTGTTTGGCGAAGAATAAAAAAAAATCGTCCACCATTTACACCAAGTTCAGAGGCTACAAGCAGAAGATGAATTTGCTCGATTGACTTTTAGTAGATGGGTATTACAAAATGATTGGATCTTATACAGATGTTTATTTAGCGATGAATCTCAATTTACCAGAGACGGTATCAATAATTTCAGGAATTCTCATGTGTGGGCCAAACAAAATCCATTCGCCATAAAACAAAAACATTCACAAATTTGGTTTTCCTTTAAGAGCAAACATTACCTTGGTGAAACGGGAAATCGTTTTGACCCCACAGTTTTTGTTTGAGATTTTTTAAATTTATTTTGCATTACTAAATGTTTTTGTGTAAATTCCGGAATTTTTGGTTATGATAATTTTTAAGAAAAAAAAATTTAATGACATGATGAATTGAAAAAATAGAGAGGTTCCGGAATTCTCTTGGGACCACCGAGCCAATAAAAAAATATATCTTTCATGAAATCAATTTTTAGCAAGAAACGGATTCTACGATAGGGAAATTTATATCTGATTGGCGCTGTAATCGAGAACGGACAGGTGCTGTGTTGCCAATGTTCATCGAGTTCATTATCTTCACCCCCATTCTTGATAAGTATGTCAACAAACCTTAGCTGGAAGGGATGAGCAGGAAATTCGACTTTCGGTCCGAATAATCGGACCCCATATCCTACCACATCTACTAACGGGTGAAGTGTATTTGGAGTTCCTGCAAAATATTTTACCCATATTGCTAGATGATGCAGGAGTTGATGTAGGAGGCATGTACTTTCAACATGATGGGGCTTCACCTCATTTCAGAGTAATGGTGAGAGAGTTTTTAAATGACAACTTCCCAAATCATTGGATAGGCAGAGGAGGACCTCACAACTGGCCTGCAAGGGGGCCCGATTTCAATCCATTCGATTACCATGTTTGGGGTTATTTAAAATCAAAAGTTTATTCAATTGAAGTAAACACTAGAGAGGACCTTCTACGGAAAATTGAGGACGCTTGCGACGAACTGAGAAATGACCAAGCTATAATTAGAAAGTCAATTACAAATCTTACTTCAAGAGCACGAAAATGTATTGAGCAAAATGGAGGCCACTTTGAAGAACTGTTATAAGTTATGTTGTTTACATTTTTTTGTGTCTAATTCTTTTCGTTTGACTTAATACAATTTGTTGCAACGTTATTTTTGTTTAAAATAAAGTTATGCTTTTTTCGGAAGGGGCATTTTTCCTTATTTTTATAATTTTTTTCTAAATGTAGTACAATGAACAAATGTTATGATGATTTTTTTAACCATACAGGGTGTTTGAAAGTTCTTCATTGATAATAATAATTTGTCCCAAATACGGACATGTCCTCTCGTTTTTCAATAAGGTTTGGGGATCCAGGAATCACGAGAATAAGAAATAAATGATGATTTCATGGATTGAAGCTGGAAAAGTACTATTTGGGGAAGAAATTTTATTTTTTTAAATTTTGTGGCACCTCATTATCGAAACATCTAGATTTGATTCAAGTTAATAAGTAAAAAGGAGGTATGCGGAAACACCAAATACTTTTAGTCCTACTTATTTTTTCCTGCTCCTTCCAAATTTGTAAATAAAATTTTAAAATATTGATATACAGAATGTTGTTTCGACTCGAAACCTACTTATTAATTTTTTTTTAATGCCGGACCTGGAATAAGGCTTTTTCTTATTATGTTAATCGACACTACTGTGGACAAAGAACATACAAACCGAATATCACAAAAATGTATAGGGTGGTTATGATTAATTGAAAAAATGGGGAAAATCAATAAATCACCCTGTATCTTGGTTATAAAGAACGATAGACCCATAAAATATAGGTTATTTAGAAGGACCTCGGTGTCTTCCATCTACCATAACTGTATGCGCATTTCCCAATGAATCACCCTGTATAATTTTTTTGACCACCCTGTATTACGTTCGAAGAAGAAGAATGATTCCATAATTACTTCGTATCATTAGTATTTTAGGTTTTTCCTAAAGAATATCTAGAATTAATGAAAAACTGCAGTACTGTATTATGAATAGTTATTATGTTTTCTGATAGATTTCATCTTTTATCAAATATTTTTTAAAGTTCTCAAGCTTAGAATTTTGTGTTTCGTTTATGCTTTTCTTCAGTAATACTGCCGGTGTTTTTTTTACATTAAACAAATGATCGTGAGTATATTACATCAAAATATAATAAGAAAACTAATGTATATTTACTCTTACTATTTTATGGTAACCGTACGGGTGATTGGAGTTTTCTAACAGTATTGGTAAATGTAACTGCTGTGGATTTCACTCACACACATTTTTCATTCACCAAGAAACATTCAAAAATATAAAGGGTGTCTTATTGAAACATTGAAGTATAGTGGCTGCAGAGGAGCGGGATTGGAAGATATATTGAGTACAATACGAATACTCCCTCCTGGATATGCTTATTATTTTTTCTTTTGTTCTTCTTATAGTTGGCACTTCACAAATCATTCAGTGTGGATAGTATTTATTGGAATACATCCGAAGTAGCACACCTATATTGGTAAAATATTGGTACAATATTGTGAACATATTGGCGAAATATTTGAAATGCAATATTGGCGAGAAAAAAAAATGTGAACATTCGGCGATATTGATCCAATATTACTTGAATAATATTGGCGAAATATTCTCGAAGAAATATTGGCCTCGAAATATTCGACGATATTGGTACAATATCGCTAATACAATATTCTGACAATATTGGCAGAATATTCAAACGTTATATTGTCGAGAAGTGAAATGTGAACCCAGTAACATATCGGGACAAATTGCTTGAATTTTCCTTCTACACTCACGGATTTCCTTGTTTTCCTTTGTTTTTCAGATTGTGAATGGTAAATGTATTCAATTTACACATTTATTTCACATGAATGACCACAACTATATACATCGGGAAAAATTACCTCGATTCATCTCAAACATATTCTCACCCAGAGGTGGAAGAACGCCGGTTCCCAGAGATAACCACACATGAAAACTCTTCGAGGCAAGTATCATAAACTTCGACAGATCTGGTCATCAGAACTGTCGTGGAGGAACATTGTTGCTTCAACTAATATTCTTGCCGTTCCGATCCTACTCTACTCCTCTGGAGTGGTGAAATGGACTCAAAAGGAGCTGCGACAACACGAGAAAAAACTCTATTAATTGTATATCCTAAATCGTCCGGTACAAGGTTATATTTCCCCAGATAACAGAGGGGCAGTAGACATTTCGGTTTGGAGTACCTTGCTCAAACTGAAGCTGGAGTGGAGACTCAGGTCCTCGTAGAGCTACATAAGGATAAGCTAATGCATGAGCTCATCTCCAAGAACATCGAAAGCTTTGGCACATAGAAAAATTTTACCTCTTCATTCCTCAGCTGAAATGGGCTGAAAATGGAGACCAATCGATTCATTATGGCCTTCCAGGATAGTCTCTAGAACATCCTAGTCTGCCGTTGTCACATACAAGAAAATAAGTGAGATTTAGTCCTCAGCTCCTGGATAAACGAACATCGTCTGAAAAGAGGTGGGTAAACGGACTGAATATCGAGATTCTCTTCGAACTCCGCAGGATGTAGTCAAACCAGTCTGTTAAAATGGTGGATCTGATTGTAGGAGTTATTGGTGGACTGTAAGAAATACTGCGCTTGAATTTGAAATTCAAACTGGCTTGCTTATAGACATTTGCTTTCATTCTTGGTTCATTTCAACTTCTCGTGGCACATGACACTTGGGCTGAATAATCACTCCTCTACGGGTGTCGAATTGGCAAATGATAGAAGGAATTATTGGTCAGCATGTCAATATTGATTTTGTCCACCCCATAAGCCTTGAATATTATAGATAGGAGCACTTTGTGGTAGGAGAAAAATTGAAGTTATTACACTTGGTGGAGTGTTTGTTATTCGAGTGGAAATTCAACGTGATAGCGTCTGGAGAGTGGTCACTTGTTGAGGAATTGATTATATAATCATTGATGAAATCTTGATAATTTTTCAGATGGTTTGAGATACCCCGACATGTGTTTTCAGAGTCATATGTCTGTTATTTTTATTGTTTTGAATTTTAAAATTTAAGTATGCCTGTTACACGAACTATGGTATGTTTAGTTCCGTGATTGCGGTCGCTTTTCGAAGCAGTCATAGATTGTGGTTCGATTTCCGTTGACCTATAATAACTCTATTTGATAGAGAATTTGAAATTATTTCAGGTTGATAGCTCTTCAATATGAATACAGATATGCTTCACGATTTCAAATTATTGTTTCTTTTAATCTTCATTATATTCATTGGTGCTTAATTTATGTTGCGTACGATTTGGATCACACTGTCTCTTACGTAAATCAATTCATTCTGAAAATTCATAATCATGATGCCCTAGATGAAAATATTTACCAAAAAATCGTAAGTAAACTCCTTGGATTACTGACAACTTCAGATTGATGCAAACACTCAGGAATAAGGCGCTAGCTACTTTTAAAATTTTAAAACTTCCTCAACATTAGAATTACTATAAAGAATTTAGAAATTTGACTAACACAGCTGTAAAAGTAAAAAAAAACGCATACCTGATTTTAAACTTAAAATCACAGATATCTAGAAAAAACGAAACGAACTTAAGGAACTAAATGACACCATGATAGAAACAAATAACTACCAGAGCAACTTTAAAATGCTGTAGCAATTACTACTTTTTCCTGAGAACTACTGATTATGGTCTACCTAGTTCTATCCAATGAACTTTTATTATTCCAATAGCACAGAAGGATTAAATAAACGATTCAATTTTTCATTGACGAAATGGAAATTTCTAAATTTATTAATTATATAAAACCCAGGACTATGATGACGTTGGGATAAATATTACTATTATAAACTTCTGTGTAAACTTGTTTATAAACGTCTGATGGTATCTATAATTACTCACATTATGAATGAATGTATAAATCAAAATTACTTTCCCAGTCTATGAAAAAAACAAGCAATCCACAGAGTTATAATGACCTGAAATCAAGTAGTATTCTTCCAACCTTCTCAAAAATTCTTGAAAAAGTTATGGAATATCAAATCAGATGTTACGTTGCCCAACATAATAAGTATATCACCACAAAAACAATCGGGTTTCAGAAGCGGCTTAAGCTGGGCTAAACCAACATTAAGAATAGCCGATGACCTGATCAAAGCGCTCGATGAAAACGAAGTAACAAAATCTTGATATTATAAGACTACTCGAAAGCGATAGATATCATGAATCATCAAATACTTCTCTTCATGTTGCACTATCTTGGATTCAGTTATCCAGCAATAACTTCTATTCATCTCACTTACACTATTGAATACAAAAGGTTTGTGATACTTCCTCAAATTGGCAGGAATTTGAATCAGGAGCGCCTCAAGGTATCATTTGGGGTCCTTTGTTCCATACCCTTTACACATCCACTTTAATTGAGAAATTGAAGCACTACCATTTATAAGCAGATGACTCAGATATACAGGCTGATTCACGGTGGATGGCACATTAGACGTTTCTCGTGAACCAGACAACGGATCACTTTGAAAATTCAATGAAGGGCATATTCGGACATTCTCTAGCCAACTAAAATATTTTCGACAATGCGGTGTTGCCGCTTCTATTAGAAAGCAGTAGCAACTTTGATTTTTCAAATGGAACACTCTGTATATAATATTATTTTTGGAATCTCCAACAATTGCCCGACAACTTTTTTTGATATTTCCCTATAACTATCTGTTACCGTTTTCGAAATAAAAATCAATTTCAATTTTTTTCTTCGAAAATCATGACTTCTAAAAATGCCGATATCTTTTAGTTAAGAAGTACTATGATATCGAAATTTGGTTTGGAGTTAGGTGATACTTGGACACTTCCCGTTACTTCAATACAGGGTGGTAAAAAAATACAGTTTTTTCGTTTGCTTGAAAAAGTTGTTGAAATTTGATTATTTTAAATGGAACACCCTGTATATTATTGAAAATTCGGAAAGCTGCTGAAATTTGCTTTCTTTCTATGTATATTATACCTATACCTAACTGGTCAAGTTTCGGACTTATGAGCATTTATTTGTGAAAATGTCCCTTCAGAATGGTATTTCCATTCGGTATTTGGTAAGCAGGCCATGATTACTATTTGACAGTAGCGTTGTGACATTCTCCTAATAATATCGACATTTTCACTTCAGAAGTTGCAAATACCTTCAAAACGATGGAACAAAACTATTCAAACGAAGTTCTTATGAATTTGTTTATTATTTTTGGACAGTGTGACAAAATTATCAGCAGAACATGTAGAAACTTCAATGAAATGTATCCGAATCTACCGCCAATGAACCTCAAGAAATTTATACGAATTCAGAACAATTTCAATATGTTTGGATAAACTTTAAAAAAGCACCAAGAAACTTGAAATTGGATATATTGATATGAATAATTATAAAAAAGTAAAACAATCATGTGGAATATTTCAAAATATGTTCGAATCGCTGGCCGTTCACTTCCAAGCACTTTAAAATGCGGGTGTTGACTGCTTTCGTGGTGGCAGATCTGATTTCATTGGGATCCAAATCTTCAAATGTTTGGGCAATCCTTTCTAACAATTCATCTCTCGAACGCACGGGTATTTTGTAAACTTTTTCTTTAAACATTCCCCACAAATAAAAATCTGATGGATTAAGATCGGGTGATCTCGCTGGCCAATTCCATGGTCCCAAGCGCCTTATCCACCGATCGTCAAAAAGTCTTTCCAGTTCTGCGCTCACTTCTCTTGTGCAATGTGCAGGAGCTCCGTCTAGTTGGTACCAACAGTTTCGATATTGTTCGAGTGGCAGATTATCCACGAAACTCTCTACAGTATTCTCCAAAATATTCAGGTAGCTTCTGGATGTTAATGACTCCTCGTATATCACGTACCTCAATTTGTTGTCCATCAACATGCAGAAGACATTAAAACTAAATTTTTCTTGAAATCCGGCTTCTTTTGTGACGTGAGGATTTTCACTGGACCAATAATGACGATTTTTTCTATTGAAAATCCCTTCTCTCGAAAATTTCGATTCATCAGTCCAAATAATTTTATTTAAAAAAAGTGGATCTTCTTGAATGCGTGTCAACAACATTTCACAAAATTCTACTCTCTGTTGAGGGTCTTGAGGCTTCATTGCTTGAATTTTGCTGAATTTATAATCATGCATTTTATGTCTTCGCAAGATTCTTTGAACCGATGAATATTTTATACCCAAATCTTCTTCAGCACTTCGATGACTCGGGAAATGCGTGAAAATATGCTAAGACATTAATCTGGTTGTCTTCAGAAGTTACGGGTCGAGGCAAGTTTCTTGGTGCTTTTAAAGTTGATCCAAATGCATTGAAATTGTTCTGAATTCGTATAAATTTCTTGAGGTTCATTGGCGGTAGATTCGGATACATTTCATTGAACTTTCTACATGTTCTTCTGATAATTTTATCACACTGTCCAAAAATAATAAACAAATTCATAAGAACTTCGTTTGAATAGATTTGTTCCATCGTTTTGAAGGTATTTGCAACTTCTGAAGTGACGAAAATGTCGATATTATTAGGAGAATGTCACAACGCTACTGTCAAATAGTAATCATGGCCTGCTTACCAAATACCGAATGGAAATACCATTCTGAAGGGACATTTTCACAAATAAATGCTCATAAGTCCGAAACTTGACTAGTTAGGTATAGGAATGATATAAATAGAAAGAAAGCAAATTTCAGCAGCTTTCCGAATTTTTAATAATATATAGGGTGTTCCATTTAAAATAATCAAATTTTAGCAACTTTTTCAAGCAAACGAAAAGACTGTATTTTTTTACCACCCTGTATTGAAGTAACGGAGATTAGGCTGACGTGTGGGAAGTGTCCAAGTATCACCTCCACACTCCAAATCAAATTTCGATATCATAGTACTTCTTAACTAAAAGATATCGGCATTTTTAGAAGTCATGATTTTCGAAGAAAAAAATTGAAATTAATTTTTATTTCGAAAACGGTAACAGATAGGTATAGGGAAAATCAAGAAAAGTTGTCGGGCAATTGTTGGAGATTCCAAAAGTAATATTATATACAGAGTGGTCCATTTGAAAAATCAAAGTTGCTACTGCTTTCTAATAGAAGCGGCAACACCGCATTGTCGAAAATATTTTAGTTGGCTAGAGAATGTCCGAATATGACTGCCATTAAATTTTCAAAGTGATCCGTTGTCTGGTTCACCAGAAACGTCTAATGTGCCATCCACCGTGAATCAGCCTGTATAACTCTTTCGATTCTCTAAATCTCGCAGAAGCTGTATCAACTGACCTACATGCAATTTTTGAGGTATCCTCATATCATTTGTTGATAATCAATCCCAACAAGTCACTCGCTATGATATTTGGAAATGAAATGATTACTGAGCAGGCAAAAAGTTACGATTTGAAAATAAATTGCAAGTCTCGCTCTAAAAATTTAGGGCATATTATAGACTCCAGCTTAGGTTACAGAACATAATACCCATAAACTCAGAAATGTTGGGCCGTGGTAGTAGAGCGTTCGACTTTGGAGCAAAGGGTCGAGGGTTCAAAGCCTCGCATGGTCATCGGTCTCGTGCACGGCATCACAGGTTAAAAGGTAAAGGCTCTCCCTAGCTCACACAACTCTCTAGAAGACTTTCGAGGGTTGCACGTAGGGGAGCAATCGGTTGACGGAAATAACAATTTTACAACAATTTTTTGTTATGTATTCCTGAAGTTGATTTATTAGCAAAGAAAATTTCTAAACACAGAAGTTGAAAAAATATTATGTCATTCACAATTTTTGCCCCACCTCAATCACTGTGATGTGGTATACCTACCAAAATTGTATTGATAGCAATGACATAAGGAGCATACAGAAACTACAAAATCCATACACAAGACAAATTTTTGGTATTAGAAGTAGATCCAGTATATGTCACAAACCTAAAGATTTCTACTGGCTCCCCACTTACAAGACCATTTAACTCATAGAACGGATGTCCACAACTTGAAACTGCGAAGAAAATTGGTTTGACTCTTCCTGCTCACAAAAAAACTGTTTAGGCGCTCGATCTCGTATAATATCTTGGATACAATTTATAACCTATATAAACACATGGAACCAACCATAACTGTTTTGCCTAACGGCCAATACATTTGAAGAAACATTAAAAATTCACTTATTTTTCAGTCAGGATGACTAAAGTGTTACAAAAGCAGAAATCGCACCGAGAAATGTGAAAAAATGGTTTTTCCTACTCCTTCACTCTCACTCTCTTGACCACTCTCTCTTCCCCTCTCTCTCTCTCTCTTATCTCTCTCTCTTCCACCACGTTCCCACTGTTTTCATCACTCTTTTCTATGCTATGTTTGTTTTTGAAAAAGGCATTGGTGGAAGATCAGATGCGAGGAAACTCATAAATCTAAGCAAAAAGCTCACCTATCATCAGATTTGTATAGATGTTTTACTATTTTTGTTATGTTATGGAAATTGGTGTGCAATAAAAGTATCATTATCATTATATTGATATGTTCTACAGCTGAAAAGACAAAGAACAATTGTACCCGGTTATATCTCTACCTATCTACACCCAATTTTATTCATATAATGATATGCAGCTCATATCAGCAAAGCTTAACTTTGTTCGTTACTTTTGACCTCAAAATGCATACACACTTATATTTTTCAACAGTTATATTGATGATATTATCTTTATTTCTTCTTGAAATTTTTATTATAATGACTTGTTCATCGCCTGAAGAGGTTTTTCGTCAACAAATAAAGGATATCAATGTATCTATCTACTCTTCGCAAGATACCGTGATGTACATCGATGAAAGATCATGCAATACAAGAACTCGCCATTCTGCGACGAAAGCACCAAAGAAAAGCTCAATTAAAAAAGAGCACCTCCTCCACTGCCGTTGGACACCAAATGTACCTATACAACATTTGTCAACTGAAAAATAAAAAAATTATTTATAAAGTACATAAAACTTTCCTTCTCGGAAATTTTCCAATACCTATCGGACTAATAAAAATGAAGTTTAAAATGATAGCCAGCTCTATCAGTTCGCCGACAAGGCAACAAACAGCCGAGTCAAGTGTTATTGATGGATGTTATTATGATCTTGAAACTGTAACTTGATTCATTCAATAAAAACGCGGGAATATTTAGAAAGCAAAATGTTTGTTGTAGTTTAAGGAACATGGAGTACTAGTAGGTCAATCATTTTAGCATTTAAAATCAAAAATTGGGAAAAAATAGCAAAACAATGCATATTTCACAAATGTTCTATTTAAGTGCGCAATAAAACAATAAAAATTTGCGCCCTTGTACAAGGTCGGCAACATCGTTAAAAATGTGAATTATAAACAATTCTTGTTATTTTGTAGATAAAAAATGAAAGAGTCGCAAAATGAAGAAAACAAAGAAAATATCATCTTTTATCTTTTCCCAATTTTGCGACCATTTCCAATTTGGGATCAGAGTAAATGAATTATTTATTTGTTTATAACTCAGCCGAAATAAACCTGAAGGAGTGTCAAACGGGAAAAAAACCCTCCCCTCTGTTTTGTTCGCAACCTGAATCGATTATGGAAATAATGCAAAAATTAGGTAATTTCACAGAAAACATACGGGAACTTTGTCAAATTTTGTCAAATTTTAAAAGAATGAAAAAATTGCTAAATTGTTTTTTTTTTACTTGTCAAAGTTCCCGAAGTCTGTGATGGTGGCAAATTTTATAGGAATTTACTTCCTACGTTTCCGACCAACTTAAGAAACTTTTGTACTATTTCCATGATCAAGGATTGCAAACGGATATTTTTAGTGTACAATAAACGAAAAAATATGTGTTGCTGAAATAATGCAACGGTTTTTTGAGTTGGTCGGAAAAGTAGGTAGTGATTTGCTGAGAAACATAAATTTGCCACATAACAGATTTCGGGAACTTTTACAAATAAAAAATAAATAATTTTGCAGTTTTTTCATTCCTTTCAAAGACAAAGTTCTCGAAATCTGTGGTGGCAAATTCAATATGATTTTTGGGAAATTACTGCCTACGTTCACGACCAATACAAAAAATTTTAGCATCATTTCCATAATCAATTCAGGTTGCAAGCAAAATTTCTCAGTGTAAAATAAACAAAAAAAGTATGATGCCGTTATCGGCAGAGGTGGCAAAGTTTCGGCGACACTTACGACATAGAGAAACTTTTTTTTGCGTTTGCCACTCTTTTAGATTTTTTTAGCCAAGTTATTGAAAAAAATCATAAATAAATAATTTATTTACTCTAATGCCAGATTTGGAAATGGTCGCAAAATTGGGGAACGATAAATGATGATATTTTCTGTTTTCGTCATTTTGCGACTCTATTGCATTTTTTCTCTACAAAGTAACTAGAATTGTAGATAATTTCCATGTTAACAATGTTGCCGACCTTGTACGAGGGAGCAAATTCTTATTGTTTCATTGAGCACAAAAATATAACTTTTGTGAAAGTTTGCATTCTTTTGCTAATTTTTCTCAACTTTTGCTAAGGTGATGCCTATCGGGGTTATCAGGACCATGCTCAGTGGATAAAGAGTGTCCCGTCATTTCGAATACGAAGACAATAATCAAAAGACGAAAACTACGTTAATTTTAATTTTCCAACGTTGCGTCAATGAAGTTAGCATCATTGGAAACTAAAGCTTTCCTTTACTAAATAAATTAATTTTCCCTATATGATACACATGTATATGATAGTCATTTGAATTTACTTTTCGAATAATAAGTCGAAAATACAATATAAAAATTTGAAATTTTTAAAATTAATTCAAGATAAAAATCTGAAAAACAAATCGGGACTCGTAATGACGGCTCATTCAATATTTCAGTTGAAGGAAATCAAAAAAACCCATCAGACTTCAAATTATCAACTCCATAGTGAAGAACATGTGCCACTAGCGCACCTAGAAATAATTTCTTGGGTGGAGAGGGTCTTGTAGAATCCACAGAAAATATTGAGGGCACATCATTTGTGAAAATCATTTCTTTGTCACATTGTCTTGGGTGCACCAAAGACATAAGCTCCTCGGGAGCTGAGACAACATCCATATTTGAAAGTACACGGCAGTAACCGAAACAATCAGAATAGAGTAGAATAGGGATGTTTGTATTAATATGAAATTTATAGTTATCGTTAGAAAACTGCCACTATGATTCGATATGGCGTAGAAGTTATAAAGTTGACCCGCACATTGATTTAAATTATGTATGTCAAATTTAGAGATGTTTGTTATTATACAGTGTCCGGCATAAAGTTCGCAGATTAGGGAAAACTTTTTTATTATTGATTTCTCAAAAAAAATATTCATGATTCATCACAAACCTATTTTTTAATATTGATTTCTCAAAAAAAAATATTCATGATTTATCACAAACCTAAATTGCAAATACCAAAATTGTATTTTATGGAGATAATTCAGTTTTATTTACTATTTGCAGCAAGATTTTGCGAAATTCCGTCACATATTTCAATAAATGAGATTTTCTGATAGAAGCGAGGAAGGTGAGGATATCCAGGGAGTGATGTCGTCATATCTAACAATATGCCATTCATCTAACATAGTACTTCTCGTATCGTACAGGGCGATGAGGAGAAAATGGGAAAAAAAGTGGAAAAATTAAATTGATCATAGTAGGCTTTGATTTAAATTTCTGGATCAACATTCGATTCTGAACAATATTTTTCCCAGAATTTTAATTCTACCGTGAAAAATGAAGCGATGGGATCAAATTTCTTTCGCTCGTACCTATATGGTAGTATAAAATTCAATTTTGGTATTCGCAATGTAGGTTTGGGATGAAGCAGAGGTTTTCATCAAAAATAATTTTTTTTGAGAAATCAATAATAAAAAAGTTTTTCATATGCTGCGAACTTTATGCCGTAGAATTGCTACACATTCGGGCCTTGTCTTTGTGAAAATGAATGTATTTATATAAATAAGCAAAAATGATATCACCAACTATCTCCATGCCAGATCGTCTTTTACACTCACAACATCGTGCCCATCGTACCCATTCCTGAAGTAATGCACAACATATACGGTGACCGCCAAAAAGTATGTACCATGGGAACAAAATATTGTTAGTGTTGGAAAAACATTTTTGGGGAAATGTTTGTGCATGTCCGATAACCTAAAACACGATTTTGACACATTTCACGTGACCACTACTATGGTGGCAAATTGGAAAAAAATACGACGGAGATGCCAAAAGTGGGGTAAGATGGCAAGCTATTGAAAAAAGTACATCGAAAAGTGGTTCGGAAGTTAATTTTGTACTCACGTACAGAGCTCGAAAAACTTGAAATTGCAATTTTTTAATATTTTCCGATCTCTCTACAAAAATCGAAGTGTTTTTTCTAAATGGTTTGACTGTAGTGAATTTCGATGATAATGACAAAACTCTCTCATTTTCTCTGAACCAGATGGCACTAAATTGAAACAATTGGTTTTTGCCAGAACCATCGCTGTTACATTGGTTCGTATCTAGATTAGGTTAGGTTTGAACGTAAGTGGGCACTTATCTAACAGTCATATCAGAATTCAAAGACTATTGTGATGATAAAGCAATTTAGAAACATCATGTTTTCTGATTATAATCAAGTTTTAATGATAATGCTGCATGAGCGTTTCACTTTGCACATAAACTTCATGCCTCTTCAATTTTACGCAGTATTTTCAGGTTCATGTGCGAAGTGGAACGCTCATGTATGATTATCATCGAAACTTGATCAGAATCAGAGAACCAGAATGTTTCTAGATTGCTTTATCACCACAACAGTTTCCTTAGAAACGTTTTTCCAATACTCTGATAATAAACTTTTTTCCCATATGATATATACTCTTTGGCCGTCACTGTATGAAAATAATAAAAAGTATTATGGAACAAAAAATCTGCTGAAATGGTAGGTACCATGTCCGTTGACATAGATGTTGCGACCATCGATAGCCTCAGATGAGTTGGTATCGCTTACCCAGTATAAATCTCCCATCTTTGATGCACACGTTCACTCCATTAGTTTTCTGAGAAGATAAGAGACTGGTAGGAGAATTTCATACCAAATGAAAAAAAAAGTAGAACCAAAATTTATATTCATTCATTATTGAACATTCCTGTAGAATCTCAATTAATGAGGAAAAGATGCGTGGAAATCATAATATTATTTTTATAAAGATAGTTTTGAAAATATAATGTCATCAACAATAATTCATTGAACTGCCAAAGTATTAACACAACTGATTCAAAGTGCCATTTTCGTGCTTCCTTCATTCACAAACAACCCTGTTCAATTCATATCAGATTCGCGATATAATTTCAATGGAAGTTTCTCTGAATATTTGAGAAACATCATGTGTACATGAAACCGAGGGAATACCAGAATCTATCAGAAAATCCGGTAAATTCATAAATATTAAAACAACCAGTAATGTATTCACCAGTTTTTTGTGTGGAATTTCCTTCAATTAGATTTCTGCTGAAAACTATGAAAAATGTGTACCCTTCCTCTTGGAAATAAACCATATAACTCAGGTACAAGCTAGTACAAGCTCACTGAATACAGTAATAATGACAGTGCAAGAGAGTGGGAATCCAAAAGAATGTCAAAACTTCATTACCATGATTTTTCTTCCACAAGTCTGTCTCCAATTCCTTAACATTCATATTAATTTAAATCCATGATATCCACATTAACAAATATTTGTTACGTTATATGAAAAAATATATTCAATTTTTGATATACACATACCATTGCATGAAACAGGGAACCGCAAATACCCGATATGGTACCCCTCTGAAATTAGAGATATTCGTGAAGAATTCAACAGCAAGAAGTAATATAAAAAAAATATCAATATCTCTACAGAAACTTGCGTTCCATCATAAACAAACAAATTGAGCAATCCTTCGAAAGGTATCTAATAAATGTACAGTAATCAATTCACACAACGATCCGAAATTTTCTGGAATTTCACTAAAAAAAAACAAAAGTCAAGAATTCCTGGTGAAATGAATTACGACAATCAAAAACTAGAGAACCCCCAAGATATGGTAAGTGAATCAACAGAGTTTTTTAGTAGCGTTTACCTTCTTTTCAATTCAAATCCTAATGATCGCTCCGAATCGGTAAATAATACTGAAACAATCAACATTAGAAACATTTCGGAAGATGAAGTGGCAGAAGCGATAAAATAACTCAAGAATAAAATGACTTAAGGTTTTAGCTCAGTTTTAGCTGCTTCATATTCAACCTATCGTTAGAAACAGCAACTTTTTCTGATGCGGAAACTTGCCAGAATTTGCCCTATTTTGAAGAACGGGGATGTTTTTACCATAACAGATTATAGAGCAATTTCGATAATCTCTAATTTTGCAAAGACGTTTGAAATCGTTTTGTATGAGCACGTCTACCTGTCAACTCACGATCAAATTGGTGAATTTCAACATGGTTTCATGAGCCACCGCAACAAATCTAGCATTGTTCTCTGATTCTGTTTGCTCATAATTTGATGAATATGGATAGGTGGATGTTATATACACGGATTTTTCGAAGGCTTTTGATAAAATTGATCACTGCATTTTACTGTCTAAATTGGATGATATTGGCTTTAGTCGAAAGTTGCTAGGTTTTTTCATATCGTACCTTTTTAACTGAAATCGAACTGTTCAATACAACGGATACAAGTCAAATGCTATAATTACTACATCTGGTATTCCTCAAGGATCGAACTTGGGACCCTTAATGTTCTTACTATTCATTAATGATCTGAGTACTAGAATAAATTCCATGAAACTCTATTTTACTGATGATCTGAAAATTCTGAATTCCATACACAATGTAGATGATTGCATAACCAGGGTTGGTATGACGTTAATAACCTACACCTGGATATACCTAAATGTGAAGTTGTGTCATATACTAAAAAACATCCGCACATTGAACATCCATACAATATCCGACACCATAGATTTAGGTGTTTTCTTTGACTCCAAAATGTCTTTTGTTAATAGCATAAATAAAAAAGCTTCTGGAGCCAATAACATTTTAGGATTATACGAAATTGTCGAACAGTCACTAACTTAAATGCCATAAAAATCAGTACTTCTCATGTCAGATCCAAACTGGAATACTGCTCAATAATTTGTCACGAGTACACAACTGAGAAAGTACAAAGACAGTTCTTAAAATTCATGTGTTTCAAAAATTGTTGTACATGCCCAACTAGGGGTTTTGACCACAAGAACCTTAATTATTTTCAATTCACTTCATTGGAAAAGAGGAGGCAATATGCCTCAATAATTACAATCCGCCAACTGCTGCACAGCCATATTGACTACAGTTTGCTCCTATCTAAGTTGAACTGCAGGGTGCCAAAGATTCAGGCACGATTGAGTCTCACATTTTAGTGCTTCACAGCACGAAAAAATTAAAATTTGCAATCGCCAATTGAAAATATGTATAATAACTATTATTCAGTATGCAGTTTTGCGATATCGATACCTGTTTCATGAATCACATAAAAAATAGCCATGGAACTATGGAAAGAACTACCCTCGATCTGCATATTTCAGTTAGGAACTCTGTAATCTTTTTTAACATTTTTACCGTTCATCAGCATAAGTTAGCTCATAATAGCAATTTTTCATTTCGGTATCGCTTTATTATACAGTGTGACCCAGAGTTAAACCGCAAAACGCTTAGAACCGATTTTCAGTCAAAAATTAGGTTTTTGTTTCCTATATCATGTGTCCTAAGTTGCTTCGTTGCTTCGTTGCTTCGTTTTTGAGAAACAGGGCGTCAAAGATCCTTGACCTGCGAGCTCTCCTGACTTTACCCCTATGGATTTCTGTATAGAGTGCAATGAAACCAAAGTTTATGCAGAACCCATCAACGACGAAGCTACTCTCTGAGAAAGAATTGTTCAAGCAGCACCAGAGATCAAACCCTGCAGCTGCAGAATCTGTCGTTCGCAGGTGCGAACTTCGCATTGAAAATAAAGATGGTTATTTTGAGCAGTTTTGTAAATTTTTGTTTTGCCGTTTCCTAAAAAATTAAAACTAATAAAGTTGTTCCATCATAAATTACTTAGATCCTTTTTTTAGTGTTACATGCAAGGAAGCGGTTTTTAAATTGTTTCTCAAAATTGAAGTTAGATTCGAAAAAAATGAAACAGACAAAAAAACTTGTATTTCTAATTGCTCAATCCTAAAAAATTAAACACCCAGAAACACAGTGCATTACAATAATTTATCCTAATATCAATAAATTTTACCTTTTAGGAAGCCACTGTGATTGAAATTTCCATTATAAGTACTTTGAAAGAAGGCCCTTATTACCCTTATCAAGCATGACAGGTTTTATCAAAATCAGCAAAAGGGTTTTTAAATAATTGATCAAACTGATTTTTTCTAATAACGTTGAACACTCTGTATTTCGAAAACGAAGCAGATTAAAACACATTCTTACAGGAAAGAAAAAGTTTCCTTTTCACCTGAAAAACCGATCCTGAACGTTTTAAACCTTGGTCACCCTGTATATTGAATGACATGTAATGTTCAAATTCATAGTTTATAATTTGTTTATAATGTACTAATTGAAATAGTGCGCCTTGTAATTGTTTGTTGCCTGTTGGGCAATAGATTATTATTATTACTATTATAACTCTATCTGAATGTATCTTTGGTTTCTTCCCGAAAAGTAACTTCATTCATTCAGCAAGGTAAAAAATATCAACTACGTTATAAATCGATAACGAATACCATTTATTCAGCAATTCATAACATGGTCCCGAAAAGCCACAAGATGTATAAAACCTAGAATCACCTTCCCCTCATCCCCACCATGAACAACAGAAATTACATTGGGTGCGCGTTTTGAGGACCGGTCCTCAAAACACAATATGACAAATCGACACGGTCCGCAAAGCCGCATAGCCGGTACTCAAAACCGCACGCGGTCCTTGAAAGCAGCATATTATGCCAAAACGGTCCCCGAAACTAGCGCCTGAGGTATATATATATATATATATATATATATATATATATATATATATATATATATATATATATATATTATACATATACATACATCTTGAATGTGAATTATGTGAGTCGAATATACCGTATTGAGATGAACACCACTTACAAGTAGTATATATATATATATATATATATATATATATATATATGTACATTACTAAGTTCATGGGTTGAACCGCGTTGAGAGTTTATAACTCGACGTTTCGGCTCCTGCTTTGGAGCCATTTTCAAGAGTGTGACTGCGAGGCCTCTATCTGCCTACTCCTCGAGTCGTGGTCTTGAGAGATATCAAGGTCTCAACCTGCCTACTCCTTGATCTCAAAAGACGATATCGTCTTTTGAGATCAAGGAGTAGGCAGATAGAGGCCTCGCAGTCACACTCTTGAAAATGTCTCCAAAGCAGGAGCCGAAACGTCGAGCTATAAACTCTCAACGCGGTTCAACCCATGAACTTAGTAATGTACATATTTCTGACCGCGGATATACATATAAACATTGTAGCACCCGACTTTGGGTGCCACTTTGTTCCGCATGGAAAACATTTTATTATGATAGAAAACTGCATTTTACGTCATTTTATGAAGAAAAAGGAGGGGTGCCTCATGACCAATTTTTAGCAAGCGATATATTGATTAGTTCAGCTTTTTCATTGTAGAGGGCGCTTTGCTTTATACGAATGTATAAAGAAAATTAAATTATACAATTTGACACCCGAAGAATACGATGTATTGAGGCACCCGTAAAAGCGGCAACACTGGTCCATGCAGCAATTTCAACCATGGATTTTGTCAATAGTCAAGACGGCGGCTCCAGTATGGCGGACGAGATTTGTGATTAGGGTCAGATTTGATTCAAAATTGGTATGTGGGATTTTTTTAGTCGTATACTACGTTTTTTTTTTAAATTCGTGAATTCAAAATGGTGGCTCCAGTATGGCGGACGAGATTTGTGACCAGAGTCAGATTTGATTCGAAATTGATATATAAGGGTTTTTATGTCGCAGATTTTGGATTTCTTCTCAAAATTCATGAATTCAAGATGGCGGCTCCAGTAGAGCAGACGAGATTTGTAAATAGGGTCAGATTCGAGTCAAAATTGGTATGTGGGAGTTTATTAGGTCGTAGATTTCGAAATGAAAGTTGGTGAGAGTGTATGTTACTTTGCAGCAATAATAGATAGACAATACAATGACGCCAGAAAGCATTCAAGGAATAGCTATTTGTGAATTTAGAGCGCAAATTGATGGATTGTCGCTCGACGTAGAGAGTTACCGCGCGACGCAAAGCGAAGCGCGGTAATCTTTTGAGAGCATCAATTGCATTTTGTATTCGAATTACACACAGTATTTTTTCGACAAATGCAGATTTCAGACAAAGAAAGAACTTGATACTTCATTGAACATACATTATTACCTAAGAATAATGGATATCGTCGGCATAGCAATATCAATAATTAGAATTACCTGTAAAAGTATAAATAACTTTTGCCAAAGTCGGTATCGAAATTGCTCGCAGTCCAATCATTATCTCAAATAAAAAATGCGAGTCTAAAGAATCGAACTCCTGCCGTCGGCGTGACAGGAAGAGTTTCTAACCACTAGTCTAATTTGTTCACAATAATTAAGAACATATTTCTCAATATGACGCCGGCAAATCGGAAGCTTCGTAATAATATTGAATGAATAATAATAAAACGGATTCACAAACTACTCTGAAGAGTATAAAGTATAATTGAAATGTACCTTTTTGATGAGATAGTCTTCATCTGCGGCTTCTTGTAAAAATCCTTGTACATTTTCAGAGGTAAATATTATTTTGGATTATATTGCTCTACATTCAACAGATTGTTTCTTGAGAACGCGACAAGCTTAGAATATTTGTTGATGTCTATATTGTTTTCGACATTCAAGCATGTCCGTATCATCGAATACATAGATAGACCAAAGAGTTAATGGTTTCAGGGTCTCAGATCTTTCTCCAAAATGAGCCAGTGGGTAATAATTTTCTTGAATACTAATAAACCTTTTTCGATTGGCACCAAGTTATGATTGATCGTATTGTTATTCATATTTATGTCTCAATTTTTCTGGAAGAAGATGTATAAGGTGGATTCATGCAACATCACTAAAACTAAAATGAATTAAAGATTTAGATGAATTTTAAAATAGGAAAATGACGGTGTTCATGTAGCATCAATTTAACGAAATTAAAGGTGCATTTAGTCAACATCATTATGAAAGTGTGCCTAAATATATGTTAAAACCGAAAGTCGAATCTGTTATATCAAATGGCATCGTTTATACAACCATATTAAGTTTATGCTAAACACTTTTGATGTTACCGTTATGTTCATGATAATGCTTGTGCTAAAGTTGACTAAATCCACCCTGAGAAAGTACTAGACATGCGCATATCATTCCAAATGTTGATCTTTGAAACGTCTTGGTATTCTTTGTTCAGAAAACAGAAGGTTATTAAGGTAAACAATAACCTGAGATTATCGTGGTTTGTTCTGTTCTGGTGTTTATAGCATGAAAACTATCACCAAGATAAAGAATTGTGGTTTTGTACTCAGTGATTCTGGGAGCCTCTAGAGTTGTGAGGAATCAGAGAAATAGAAACTAAGGCGTCATACCAATGCTGAAATTGCGAAGCAAATTTGTCAATTTGGCTCTTTCAGTATATTAAATCGGATGCCGAAAAAGAGATCTTTGCATAAACTCGGATGTCGCCCAAAATATTTTCTCTCTTATCTCTTGTCATATATGAACGAAAACTGTTTGACGAGTTCAATTAGCTGACCATTAGTATCCATAAAAAAAGAAAACACGAAGATATAGATCTACACAAGAAATTACTCAAGGATAAAACATAACATCTTTCTTCTTTGGAAGCAATCAGCTGTGAGCAGAGATTTTCGTATGTGACCTTTGTGAATCTTCCCCAGGGCAAGACCACACATGCACTTTTTCTAATTTATGGAAGAAATTAAGTTATTAGTTGAAAGTTGGCCATCTTTCTTAGTTTTAATGTTGATTTCAATTGCCCAGATTCTTGCATGAACACGTCCATTTCATTACATTGTCTTTCATTCGTAGTTTTAGTTTTAAATTTATGCTTGCGATGTGCGAAAAATGCGACTTTAGGTCTGCCACATGAGGAGGTGTGTACACTATTTTCCATGGATACCTACTTGTTTATTCCCAACAGTATGTACCATACAAATGCGAGCGTTTTTTTATTTTTCCGCTTGACAGCGGAAATGTTGTCATTTAATGACATTCATCGAAAAACATCAACTTTGCGTTGAGATTTGAATGAGCCAAAGGCCACTTTGTTATGCGGTGGTCTAAAAACTATATTTTGATAGTGATTGAAATTATTCCAAGATTTAAAAAAGAAATATTACAGTTTCGTCTATTTGCCTTCGTTACTCATTACGAATATGAGCTTTTATTTAGCCTCACCAGTCCCGGTGCCTGCCTGTAATGAAATCTTGCCTATTGAATTTGAGCGGCTTCTTGTTATCCGATTAACTTCCAGTGAAAATGCAATTTAGAATATTGTTGTAGAAAAAACAAAATGGCGGATGCAAGATGGCGAACAAGATTTGTAATAATTATGTTATAATTGGTTTGTGATAAAATTGGTATGTTTTTGAGTTCGGAGAATTTGAACTCAGAATTCAAGATGGCGGCTCCAAGGCGGCAGAGTTTCGTGATTATTATCCGATTTGATTGAATATTGGCATTTGGAAGTTTTCTGTGTCTGAGATTATGAATTTTTTGAAAAAAAAATCTATTTAAATTGGACGCTTCAAGATGGCGGAAAATTTTGTGATCATGGTCTGATTCGATTGAAAATTGGTATATGTAGAATTCTGGGGTCGGAGATTATGAATGATTTATCGTAATTCATAAATCCAAAATGGCGGACTCCAAGAAATTTCGTGGTTTCTTTACATTCTATAGTATTATTGTCTAGTAATAGATACATAGTGTTAGATACATTTAATGAAAGTAAATTTAAATTAAACCATCCTTTAATGCGGTCAATATCTCTAGAAATGGTTTGAAATAGATTAGCCTCAGTCTCATCGTGCCATTGTATGGTAGTATCCTTGGCAAATAAAGTGAAACTATCTGATATATTCAAATTGGTCATGTCATTAACATACAATAGGAAAAGTACAGGACCGAGTACCGTACCTTGGGGTACACCACAGCAAATAGAATGGAGTGGTGAGTGAAGATTTCTCTTGACATCCTGATGAAGATTTGATAGGTATGACCCAAAGTACTTCAAAGATTCAGGTTATTGTGTGAGTTATATATTCGAAAGCTTGCTGCTTTCGTATTCGAACTGAAAACTTTAGACGGCAAGCTCTTGAATCATCTTGAAATAACTTCGAGTTTATTACTGTCTGACACACTTGAGTACTGTAATGTCTGTCTGTTATGTAAATTCCACATGCGCAGGCCTCGCTTTTCAATTGGACTCTCTGGGCAGGTGCTCAGGGCCCGTGATCCATAGGGGCCACTACTTCGTGCTAATGTGATGTGTGAACTATTATGTAAGTTTCTGCATGGCTTGCTCGTATCAACCGAACTCAGAGGTACCCGACATCCAGAGCGGTGTCAACGTGAATCCAAGCTGAAGCAGTTTACTTTCAATTAATTTTCAATCAGTCTGAACCAACTCTCAAAGGAAAAAGTCTTCTTTATCATATAAATCCATTATTTTCGATTTGAAATGAATCTTTTCAAAAAGTAAATAGTCAAACATTTATATTCAACTAGCGCATCGAAGCCTACCACGACCGGTCACTCAAAGAACGACAGCAATGAAGGGAATGCAGCTAGTCATCACAACTTCTCTGTGAATATTTCATGCCGGACTCTTCTGTTCCTAATCTTAGTGAACCCAGTGCAGAGTTAGGATTGAGTATTATTTTCGAAAACTGAAACAATTACTGATCTACAGTATGCGCGTTCAGTAAATGCAAATTTGACAGCTTGATTCAATCTGTAGGCGTGGTTTTCCCCTAGCTGTAGTGGAAAACGGAGCAGACAGATTGAATGGAGCTGTCAGATCTGCATTTACCGAACACTCGGTATTACTCGAGAAACTCGTGTATTAGTGGAATAACTTGGGATTTTTGGGAATTGATGTAATACAATTTCGTCAGTGGTTTCCCCCTCGGTATGCATCTTGTACGCATCAAAAGACACTTTTAGGCTGGTGCCAAAACGAATTTCAAACACTAACATTGATAAAGAAACTAACAGGCAAGCACCAAGTGGAAATAGATGTTGGGGTTCCAACTTTGAGGAAAAAATATTTAAACACGAAAACACTGAAAACGGTGATATAGGGATGAAATTTAGGGATCGAAAACGAATTTTTGCTATTTGCGCAAAACGTGGCCTCCTTCATTGGAAAAATCGAAAACTTTTGAATTCAACTTTTTGTCATAATCCCAAATTAACCGAAAAATAGGTATTGATTTTTTCTCGCTCATAAAGGTTTCCCAAACCAACGCAGGAACGTGGGACTGGAGCGGGAACGGGATGAACACGAGACTAAATTCGATAGTAGGATATATAAAAATGTATACCAGTGCGATTATTCGTATTCTAAAATGCAGGCAAACAGCGAAATATGTTTGGTTGGCTCCGTGTACTGTTTTTCTAGCAATTCGCACAGTTCCCATTTTCCGTTCCCGCTCCCGCTCCCGCTCCCGCGTCCCGCTTCGGTTTGGGGAAACCTTATATTATTATTCAATGCACATGAGAATTTATCTTCTGAATTACGGAAAAATCATGCTCAGTCAACACAAAAAAAAAGACATAGGTAAGTATATCATCAAATTTTTATCTGAATTAAATCATTTATACATGAGAAAAAAATTAAATACTGATAAATAGGTTTCCCGTCACTTTGACGGTTATGAGGTCATGAGGTCAAATGTCAATATGGCACCCCTTCAACACCTATTTTGTTATCGAGGCACCCATATAAACCTTGTAGCACCCGTCTTCGGGTGCCACTTTTATTCGTGTGTATAACTTTTAACTTTGATAGAAAACTGCATTTCACGGCATTTTATAAACAAAAAAGGAGGGTGCTTCATGACCAATATATAACTAGCGATATACCTACTGATTACTTTTTGGGACCTTCGAAATACAAAACTATATTACTGTGAAAGATAAGGGTATTTTTTTCGAAAAATGTACACAACCCGAAAGCTAGTTGACTTCTGAATTGCGAAAAAATAATGCTTAACCATAAGGAAAAATCCTATGTTAGGTTACATAGTATAAACTGTTTGCTGCAGGTCAAGCATATGTAGCCTTGATCCAAGTTATATCATAGCAGGTCTTCAAATCGAAATATTAAACTGCTCCAAGTTAACGGCGGAAAGTCTTTGTAATGTTGATGATCTGAACGAAATGGATCGAATGAGAAACTCATATAAGTAATTAACTAATTAGCATACCTATTGTATTATTGAAGCTTAATTCAAAATCGCAAAAGGAATTGTAGTTCAATTATATTATAGTATTAAAAACAAAAGTATGAAATATTGTAACAATTACTAAATTATTCATACTACAAAGTTTAAAATAAACTAAAACAAAAACTGAAACAAGCTGTCATTTGAAAAATGCACTGAAAAGAAGAAAATAAATTTTTGAGTAAATCAAACCCATAATTTTGATATAGTATACAATTTTCAATAATATAAAAGCTTTTTTGCGAGAATAGATCTTGACACAAGTAACTCCTAATAATTACGTAAATTGAATGTATTCAGGAAAATCTTGCGACCAGCCTCCAGATCATTCAAAATTGTATAATAAAATTATGGGATCAATTCACTTCAGAGTTTATTTTCTCGTTTTTAAATAAAAGCTTGATTAAAAAAAAAAATAATTTCAAGTTCTTTTATCACAATATATCATGTCGTGACGTACTACATCCCGAAACTTCCTTTCTTCATATATCCTATTCGTGAAAAGCTGTGATAAAAGCTAGTATCATCTGAACTGAAGAATTGAAGAGAACTTGTGTCCAGCTATGTTTCCACAAAACATAATTCACAGTTTCAAAAGTTTGCGTAGCCGGAAATACTCGTACGTTGATCATTTCAACAAAATTGACGTTCAGTGCGGAATTCATTCAGCAATCCCATTCAAATGTAATTTTAATAACCGGCCGGTTTACGACATATAAGTAAACTCTTTTGAGTCTCACGACTTCCTTACCAAATCAACAGATACGGATCCTGTTCTTGATTTAACTCCAAGTGATTTTAAGAATTTTTGACCAATCACGAACTGTTTCTAGAACACAATGGCGCAACTGCAACTGTCAAACTCTGGAACGGACACCAATTGAAACATCAATTTACGATATAATATCTCTCCTCAAACATATTTCATTGAACGCATAGGTACTGTGCCGTATAACATTCCGTGTGATCCTTACAAATGTTCATATTTTACTAATAATAAATGACGTGTGTTGAATACCATATCGCTAATCTACTGAAGAAATAAAAGTGAATTAGGATTTGCATATATCTAAAATACTGTGTTTTTGTGATAGAAGATTATTCAAATTCGGTATTTTAGGGAAGGGTGCTTCATATATGTTTTTTAGCTTTTCATTGATACAATTTTTTTCTTTATGTTGTTTTTATATTTTTGATATCTTATTCAATTATCGTTGAGTGGAAGTGCAAAGAGTGTGGACACAAAGTCGGATTCTGACATGGAATAAAATTCTAGTCATCGACTTAACGGTGAAAAAGCCGTGATGATGAATGTTCTGAATATACCTGCGATGCTTGATTATTGATTATTTTTCAGTTAGGCACCCTTCAATCTGGCAACACTGGTGGGTGTCGGTTTGAACAATACTGACAGAACTATTTACACATGGGGTGCTTTTTGTCCTGTATTTCCAGTGGTGTCTCTTTCGACAACGTTTTGAATATACATTTATACACTGGGTGTGATATTGACACCGCTTGAATGGGTGCCACTTATTACAAAAAATAAGTAAATATAAATATATATATATATATATATATATATATATATATATATATATATATATATATATATATATATATATATATATATATATATACAGGGTGATTCACGACGAATTGTACATAGTCCAACCATAAGTACTATGGACCAATGATATTTCATATCTGGTATTGAAAAATGCCTTGTTTCGTTTTTGACGGATATACAGGGCGATATTTGAAAATATGTGAATTATTAAACGTTAAATATCTCTAAAATTAAAAAACTCAGGCATATGAAGTTTTCCATACTGAAAATGCTTCCTGAGCTCAATAAAATAGTTTTTGAAAAAAAAATTATTTCAGGTCCGGACTTAGTTTTTTTTAGATTTTCATTGGTTTTTTAAAAACAACACCCTGTAAGCAACATCAGGCAAATTTTATTTTTCTCACTTTGAAGCTTAAGGACCATACTGAGCAACAGCTGAAAAAAATTGAACGCGGAAGTTTTTGTTTTCTGCAGAAAAAAATTGCACTTTCAAAAATACTATAATTTTAATGGATTCACATTCCGCTTATGACTGATGCGGCACTACATCGATAACACATCATAATTTTTCAACAGAAATTATGAGGAAAGTTCATAATACAAGAGATAAAGTATTATTCAACCAACCGTAACCGTTAAAATACCAGGGTCGTATTTATTTTATTATGTTTTTATTGATCCAGTATAAACAACACCCTGAAAAGCGGGTTGAATAGATTTTCTTTCTGTCACGTCAATGCGGATGGTACGATAGAAAAAACGTTTTTTTTAAACAGTGCAAATGTATTTTTTTCTACCATGGCTAATACAGCACTACATTGAAAAAAACATTAATTTAAAATAAAATCGTTCGGAAAGTATTACTTACTCGATTTAAAGATTGATATTACAGGTCCTAACTTATTTAACGTTCTAATTGGTTTTGTAAAAACAATACCCTGTCACCTTAGAGGCTGGCTAATACTAAATGCCTGAGCAAAATTAACTAAAGAAAATTAACGTAAAATATTCAAAAACTAATTGATTTCTATCCTGCAAGTAAAACAAAACCTTGGATGTTGTATCCAATAAATATGGCAGCCGATCAAATGTAAAAGATGGAGCTAAACTCACTTTTATTTTACTACGGGACAATTTTTAAAGTTTGCTGCTAACCGTCACCGTAAGAAATACATAAAAATGTTTTAGTCAACTTCAACAACCGTTATTGTGAAAAATGGAACGGAGAGTAAGTGCAATTACAGACATACAAATAACAAATTCAGTTTTCTAGAAAATTTTAAATAGTTGACTCAACGATAACAATAACAAATAAACACTACTTAAAAGAGACCTAATCGGATTTAAGTTTATTTTCAAAATGCCATCCATTCGCCTCCCGGCACTTCCTTTCTCTTTTCTTCAAGATATTCCTTACGGCTTTTCTTATCTGATCTGGATGCCTTCTTGTGAAGAGAAATGCTTCAATTATTCTCTCACGTAGCTGTTCTCTTGTTGTAATCTCTACCTCATATACTATGCTTTTCAAAACGCCCCACAAATAATAATCTAGTGGGGTAAGGTCAGGTGATCTCGCCGGCCAGGGAATCGGCCCACCACGTCCCATCCATCTATTGGGAAAATTTTGATTGAGAAACTGATTAACTGCCCTGGTTGAATGAGGTCCTGCTCCATCGTGTTGAAATCTCATATCTCTCACATTGACTTCCTCATTTTCCAGAAGAACAGGGAGAACATTCTCCAGAAAATCAAGGTACTCCTGCCCACTCAATCTATCGTTCAAAAAATAAGGACCCACTAATTTATTACCGATGATACCTGCCCAAACGTTGACAGAGAATCTAACTTGAGATCTAGTTTGCTTTATAACATGTGGATTTTCATGTCTCCAGTTGTGATTATTTCTGGAATTGTCTATGCCGTCTTTCGTGAACTGGGCTTCATCGCAAAACAATATCTGATAAATGTATCTTCTATTTGCAGAGATCCACCTGCATAATCGCAAACGTGGAAGATTATCTCCCGGATGCAGTCTCTGCACCAGTTGGGGGTGATAGGGATGGAGGAGATCTTTCTTCAACGTCCTGAAAACTGTGGACTGGGAAATGTGCAAAATGCTGGATATTCGCCGGGTACTTATCTTATCATTTTGATTAACCATTTCTAAAATATGCTCTTTTTGGTCTTCAGTCAGTCGCTCACCACGTTCTGCAGTACCAGAAGGAAATTTTCTCGTTTCTCGCAGGTGCGTAAAAACTTTGTTAAACGTTTGGTGGTTCGGTACTCTTCTATGTGGGAATCTTCTCCGGTACTCCCTGACTGCTGCTCTGGCATTTCCATTACAACATCCGTATACAAAAATGATATCTGCGTATTCTGCGTAAGTAAACTGATGAGGCATCGTGCTGAATGACCAACTCAAACTGTCAAAATGGATACCCGAGCTTCTGTCACCCGTTGCTTTATTTGTTTTTCAAAGCGAATTAAAAACCTACTTGCATTTGAACTGTTTTCAAAAGTAATAGTTTCTTCTATGGCAAATGGTGTCTATTTATTTCAGTTAGATCATCATCATATTTGACGTGACAGTAAGAAAATTTGTTCAACTCCATTTACTGGGTGTTATTTTTACAGGATCAATAAAAACTTGAAAAAAATACGGCCTGGAATTTCAACGGTTGATTGAAAATACTTTATCTTGAGTAATATGAACTTTCGTTAAAGTTTTTGTTGAAATATGATAATGTGCTATCGATGTAGTGCCGCATCAGTTATAAGCAGAATGAGTATCCTTTAAACTTATCCTTTTCAAAATATTCCATTTTTTTGTAGAAAACAAAAACTTTCGTGTTCAATTAAAACTAAATCAGCTCAGGTCATTTTTAGGCAGTTTTATTTAATATGTTATTGTCATCGTTGAGTCAACTGAATTACATTATCTAGAAAACTGATTTCAGTATTTGTATGTCTGTAATTGCACTCTACATTCCATTTTTCACAATAATAGTTGTTCATGTATTTCTTATGGTGACGGTCAGCAGCAAACTTTAAAAAGTGTCCCGTAGAAAAATAAAACGGAGTCGGCTGCCATCTTTATTGGATACGAAAGGTTTTGTTTTACTTGCCAAATAGAAATCAATAAGTTTTTAAACATTTCACGTTGATCTTCTTTGATTAATTTTGCTCAAGTACTTAGTATTAGCCAGCCTCCAAGGTGACAGGGTATTGTTTTTACAAAACCAATTAGAACGTTAACTAAGTTAGGACCTGTAATATCAATCTTTAAATCGAGTAAGTAATACTTTCCGATCGATTTTATTTTAAATAAATGTTTTTTTCAATGTAGTGCTATATTAGCCATGGTAGAAAAAAATACATTTGCAATGTTTAAAAAAAAGTTTTTTTCTATCGTACCATCCGCATTGACGTGACAGAAAGAAAATCTATTCAACCCGCTTTTCAGGGTGTTGTTTCTACTGGATCAATAAAAACATAAAAAAAAAAAATACGACCCTGGAATTTTAACGGTTGGTTGAATAATACTTTATCTCTTGTATTATGAACTTTCCTCATAATTTCTGTTGAAAAAATTATGATGTGTTATCGATGTAGTGCCGCATCAGTCATAAGCGGAATGTGAATCCATTAAAATTATAGTATTTTTGAAAGTGCAATTTTTTTCTGCAGAAAACAAAAACTTCCGCGTTCAATTTTTTTCTACTGTTGCTTAGTATGGTCCTTAAGCTTCAAAGTGAGAAAAATAAAATTTGCCTGATGTTGCTTACAGGGTGTTGTTTTTAAAAAACCAATGAAAATCTAAAAAAAACTAAGTCCGGACCTGAAATAATTTTTTTTTCAAAAACTATTTTATTGAGCTCAGGAAGCATTTTCAGTGTGGAAAATTTCATATGCCTGAGTTCTTTACTTTTAGAGATATTTAACGTTTAATAATTCACATATTTTCAAATATCGCCCTGTATATCCGTCAAAAACGAAACAAGGCATTTTTCAATACCAGATATGAAATGGCATTGGTCCATAGTACTTATGGTTGGACTATGTACAATTCGTCGTGAATCACCCTGTATATATATATATATATGTATAAAATGACTTAAATGTGAAATTCGGTATAGTGTAGAATGAAGAAAAAATTGTGTATAATGGATTAAAATAATTTTGGTACATAAAATAATAAAATGAAGAGTATTGAGCAATCACACCTCGATATTTACTACTGGAATTGCCAACGTAACATGAAGAAGATTACATAACATTCATTTTTTGTTTTTTGTGTACATATTTTTTGTTAAAACTGTTCCTCATATACGTGAACTTTAAGGAAAGTCTGAAAAGTGATACTTGTGCCGACCGTCCTGTAAATCGAGCTGTTGGTATAAGGAATTGTTGTAAGTTTATAAATTAAAAATTGATTCGAAGATAAATAACAGTTTCATTCAGTTTGTATTATAGTAAATATTTTTGATATCGATCATCTTGTGAGAAAAGGTACGTGGTTTGCTTAATATCCATTTTTTCAGCCTACATTTGAATAATGAGAGTGAATTAATTGTTTTTATGTCTATAGGAAGAGAATTATAAACTTTGGGTTTCAGAAAAGAAGAAGATCTTTGGGAGATGGCTTTTGAGACAAAAGGAACTGAGAGGTAGGTAACACCTTGTCTAGTATCGTATCTATGAGACACATACTCTTTATCAGTGCTTTTTCAGGATACTTAAGAAAATCTGTTCGACATCCAAGACGTTCGCCAACTCATAAATTGCATCGCTAGGATTAGATATTTTTTTTGAATATATGATTCTCAATATCCACTTTTGCACAATTTCCAATCCTCTCATGTGGTTATTATAAGCTCCTCCCCTTGCAATTATGTCATATCTGAGCTGAGTCACCACCAAGGCAAAATATAATGTTCTCAACTCTTTTGTTTGAAGTATGTTTTTCATATATCTGAATTTTGAAACTAGGCTTCTGAGTTTTTGTAGTAGTTTACCAATATGAACGTCTCATTTCATGAAGCTGTCCATGTAGATACCCAAATATTTAATATTTTGAACAACTGGAATTTTTATGACGTTATTATTTTCTCTTATCACTAGATTATTTAGAATGGGCATTTTATTTTTATTCGTAGCGAAGGGAACACAGTTGTTTTTTTCGGAATTTATTGTAAGGAGTCTCGAGTCAAACCAGGTTTTAATTTTCAAGAAGTCTTTCTCAACTTTTTCAAATAAACTGGGCCAATCCTTGCCCGAGTAAAAAACTGCAGTGTCATCTGCGAAGCTGATTATTTTTCCTTCAGCCGATATATTGTATAGGTTGTTTATATAAAGATTGAACAATATTGGACCTAGGACAGTGCCCTGGGGAACACCGTATTCAATAGTATGGAATTCGCCCAATTGTCCACTTATGTTCACGCATTGTCGTCTATCTTCCATATAGCTTTTCAGTAAGGCCAAAATACTCCCTCGCAGTCCAATCTGATCTAGTGTTTTTAACAGTTTTTGATGGCTTACTGTATCGAACGCCTTTGCTAGGTCTATAAAAATGCAGAGTGATGGGTTAGTTCTTTCTAGGGATTCATATATATTTGTTGTCAAAAATTCGACTGCATCATCGGTTGACTTATTCTCTCTGAAACCAAACTGATATTCTGACAATAAATTGAACCTATTGGAGAAGTTTGATATTCTAGTCTTCATTAGGGATTCTAATATTTTTCCTATGTTCGAAATCAAAGATATGGGCCTGTAGTTATTGCAGTCGAGTTTATTACCAAATTTATAAATTGGTTTTATCTCTGATATTTTCAGTAACTTTGGCCAAATCCATGTTGCCAGTATTTTATTGTACAGGTGTGTCAATAGAGGAGATATTAAGTTTACAACATATTTCAGGGTTTCAGCAGTGATGTTGTCGATTCCTGGCGCCTTACCATTTTTTAATTGAATTATTGTGTTATACACCTCCGTTTTACTTATTTCTTCGAAAAACATAGTATTTTGTATTCGAACACTATCTTTCAGTTCCTTCTTTTCAATTTTTTTGGCCAAGTTCTTTCCAATAGCAGTGAAGTGTTCAACAAATTTGTCTGCTATTTCTTTCAGAGTAGTTGATATTTTACCTTCTTCAATTTCTATTTCTTCTATGTCAATTTTTGTCGTTCTATTGGAACAGGCCTCCTTGACTGTTTCCCATAGTTGTTTTGTGTTATCTCTATTGGACTCAATTTTTCTTTGATAATATTTGAATTTTGCTTCTTTTATGATGTTATTGAGCTTATTTCGATAAATTTTGAATTTGTTTAGTAAATCCAGGTTATCTTTCTGATTGAGCCAATTTTTGTACATCTGATTGCGTCTATTTATTGATGTTATAATCGCTTCAGTTATCCATTTCTTCTTCTTCCTCATTCCTCTTATTCTAATTTTTTTGTATTATTTTTCAGGGCCCTTTGTATTTTCTCGAAAAATATTTCTGTAGATTCTTTTACTTCATTGCAATAGTAGAAGTCCTGCTATGATTCTTCCTCAAGGTCTTTCTTGAATTTTTCATAATTAATTATTTCTTTCATTCTTCATTTTTTGTTTTGACGTCCACTTCAAATTGGAAGATTAATGAATAATGGTCAGTAAAATTTGTTCTGAGAATATTCGGTATGATATGACTGTGTATGTTGTTGAAAAATAAATGATCGATGCAGGTACCCGAATTTTCTTGAACCCTGGTGTATCCATTTATTGCAGGTAGAAAACCTGCCTCACACAAAACATTCTGATACTCCTGCGAAATATCTGTCTCAGTCAAAATATTGATATTCAGATCTCCAACGAAAATATTTTTATTGTTTTTATTTATATTTTCAAGAGGGTATTGTCGTAGACAATGAATGAATGGCTCTGGGGAGGATGAAGGTGATCTGTAGAGACTTGTTATGTTCAAATTTTAATATTTCTACAATTTCCATCATTCTGGTTATACTGACCTTCACTGTAAATGCTGTCGTACCTCATAATTGCGAAAAGATAAATATTTTTTATTTTCCACGTTTCTGACAAGACGATGACATCAAAATCATTTTGAAATTGGTTCAATAACATCTCTAACTCTTCAAAAATTTTGGATATACTTTGTATATTGCAATGTATTATTCTAAATTTGTTTTCATTTTTGGAGTCATAATTCATGCTATTTTAATAATCTCGGGTGCTATCTAAGATCAATGTTTGAGGTAGGTGATTGTCAAAGTCACGGATGAAAGGATCTATACTTGGACTTTTTTTTAATTATAACTTTGATAGAATTTTATTTAAAAAAATGTATAGTTAGTTCAATAAAAAAGTATGTCTATAGTACATTGCACAAAACGTATTTCAAAATACAAAAAGTACTTTGGGAGAAACATAAATAACTGTGAGCTATTTCTTGAACTGCGACCTGGTATTAATCTTCAGTTTGTATTCAGTTGTCTTCACAGGAGTGTGTTCAAGCTTCCTCTTCTTTTTTTCTTGGCTTATAAATGTGTTTGTCGAAGTGCTACTGCTATTTGCTCGTGGGGTACCTGGTTCACTTTGTGTTTTCGAACTTTTAGTTGTGTGTTGTTCTGTATTTTCTATTTCAGGAAGTGATTCCGATTGTTTCAGGGTTTCATATGAATATTCCTCTCCATTCACTACTAGTTTATTGTGCTTGATGAATGCAGAATATTTCTTTTCTCTGGCCTCTTTCAGATGAGTATAAAGGACTTTTCTCTGTTCTAACTGTTGTTTTAGTTCGTTAGAGTGTACTTTTGCCTGGACAAGTATTTCTGAGTTCAGGAGAAAGCTGCTGGTTTCAATCAGAATTGGCCTAGTTTTATTTTCAGTTTTACGCCCCAATCTATAAATAATGTCTCTAAAGTCTGGAAAGTTGCAATCTAACTTCAATATATTCTTAAAAATACTTTGGATTGTTTTGAGTAAGTTTTCCTATTCCTCCTTCACCCCGTATACTATCAAATTGTATTTTTTTTGTAATTTTTCTATAACTTGAATTTTATTTCTCAACTCCTTGTTTTCATTTTCAAGTTTATTATTTTTTTCTTTCAGGTCATCTAACTCCTTAACAACTTCACTTTTCAAATCTTTGATCTCGCTTTTTAATTCGTTGTTACCTTCCTTGATTAACTTATATAGGTCTTGTAGCGAAATATTTTCCATTTCCAGTGACTCTCGTGATTTGGTTAAATTGGTCTAATGTCCCGTACGAAACTGACAATAGAAAATAGAATCAGCTGAGCGAGCCGATGTGTTTGTTGTGAGTTTTTGCGCTGTATTGTTTTGGTTGGCTTATCGCGACACCTTTGGCATGCAAATATGACACCTACTTACTGTTTGGCTGGATTTTAATCAATTTACCACTTTAATAAAGGGTTTTTCTGTATGAATTATTCCTTGATGCTTTTGTCTTCACCATACAATGTACACAGTTTTTTTATTTTTTATCTTCACTCCGATTTTTCAATACCATCCGATTATGTCTAAGGACGTTTTATCATGATGCTTTCACTTCTTGAGTCGTATACAACAATCCTCATGTAATTGATAAAGACCCATTCTTTTTCAAAGAATTTGTAAAATAAATATGAGAATGGTAATAATATTCATCTATTTCTTCGAAGTGTCTTGTAATGCTATGTAATGCAACACTCTTTGTGAAATATATAATTTCTTATCCGAATGGAGGGACTAACGAGCTACAAATTAGATTTAATGTGTTTATTTCTAAAAAAAAAAATAGATATTGAATTAAAGCAAAAATGTCAAATCGATTCATAATTCGCAAAACAGCAGTAATTGAATTTTTGACACCCTGTAGTTCGAAAACTGGCCATTGGATGGATCTGTGAACTGAACAACGAAATGAGGATGGTAGGATTAAGAAAATGTCATATCAAACATGAGGATAAATGTGCCTAATTTCAAAATATTCTGATCATTTTTTATTTCAGAAATCATGATCGAAATATATGTACGCTAGTTAAGCCCGTGGCTTACAGTCAAATAGATTGATTTTACTGCCTTGAAATGAAATTATTTCAATTGCTTTGTTTCACCATAAGACAAGAGCTTCAGATTTGGTAAAACTAACAGTTATCCATACAATTTTTGCGCTCACCAAATCAATATGACTTTTGCCTACGCAGTTCATTAGCTACTAATATTATTAATTTTCGTGGAATTGACAATTTCGGATCGTAGGACTGGGAACACCTACCATTCAATTTGTAGGACAATATGACCATTCAATTATACGAATATTAATCAAGCAACGGTAAAAAAATCTGCTGGTTATTGATGAATTTTTGTGACCACGTAATTGGTACATGTTAGGAGTGGGAGACTCTTCAGTCCTACCATCCATTTTGTAGGACAAAAGTTTTTAAGAGTACTTCATCAAATTATCTCGAGTTCCAATTGGAATACTACCTGTTATTTATGAATTTTTTGCACCCACCAAATCGACATGAATGACGCCTGCGCATTTTATTAGCTACCATTATCGAGAATTTTCGTTGAGGAGAAACTTGGGCGTCTCGGCAAAATGAAGCTACTCAGGAAGATTCAGCTTGTTATTGATGATTTTTTTTTACCATAGAATTGACAATTTCGGAGCGTAGGACTGGGAACACCTACCATTCAATTTGTAGGACAATATGACCATTCAATTATACAAATATTAGCCAAGCAACGGTAAAAAAATCCGCTGGTTATTAATGAATTTTTATGACCACGTCATTGGTACAGGTTGGAAGTGGAGGACTCTTCAGTCCTACCATCCATTGTGTAGGACAAAAGTTATTTCGAGTACTTCATCCAATTATCTAGACGTTCAACTGAAGAACTAACTTTTATGAATGCATTTTATGCACTCATCAAATCGACATGTTTGACGCCTGCGCAGTTTATTAGCTTCCACTATCGAGAATTTTTGTAGAGGAAAAAGTTGGGCATCTTGGCCAAATGAATATACACAGGAAGATTCAGCCTGTTATTAATCATTTTTTTTTAAATAAAGAATATAAGTATCTTGGAGTAGAAGCTACAATTACTCATTAAACAGTATAGAAAATGAAAACATTGCAAAATATAGGTAAGTGATGTAATTGAGATATCGAAATTCATATATAACGGAGGACGAGACAGATAAATATTAATTGAAACACGTTTATAATTTGAACTATATGAGATACAGATATGATGTAGAGGATTATTTATAGATATTCCATCACTGATCAAAATTGTATGGAGGTTTATAGTTGTATTTTCATTAATCTAAAATTTTTATAAACAAATGCTTATAATAGCTGATGAACAATAGTTATAGATTTGTTTGTTATATTACTTCAAGGATTGAACAATCAATTCTTCGTGAGAATAACCAGAATGTACATTATCGTAGCATAAATAGTTTATAACTTATATCAATTTAAGACTTGACAAATGCTGCCGGTTAAACTTCGGGACGCCGGACGGTGTAATATTTAAAAGTTAAAAAAAAGAAGAGCATTAGTAGGGGGCAAATGAGAGAACAAATGGATTCGAAAAGGATTCGGTGCAAAAACATATGGGAGAATGAGTGGATTTCCATAAAACCCTATGAGAGAACAAACGGATTAGGATAAAACCCTATGAGAGAGCAAATAGATTTAAATTCAATGAGTGCACGTGTCAGATATCAGATTACCTGGAATTTGCTCACGTCATAGTTCTGGTCAGCGGAATTGAATACGGGTTCATTGACTTCTCTCAAGGCCAATAACTCAGATATCAGGTTACCTGGAATTTTCTGACGTCACGTTACAGACAAGTCTTGACAAGTAGGAAACACTTGATATGGGCTCAATGACCTGGAATTTGCTGACGCTACATTACAGACAAGTCTCAAAAAGTTAGAACAATTTAATACGGGTTCAACGACCATTTTCAAGGTCAATAAGTGCACGTGTCAGGTATTAGATTACCTGGAATTTTCTGACATCATATTTCTGGTTACAGACAAGTCTCGACAAGTAGGAGACATCTGATTGGGGTTCAATGACCTAGAATTTGCTGACGCCACGTTACAATTGAGTCTCCACAAGTAGGAGACACCTGATACGAGTTTAACGACCTCTCTCAAGGCCAATAAGTCAGATATCAGATTACCTGAAATTTGCTGACGTTATAGCTTCGGTTACAGACAAGTCTCGACAAGTAGGGTAACATGAAACGAGTTCAACAACCTCTTTCAAGGTCAATGAGTGCACGTGTCGGTATCAAATTACTTGGAATTTGCTGACGTCATAGTTCTGGTAACAGACAAGTCACGCCACGTTAGTAGATAACAAATGAGAGAGCAACGGGAGGAGGGTCTATACAAATGAGAGAGCAACGGGAGGTACACGTAAGCAGAAAGTGCACGTGTCAGGTATCAGATTACATTCGATAACATCCGGTCAATGAAATTTGATACGGGTTCAATGACCTTTTTTAAAATAAATGCACGTGTCGGATATCAAATTACTTGGAATTTGCTGACGCCATATTTCCGGTAGGCGAAATTTGATACGGGTTCAATGACCTCTTTCAAAATGAATGCACGTGTTGAATATCAAATTACTTGGAATTTGCTGACGTCACGTTACAGACCAGTCTCGACAAGTAAGAGAAATCCGAGATGGGTTTAATGACCTCTTTCAATAAGTGCACGTGTCAGGTATCAGATTACATTCGATAACATCCGGTCAACGAAATTTGATACGGGTTAAATGACCTTTTTTAAAATAAATGCACGTGTCGGATATCAAATTACTTGGAATCTGCTGACGTCATATTTCCGGTAGGCGAAATTTGATACGGGTTCAATGCCATCTTCTAAGGTTAATGAATGCACGTGTCAGGTATCAGATTTCATTTGAAAACATCCGGTCACGTGTCATCAGCAGAATCCAATACAGGTTCAACTACCTTTCATAAAGTCAAAACCTATGAGAGAGCAATAGGAGTCAAGGTCAACACCTATGAGAGAGCAATGGGAGTCAAGGTCGAAACCTATGAGAGAGCAATAGGAGTCAAGGTCAAAACTATAAGAGAGCAAAGAGATTCATACACATACAAGTCTTCTCGAAAAATCCTCCCCTCTACTATTTTGATAAAAATATATAAACCAGGGAAAATATTATACCAAGCATTCTCTTATCAAAATGAGAAATACCGATTTCAAATTTGACTTGTCGAAAGAAAATTTTTGCAAAGAAAAATCAAAAGTGGTTTTGTGTGAAAGAAAATTCCCATTGAATAAATCCAAATGTAAATTTGTTGTTGTGAATCTTTCATATGATTTGAATTTCACTCCATGTATTGAAATTACTGGAAATAAGGGAGACCGAGTGATTTTCACAGAAAACGAGTGGAAGCAGTTTTTGACACACCAAGGAATCATCACCAATTATTTGTACTCATCAGATCAACCGAAGACCATTGAAGACGATAGATTCACCATTGAGTTTAGCCAATTTACTAATGGAAGAGTAGTCAAAATCATAAAAGACCACTCCTCAGTGTACTTGGGGATCGAAACAGTTTGCAACCTATGGGAACTCCAACCCCTAATTGATTATAGGGTAGATATCTTGAAAAGATATCATTATGGAGAATATTTCCAAATTTTGAAAAATGGACTGTGCAAGCTGAGTGGGGATGTGTTGCAAAATGCTTTAAATCTGCTGCAACCAAGGGTGAACCACAATAGTGAAAACATAAGTCTAACTCTGGAATTCATTCATCTTTACCCAGAAGTTTTCTTAGCTGAGTTTTCTGATAAACCATGAATAGGAGTGTTGCCATTGATGAAATTCGTAATAAAACTTATTATATGTTCACATGGAAATTTGCATACAATAATTCTCGGAAAACATATTGGGCTTATGAAGCAATCGATAGAATGCGCTCTGAGAGGCGAATAACAGTAACTTCGAATATCATCGCTCCAATTTTGGATTCAACACATAGACAACTAAATTTCAAGCAAGATTTTGAGAATAATTTATAATGTAAATATTGTATAAATAAAACTGTTTTGTGAATTTCATATCGTTTTATTTGGAAAAATATCATACAAAATCATTTTTTGATATCCACGAATTATACTGATTGCTCAGGCCTAACCATTTGATGTAGAGTTTGTCTCCTTTTTTGCTTAGGACTTTTTCAACTAGAAACACATCGGGAAGTTTAACTCTCTGAAGTTCTTCTTCATAAAATCCACCTTGTATCTCAACATCATTTTGATCTTTGAGAAAATAAACAGCAGGATTTGACTGATAGACTTTTCTCACAGTGAAAATTTCATTGGACCAGTTTGGTGTATACCCTTTAGCAAATGCCTTCCGGTACTTACTTATTCTTACATGATCATTGAGTTTGAATTTTCGTTTCCTTGGATCCACTGTTTTGAGATGACTGTAGATGTTATTGAGTAAATACTTCTCATGGATTTTTTTTACATCTTTGGGTTTCATTCCTATCGTGCTGTGTACGGAATTGTTATAGTTAGAAACTATATCAGCTAGAATACCCAACCATTTGTAGCATCCTTGTAGGCTGAATTGTTTCCACATTTTATTTTTCAAAGTTCTGTTTACTCTTTCAACTATACTAGCTTTCAAATTGGAGAAAGTACTGTAATGATTAATTTTCCACTTATCCATCAGCTGCTTGAATTTTCCATTGTAGAACTCTTTTCCCATATCAGTTTGTAAATTCTTGGTTTTAGTTTTCATATCTCTCAATATTTTTTGCATGGCATCAGTCACATCTCTTGCACTTTTAGTTTTAACGGGCTCACACCAAACATATTTGGAAAATACGTTTATAACGACCAGAATGTACCTAAATCCTTTGTTAGTTTTGGAGTAAGGAATCATTTCAACTAAATCAGCTTGAAGTAGATCATTCAAACCCTTGATGATAACACGCCTTCTTTTGAATCGTCTTCGTGAATTTCTGTGTAATTCTCCTACAATGTCTTCTTTGACTTTATCCATTTTCAGTTATCGGGCACTGAAGTACAATTTCGACATACAGTTGATTATGTTGCTGCTGATTGACTAAAAAAGTGATCTTATCACCTTTATTTGAAACCTTTCCTATGAGGCTAATTAACGGAACAGTATCTGCATCTTCTTCAACTAGTGATATATATATGTATATATATATATATATATATATATATATATATATACATCATTTGGTATAGAATTGATGCTTTCAATTTTTCCAGAAACAGGAAATTCATAGGACGTCGCATCATTTTCCAACACAAAAAACCAACACTCTTCCTGATTTTTTATTTTATTATTCCTGCCTCGCGAAGTTCCTCCAATATGCTTGTAATTTCATTTTTCACACCGGTATTTCCAGCACATTGTGATGCAATCAAGAGTTTCAATCGCTCCACTAGCTCATTGAAATCATCAAAATATTTATATTCAACCGGTATGTTGTTGAAATCAAGCATAGTTAGCCCTGAGCCCACTTTACTCCTTGTAGTCCTACCTGGGGCCGAACTAATTCTTGACCTGTATTTGGGAAGAGATAAACTGGTATCTTTTTAGTTTTTTCAAGATTTCGTTCTTTAGTCAAAGAGTGTAAGGATGTAATTCGTGGTTTTATTATATTAACAAACTTTGATGCATGTGATGTTGATAAACCCCTTGCAGGATCATAATGGAGGTAATGTGCATTACTTCTTCTCATTATATCGATATATGAATCAACATCTTTATTTCTATACCCAAGGGGTTGTTTCTTGAACAGCAATTCATATAAGCCTGCAGTTCCACTGTATTTGAACTTGTTATCAATAACAATATCGGCACCATCAAAATCCACAGAGGAGCTACCTATGGCATATTTTTCCGAAGACGGATCAAAATAAACTCCAAAAGTGTCATCAAATGTATTTTTCGTATCTGAAATTTTGTCTTCTATATATGCACGGGGCAAAGGAATCGCAAACTGTTGTAAGTATTGTTCTTGTGGATTCAGTACAGGGCGCATACTTTCCTCGAAATAACTTCCATCGAAGTCGGATTTTGGAGCGGTTGAATCATGTTGAAATTTCTCTTCATCAGGAGTGATATGATAAAATTCTTGAGGTGTTGGTTGGTGAAATTCTTGAGATTTTGGTTGATAAAACTCATGAGGTGTTGATTTATGCAATTTTTGGGGTGTTGACTGAGAACTTGAATGAGGTGATTTAATTTCATTTTTCAATTCTTGCTTGAACCGAGTCGTTAGGGGCTGTTGAACAGCAGACAAAAACTCTTTCAAAGGTTGAGTGATTGGTTCATAAGTTTTTTCTAAAGGTGAATGAGATTTTGCTATATCGGATTTCAATGTCTTATATTTTCTTCTCAAAGCTTTCCTTGCTCTTAATAGTTGTTCATTTAATTGACTATTCATGATGACTGACAACTATACCACAATCTTGATGTTTATATATTAATGAATGTATCGAAACCCTTTCTGTATCGCCCCTCATTTAAGGAACAATCTTTATCGATAACGAGAAAACTAAATTTGTCTTTCCAACAATAAGAGCATAGTTCTTTGAAATTCTGCAAGGACATGTCTATACTGACATGATCATCATATATATGCTTCAGATTTGTTAGATCTTGTTGAAAGATCATGAGCAAATTAGCATTATCTCGAATGAGTTGTTTGGAAATGGCAGAATAAGTTTGACATAAATAGAAACAATCCGTGTGTCTGTGACGGCCGAAACAGAAATAATTTTTGATTATATTTTGATCACATGTAGTAACATCATCGAATATTATGACTGAATGATCATGTATATTTTCAGGAAGGATAACTTCAACAGAATCCTTATATTCATGGAAACCAATTCCTTTCATAGGTGCCAGCAAAATCGTCAAATAATTATATTTAGGTTGATATAATGATTTTGAAAATAAGTATACATTCGTGAAACGAAGGCCGTTTGGTTAGGCTTCGGGCAAATAACATCTACAAATCAGATCATGAAGTGAAAATTCTTTCAATCAATACAATTTGTGTTGATTGCAATATTGCGATGGGTTCATTTTTGAATGGCAATCCAGTGCACGTGATTCATCAATTCTTTCCGACAGTACCAAGAGGGTATAAAATAGTAGAAACCCCATTGAATATTCTGTATTTCCCCGTCACTATCGTGACAATCAACAACATAATGGTGAGAGTTGTCGATCAAAATTTGAATTTAATTAATTTCCGGAACGAAGAAGTTACTGTTAGATTGCACTTGAGAAGGAAGACTCTTTAAACAATGGTCTGGAGATTTGATAAATCAGCATTCCAGCAACCCTATAAAAAGAAGGTTAACCAACCTTCGAAATATAGTATGAAAGCAACTGCCGAATTACTAACATCAAAACACAAAGAGTACTTGAAGTCTTTGGGATTGGAACACTTGATATAATGGAATTGCTACAAATCACGAGTGAACCATTCAGTGACAATGCAATCGAAGATTATCAGTTTCATACATATCAACCTTATATCACCAGTGAAATCAAATATAATGACGAAATAAGAATTCCAATTCAGGACTTGGACGCTTATACATCACCTTGTAACTCATATATCTATATAGAGGGAAAGCTCACAAGACCGGATGGGGAGCCAATTACGAAAATAAAAATTTATCAACAATGCAATATCGTTTTTATTTCGTGAACTCCGATATGAGCTGAACGGTGTGGTGGTAGACTCTGTCAGAAACATTGGACTAGTATCAACGATGAAAAATTACCTATCCATGAATGAAAATGAAAGTATACCTATGCAAAATGCTGGTTGGTTTCCTAAACTTGATGATGTGAATGCTGCGACGAGAGATAAAATTGTTGATGATGATGGGAATTTCAATGTATGTATTCCGCTCAAGCTATGGGCTGGCTTTTTTGAAGACTTCAGAAAAATTGTGATCAATATGAGACAAGAACTAGTTTTGATTCGTGAGAGTCATGATTTGGATGCTGTGATTAGTATAGATGATTCTGAAAAACCGAAAGTGAGCATAAGCAAACTGAGTTGGTGTGTCCCTCACGTGACACTAAGTATTCAAGAACAACTAGAGTTGAATAAAATGATGAATAGCAATGTCGAACTTCCTCTGAAATTCAGAAGCTGGGAATTGATTGAGTACCCTTCTCTGAATGAAACAACAAGACATACTTGGGCTGTGAAAACAACTACGAAGGTTGAAACTCCGCGACATGTTATTATTGCATTTCAACAAGGTAAAAAAGGAAAGCTCACCACTGATATGAGTACATTCGACCACTGCAATCTCAGCAATTTGAGAGTATTTCTGAATTCCGAACGATATCCTTACAATGACTTGAATCTTGATTTCAAAAATAACAAGTTTGCAAAACTCTATGAAATGTATGCCAACTTCCAAGAGAGTTACTACTATCTCAAATCAAATCAACCTATTCTCAATCCAAATGAATTCAAAGTGAAGGCACCTCTGGTCCACATCGACTGTTCACGTCAAAGAGAAGCTATTCAGACCGGTTCCATCGTACTTAGAATTGAAATTGAAACTGCTGAAACCACACCCAAAGATGTAACTGCATACTGCCTTATTCTACACGAGAAAGAGTTTTCATATAATCCTTTGACGAAAATTGTTAAACAATCTTAATGCGCATGCTCCGCATGTTGTTATATATATATACACTCGCATATTAGAAAAATCAGTTCGAAAATGATATCGGAGTATCAAAGAAGATTGAAGCAACATCATAAGAACCTGAAAGTACTCAAACAATTGATTGAGTCATAAAATTCGAAACAATCATTAATAAGAAAACTTATCCAATTGAAAATATGATATTGGATATAGATGTGCAAGGTTTCACTATCGAAAATGATAAATTTATAACAAAGGAATTGGCTGCATTCGATGGAATTAAAGTTTCTCACTATGTGTTCAAACCTCCATTTCCATTGAACATGCTCCCACCAAAATTCCATAGTCAGGCCACTTGGTTGATGTATAATCATCATTGTATAGATTGGAATGATGGATTCACACCATTACATCAATTTGGGAATATAATGATGAGGCTCACTGAGGGAGTTGATACTATTTTTGTCAAAGGAAGGGAAAAAGCAGAATACATCAAAAAATTCACCCAGCAACCAGTCATAGAATTTGAAGAACATCCCGGTTTACGAGCATCTGAAACAAGTTGTTTTCATCATACTAAAGATCTCTCTCTTTCAAATGTTCATTCTCTATATCAAATGTATATTATGGACACATCTCAATAAATATAATTCCAAAAAAGCATTGTATTCTTTAAGATTTTTATTACAGGAATTTATTATGTCAGCACTTGAGACTTGCCTCGACAAGTCATAATATTTGTTTATTCCGACACCAGCTGTCGTCCACCTTGCAACATCTGCAATTCATCATCAATGATGACTCGGCAAGTCATTCACCTCATAGCATTCGACTGTCTAGACACCAGATGTTCCCCACAAGGTCATTGATCGCTATAGAAACAGCAATGCGCAAGCGTATATCGAGAGCTACATGTATTTAATCGGGACTCTTCTAACAATTACAGTTAGTATTTCCACCACTGAGGTTGATTAATCATGAAATGTGACAAAAGTAACAAGAATTTTTCGAGAAAAGATAATTTACGCCGACATTTGCAAAAAAGCGTCCTTTCAAAGAAATTAATGGTGTACCAGCAAAAAGAGTCAAATTGGATGATATATCCACCAGTGTTCCGCAGTCGAAAATACCCGAACTGAGTGTTGCATCCACCAGCGCTCAGCAGTCAAGAAAAAGATTGCATGCGAATATTTCATCGAAACTGAAAGATGGCATCGAAAAACTGCAACATGCATTTAAAAATAAAATAGCAAGTTATCGATTTAAAAGCAGTGGACATCATATTGATTATGTCAACTTCATGGAAGACGTGAAACTGAAAGTTCTGAACATCATCTCTGAATATATACAGGAACATAAAAGTTTGAAAATTAATTTTGAACTGTTCGGACATTATATCATATCTGAGAAACAGTTGAATGATATGAAATCCTTCAACACAAAAAACCAAACCACAACTCGTTCCACTGACTTGGATTGGCTTTATGAGGAATTTAGAAACGAAATGATTTCAAAGGCTTCAGAATTCCAGGAAAGAGACTCAGGCTGGTCATTATAGAAGATATGGTATCTGGATGTGAATATGAACAAATACAATCCACTACAGCCTCTTCATATATCATGTTGCCCAAATCCATTAATATAAAACGAGCCGTTCTGAATGTGAAGAACTTGGATAATGCTTGCTTTGCATGGTCCATTATGGCAGCGATTTTTCCATCTAATGGAGATCCTTCTAGCCCATCTTCATATCCACATTATACTACATTACTTAACTTCCAAGGTATTGATTTTCCAGTTAAACTAAAGGATATATCCAAATTTGAAAAAATGAACAATATATCCATCAATGTTTTCGGGATAGAAACAAAATTCAAAGAACGTAAAATGACAACCAACATCGTGGGACCCTTACATTTCACAACACATCGATCTGCAACACATGTGAACCTTCTAGTGATAGATGATTTGGATGAAAATTATCACTACTGCCTCATTACAGATTTATCAAAGTTAGTTTCAAAGCAAAAGTCTAAGCATAATGGGCGTGTATATATTTGTGATAGTAGTCTCCAATTCTTTCCTACAAGTGAAAAATTGATGACTCATCAACAGTATGATTGTAATCATCTGTGTGTTTTACTTCCAAAACCAGATATGATTACTAACAAGTATGGCGAGGTTGTACCTGGAAATATTCTCAAATTTACCAATCTGGAAAAACAACTTTCAGTTCCTTTTGTGATTTATGCTGATTTTGAGAGTTTGCTGAAGCCTATTCATCATACTGAACCATCAGATGATCATTCATTCACATTAAAAGCGTATGAACACGAGCCATATTCATTCGCTTTCTATGTGAAGTGTAATATTGATGACAAATACTCGAAATTTGTACAATATCGTGGAAGTGATTGCGCCGAGGTTTTTGTTAAAATTTTGGATGAGCTCGTTCTGGATCTATATAACAAACATTTGAAACATGTGAAAGAAATTCTGCCACTTTCAATAAAAGAAGAGAGTGAATTTCAGATTTTCACAGAATGTCATATTTGTGGTAACTCATACAAACCTGAAGACACCAAAGACCGAGATCACTGTCACTTGACAGGTGTATACCGTGCGAGTGCTCATTCCAGAAGCAATTTGCAATATAAACTGGTGAGATACATTCCTGTGTTCTTCCATAATTTGACAAATTATGACTGTAATCTGTTCATAAAAAAGCTGAATATCTCAGTAATTCAGTAATTGCTCAAAATAAGGAGAAGTATATTTCATTCACCAAATCATACTTGGTTGAGAAATCAGAAAACCCCAAAGTGAGAGACAAATATATCTCTCTGAGATTTACTGACTCTTTTCGCTTCTTATCCAAATCTCTAGATAATCTGAGTAAAACACTGAAACCATCCCAATGTCGGGAGGTGAGAAAATATTTTCATGATGATAGAAAATTCAATATGATAAGACGCAAAGGCGTTTTTCCTTATTCATATGTAGATTCTCATGAAAAATTGAACCAACCTACATTACCAAGTCAATCTGAATTCTTTGATATCCTGAATAGTAGAGATATTCCAGACGAGGATTACAATCGAGCTCGTGAAGTATGGCAAGAATTTGAATGTTCAACTTTGGGAGAATATTCTGATGTCTACTTGAAATCAGATGTTCTACTATTGGCAGATGTATTCGAGAATTTCCGGGATGTGTGTTTAGAAAAATATAAACTGGATCCAGCCCAATATGTGACAGCTCCTTCACTCAGTTGGGATGCTATGCTTCGTTTAACTAAGATCGAACTACAGCTCTTAACTGATATTGATATGGTTCACTTTTTCAACAAAGGAATTTGTGGTGGTGTAAGCCAATGTAGTAAAAGAAAGGCTATAGCTAATAATCAATTTATACCAACTTATGATCCATCCAAACCGAACTCATATATTTTATATCTTGACGCACCAAACTGGTATGGAGCTGCTATGAGTGAATATCTTCCAATGCGTGATTTCAGATGGCTTGAGCAGTATGAACTAGAGAACTTTGACTGTTTTGTAGTTGGGGATACATCATCGAAAGGATACGTATTGGAAGTTGATTTGGACTATCCGCCAAACTTACATGATGATCACAATGACCTCCGTTTCTGTCCAGAGAATATTAAGCCTCCTGGAAGTAAATATTCGAAGTTAACTCCAAATTTGATGACAAAGGAAAGATACATCATACACTACCGAAACTTGAAGCAATGTTTGAAATACGGATTGATGCTGAAGAAGGTGCATAGAGTTTTGGAATTCACACAGTCACCATGGTTAAAGCAAAATATCAATTTGAATACCAATTTACGGAATTCTGCCAGGAACGAATTCGAACGTGATCTCTTCAAATTCATCATAAACTCAATATTTGGAAAAACTATGGAGAACGTGGATAAGAGACAAAACATAAAATTTTGCAGTCACTGGGAAAATCTTCCAGGGTCTGTGGGAGCTGAAGGATTTATAGCAAAACCTCATTTCAAATCCTGTTCACTGTTCGATGAAAATTTGGTAGCTGTTCAAATGGAGAAATTAACAGTAACCTATGACAAACCGCTTTACGTAGGCTTTTCAATTTTGGATATTTCGAAAACTGTCATTTATGATTTTTTTTATGGCTATATCAAAACAAAATATGGCGATAAAGCAAAACTGTGTTACACAGATACCGATTCACTGATTTTGGAGATATTCACAGAAAATGTTTACGATGACATTAGGGAAAATATTCAATTCTCCGACACATCAAATTTTACATTTGACAATATTCACAAAATTCCTAAACAAAATCAGTTGTCGGTAGGATGAAAGATGAATTTTCAGGAACGCCAATAGAATGTTTTTATGGTACAGGTGCGAAGGCATACTGTGTTAAAGCTACAACAGTGATGAAAAAGGCTAAATGGGTTTCCAAAAATGTTATAGAGACTTCACTTCAAATTTCTGATTATATTCGAATTTTTGAAAGGGGTGGCTCTATCTTGCGAAAAATGTACATTTTTAATTCTCATATACACACTATTTATACGGAGTTGAGAAACAAAATTGCGTTATCATCTAGTGATGACAAAAGATTTGTTTTGCCCAATAATGCTCAAATATTAGCCTGGGGTCATCAAAAGTTGAATCCTAAAGATGAGGACGCAGTGTTGGATCTCCTATTATTGATGTCAGAGAATTTGATAGATGAATGAATTTTGGATCTGTAATTGTTATCGAATAAAACAAGAATATTGAAAAAATTGTTTTTTATTCAAATACCCTAAAAACATATCACTTTAAACTTCCCAAACATGAATAACATTTTGATTGTGAAGGAGCCGGACCATCTACATGTTCCATCCACTCAGGTCGATTGTGATGAATGAAGCAAGGTAGCTGAACCTGTAGTTCAAAGTTTCCCATATATTCATCTGGTAGTTTGTGCCAAACCAATAGAAGTTCCTGAGGTCTAGCCTTACGAATCAAATATTGTAGTGGAAATTGTCGTAGTTCATCTTCGGTGAATTTATATAAAGGTTTGAGCTTCTCATGTTTGGTTATAAGATCCATCAGGAAGTGAGTTCCCTCCATATTTTTTGAAATATTTCCACCAATGAAGAGAGCACTGTTACTGAAGAGCAGAAAGCTATGTAGTAAATCAGAGATTGAAGTATTGTAGACTCTGAATCATCTCTTATATTAGCTGATGGTGGGGAGGGATATAGCTTGATCCTATCTGTCCTTTCACTTGAATTATATTTCTTCATTATTAACTTGTATTCTGTGCTGTTGGCTGGTATTGAAATTTTTAGAGTTTCCACATCATTGAATTCAAACGGAATCATCCTCGCCCACTTGGAGGGCCAAGTTTCATTCCAAGTACCATTAATATCAAAGCATATGAACACTTCACAAACGTTGTTGGGCTGTTGAATGAAGAGAAACCCTTGCCAAATGGCTTGTAAAATGATAAGATTCGTGAACATATTGATCGTTTCACACAAACTGGAGTTGGATAGACTTATCTTATAGTAATATATAAAAATGCGATGGAGGGGAAGCAAAGTGATTTTTTGAAAATCATTTGTTATCTTCAAGTCATATCATCTTTGACAAAGATGTGTGCTTCCCAAGTTTCCATTTCATTGTATCGTTTCCGACTTCAGGACTTTCCAAATGAAACAATATAATAGGTTTGACCTTGACTCCCAATGCTCTCTCATAGGTGTTGACCTTGACTCCTATTGCTCTCTCATAGGTTTTGACTTTATTAGAGGTAGTTGAACCTGTATTGGATTCTGCTGATGACACGTGACCGGATGTTTCCAAACGGAATCTGATACCTGACACGTGCATTCATTAATCTTGAAATAGGTCATTGAACCCGTATCAAATTTCGTCTACCGGAAATATGGCGTCAGCAAATTCCAAGATATTTGATATCTGACACGTGCATTCATTTTGAAAGAGGTCATTGAACCCGTATCAAGTTTCGCCTACCGGAAATATGGCGTCAGCAAATTCCAAGTAATTTGATATCCGACACGTGCATTTATTTTAAAAAAGGTCATTTAACCCGTATCAAATTTCGTTGACCGGATGTTATCGAATGTAATCTGATACCTCACACGTGCACTTATTGAAAGAGGTCATTAAACCCATCTCGGATTTCTCCTACTTGTCGAGACTGGTCTGTAACGTGACGTCAGCAAATTCCAAGTAATTTGATATCCGACACGTGCATTCATTTTGAGAGAGGTCATTGAACCCGTATCAAATTTCGCCCACCGGAAATATGGCGTCAGCAAATTCCAAGTAATTTGATATCCGACACTTGCATTTATTTTAAAAAAGGTCATTTAACCCGTATCAAATTTCGTTGACCGGATGTTATCGAATGTAATCTGATACCTGACACGTGCACTTATTGAAAGAGGTCATTAAACCCATCTCGGATTTCTCTTACTTGTCGAGACTGGTCTGTAACGTGACGTCAGCAAATTCCAAGTAATTTGATATCCAACACGTGCATTCATTTTGAAAGAGGTCATTGAACCCGTATCGAATTTCGCCTACCACAAATATGGCGTCAGCAAATTCCAAGTAATTTGATATCCGACACGTGCATTTATTTTACAAATCGTCATTGAACCCGTATCAAATTTCATTGACCGGATTTTATCGAATGTAATCTGATACCTGACACTTGCACTTTCTGCTGACGTGTACCTCCCGTTGCTCTCTCATTTGTATAGACCCTCCTCCCGTTGCTCTCTCATTTGTTATCTACTCACGTTACAAACAAGTCTCGATAAGTAGGAGATACCTGATACGAGTTCAACGACCTCTTTTAAGATAAGTAAGATATCAAATTACCTGGAATTTGTTGACGTCTCATTACAGACAAGTCTCAAAAAGTTAGAACAATTTAATACGGGTTCAACGACCATTTTCAAGGTCAATAAGTGCACGTGTTAGGTATTAGATTACCTGGAATTTTCTGACATCATATTTCTGGTTACAGAGAAGTCTCGACAAGTAGGAGACATCTGATTAGGGTTCAATGAACTGGAATTTGCTGACGTCACGTTACAATTAAGTCTCGACAAGTGGGAGACACCTGATACGAGTTTAACGACCTCTTTCAAGGTCAATTGTCAGATATCAGATTACCTGGAATTTGTTGACGTTATAGTTCTAGTTACAAACAATTAAAACCTATGAGGGAGCTTTGGGATTCAAGGTCAAATCGTATGAGAGAGCAATGAGAGCGGTGCACGTGTAAAGGATCACATTACCTGGAATTCGCTGACGCCATATTTCCGGTCAGCGAAATTCAATATGGGTTCAATGACCTATTTTAAAGTCAATGGGTGCAGATTACCTGGAATTTTCTGACGCCACGTTTCCGGTTACTGTCAAGTCTCGACAAGTAGGAGAAATCCAAGATTGGTCCAATGACCTCTTTCAATTTAATAATATTATAATATAATAAGTGCACGTATCAGATATCAAAGTACCTGGGATTCGCTGACACCATGGTTCCGGTTACAGAGAGGTCAGCAAAATTCAATATGAGTTGAGTGGCCTATTTCAAGGTTGATGAATACACGTGTTAGATATCAAATTACCTGCTGACGCCATAGTTCCAGTTACAAATAGGTCGTTGAAATTCGATACGGGCTCAATCATCTATTTCTAGGTAAATAAGTGCACGAAAATCAGTACGGGTTGAATGACCAATCTCAAGGTTGATAAATGCACGTGTCAGATATCAGATTACCTGGAGTTTGGTGACATAACAAGTTAAAACAATTCAATAGGGATTCAGTGACCTCTTTCAAGGTCAATAAGTTGTAACCTCATAAATTTTCAATTTACAAATTTGGAATAAATCCTGATTTTAAATTATGGAGAATTAACACTTAGGCTGATAGGCTGCTCAGATCGATACGGTGAGGGTGTGGATAAGTTTCAACTACTGATTGCTCAATAGCGTACTACAGAGATTTTTTAACTATTGAACAAATAGGGCACCAGTTGACCGGACTAGTTCAGATAATCTGGGCGCCAGGTTGTAAAAGACAAAACCGAAGATAGGATATATTTGTATCTAGCTTGATTGTGAAGGCAGAATAAATATGCAAAGAAACAATTAACAACTTTATTTCAAAAAAAACTTTATAAAAGCTGAAGGCCAAAATTTAAACAGTTGAAGGCTAAAAATTAGCAAGCTGAAGGCTACAAAATTAACAAGCTGAAGGCTACAAAATTAACAAGCTGAAGGCTACAAAATTAACAAGCTGAAGGCTACAAAATTCAGAATATTTACACTTTTGAAAACAAATCTGATTCAACCGAAGATGGTCCTGTTTGAAAATACCTGGAGGCTGGGTTAGCGTCGATGATCCCTACGACGAGTTGTTGTTGGATCGTCTTTGGCTTAGTCAGTCAGAGACTTGGTGGTTGTCTCGTATGGACTTCGACCTTACTAGTTATGGTTGGTCTTCACGAAGATTGCCCGTTGACTTGACTTGACTGAGAATTGAGCCTCTCGGATCTGTGTTTGACAACTATGGGATCTCCTAGTGGTACCAGTCCTTCATCCAATGTATGGTCTCCTCGAAGACATGAGAAGCAGACGAAAGGAATCAGATTTGATAGTTACAATATGGTGGGGGACAAGGATATCCTTAGTACCGCAAGATTATATTCTGAATTTTATGAAAGGGCAAAATTTCAACACTTGAAATATGATTGGGAAACCTACTCAAACATTCAACTCAGAATGCTCAATATAGTTAAATAAATATCAATAAAAAAATAACTATTCTCCAAATAAATGGAAATAATAGTTGTGAAGCTATTTAAAGTTGATAATTAATATTTGTAGATGAAATATTTAAAAGAAAAATATTGGAAATCCTTCCAAGGAATTATTACAGTATAATAATAGAAGATAAAGAAATATCCTTGATAAATTGTTAATTTACCAGAAATATATGTACCAGAAGGGTAATAATGATAAATAATTTAATGTACCATAAGAGTACTAGATAACAATACTTATAAATGATAATTACACCCTTTCGAAAAAAAAGGAGAGAAACAGTAATATAGAGATATAAAGAAAGAATTGAAGGTGATAAGTCCTTCGCAAAGATTGAATACTTATTCTGAATTCAAAGGAACTACGCTCTATGGTTTCTGACTTTCAAATATGTAAGAGAGAGAAAGATAAAGTAGGTGGCAAGTCCTACATAAACTATGCTCGATAAGTGAAGGTTGGTGCACGTTTGGTTGACTAAAAGGAAACACTACCTGGTAGACCTTGAAGATACCTAATCTACAGATATCTGATTGAGTACGATTGTAATTAACAAACAATTGAACCAAGAGACGATACCCTTGTCTACGAAGCTGAAATAAGTGCTTTCGTCTACAAAGGCAGAATCGTGGTTGGGTGTGGTGCAACTCCACAGGCCAGAGAACAAACTCTGTCAAGCTTGCATTTATTTATCAAAGATAATAACTGAACAAGCAGTATAGAAAGAAATGCTCACCTGAAGAATTGTTCTGACAACGTTCCGCCTGGAAGTCACAAGCAATCAACCCACTTCTCCTCTACCAGGTTCAACTCTACTCTATCTCTTGGTGGTAATAGTATCGTCACACTGCTAGTTGATGGGAGTCATCCACAAGAATAAATTACCAATTATCTGGTACCTGAAATTTGACAGAGCGTAGAAACTGAATCAGCAAATACAACTCTAACCTCTCTACAGGTACACTGTCTTCCAAAAATCAATTAGGACAAAAATATGTTATTGAATAATTTATTTATTGAGTCCTGAATTTATTAAAAGCCTCTAAATTTAATACTATGTAGCGATTACTTAAATAAATGGAAAAATAGGATTTTTAACCTCTAAAAGTGAAAATATGAAATTTACTTCTAATATGAAAAGACCAAAAATATGATATTAAAAAGTCGGACTAAGACCTCTAAATTACGAAAACACATTTGAAATTGATCGATGGCTAATAGAACACAATGGAATAATCAAAAATATTTCTTCAAACCATACAGTATGGCGTTACCAAAATCATGCAAATACACTTTGATAAAGCAATCTCATGCTAATTAAGCACTATTATTAAAAAAAAACAATATACTCAACCAGAACTAATATCTGTTAAATCCAATAGAGAGATTATAAACAATTTAAGATGGCCTACCAGAAAATGTATTCCAAGTTCAACCAAACAAACTCACAACCTCTCCCTAACGATGTCGGAAATCAAGAGAGCGAAATCCTCGCATTCCACGTCCGAAACTCATATTTTTGCCCTTCGCGCAAGACCAACCGATCCTCGATCTCATTCGCCCTTCAAACTAGCAGTGACTTAGCAGTGGCGTAGCGGTTAGATGGGATAAAGTTCTGAATTAATATGGTTGATATCGGAGTATACATGTTGGTGTATTTGTGATGACAGATGAATGAAAGTATAATTATAAGAGTAGGCTAGTGTATAACATAGTTGACAATTCCTAACCCATTTAATAAGATTATTTGAATGGAATTGTTAAAATTATTTGAATGAAACGAATTATCGTTACAAAGTGCACGTGTCAGATATAATGTTTCACACGTTTCTGGTTACAGACAAGTCTCGACGAGTAGGAGAGATTCAATATGGGTTCGATGACCTATTTCAAGGTAAATAAATGCACGTGTTACATATCAGATTACCTGGAATTTGATGACGCAATAGCTATGGTCAGCGAAAATCAGTACGGGTTGAATGACCAATCTCAAGGTTAATAAATGCACGTGTCAGTTATCAGATTACCTGGAGTTTGCTGACATCACGTTACAGACCAGTCTCAATAAGTTAAAACAATTCAATATAGATTCAGTGACCTCTTTCAAGGTCAATAAGTGCACGTGTCAGATATAATGTTTCACACGTTTCTGGTTACAGACAAGTCTCGACAAGTAGGAGAGATTCAATATGGGTTCGATGACATATTTCAAGGTCAATAAGTGCACGTGTTGGGTATCAGATTACCTGGAATTTGTTGACGCAGTAGTTCCGATCTGCGAAAATCAATACGGGTTGAATGACCTTCAAAGTTGATGAATGCACGTGTCAGATATCAGATTACCTGGAATTTGCTGACGTCACGTTACAGACAAGTCTCGACAAGTAGAGAAACTTGAAACTGGTTCATTGACTTCTTTCGAAGTCATGGAGTGCAAGTTCATGATGTACACTGGTCAGATTTTAAATTACTTGGAATTTGCTGACTAAAATATGCGAACATACGAACAAACAGCTACACCAACAAACATACGAACAAATAGCTGTCTGTAGCACTCTATGACTATCTGACGCTAGAACACAAATACACGAACATACAAACACTTGAAAAAGCGAACACGCAAACTTACTAACAAATACGAACACACAAACAGGCGAACACACAAACACGCGAAGACACAAACACACTCCAACACACAGACAGTAGAACACACAGACAGTAGAACACACAGACAGTAGAACACGCAAACATACGAACAAGCACCTACACTCAAACACACAAATTGATTATTTTAAATCTCAATAACTCGTAAACAGTTGCTCGCATTGACCTATACCAGGAATATATTCTTTATACACACTGAATAATAAATATTCTCAAATACCAAACTTCTCCCAAATAGCAAAATTATTTTGAAATTATTCATTAAAAATAAAAATAAGAAATCAACTTTGACACTCTGTATCTGAGAAACTAATAAGTTGCAAACATATATTTATGGGAACTTTTCTTCTTATTTTGATGTCAGCAACAGGATTTTATACACGTACTTGAAACACCCTGTATATTATTTCTATGACTTCACTTATTATAGTGGTATTACTATATCAAATATAGAAATCGAAAGCCGCTATATGAACACGATCTTACAACTCAGAAGAAAGACACAAAAACTACTGATAAACTACCATAAATGACGGCGAAGGGCGAAGATGGTTAAGTGTACTCACCTATTATTTATTACTTGCCCATGTTTCGCACAGACCATGTCATACTCATATTTGAAACTGCTGAATAAAAGAACAATCATGACCAAAGTAGACTTGAACTGACACAAAAGTCTGAATCACCACTGAGTTTTGTTCATGAAGTAGACCTAAATCATTTCTAAGCTTCTTCACTACACCAGTAAATTTTCACGTTTCCTATTTCAAGCTCCACATTTTCAGCAGGCAATGATTTTCCGCTCCTGTTTTTTTCTTCAACTGATAGACCTCGTTTTTAAAGTTAGATACAAGTCACTTGATACAACCCGTGTATTTTCAAAAATTGAGCTTCTGAATAAGCACATCAACATATGCCACTTCCTTAATTTTTTCCAATTACTTTCATGTTCGTGCTAGGAATCGCACGTAAACAAGGTAAGACCTCGATAATCCTTGGCTCGCACAAATTAGGAATTTTGAGGTCTGCCATTCGTAAGGAGACGACAGCTGGTTAACGGAAAAACAATTTTAAAAACTTTTTTATTTTTCGAACCCCTGTATGTTGGTACAATAGGTGTTTCTTTCATTTCTGATCCCAAGTATTGCAAAATCTATTTTTCCTGTAAACACAATATCTTCAATTTTCAATTTACCCTGTATGAATATAAATATTGTCTTCTCACATTAACCACCATTACATCTTCCGTTCGCCATTTCACTATGAATTACAAGGTCTTCAATTTTTAATTCACCCAGTATACGTCTCTTAACACTTTCTATCATTATTGAGTAGGTATAGACATTCTCGATTCATTCTATTTCAGTTCACCCCGTATATTTTTCATTAAGTTTTATGTTTTTCATTCATCTCTTGACTCTAGTAATTGATTATTTTGATCGAAACCATGTTGTGTTCTCAATTTAATCAATTTCCTTTTACCCTGTATTTTCTGACATTCCCTGAAACCCATCCACAATTACTTTTTTCAACAAAACATCTGTAGAGTTAACTCTCGAGTTAGTACCATACTTCAAAACTCTCTCATTATAACCAAACCTATTTCGACTTATTTTTCTAAGCACTTCCATGTTTTGAATTTTGCTGATATACCAATACGTGAGTACGTTTTCTTCACACACCATTTCACTTCGAATTTACAGTGTCTTCGAATTCTAAGTCCACCCAGTTGTTCTCACTAGCAGTTTCTCTCATCATTAAGCCTTGACATGTTTTTCAATTCTTCCAATCCGCTGTAAATTCTCATTTTATCTGATTTCAGTTCACTCCGTATATTTCTTATACGCGACCGTGTTTTTCAATCATATTTGGCACTAGTCATGTAAGTATTTAACTATTTTGTTCACCATGTTGCATTTTCAATTTAATCGATTATTTATTCACCCTGTATTTTCCATATTCTCCTGCATCCAACCAAAATTAAATTCAAACTTTCCGTAGAAAAAAGTCTCTGTCTGTCTTCAAAACTCATTTGCATATTTCTATATATTCTATATACGTTTCTTTAGTTGATAACTCGCTCAGATGATGACACCGTGTGTCGAAACAATTGTAAGCACGTTACAAGTATATATTTTTTGTGTAAATTGGAAGATTTTATTTCCTCTTTATTTATCATTCATAATTTACACATATTAAATGCCACCACGATAGAACATATATTCTAATTATAAACTCACCTGTTACGACAAGAAATTTTGCCGACGATTGACAATCCTTTTGTTCTCTCATACATGCGAAGTAGGGGGCAAATGATATAACAAAAGATTCAAAACAGATTCAACGTTTAAACCTATGAGAGAACAAACGGATTCGAAAAGGATTCGATTTTCAAACCTATGAGAGAGCAAAAGGATTCAAGCCCTTGAATCCTTTTGTTCTCTCATAGGTTTTAACGTTGAATCTGTTTTGAATCTTCTGTTATATCATTTGCCCCCTACTTTGCATGTATGAGAGAACAAAAAGATTGTCAATCGTCGGCAAAATTTCTTGTCTTAACAGGTGAGTTTATAATTAGAATATATAGAAATATGCAAATGAGTTTTGAAGAATGGTACTACCCAGAGACTTTTTTCTACGGAAAGTTTGAATTTAATTTTGGTTGGATGCAGGAGAATATGGAAAATACAGGGTGAATAAATAATCGATTAAATTGAAAATGCAACATGGTGAACAAAATAGTTAAATACTTACATGACTAGTGCCAAATATGATTGAAAAACACGGTCGCGTATAAGAAATATACATAGTGAACTGAAATCAGATAAAATGAGAATTTACAGCGGATTGGAAGAATTGAGAAACATGTCAAGGCTTAATGATGAGAGAAACTGCCAGTGAGAACAACTGGGTGGACTTAGAATTCGAAGACACTGTAAATTCGAAGTGAAATGGTGTGTGAAGAAAACATACTCACGTATTGGAAATATTTCTATCAGCAAAATTCAAAACATGGAAGTGATTAGAAAAATAAGTCGAAATAGGTTTGGTTATAATGAGAGAGTTTTGAAGTATGGTACTAACTCGAGAGTTAACTCTACAGATGTTTTGTTGAAAAAAGTAATTGTGGATGGGTTTCAGGGAATGTCAGAAAATACAGGGTAACAGGAAATTGATTAAATTGAGAACACAACATGGTTTCGATCAAAATAATCAATTACTAGAGTCAAGAGATGAATGAAAAACAAAACTTAATGAAAAATATACGGGGTGAACTGAAATAGAATGAATCGAGAATGTATATACCTACTCAATAATGATAGAAAGTGTTAAGAGACGTATACTGGGTGAATTAAAAATTGAAGACGTTGTAATTCATAGTGAAATGGCGAACGGAAGATGTAATGGTGGTTAATGTGAGAAGACAATATTTATATTCATACAGGGTAAATTGAAAATTGAAGATATTGTGTTTACAGGAAAAATAGATTTTGCAATACTTGGGATCGGAAATGAAAGAAACACCTATTGTACCAACATACAGGGGTTCGAAAAATAAAAAAGTTTTTAAAATTGTTTTTCCGTTAACCAGCTGTCGTCTCCTTACGAATGGCAGACCTCAAAATTCCTAATTTCTGCGAGCCAAGGATTATCGAGGTCTTACCTTGTTTACGTGCGATTCCTAGCACGAACATGAAAGTAATTGGAAAAAATTAAGGAAGTGGCATATGTTGATGTGCTTATTCAGAAGCTCAATTTTTGAAAATACACGGGTTGTATCAAGTGACTTGTCTCTAACTTTAAAAACGAGGTCTATCAGTTGAAGAAAAAAACAGGAGCGGAAAATCATTGCCTGCTGAAAATGTGGAGCTTGAAATAGGAAACGTGAAAATTTACTGGTGTAGTGAAGAAGCTTAGAAAGGATTTAGGTCTACTTCATGAACAAAACTCAGTGGTGATTCAGACTTTTGTGTCAGTTCAAGTCTACTTTGGTCATGACTGTTCTTTTATTCAGCAGTTTCAAATATGAGTATGACATGGTCTTTGCGAAACATGAGCAAATAATAAATAATAGGTAAGAACACTTATCCATCTTCGCCCTTCGCCGTCATTTATGGTAGTTTATCAGTAGTTTTTGTGTCTTTTTTCTGAGTTGTAAGATCGTGTTCATATAGCGGCTTTCGATTTCTATATTTGATATAGTAATACCACTATAATGAGTGAAGTCATGGAAATAATATACAGGGTGTTTCAAGTACGTGTATAAAATTCAGGATCCTGTTGCTGACATCAAGATAAGAAGAAAAGTTCCCATAAATATATGTTCGCAACTTATTCGCTTCTCAGATACAGAGTGTCAAAGTTGAATTCTTATCTTTATTTTTAATGAATAATTTCAAAATAATTTTGCTATTTGGGAGAAGTTTGGTATTTGAGAATATTTATTATTCAGTGTGTATAAAAAATATATTCCTGGTATAGGTCAATGCGAGAAACTGTTTACGAGTTATTGAGGTTTAAAATAATCAATACAAGTAATTTTGAATTACAAGATTTTTTAATTTAAAATAAATTCAATCAGTAATTAGTTTTTTTCACAATTACCATAAAATTTGATTTTGTCATTGAAAAATCACCCCAGATACCAAACTTTAATCGAATATCACAAATATTTTGTAATTTATTCACAAAAAACGAATATAAGAATTAAACTTTGACACTCTGTATCTTAGAAACGAATAACTTGCGGACATGTGATTATGGGAACTTATTTTATTTCGACGTCAGCAACATGCTCCTTGAGTTTCTAACGTACCCTGTATATTCCATCAGATGTAGATGAATCGACAGTCTCCTTTGGATAAAAAATATTTTGTGTTGAACAAGAAACCGCCTTGGTATCCTATACATTATAGCCAACTACCACTTAAACCCTACAAATTTTATAATAGGCAGGTGAATAAAGAAGCCAATATCCTATACACTATTATCAGCTTATCAACTCTATGGATATAGAAAAGTGGTTCATGGGTTGATGATACCTGCTGTTGGTGATGTCTCGCTCACAAATTCGCTTACTTTCTGGAACATGGTACCCAAGTTGCCGACCAGCCTCTATTTCATATTTATTACCATAGTCGATGCTCAATGAATTAAATTTTCCACCTATTTCTTGTTGGTCTTGGAATCTGTATAATATAGTTGGAAATTTAATCACTTTCAGAGATTATGTAAAGTTTTTGAGAGGAAGAACCCAAAATTTGAAATGTAACGTAGTTATATCAGTTTTCTCTGTGGTAGCCTCTATCATCTTTTGCAATATTTCAGTTTTTCGGGTTTTCAATTGGAAAATATCATGGATATTATTGTGACAAACTCGTTAGATACATTTAATGTTTTTTTAAATTTCAATATATGATATATATTTTGAATTTCACAAAATACCTCATCAGTTGCCTTGGTCTTAGCAGTTTGAAGGTGTTGACAATAAAAATAATACACCCTTGAAAATTTCATGTTGGCTCCATATATTATCATCTTGGGGATTGTCTATATTTGAGACCATAATAAAAACCTTACTCAGAATCGTTTATTCCTGTATGGAATAATCCTGCTTCAGACAGTATTTGAGTTTTTTGAGTAGATCGATAGGCCATTTTGCAAATATTTTATTCGAGTTTCCAAATTAATCAGACTCAGTATCGGGAATATCATTCTTTTCATAAATGTATTTTTATCTTGGAAATGTCTGCAAAACCGGGCACACTAAAATCTCTCAATTTTTACAAATGATACATAGGACTGTATAATTTTTTCCAGTGTAAAATCAAAGCAACGTTTGCCAATTTTTTATTTGGAAATTCAAATGAATATTCTCGAAATGTTTGGTGTTTATTCAAATACAAATCACTCAACCCTTACATCTCTGAAGTACGAGGATGTATTGATATCTAGTTAGCCTAGACCAGTTCCCTGCATAAACAAAATATTGCGTTACCATAGCAACGAGCAATAACTTATTAGAAGTGTCAGTGTGAAGTTTGACGTCAAAGAAGTAAACGAGAGTTACGCAATAAATTAAAAAAAAAAATATGTCCACAGAAATTGTGAAAATTGCGAAAGTACCTGTACTTAAAATGGTTAAGAGGTAAGCAGATTTACGAAGATATGCTTAATACCCTTGGTGATCAATGTCCTTCGTAGGCGACCGCGAAAAATTGTACTACAAGCTTCAAAAGAGGTAAATTTTCCATTTAAGATGATGACCGATCGGGAAGGCCAGTTTCTGTGTCAGTCCCCGAAAATATCGATGCAATTCATGACATGATTTCAACAGACCGTCGAATTAGGCTAAAACGGATATCTGAAGCACTGAACATTTTATACGAACGCGTTCATCATATAGTTCACGTCAATTTGGACATGACAAAAATTGCTTCAAAATGGATCCCCAAATGTTTGAATGTTGACCAAAAGCGTGCAAGGGTAGTAGCATCGCGTTCGATCTGTGCTCGATTTGAAAACGATGTAGACTTCTTAAACCAAATTGTTACTATGGATGAGACTTGGGTACATTTCTACGAACCAGAAACAAAGCAACAATCGATGGAATGACGACACTCCGGTTCTCCAAGACCTAAGAAGTTTCGTGTCCAAAAATCTACTGAAAAAGTTCTTGCTTCAGTTTTTTGGGATTGCCATGGAGTAATCATGATTGATTTTTTGGATAAGGGTAGAACAATAACTGGAGATTACTATTCGACATTACTGACCACTCTACGGAAAAAAATTAAAGAGAAAAGACGCCGAAAGCTATCCAAAGGTGTTTTGTTTTTGCAGGACAACGCCCCTGCACACAAATCTCATGTTGCCATGCTAAAAATACGTGCTTTAGGGTTTGAATTACTAGAACACCCCCCTTATTTACCAGATTTAGATCCGTCTGACTATCATCTCCTTCTTCAACTGAAAAAAAAGTTTAAAAGGTCGTGAATTTTTTTCCAACGAGGAGGTGATAAGAGCTGTGGAGGTCTGGTTTGCAGAGCAAGAAGAAACATTTTTTTTGAAAGGTCTAGAGACGTTGCAGGTTCGCTGTAATAAATGTATCCAATCAAGAGGAAAATATGTTGAGTAATAAAATATTTTGACATTGAAATTATGTTTGGTTCTATAGTAGGCTAAGAATTTTTCAATACATCCTGTAAGTGTGAAATACCTTCAAAGTCATAATGTATCCTCACAAAATAAACCTTCGTAGATGTGGTCCCTGCAGAATCTCTGGTGTCGTGATGAAGGTCAAAAGATGCTCGAGGTATTACCATTCTATCCGTTTCAAGTAGTTGGATTGAGATCTGCCCAATTGTCTAGGTACTGGAATAAGCGCATTTGAAGACAAGATGTCGGGTAGACTAAAAATGCACAAGATTTCCACTAAGAAATCATTCGATTCCTCTCATTTTCGATCCGATTAGAAATTCATATCATCTGAAAGATGCGAAACTACAAATTTACTTTTCAATTTATATAGAGGAAATTTTGTGTGTTCAACAATACTTTTGGTTTTTCTTCAGATTTCAAATTCAGACTAGGCATTACCCATTTGACGAGAAAATACCTGCTATAATATTCTACTATAAATAAACGCTTATGATTTGTCAAAAGTAGTAATAACTTGTAAGTTCCAGGACACGGGACGTCACTGAATTACAGGAAATGATCGATAACCACGTGTGCTTATTGACCTTGAAAATGGTAATTGAATCCATCTCGGGTTTCTTTGACTTGTCCAGACATGATTGTAACCAGAAACTTATATTAGATAATCATGTGTCGAACTCATGAAATTTATAATGGCGCTTCATCAAATTAATCATAAACCTACCTACCAAAAAAGCGATACAGCGCGTAGCAGGGAGATGCAGCACAAACACTCCTCAGATAATTTCAAATAGTCATAGAAAGCCTCAAATAGACTAAGATTCTCACAATTTATGTGTTCAAGTGTATGCGTTTGTTCGTGTATTCACGTGTTCGTGTGTCCGTCTGTTCGGGTTTGCTCGCGTGTTCGTCTGTTCGGGTTTGCTCGCGTGTTCGTGTGTTCTACTCTCCGTGTGTTCTACTCTCCGTGTGTTCGTTATGTTCGTGTGTTTACGTGTTCGTGTGTTCGAGTGTTCATGTTTGTTCGTGTGTTCGCCTGTTCGCATGTTGAGTATTTTAGTGTAGGTGTTTGTTGGCGTAATCACGAGTTTGCATGATCTTGAGTTTGTGTGTAGGTAATTGTTCTTTTATTCGCATATTCTTGTGTTCGTGTATCTGTTTGCTCGTGTTTGTTCGTGTGTTTGCGTGTTCGAGTGTTTGTTTGTTTTCTGGCGTCAGATAGTCATAGAGTGCCACAGACAGTCATTTGTTCGCATTGGTGTGGGTGTAGTTGGTTGTTCGCATGTTCGCAAGTTCTGGTGTTCTTGTTTGTTCGTCTCTGACTGTCTGCGTGTTCGTGTGTTCGCATGTTCAGGTATTCGAGTGTTCTTATGTGTTCGTGAGTAAGGGTGTTAGTCTATTCATATGTTTGTGTGAAGTTGTTTGTTGGCGTAATCACGAGTTTGCATGATATTGAGTTTGTGTGTGGGTATTTGTTCATATATTTGCATATTCTTGTGTTCTGTATCTGTTTGCTCGTGTTTGTTCACGTGTTCGAGTGTTCGTATCAGTTAGTGAGTTCGCGTGATTGCTTATTCGAGTGCATGCATGTTCGTGTATTTGTGTACTAGCCTCAGATAGTCATAGAGTGCCACAGAGAGCTATTCAGATAGACTCAGATTCTCACAATTTGTGTGTTTGAGTGTAGGTGCTTGTTCGTATGTTTGTGTGTTCTACTGTCTGTGTGTTCGAGTATATTTGTGTCTTCGCGTCTTAGTGTGTTTGAGTTTGTTCTTGTGTTCGCCTATTTGTGTGTTCGTATTTGTTAGTAAGTTTGCGTGTTCGCTTTTTCAAGTGTTTGTATGTTCGTGTATTCGTGTTCTAGCGTCAGATAGTCATAGAGTGCTACAGACAGCTATTTGTTCGTATGTTTGTTGGTGTAGCTGTTTGTTCGTATGTTCGCATATTTTAGTCGGCAAATTCCAAGTAATTTAAAATCTGACCAGTGTACATCATGAACTTGCACTCCATGACTTCGAAAGAAGTCAATGAACCAGTTTCAAGTTTCTCTACTTGTCGAGACTTGTCTGTAACGTGACGTCAGCAAATTCCAGGTAATCTGATATCTGACACGTGCATTCATTAACTTTGAAGAAGGTCATTCAACCCGTATTGATTTTTGCTGATCGGAACTACTGCATCATCGAATTCCAGGTAATCTGATACCCAACACGTGCACTTATTGACCTTGAAGTAGGTCATCGCACCCATATTGAATCTCTTCGACTTGTCGAGACTTGTCTGTAACCAGAAACGTGTGAAACATTATATCTGACACGTGCACTTATTGACCTTGAGAGAGGTCACTGAATCTGTATTAAATTGTTTTAACTTGTTGTGACTAGTCTGTAACGTGATGTCAGCAAACTCCAGGTAATCTGATAACTGACACGTGCATTTATTAACCTTGAGATTGGTCATTCAACCCGTACTGATTTTCGCTGACCAGAGCTATTGCGTCATCGAATTCCAGGTAATCTGATATATAACACGTGCATTTATTTACCTTGAAATAGGTCATCGAACCCATATTGAATGTCTCCTACTTGTCGAGACTTGTCTGTAACCAGAAACGTGTGAAACATTATATCTGACACGTGCACTTATTGACCTTGAAAGAGGTCACTGAATCCCTATTGAATTGTTTTAACTTGTGATGTCAGCAAACTCCAGGTAATCTGATATCTGACACGTGCATTTAATAACCTTGAGATTGGTCATTCAACCCGTACTGATTTTCGATGACCAGTGCTATTGCGTCATCGAATTCCAGGTAATCTGATATGTAACACGTGCACTTATTTACCTAGAAATAGGTGATTGAACCCGTATCGAATTTCAACGACCTATTTCTAACTGGAACTATGGCGTCAGCAGGTAATTTGATATCTAACACGTGTATTCATCAACCTTGAAATAGGCCACTCAACTCGTATTGAATTTTGCTGACCTCTCTGTAACCGGAACCATGGTGTCAGCGAATCCCAGGTACTTTGATATCTGATACGTGTACTTATTATATTATAATATCATTAAATTGAAAGAGGTCATTGGACCAATCTTGGATTTCTCCTACTTGTCGAAACTTGACTGTAACCGGAAACGTGGCGTCAGAAAATTCCAGATAATCTGCACTTATTGACTTCAAAATAGGTCATTGAACCCATATTGAATTTCGCTGACCGGAAATATGGCGTCAGCGAATTCCAGGTAATCTGATCCTTTACATGTGCACCGCTCTCATTGCTCTCTCATACGATTTGACCTTGAATCCCAAAGCTCCCTCATAGGTTTTAATTGTTTGTAACCAGAACTATAACGTCAACAAATTCCAGGTAATCTGATATCTGACAATTGACCTTGAAAGAGGTCGTTAAACTCGTATCAGGCGTCTCCTACTTGTCGAGACTCAATTGTAACGTGACGTCAGCAAATTCAAGGTCGTTGAACCCTAATCAGATGTCTCCTACTTGTCGAGACTTGTCTGTAACCAGAAATATGATGTCAGAAAATTCCAGGTAATCTAATACCTGACACGTGCACTTATTGACCTTGAAAATGGTCGTTGAACCCGTATTAAATTGTTCTAACTTTTTGAGACTTGTCTGTAATGTGGCGTCAGCAAATTCCAGGTCATTGAGCCCATATCAAGTGTTTCCTACTTGTCAAGACTTGTCTGTAACGTGACGTCAGAAAATTCCAGGTAACCTGATATCTGAGTTATTGGCCTTGAGAGAAGTCAATGAACCCGTATTCAATTCCGCTGACCGGAACTATGACGTGAGCAAATTCCAGGTAATCTGATATCTGACACGTGCACTTATTGAATTTAAATCTATTTGCTCTCTCATACGGTTTTATCCGAATCCGTTTGTTCTCTCATAGGGTTTTTGGAAATCCACTCATTCTCCCATATGTTTTTGCACCGAATCCTTTTCGAATCCGTTTTTTCTCTCATTTGCTCCCTACTAGCATTCTTTTAGTACCCTGATATATTTGACTGTTTTTGTTAATTTTTTAGCTCTAGAAAAAAATGTAATGTTTGTTAGAATGTGTTTATAACAAATTGTTGAGTTAACAAACAATGAAATTATTTATTAAAAAAAATATTCGTTTTCAGAATCTATGAAGAAATGCCTATTGTGATTTTCAAAGAGAAAATAATTTTTTAACTGATTATTAAAACAATCAATAAATGAAAAAAAACGATTATAAACAATTAAAAAATTAATTTGAAAAAAAAAATTAATTATTATTTTATCCAAGGAAATAGAGTGGTGAATAATTGTTTTCGAGCAATATTAATTTTGTTTATTGTTTTTTGAAAAATTGTACAACAAATGATTTAAACTTTTTTTCCAACGTTACTGAATGCCATTGTTAGTTACAAAAACAGCAATAGCATAATATTTGGTGAACAAGATTGTTTACAACATTTCTTCGACTTTTCATTTTTTGTCAACTTTAAATAATCATTATAATTAAAATAATGAATTTTAAGTTACTTTTATTGCGTGATCTTGTTGAGTATACGTGAAAAAGGGCTCCACAAAGCCAAAAACTCATAGATATTGATTATTTCAACTTTTATGTAGTCATGTGAGATAACAGAGATTTGAAAAAAAATCAATTAACAATAGTATAACGTTTTGAAAAATTTACAAAACATTTTTTTGTCCAACAGGAATTTATTCTTTCTGGTATCTAGATGATACCATATTTTGATAAAAATTTTAAATTATCATTTGTTACTAAAAAAAATATTTTATGTGGTACACTGTCGTAACGGCTGGGCGGAGACCCATTTTCGGCGTCGAAATAAAATTATAAATAACAGAAATAGAGTTCCGAGAGTCAAAACATTTTTCTTGAAAATTTCCTCCTTTTTGAGATTTTTTTTTCAGAATTCCTTAGATATAAATAATTTTTGAGTTATTAACAAAAAACGAAATGCTGTGTTTGTTTGATTTAATTTGTTAATAACAATTGCTATTCTGCATGTGCTGAAAAATACTTTCAACACATTTTTCTAGACGTCATTCTGAATCGAATGAGCCATCGCTCATATTTTTAGGAGCTTGATCAAAAATTAATACATTTTTTAACTCGTTAATCAGACTACTTGGGAGCGGAGCAAGAAGCACCCCGAAATTCTGAGTTGAAAATTCAGTCAGATATTTCAATACAATGCTGAGATTTCTTTTGGGAAATAGTTATGCAACGGTAGTCATCATTGCCAATCAATGTTTTACCCTTGTTCCTTCTATCATAGTCAATTCCTGTCAGAAAACAACTACTCCCCTGGCAAATACCGCAACAGGTATTGAATTATCTTAAACAGATGCTTGCACATATTGTTATTGTTATTTCCGTCAGTCTGTTGCACTCCTACGTGCAACCCTCAGAAGTATTCGAGAGACTTGTGCAAGTTAGGATAGACGCAGCCCTCACCTTTCAATGTGTGATGCCATGCACGATTTCGGTGAATCAAACCAACGACTATATGCTTTATAAGCGAACGATCTACCAGTCGACTACCATGGCCCATAAACATAATTTATATCGAACAAAAACTTGCACAAGTATTCAGTCATGTCAAACAGACACTTGTCTGAGTAAAATGCATCCAGTGATTGGTTCATAACAGATATGACCACTATCACTTATGTCATTTACAATATCGGACATGGAAAGGAAGAGAGGTAATCGAAAAAGACCAATCATTGGAACATAGAATCATCCATTTCACTTCAAACATAGTTGATGTGGTATGGTGTCTCACAGGATCATGGTGAAGATACTCTACCAGTGATGACTCCGTTGATCATTCTTTAATATCTGTAGATCATGGAGAATTTTAGTAAATTGATTCTTCTGTGGAATAACAAATGCATTACAAAAAAATCGGACCAAAATACGATATTTGCAATACTCGATTTTACTTTCAACCATCATCAAACTTTGATCATGGCTATTCCTTTTGAATTTGGAATTTGGAACACTTTCATAGTATTTTCTGATGAGATAGCTTCTGAAAAAAATAAGTATCCATCCACTTACCTACCAGGAATTATAAGATATTTTATAGCCACTCTATTAGATTTCAGCGGTTAATTGGTTCCTCTAATCATCATATTTTTATTTCAGAGCTCTACCTGGCATTGAAATGGTCGAAAATATGTTTATTCTTCTACTTTTGGATAAGCATTTACTTCATTTTCTCCGTATCCATGGGAGTATATGTTACCCTGATCATTCATAAATTCAAAAAAATAGAAGTTTTCACTGGATTCATAAAATACGTCCTAATATTGACATCATCTGGGCTTTTGGGACATGCAATATTGCAGGTGAGTAGTTTCTCAAATATTTTTCACTAAATTGATCCTTATACAGATCGCTGTAACTTTTCTATTATTATATCATCAGCAACACGTTCAGACAGGTTAATTCTTGTAATAATCATAGCACGCTATGACATGAAAGATTTGATTATTACATGATCCCTCTTATTGGGACCTGAAGTAGTAGTTTTCCCGGAAAGAGTGCTTTGTAAAGTCCCTGCCTCCAGATGGCCTGCCTTCCATTAGGTATAAGGCTGTTTGATGTCCTGTCAAGGAAACCCATCCCATCATTGGGACAGTTACTCTTTAGATTTTTTTGGATGAGAAAGTTTATCATGCGACACCACATTCAAATGATCTTGAAACACTGATCTCAAAAATGTATAACACTTACGGATTCTGAGTTGTGCGAGAAAGAGTTTGAATACGTACATAGTGGCAATTCAGTGGATATTGTTAGTTTTACTAAAGTTTATTTGATGGTGGATGGTGCTTTGCGTCTGATATAAGATTAGAAAAGTTCAATTTGAGGGGAGTGACACTTATTCCAGTGCAACGTTTTATCATTTCCAGTAGTTTGTTATCTCAAAACTATCAAAATTGTTATTTTTTTGTTTTCTGTTAATTTATTTTTGTTCAATAAAAGTCGTATTATCCGCTTGTGTTATAGACTGGGAGATGGTGACATATTTCAAATGACGATTTTCTTGTTTATGCCTTTTAGACCAGTAAAATATATGAAAATTCTGACCGATATGATTAAAAGTTTGAGCGGTCGCCGCGTGGCTTTCATACAAAAAATTCAATTCTTGCACTCAATCTCACTCCGGCATCCGCAAACCACAGTCCACTTTTTTATGGAACATTCATGATGGAAACTTCCATTATTCCAATTGGCAGCAACGCTCTGGCCACGTGCAACCATTATGCCTATACATTTTTCGCTGCTATTATCTATCTCAACATGCCGTTGGTGTACACGGCAGCGGCGATGAAATCCTCCGAAAACACGTTTATTTTTTAATTAAAATCAAATTTTTCATATGAAAGCCACGCGGCGACCGCTCAAATTTCTCATCCATTCTTTCAGAATTCTCATATCTTTCACTGTTCTCAGAGGCATAAACGAGAAAATTGTCACCTAAAATCTGTCAGTATATTATTAGCAATGGCAGAAGATAGTGAGTTCAATCAGTATATGAGGTGTAGAATGACTTATATGTATATGCTGAATTTTTTTCACATCGTTGAGGAAAGCCAATAATTGTTCGGTATCACAATTCTCACCAAGTGAGTTTTACATGGTTTTGGGGGATGTGATGAGGAAGACTGTCGATTTTATATAGAACACATTCAGTTAAAATATGTCCAACACTTGGGTCTGTTTTACACACGTCACATCTTGGTTTATGATCACCTATTATTAGGAATCCATGTTCCAGTCGTTATCATGTCATGATAACTTGGTATCTTACTTTTAAAAACATGGTTGCATGGGCGTACCGACGTCTTTACTTCTGCTAGCTTCAAAGTGGAACTATTTCATTGTTGTTGCCAGATGTTGAAGATTGCTTGTTTGTAGAAATATATCAGTATGGCTTATTTTAGGTTCAGTAGCAGTTGATGAATTTGAGATGACTCTTGTTTAGTCAAAATTGTAATGAGATTATGGATCTTCGATTGAGTTATTGACAGAAGGGTAGTTATGGCATCTGCTATCGGCTTTCCTTATCGCGTATGCTACTCTTGTGAATACTGTACTCACTGGTGGTGATTTAAACAAAGAATGAATCATTGAAATAGTGGAATCCGATCTAACCCCGTCGATAGAATTGAAAGCGTCTGTATAGAATAATTTTGAATTGATATAGCCGATACTTGATGAAAATCCATTATACTCTATATAATGAAACTATAGTTCAAATGATTTTCACATAAAGAGGGTTTACAAAACCACGACAATTGTTTCACTTTACAAAAGCTTCTTCAAGTGGTGAAGATATACTAAATTACATATTTGCTATGTTACTTTAAATACTAATCCAAAATTGATTAGGGTTCGGTTGTATACCTAACTCCCAACAAATTCCCGTTAGGTTCTTTCACATTTCTATCAATTAAATCTAGCCTTTCCAGGAAAACAAATTGATTAGTGGTGACGAATTTAATTCGAGTTGGTCATTGAGCAAGTACTGAGAATTTTTCCATTTATTAATCTCCATACTTTCTGAAAGATTTAGCTTCTTACCTTTTTTTTCGACATGAAGGATTTCAAAATCATGGTCGAAAGTATGGTTTTCAATTGATAAATGGTTAGCATACGTGGAATTTGTTATCCCGTTTACAAAACTACTTCTGTGTTTGGATAAGCGTTGTTTGAAGGTTCTACCAGTTTGGCCAAAATGAAACTTGGGGCAACTACTACAATTTAATTTAAAGACTCCACATTTTTCTTGTTTATCCACCCTATCTTTGTTATTTTTAATATGTCTGCCCAAACTATTGTCTGTCTTAAGAGCCACCATCACCAAAAAGTCGAATTTCTTTCTCATCCCTTTGTTGGCAAACTTATCAAGAGTGGGGGTGGAGATAATGAACTCGATGAACATTGGCAACACAGCACCTGTCCGTTCTCGATTACAGCGCCAATCAGGTATAAATTTCTCGATCGTAGAATCCATTTCTTGCAAAAACCATTGATTTCAAGAAAGAGATAATTTCATTTAAATTTTTTTTCTTAAAAATTATCATAACCAAAAATCACTGAGGTTCCGGAATATACACAAAACATTGAGTGATGCAAAAAAATTAAAAAAATTTCAAACAAAAACTGTGGGCATAAAACGAATTTCCGTTTTACCAAGGTAGTGTTTGCTCTTAAACCTTGCTTTTTCAAGAAATTACTTATTTTATTGCTTGGTTCACCGATATATGTAATTGTTTTGAACCTTTGGTTGTCTTTTGTAGTAGGATAAACTTCTTGAATAGCTTTTTTGTATTTCTTCTTGGTCAGAAGGTTGTCTATCAAAGATGATTTATAGCCATTGTTAACTGCAATTTGTTTAATAATATTAAGTTCTTTATTAAAATTTGAATTACTAAAAGGAATGCTAAGTAATCTATGTATCATACTGTTGTAAGCTGCTACTTTGTGTTGATATGGGTGTGATGAGCTATTGTGAATTGTGATATCTGAATGCGATGGTTTGTGGAAAATAGAAAATTTATGTTTATTACTTACTTTAGTTATTGTTAAGTCCAAAAAATTAGTTGAATTGTCCTTTTCAGACTCTATTGTAAAGTTGATAGAAGGGTGAAGAGAATTAATAAATTCCAAGAATTGATCTAATTGCCTCATTGTTCCAGTGAAACCTACCAAAATATCATTAATATACCTATACCAATATATGGAGTTTTTGGACATATTATTTCCTTTTATTTTTGTTTCTAGATTATCCATAAAAATTTCAGCCAATAAAGGGCTTAATGGGTTACCCATAATCAACCCTTCATTTGATGGATTAAATTTATGGTTGAACTGAAAATGATTTTGGCTTAAACAAACACTGAGTAGATCCAATATCTCTTGTTTGATGACAGGGTTTACATGATTAATATCTAATGATCTTTCTACTAACACTATTGTTTCCTTGGGAGGGATAATAGGAAATAGGTTCTATACGTAAAAAGAAATTAATCTAGTGTCATTCGGTAATGTAATATCCTTAATCTTATCAATCAATTCGTAAGAATTTTTCAGACTGAATTTTGATTCAAAATAGCAATGACTTTGAATTACAAAATTAGGTTCTTCAGAAATTTTAACTGATGGTGGATACTACTGGTCTAATAGGCTTGTTATCCTTATGTAATTTCAACAGAGAATATAGTTTTGGAATTTGTGGATTCATAACAATTAAATTATACTTTTCGCCATCATTAAAGATATATTGAATCAATTTCAGTGTTTCTTTCACTTCTTGCTGGTACATACCAGTGGGGTCTTTTCGCAAAATGCATTTTTTGAACAATTGTCGTGGTTTTGTAAACCCTCTTTATGTGAAAATCATCTGAACTATAGTTTCATTATATAGAGTGTATAGAATAAGTTGAAGTCTGCATAGTGTTCCAGGTGGCGATGAAATTCTGCAATGATTATTTCATGGTTCATCTGGGTTTCATCATATCGTGAGGAGCTTAGATAGACTGTGACATTGGAAGTACTCCGAAGTAGAAGGGTTGGAATCTTTGGGAAAAGGAATGTTTAGTCTCTTCAAGTTGGATGGTACTGCAATCTCTGCCATGAGTTATCATGTGCATAAGTTGAATCCTGCTTTTTGATAGGTTTCACTGTATACATGTACATTGAAAGGAACTGTCAATTAAAATAAATTATCATTTTTATTATGAAAAGGAATGTCCGTCCTCTTTCTCTTTCCTAAGAGAGTTCGAAATCTATTCGCAATTGCGTTATGGTGGGCGGGCTTTTCTGGGGATGAAACTACAGAGGAAACATTTGTTGAAGTAAGCATATGTATCCTGGAGAATAATGATGGTTCAACTGATTCACAATGGATGGTGATAGATGGACGTGTACAGTATACCCCAAGTTAAAATATTGGTAAAATTGTTATGTACGTCAACCGAATGCACCCCTAGGCGCAACCCTCAGCAGTTTCCGAAAAACTTGTGTGAGCTAGGGAAGACGCAGCCCTCACCTTTCAACGCATTATGCCAAGTTGTCCTGATTCTGATAGCATCGTTGCTGATTTCGTCGGGATTGTTCACTACTGACTTCTTGTCAGAATTATCAACTTCAGAAACATTATCCAATTTTGATCCTTTCACAGATTCATTGATTATTCAAATGCTTGATGATTTTCAATTGTGTCTCTGGTCGAACGTCATCTTCAAGAATTCACAATTTCAACATTATCGATACATTTCCAAACATCATCAGTTGAGGAAGGTGTACTTAAAACTTTCCGAAAGGTGTAAACAATCTGTTTTTTCGATTGACATTCGAAGGACTGAAAATGAGGTCCAATCCTCTGCATCGGTCTTAAATATCTGTAAATTTCTGTAAACTGAGATGAAAAGGTCATCTGCAGTAAAGTCTTGCTTTGAGGCAGGTTGTAGATTGGTCAATAATATTAATGACTGCTATAAGAAATAGGTTGACACTTTATGAATATTCTTGTGGAATTTCAATATCCTGAACTTTAGACGAAGAAAATGTCCCATTGGCTGTGTCACAAAATTCGCAGTTTCTCATGAAGTAAGCTAAAAACTCCATGATGTTTCTTTGAAATGACCTGTACCTCGGAAATTCCAGGATTGAGTAGCGCCATACTGGTTTGTTAGCACATAGTGCACTGACGTACGAATCGTTGCCTGATGATCAATGAATTTGTGACTCAAGATCTACCAGGTCATCTAGCGTAAAGCGATTTTATAATAATTATTACTTCCTCTTCTAGCATCCTCATAAGCGTTCTACTGATCATATTCCCCAATGATTTATACATAGCCGTGGTGGTCGGCTGGTATTGCGTTTGCCTCGAATGCGTGGGGTCGTGGGTTTGATTCTTCGATACGTTAAAAGGTGAGAGCTGCATCTTCCCTAGCTCACACAAGTCTCTCGAAGACTTCTGAGGATTGCGCGTCGGAGTGTAATCAGATGACGGAAATAACAATTTTTTTTTTAACATCGCACAGTTGATTGGAATATGTCTATATCCTTCTAGGTACGATTTGGATTTATCCATTTTATGGATGGGTATTATCAATGATTCTGTCCATCTCTGGAGAAACACTTGTTCATTTTAAATGATATTGTACATTTTCAAGGGAGTGCCTGTGGCGTTCTGTGGAAACATACGTATAAATACAATTGAGAAGTCAGGTCCTGGGGAGGATTTCTTGGTATATTTGGGGTAATAGTGGAGTTCATCAAACGTAATTGGGCTGTTCTTTCCTTCCATATCTTCCACATTTTGATATGAGTTAGTTGTTTTTTCCTAACTTTTTTCAGTAATTAAGGAAAGAGTATAATTATCGTCACGTGAATGTTGTTTATGGGTTGAAGCAAGTGCCCCCACAATGTCTTGTGGGGAGGATAAATTCGAGTTCGCACATTTTAAGTAACTCAAGTATTACATACAATGACACGTAGGCCTAGATGCCCATTGTATCTTAATTTACCATTTTCTTGGGCTATCAGAAACATTTTACAGTACCACATCTAGAACAACTGAAAAAAATAATACAAGCTAAAAAACCGATGGAAGAACCACAGAGACCTATCAGACCTATGTTCGAAGATCCATCGCAGCAAAATGTACTGTATTACAAAAAACTGAAGAACTTTTTCAAAACGTCCATTGTTCCGCTGAATCAATGAGTATTGCTAAAATATACACATTTAATATTGTCAGACTCCTGAATTTGTTGTTCAAAATTTACCACAAACTGAACGAAACATCTGAACAAGATGTCTTTCAGGAGCTCACAATTTGTGAGTGAAGGAATGGCAACACCGAGGTACCCTGCCTGGATATCTATCCTTTTTAAACTATTCTGAAGAAGTTTCCTCTCCTTTGATATATCCTGTGGGTCTTCCTTGACCAACCTTCGATTTTTCAGATCCTTGATGGGTATCCGATAGCACGATGATCTATATCACTCTCCTCTCTATGTAAATGGAACATACCAGCAGTAGGAGAGTGGGAAGTCAAGGTGTTAGCAACCTTGCTGATGAATGCATGGCCACACGGACGTGATTAATATCGTTGCCTTCGGGATGCATAGCGACTTACCGAAGTGAGAGGCTTTGCTGTAGTATAGGAGCACTGCTGCGGTCAACCTTTTTTCTGCCCTACTCGTGAAAATCAGATGAATGACCCTGATATTGAAATTTCAATGGGACCACCACCATCACGAATAAGTGGTGAAATGTATGCGAATCAGAAGATGATGCCAGCGCCTTATTTCTGACCATGGAATGGAGAGGAGGAGATTCCGTAAAAATTAATCCCTTCCTAATGAACAAGTTCATTTATGGAAAAGTCGGTCGAGTTAAAAGTTTCAAGTAAATCATATATGGCCTATCGATTGAGACCAATTCAGCGACTCAATCCAAAAAAATTTGATAGGTGAAAATGATTTTAGACCAAGAAGTTGAAGAAGCACTTTACTCAAAACTCAACCAATCACGTGGAGTTATGACATATATAGAAGAAAAATTGGAGAAATTGATAACTGATGGTGTCATGCAAGAAGGCGAACTAACAGATACAAATAGCTAGATTTAGACTTTTATTACACTGAGATTGTCTCAATGAATGATAGTAACATTTTACCAACTAAAAGTTCGTCCATATATTCCAGCACTGCTGAGATGTTTCCGCCGCCAACTGTTTGGTCATGCTGCAATGAGATGTACAGATGAGCAAATCTGTGTCTGTAGAAACTTTGTCACACCAGTGAACCATCTGGAATGCCAAATAAATCTGTGAAATGTAATGGTCTGCACTCCGCAAGATCAAGAGATTTTTTCTGCAAATGAGCAAGAAGTAGCCATCCAAGGAGTTAAAGTAAAAGATATTATTCCTTACTTTGAAGCAAAGAAGGAAGAAGTCATAAGAACACCGAAACCAAACATTTCTTACACTAAAAAAACTAGTAAACTCAATTCAATGAAAAACTCTACAATGATATATACGAAAACACTAATCAGACAGAAAACTACATAGTTCCACTATCAGTATATTATATGTATATACTTGAATGTCTGTATATGTGCTTAAATATGTCTATAACTACATTTTGTAAGTCGACTTCATTGTATGTTTATATATTTCATGTTTATATGAGCGCATTCAAATTATTACTATTATTATTTATCGCTTTGTCTATGAGATTTATTGTATCTTCTGACAATAAAGTACTTTGATTGACTGATTGATTGACAGTGAGAGCCTTACAGAAAAACCTCAATTTGTACCAAGCTCTTTCTTCACACATATCTCCCTTGAATTCCGATAATCAATCTTTATCTCAACTAACAAAACGAAGGTACCCAAACATATTCATCGAAGGAGGAATCACAACCGAGCCAGACCAGCAGAAGAAAGAAAAATAATAAATGCTGGCCTAATGGAAAATCAAGTAAAACTCTTGCGGAAAACTACTTGCATCCTGAATTGAATGTTTTTTTCCCAATAAAATTACGATATGCAATATTCACCTCCCAGACTCATATTGGAAAACTGACAGTATGAGAGAAATAGCAGAAAAACTGTCTACTTCATTTCTTAGTGTGGGGTACTTCAACTCACATTACCCAATATGGAGTTCAAATAGAAAAGATGCCAGAGGACGTGGATGAAAGAAATAATTGAATAATACAATCTCGTTATACTAAGCACTGGAGGAGATGCTTATATAAATCTAAAATCACAATTATTCTCCGCAATAGACTTGAACCTATGCTTCTCTTCACTAGATCCAAACTGCAACTGACAGGTAATGAATGACGAACAACACTCGGATCACTTTCCAATTCTGATAGAGCTGCCCAGCCAAACCGACACCACTCGGAAAAATGATGTCGTAAGAACTGGAACAAGTACCACGACTCTCTGACTAACCTACAGTTGACTGATTCTGTGAATAGCTGGGTTGAATATTCCACTAATGAAATCATAAATGCTGCTGAGAATGGCATACCTCAAGTTAATGGAAATAGAAAAAGCAGGAGCGTGCCATGTTTGAACCCGGAAATAGAACAAGCAATTGAAGAGAAAAAAATTACTCATCTTATTCAAGAAACACCCATCACAGATAAATATTATCAACTTCAAAAAATTTCTCGCCAAATCTAAAAGAATAACCCTGTCAAGCAAGACAAGCTCTTGTGAAAACTATGTCGTGAGGATAACTTCCCAAACGCCATACTCTCAAATATGAAATGAAGTCAAATTTATCGCAGTGGAGAACGAAGAGATAGCAGACTCATCAGAGATACTGACGAAACTAGCTAAAAAGTTCATTGAAAACCGTAGCAGCTTTTCCTAATAATGACCCGTTTACACTCCAAAATGGGGGGAGGACTAGATAGTACTAAACATTCATCTCCTGGGCCAGACACCATACCCTAATAAGATATTACATGCACTCCCACAATCGGCCAAAGAAACTCTACTCGAACTCTATAACAAGATATGGGTAGGGGTTATCTACCCGGAGCAATGGAGCAGTATACAAAATGCGGAGAATTACCGTCCAAAAAGACACTCGAGCTGCATCAGTATAAGGAATTCGATGAGATGGTATAGTATGTTGAGAGAAACGAACTCCTTTCACCCTTCGAGATGGGTCTCCGACGAAATAGGTCCACTATTGATGGACTCATCCAATTGGAGAAGGCTACTCAAAATAGCTTTGCGAAACGTAATCACCTGGTGGGGTTATTTTTTCATCATAGACAGCATTTGATATGACTTGTAAATATGGTCTCCTCAAACAACTTCAAGAATGGGGATTGAAAGAAAACCTACCAAAACTCATTGAGAAATTTTTTTTTCGAAGATCATTCAAAGTTAAAGTGGGAAATACCCTGTCCGACGAACACGCACAAGATTACAGCATCCCGCAGGGGTCAACACTAAGCGTTACACTTTTCGCAATTGCCACTTATACTCTGTTTAAGAATATGAACCCAGCCTTGGGCCAAATTATGTCATCTATGAATATCTTGGGGATGCAAAAAAGCCTTGAATGTTATGCGAGGTGTGGTGAATATAAACTTGAACGCAAGGAAGGAAGTGCTACTGATGCCATATCGGCTTGTGGTTTATTCATCTGTTCGGCAATCTCACCTGAAAATACTTGAATGGATTCAATCGTACGTCATGAAACTAGCTTGAGCTGCAAGTGACCTGAAAAACACTTCAAAGAAATAAATTCCGATACCTGTGAAGACGAATGGTATGTTTCCCAAAAAAACTGAGGCAAATGAAATCAACTACAAGAAAATGAAGAAGCACAGTCTGTATGGAAAGGAGAGATCAAGAAGCGCTGACCCGATTAAGAATAGGGCACTCAAATATCACATCTTCATTTATGCTGAGGGGAGTGCCGCCCCAGCAATACCAAACTTGCAAGGTTTTTCACCTCTTGGAAGACTGTGTGGAATACAGGGTTCTCAAACACATGGGTAGAATCCAAAGAGATATCTCAATAATATTACTCATGTAATAACAAAAGAGACATGAACAACTTACTCAATTTCCTCGATATAGCTGGTTTACCAAAGAAATATAAAGTATCAGCGAAAGAAAAGTATGAAGTCAGTGTAATGATCAACAAGACATTGGAGACAGCTATGATTACCCCAGTAGTTGATGATGCCTTATCAAAATAATAAAAAAAGGTTGCACGAATATTCAGAATAAACTGAATAACAATAGCGACACATCCCAAGAAACTTTCGAAACATCAAATAAAGACGTCCAGTACATAAGTTTGAAACTATATAACTATCTTCCCAAAACTTGAAAAATTCCAGAAATTTTCACCAATATGAGAAAGCTGATAAAGAATGGCTATTGTCCGAAGACCGTAAGGTGTATCATAACGTGATTGATACATACTCAACATTTTAATTCCAATTTCAATGCTGAATAGGGGAACACAATCAATATGAAGATGTTAATTGCAAAAAATTAAAATAATTCAAGATTCTGACACTCATACCTGACCGAAATGTGATATTTACCAACTCAAAAAGTGATAGCTACCTACACAAAATGTGATATTCACTACTCAAAATGTAATGTTCAACTATCCTACATGTGATCCTTACCCTCTCGATTTACCCTGAAACGGAACCCTTGTAATTGTGTTAGGTATTTAAATTAATCTAGCACTTGGTATTATGAATTGAGTAAATGACGTTTGTCAAAAAAGCAAAAAGTCAATAATTGTCACTAATCTGAATACGAAGTTTTGATCGATTATTCATCTTTAATTTCATTTCGAAGCTACCATCCAACCACGGTGAGTAAAACTTGATTAATCATATGAAAATGAAACGAAACCAACATATTTCAGTTGTCACGTGGTTGAGATTTAGTACCAAAAATATCTCTGATTTGGATTCTGCGTTGGTGAGAGCAACTGATAATTCGTGAGAGGAATTTTGGAATTTGAATCCCTACATCCAAGAGCTTGATATTGCCCAACTAACGGCTGATTCTTTTGTATTCATGGTGAGACCGTTCCATTTATACCAGATATGCGGATAATTTATAATGTATAATGATAATTAAAAAAAAGTGATTCGAGTTGAAGACAATTTCCGTGTTGCGCATTCGTCAAAAATAGACAATCCCGCTGATATATATATATATATATATATATATATATATATATATATATATATATATATATATATATATATATAGCTGCTGAGGCTATAGTGTAATCGTTTTATTTAGTTGATAATTGATAATTGAAATAATTTCATTCGCCTCATCGCATCATTCATTTCATTTTAATAATTATAGTAATTTTTGTAAAGCCTGCAGTTTAGGCAATATTAATCTTCAGTTAATTGATGTTATATCATTAGTTACAAAAAAAAAATAGAAGAAAACATTTGAAACAATAATCTATATTGATTTTTAAAAACTTACACCTACTAAAGATATATATCTAATATCTTGGGATATAACAATTGGCACCCGACTTAGTGGTTCAAACTCATCAAGTTTCAATATTAAAAAAAAAAATTATAATGAATACTAGATCAAGAGTTCGTTATTCTAGATTAACTAGAGAACCGGTAATGAATGATCATCGTGAAAAAATTCTACAAGAAACCCCAAATAGGAATGTATCTGGTAATGATAGTCCTGCTAATCAAATTTTTGAAAACACAATTATACCGGGTATTCCTCCACATTCAAACATTGTTACTCCAGAAACCTCTTGTGAAGGTATTTTGAGAGGTCCATCAAGGGGAGATGGTCCACATATATTTCCAAACGTAACAATATCCGAGCCTATTTTGAATAATCCAGTTTCACAACAACTTATTTTTAATTTTCCCAATAATACTCGACCTTCATTGAATAATATCAATTCGAATATAGCTAATAGTCAATACTCTCATATTCAACATATTCCTAATGCGAATCAACAATTCATGTCTTTTCCGTGGTCAAATAACGGCCCAGAACTTTCTCATATGAGTACAGAAAACACTCCTAGATATCAACCAGTGGTTCATCAAACGGTACCAACACCAGCTCATAATATATTAATTGAAATTTACAAATGTCAAAAATATCTTCCAAGTTTTGGAGCCACAGAAGGAGAATTCGGAAGAGAATTTATTGACAATTTGGAAAGAGCCATGTCAGATTTGAATATTCCGGTAGAATACAAAACCCGATTGGCAAAAAAATTTTTGTTGGGTGATGCACAAAAATGGTGTTCAATGTTCGTATCAGATGATAGCACTTTTGAAGAATCCAAGGCGTTATTTTTGGACGAATTTTGGGGTGATACAGCTCAAAGAACTGTTCGATATGAAATCGATTATGGTTTTTACAGAAAACAAGGAGAGTCAAAAATGGCTGCATACTTCATTGATGTAATGAATCGAGCGAAATACATACATAATATTGGAAGTGAGAAATGTATTATTTATAATATTGCCTCTGATTTCATGACAAATGTTGAAAGAACCATTTTATCCATGGAATGTCCAACGATATCAAAGGTATATAAACTGCTACAAAGATTTGATGATGCTGAAAATAGAAGGATGACAAGAACATGTAACAAAAAGCAAACTTCAGATTTCCAAAGTAGATATGATTCCCGACAAGAATCAAAATATAGTAATGATGTAAACAAAAATCAAATACCTAATTGGTGAGAAAGAGATTCAGACAACAAAAGTGACAGAAGAGATTTTGTCAACTCAAGACCCCGGTTGAAAGTAATGGATTGTATCGCTGAAAATAATGAGGAAGAGGAAAACTAGAGAAGCCGCATTTTAGCTCCGCAAATGCGACTCTATATGGCGAAGGAGCAAACCCATTTTGTAGTACGGTTTTCAAAAATATCGAACAAACAAATGGTGTTGAAAGTAGTGTTAAACCTCCTGTTATTGATATTGAAGTGGGTGGTTGTCAAGTGAGTGCACTGTTAGATAGTGGGTGTGAAGTGACTTGTGCATCAAATGAATGAATTAAAGATCTAGTGCAAAAAGGCATAAAACTACCCGTTTTACCTGTGAAAGGGGTTTCAGTGTTAGGTGCGTTTGGTCAAAAGAGCAAAAGAATAGAGTGTCAAACCTATCTACCACTCAAATTGAATAATAATTTGATAGATACGGTGTGTTTAATAGTGAAAGATCTTATTCATCCGTTGATACTGGGAATAGACTGGTTTCATAAAACTGAAACGAAACTAAATTTTGGTAGTAATAGCATGGAGTGTCGAATTGGTGAAACGAATATCATAAAGGAATTCAAGATGGTTAATGCGAAAGATAAAATAAACAGAATAGAATCAAATTACATTACAGAACTAGAAGCTGAAGGAATTCTGGAAAGTGGTGGGACCCAGGCAACTGAAACACAAAGAAAAGAATTGAAACAACTGATTCTTGCGTATGCTGAAATATTTTCGGATAAGCCTGGGTTAACGAATGTATATGAACATTCAATTCAAATTAAAAATTGTACACAATTTCGCACAAAGTGTTTTCCAGTGCCATTTATCCATCGAAAAGTAGTGGAAGAAAAACTAGATGAAATGTTACAGGAGGGAATAATTGAAAAATCCAATACGATATATATAAATGGTATGGTGCCAGTTATGAAAAAGGATGGGACAGTTCGGATTTGCTTGGATGCTAGACAACTGAATAAAGTCAGTGAAGAAGATTATGAATGTCCATCTCTCCCAGAAGAGTTATTATGCCGCTTTGATAAACCTTTGTTCATGTCGACATTGGATTTAACAAGTGGATATTGGCAAATTCCTCTAGATGAGAAATCTATACAATATACAGGATTTACATATAACAACAGAATTTACCAATATAAGGTTATGCCATTTGGCTTGAGTACTGCAACAGCAGGAATGACCAGAGCTCTTGATCTTGTTTTCGCTCCAGGATTTTCATTTATTAGTGCTTACGTAGATGACATTTCAATAACATCTTCGAGTTTTGAGGAACATCTGGAACATTTGGAATTCGTTTACAAGAAATTGAAATGTGCTAATATGACACTGAATATGAAAAAGTGCAGGTTTGTTCTGAATGAAATAAAATTCTTAGGTCACATTCTGACTCCTGACGGCATTAAAATAGATGGAAGTAGAACCGAGAGCATTATGCAATTTCCAAAACCCAAGAATATTAAACAATTAAGATCGTTTTTAGGATTAACAAATTATTGTAGAAAATTTTGTGAAAACTATTCCGTCATTTTACAACCTTTGACAAATTTATTAAAAAAAGACACAAAATGGAGTTGGACTGAAGAAGTGGATAAGGCATTCCAACACATTAAGCAGGTTTTACACAACCAAACAATGGTATATCATCCAGATGCAACAAAAGTTTTTTATATCCAAAGCGATGCGTCACTGGTAGGAATAGGGCTAGATTATTCCAAATTAATGATAATGGTGATCAACAGAATATAGCTATTGCAAGCCGTATGTTGAAACCTGCTGAAATGAACTATACGACAACGGAAATTGAAGCCATAGCGATCATATGGTGGATGAATAAATGGAAAAACATTATATTAGGTATGAAATTAATTATTCAAACGGATCACAAAGCGTTATCATTTTTATTGAATTGTAGGTTATTGAATTCTAGACTTACCCGGTGGATTTTATCAATTCAAGGATTTTGTGAAATAACTCACTTATCTGGAAAAGATAACAAAATTGCGGATACATTATCTAGACACCCTTTGAACGAAGATGACAGCAGCCTGCCAAGAGGTCCTGAAATTATCATTGCAGAACTCACTATGACATGCGATAAAAAAATTATAACTTCTCTCAAAGAAATTACAACGCATCAAATAAACGATTCGAGATTACAGAATCATTTAAAACAGAAAGAAAAAAATAGGTATGTATATGATTTTTGCAAAACGCAAATCCGATATGCCTTGGAAGGTATGTTTGCCGAAGTCGTTGATTGAAACTTTGGTTGAAGGATATCATACTCAGTATGGACATTATGGTGTAACGAAAACTCTAAAGTTATTAGAAGATCATTTCATTTGGGAAAACATGAAAAAAGTTATTTTAAAAATTATTCGAAGATGCAATATATGTCAGCAAGCTAAAGTACCGAACCGCATTTATTTCGGTGAACAAATGTCAATTATCCCGGAAGATGAATGTGATCTTCTGGCCGTCGATTTTTATGGCCCACTTCCTAGTGGAAAATTTGGTATGAAGTACATTTTTGTTGTATTAAATGTTTTTACTAAGTATGTCGTGCTGTATACAATGAGAAAAGCAACTACGAGAAGCGTTTTGAATAAATTATTAAAAGACTATTTTGTAAAGTTTCCGGGAACTAGAAGAATTCTTTCAGATCGTGGAACGCAATTCACAAGCTCTACATTCATTGAAATCTTGAAGAAAGCACGGGTGAAGGTTATACATTCATCCGGAAGGTAATCCAGTTGAACGGGTAATGAGGGAGTTAGGAAGATTATTTCGAACCTATTGTTACGAAAATCATAAATCATGGGTAACATTAGTACCCAAAATAAATTTTTGGTTGAATTTGGTAACACATGAATCAACTGGATACTTAGCATACGAGTTACAAACAGGGAAAAAGCCTAGGGAAGAAATAAAGAAAATAATAGAATATCCGGAGCAAACCAATGACAACGATACGAAGGAGTACAAGATTGAATTGGCAAAAGAAAGATTGAGTACACGAGCAGAGAGAAGAAAAAAATGTCGAAAAGTTGGAAAAAAAAAATTCTTTATCAACGGTGATTTGGTTTGGTTGAAAGCGAATAACATTTCCTCATCAGAAGATAAATGCATTGAAAAATTTTTCCTGATTTATGAAGGTCCTTATGTTATAACAAAAATTGTTTCTTCGAATGCTTATATCCTAACAGACCCGAAAACAAACAAATTGAGGGGTACCTTTAATATTACATCACTGAAACCGTATAACTATTGACGGAACAGACATGAATGGATTCATTGAATAAGATTCAACGTAAGTTCATTCAATAAATTGGTGGGACGATGAAACTGAACCCTTGTAATTGTGTTAGGTATTTAAATTAATCGAGCACTTGGTATTATGAATTGAGTAAATGACGTTTGTCAAATAAGCAAAAAGTCAATAATTGTCACTAATCTGAATGCGAAGTTTTGATCGATTATTCATCTTTAATTTCATTTCGAAGCTACCATCCAACCACGGTGAGTAAAACTTGATTGATTATATATATATATATATATATATATATATATATATATATATATATATATATATATATATATATATATATATATATATATATATATATATATATATAGCTGCTGAGGCTATAGTGTAATCGTTTTATTTAGTTAATAATTTTAAAAATAGTTTCATTCGCCTCATCGCATCATTCATTTCATTTTAATAATTACAGTCATTTTAGTAAATAAAGCCTGCAGTTTAGGCAATATTAATCTTCAGTTAATTGATTTTATATCATTAGTTGCACAAAAAAATAGAAGAAAACATTTGAAACAATAATCTATATTGATTTTTAGGTTAAAATTTTAATGTTATTTATTTTGAGGTAATCTTATTCTTTTTCAAATAGTAAATTTGTAATTTACCCGCCTTCTCTATTTAATCATTATTCAGTGCATATTTTGTTTTTACATATGAATTCTTAACATTTTAACAACTTTCAAATTCTCACAGTAGATTACCACGAACAAGCTCAGCATTAAATCAGCTTCTGTGGAAATGAACAGTTTATTCACACACTCAAAAACACTCTAATGTATATGCATGTATTTGATCTGTGAATAAACATATTGTGGCGAAGTTGCGGGCTATGCCGGACCTGAACAATCACGCAATCAACGAATGACGGTTTACTACTTCTGAGCCGCTCGCTTCGCGAAGAATCTGGTCTTATCGGGGAACGTTTCCAAGAAATATCTCCAGCATTCTAGCAAAATGAACGGTGTATATAAACAGAACCACGCAGATAGAAGTCAGTCAGTGAAGTGAAAGTCGAATATAAATAGTAGAGTGTAAATTAGAGTAATGTGAATCATTGTATTTCGTTAAATAAATTATTTTAGTCAGTTAATTAGAGTATAAATCTACTACAGTGGTGTTAGAAGTGCGATGTTTAAATAAAGAGTGTTCGTGTAAGTAGAAAGTTTGTGTATTTCGATCAATCATTTTCGCGTGTGAAATAGACAATAATAATAATAATAGACTGGTGGCCGTGGAATAGACTGTGTGAAATAGACAATAATAATAGTAATAGACTAGTGTCCGGGAAATAGACTGCGTGGAGAAGCAACGAATATTCTACAAACCCCTCACGGCACAAGAGCAAGAGGACTACGAGCAGCTGATCAAACATCTAGAATTACGGTATGGACAGACTCATCTAGAACATGTATACCACTCACAGCTCAAAAACCGCTGCCAGAAGTCAAGCGAATCCCTACAGGAATTTGAAGCCGACATTGCAAGCTTGGTTCGCCTTGCATACCCAGCAACACCAGAAAAGGTAATGGAACGACTAGCAGTTCAGGCATTCTTAGATAGACTTCGTGACCAGGAAACGAGACAAGCATTAACACTAGCTCGTCCAACACATCTCGTGGATGCACTGGTACGCGCTTTGGAATTTGAGGCAGCGAAGCAATCCTGCAGAAGCCAAAGTAAAGTCCGAGTTATTGAAGAAGACTCACAGGAGCCTGCTAACCTGGAAGCTGCCATAAGAAAGGTGGTGAAGGAAATGTTGCCTGAGAGAAGACAGATAAGATGCTGGAATTGTGGAAAAATTGGGCATGTGCGTAGCAAATGTCCAACATTCGAAGAATCGTCACCGATGCAGGAAAACTAAAGAAGGTCGATGAGGAGGGGCAATCGTCGACCTGTATCCATCAAGCCCCCGATAACAATGCATATGTCGCTGTCCTTCAACGTCAAAACAATGGAGTCTTTGTAGACGGTCTCATCAACAACGAGCCTTGCACCATGCTGCTAGATACAGGTGCGACTAGGACAATCCTTGGACCTGCTTTTACTAAAACAACAGAGAGAATTGAACCGTCATCCTGGAAGCTACGCACAGCAACAGGAGAGCCGGCCACTGTACATGGTGAGCTACCGATAGAACTGATTCTAGGCAGCACAAAAGTGAAACATCGGGCATTAGTAGCGGACATTGAGGACGACGCAATTATTGGAATGGACGTCATGAATTCCAGAGGGTTCGAATTGAACTTCAAAGAGGGCGTCCTACGTGTGAACGGAGAAGAGCTGGTGCTACATGGAAGAAGTGAAAAGATTATTCGTGTTCTGCTGGCTGAAGATGTGAGTGTACCCGAGAGGGCTGAGACCATACTGGAGGCTCGCTTGGATGGAGGTGCGAGCAATGGAAGCGTGGTTATGTTCGAGCCCAAGCTTCATGATGAGAAAATTGGACGAAGGATTGCACTAGGCAAGACTTTGTTGCGTGCTGATGAAATTGTGCCAGTAAGGGTTATGAATGTCAATTATTACCCAGTGACTTTGAAGAAAGGAACTGTTTTGGGGCACTGCTCGTCAATTTCCTCTGTGATCAGGAGTGTACACGGTACTGTTTGTCAAGAGAACAATCTGACAGCGGAACTGGAAAAATTAGTTACCCTCTCTTCCAAGGGCATTAAACCAGCACAACAGCACAGATTGAGAGAATTAGTCAAGAAGTACCAAGACATCTTCGATACCGGACAAGGAAAAGGGGGTCGAACGAATGTAGTCCAACATAAAATTGATACTGGGGACGCTCGACCAATCCGACAATCAGCTAGAAGACTTCCTCTTGCCAAGAAGGAAGAGGCTGACAAAATAGTCAGTGATATGGGGAAATATGGAGTTATTGAACCGTCTGACAGTCCATGGTCCTCTCCAGTCGTTCTGGTGAAGAAGAAAGATGGATCAACACGCTTTTGCGTAGACTATCGTCAACTGAACAACGTGACGAAGAAAGACAGTTACCCTCTTCCGAGAATAGATGATACCCTAGACACGTTGGCCGGCTCCACGATTTTCTCGACCCTCGATCTGAAGAGTGGATACTGGCAGGTAGAACTGGCTCCAGAAGATAGAGAAAAGACAGCCTTCACCATCGGCTCAGGACTGTGGCATTTCACCGTCATGCCATTCGGACTTTGTAATGCTCCAGCAACATTCGAGAGATTAATGGAGACGGTTCTGAAATGACTCTCATGGAGGACGTGTCTGGTATATCTCGATGACATCATTGTAGTTGGCAAATCGTTCGAAGACCACATTAAAAACCTGGAGGAGGTATTCCTGCGACTGAGAAACTCTGGATTGAAGCTGAGCCCCAAGAAATGCCACCTATTCCAAAAAGAAGTACGTTACCTTGGCCATGTTGTCTCTGGGCGTGGAGTAGCAGTGGATGACGAGAAGATTAAAGCAGTGAACGAGTGGCCTATCCCGAAAGATATACACCAACTACGTAGTTTCCTTGGTTTGTGCACATACTATCGCCGATGTGCTGGGGTTTGCCAACATCGCTAAACCACTGACCAGGCTCACAGAAGTTCAAACAAAATTCCAATGGTCCGAAGAATGCCAAGACTCGTTTAGGACGCTGAAGGGAGCATTGATCAATGCACCGATTCTAAGTTATCCCCTTCCGAGTGGAAAATTCATTTTGGACACGGATGCCAGCAACGTGGGACTTGGAGCTGTCTTGTCCCAGATCCAGGATGGGCAAGAAAAGGTCATCGTATACTTCAGTACAACTCTCAGTAAACCGGAGCGTAACTACTGTGTCACCAGACGAGAACTGTTGGCTGTTGTCAAGGGAGTAGAACACTTTTATAAATACGTGTACGGGAGAAGATTCCTGTTAAGAACCGACCACGCAGCCCTTAAATGGCTTCTACAGTTCAAAAACCCAGAGGGCCAAGTAGCACGTTGGATCGAAAGACTCCAAGAATTCGACTTCGAGATCGAACATCGAGCAGGGACTGGCCACAAGAACGCAGATGCTCTGTCAAGGAGACCATGCCCAGACGACTGCTCACACTGCCGACGAGCAGAAGAGAAGGAAGCAGCGATTTGTAGAACCACGGCAGTTGACAACAACTGGAATGACAACGAGGTCCAGAAAGACCAAGAAAGCGATCCAGATCTTGGTTTAGTCGTCGGCTGGAAAAAGAGTAATCAAAGACCAACATGACAGGAAATCGCGAGATATTCCCCAGCAGTCAAATCCTACTGGGCCCAATGGAATTCCCTTACCCTGGACAATGGGGTCCTGAAACGTGTATTGGAGTCCGAAGATGGTGGGGAAGACAGACGTCAGATAGTGGTGCCCAAGAACAGAAGGCATGAAGTACTCCGAGAGATCCATAATGGAGTTGCTGGAGGACATCTGGGTGTGACGAAGACCCTGCAGAAAGTAAGGCAACGGTTTTACTGGGTCAATTGTCAAGTTGATGTCAATGACTGGTGCAGAAAGTGTGCTGTTTGCGCTGCCAGCAATGGACCTCGGACACGACCCAAGGCCCCGATGCGTCAGTATAACGTAGGTAGTCCATTCGAAAGAATCGCCATTGACATCGCCGGCCCGTTCCCCGTATCAGATAACGGAAATAAATACATCCTTGTGGCAATGGACTATTTCAGCAAGTGGGCCGAAGCCTATGCCCTACCCAACCAGGAAGCCATCACCGTCGCGGACGTCTTGGTGAAAGAGTGGATATGTCGATTCGGCGTTCCCTTGGAGCTGCACTCGGACCAGGGCAGAAATTTTGAATCCAATTTGTTCCAAGAAATGTGCCAGATGCTGAACATCCGAAAGACGAGAACCACAGCTCTACATCCACAGTCCGATGGAATGGTTGAGAGGATGAACAGGACTATCAAACGCCACTTGTCCAAGTTAGTCTCTGACCATCAAAAAGACTGGGACCAGTATCTCCATTTGTTCCTGATGGCCTACCGTTCCGCAGTACACGAGTCGACCGGCCAAACCCCTGCAAGTATCATAATGGGCCGAGAGCTGCGACTTCCCTGTGACCTAAAGTTTGGGATGCCGCCAGGACAGGATATCGCTGGAGAGGACTACGTCAGTAAACTCCGGCAGCGAATGGAGGACATCCACGAACGAGTCCGTTTGAACATCCAGAGTGCCAGCGACCGAATGAAAGCGACTTATGACATCAATGCCGATGATGGAGGATTTCAGGTTGGTGACCTAGTTTGGATGTACAACCCGATGCGTCGCCGGGGCCTGTCACCGAAATTACGGAGTTCATGGGAAGGTCCGTACAAGATCATCAAGAGAATAAACGACCTGCTATACCGAATCCACAAGCCACCCAGAGGTAAACCCAGGGTCGTTCATTTCAACAGGTTAGCCCCTTACGCTGGAAACCATGACCAAGTCCGCACCCTCAGATCACCAGAGGATGCGATGACGTTCCAGAAATTCATGTCCTTATACTCAAATGGACAGAAAGTGTCACACGGGGTTACTCGAGAGGAGCCACGGGACCTTTTCAAAGTGCCAGTCGATTACGCCCTAGCACACTGCGTCGCAGAAGATTTTCGAATGTACAGGGGCATCGCTGTGGTGTTCTCCAAGAAATTTGGACAACTCCAATCACTACGGAAACAGAATCCAGAAATTGGTGGTGTGCTACAGCTGAAGAAGGGCCAGAGGAACATCTATTACTTGGTGACCAAGAAGCATTCCCAAGACAAACCGTCCTATGAAGATGTCTGGAGGAGCCTCACCCAACTGAGAGATGCGATGGTGTAACAGAATCTGGTAGACTTGGCAATCCCAAAATTATCCTGTGGTATTGATGGGCTGGATTGGAGAGTTATAAGAAGTATGTTGGAGACGATATTCCGATCCAGTGGCATCCAGATTTTGGTTTGCTGTAATCCTATTCCACGACCTGACATGAAGACTGTGGAGTGTTATTTCTATCGAACTTCACGATGCAGATATGGGGAATCCTGCAAATATCGACACACTCCAAGGATGACATTTCGGGACGAAATATCCCTAAGAAGGGGGCAATGTGGCGAAGTTGCGGGCGATGCCGGACCTGAACAATCACGCAATCAACGAATGACGGTTTACTACTTCTGAGCCGCTCGCTTCGCGAAGAATCTGGTCTTATCGGGGAACGTTTCCAAGAAATATCTCCAGCATTCTAGCAAAATGAACGGTGTATATAAACAGAACCACGCAGATAGAAGTCAGTCAGTGAAGTGAAAGTCGAATATAAATAGTAGAGTGATTGTTATGTAAATTAGAGTAATGTGAATCATTGTATTTCGTTAAATAAATTATTTTAGTCAGTTAATTAGAGTATAAATCTACTACAGTGGTGTTAGAAGTGCGATGTTTAAATAAAGAGTGTTCGTGTAAGTAGAAAGTTTGTGTATTTCGATCAATCATTTTCGCGTGTGAAATAGACAATAATAATAATAATAGACTGGTGGCCGTGGAATAGACTGTGTGAAATAGACAATAATAATAGTAATAGACTAGTGTCCGGGAAATAGACTGCGTGGAGAAGCAACGAATATTCTACAAACCCCTCACGGCACAAGAGCAAGAGGACTACGAGCAGCTGATCAAACATCTAGAATTACGGTATGGACAGACTCATCTAGAACATGTATACCACTCACAGCTCAAAAACCGCTGCCAGAAGTCAAGCGAATCCCTACAGGAATTTGAAGCCGACATTGCAAGCTTGGTTCGCCTTGCATACCCAGCAACACCAGAAAAGGTAATGGAACGACTAGCAGTTCAGGCATTCTTAGATGGACTTCGTGACCAGGAAACGAGACAAGCATTAACACTAGCTCGTCCAACACATCTCGTGGATGCACTGGCACGCGCTTTGGAATTTGAGGCAGCGAAGCAATCCTGCAGAAGCCAAAGTAAAGTCCGAGTTATTGAAGAAGACTCACAGGAGCCTGCTAACCTGGAAGCTGCCATAAGAAAGGTGGTGAAGGAAATGTTGCCTGAGAGAAGACAGATAAGATGCTGGAATTGTGGAAAAATTGGGCATGTGCGTAGCAAATGTCCAACATTCGAAGAATCGTCACCGATGCAGGAAAACTAAAGAAGGTCGATGAGGAGGGGCAATCGTCGACCTGTATCCATCAAGCCCCCGATAACAATGCATATGTCGCTGTCCTTCAACGTCAAAACAATGGAGTCTTTGTAGACGGTCTCATCAACAAAGAGCCTTGCACCATGCTGCTAGATACAGGTGCGACTAGGACAATCCTTGGACCTGCTTTTACTAAAACAACAGAGAGAATTGAACCGTCATCCTGGAAGCTACGCACAGCAACAGGAGAGCCGGCCACTGTACATGGTGAGCTACCGATAGAACTGATTCTAGGCAGCACAAAAGTGAAACATCGGGCATTAGTAGCGGACATTGAGGACGACGCAATTATTGGAATGGACGTCATGAATTCCAGAGGGTTCGAATTGAACTTCAAAGAGGGCGTCCTACGTGTGAACGGAGAAGAGCTGGTGCTACATGGAAGAAGTGAAGAGATTATTCGTGTTCTGCTGGCTGAAGATGTGAGTGTACCCGAGAGGGCTGAGACCATACTGGAGGCTCGCTTGGATGGAGGTGCGAGCAATGGAAGCGTGGTTATGTTCGAGCCCAAGCTTCATGATGAGAAAATTGGACGAAGGATTGCACTAGGCAAGACTTTGTTGCGTGCTGATGAAATTGTGCCAGTAAGGGTTATGAATGTCAATTATTACCCAGTGACTTTGAAGAAAGGAACTGTTTTGGGGCACTGCTCGTCAATTTCCTCTGTGATCAGGAGTGTACACGGTACTGTTTGTCAAGAGAACAATCTGACAGCGGAACTGGAAAAATTAGTTACCCTCTCTTCCAAGGGCATTAAACCAGCACAACAGCACAGATTGAGAGAATTAGTCAAGAAGTACCAAGACATCTTCGATACCGGACAAGGAAAAGGGGGTCGAACGAATGTAGTCCAACATAAAATTGATACTGGGGACGCTCGACCAATCCGACAATCAGCTAGAAGACTTCCTCTTGCCAAGAAGGAAGAGGCTGACAAAATAGTCAGTGATATGGGGAAATATGGAGTTATTGAACCGTCTGACAGTCCATGGTCCTCTCCAGTCGTTCTGGTGAAGAAGAAAGATGGATCAACACGCTTTTGCGTAGACTATCGTCAACTGAACAACGTGACGAAGAAAGACAGTTACCCTCTTCCGAGAATAGATGATACCCTAGACACGTTGGCCGGCTCCACGATTTTCTCGACCCTCGATCTGAAGAGTGGATACTGGCAGGTAGAACTGGCTCCAGAAGATAGAGAAAAGACAGCCTTCACCATCGGCTCAGGACTGTGGCATTTCACCGTCATGCCATTCGGACTTTGTAATGCTCCAGCAACATTCGAGAGATTAATGGAGACGGTTCTGAAATGACTCTCATGGAGGACGTGTCTGGTATATCTCGATGACATCATTGTAGTTGGCAAATCGTTCGAAGACCACATTAAAAACCTGGAGGAGGTATTCCTGCGACTGAGAAACTCTGGATTGAAGCTGAGCCCCAAGAAATGCCACCTATTCCAAAAAGAAGTACGTTACCTTGGCCATGTTGTCTCTGGGCGTGGAGTAGCAGTGGATGACGAGAAGATTAAAGCAGTGAACGAGTGGCCTATCCCGAAAGATATACACCAACTACGTAGTTTCCTTGGTTTGTGCACATACTATCGCCGATGTGCTGGGGTTTGCCAACATCGCTAAACCACTGACCAGGCTCACAGAAGTTCAAACAAAATTCCAATGGTCCGAAGAATGCCAAGACTCGTTTAGGACGCTGAAGGGAGCATTGATCAATGCACCGATTCTAAGTTATCCCCTTCCGAGTGGAAAATTCATTTTGGACACGGATGCCAGCAACGTGGGACTTGGAGCTGTCTTGTCCCAGATCCAGGATGGGCAAGAAAAGGTCATCGTATACTTCAGTACAACTCTCAGTAAACCGGAGCGTAACTACTGTGTCACCAGACGAGAACTGTTGGCTGTTGTCAAGGGAGTAGAACACTTTTATAAATACGTGTACGGGAGAAGATTCCTGTTAAGAACCGACCACGCAGCCCTTAAATGGCTTCTACAGTTCAAAAACCCAGAGGGCCAAGTAGCACGTTGGATCGAAAGACTCCAAGAATTCGACTTCGAGATCGAACATCGAGCAGGGACTGGCCACAAGAACGCAGATGCTCTGTCAAGGAGACCATGCCCAGACGACTGCTCACACTGCCGACGAGCAGAAGAGAAGGAAGCAGCGATTTGTAGAACCACGGCAGTTGACAACAACTGGAATGACAACGAGGTCCAGAAAGACCAAGAAAGCGATCCAGATCTTGGTTTAGTCGTCGGCTGGAAAAAGAGTAATCAAAGACCAACATGACAGGAAATCGCGAGATATTCCCCAGCAGTCAAATCCTACTGGGCCCAATGGAATTCCCTTACCCTGGACAATGGGGTCCTGAAACGTGTATTGGAGTCCGAAGATGGTGGGGAAGACAGACGTCAGATAGTGGTGCCCAAGAACAGAAGGCATGAAGTACTCCGAGAGATCCATAATGGAGTTGCTGGAGGACATCTGGGTGTGACGAAGACCCTGCAGAAAGTAAGGCAACGGTTTTACTGGGTCAATTGTCAAGTTGATGTTAATGACTGGTGCAGAAAGTGTGCTGTTTGCGCTGCCAGCAATGGACCTCGGACACGACCCAAGGCCCCGATGCGTCAGTATAACGTAGGAAGTCCATTCGAAAGAATCGCCATTGACATCGCCGGCCCGTTCCCCGTATCAGATAACGGAAATAAATACATCCTTGTGGCAATGGACTATTTCAGCAAGTGGGCCGAAGCCTATGCCCTACCCAACCAGGAAGCCATCACCGTCGCGGACGTCTTGGTGAAAGAGTGGATATGTCGATTCGGCGTTCCCTTGGAGCTGCACTCGGACCAGGGCAGAAATTTTGAATCCAATTTGTTCCAAGAAATGTGCCAGATGCTGAACATCCGAAAGACGAGAACCACAGCTCTACATCCACAGTCCGATGGAATGGTTGAGAGGATGAACAGGACTATCAAACGCCACTTGTCCAAGTTAGTCTCTGACCATCAAAAAGACTGGGACCAGTATCTCCATTTGTTCCTGATGGCCTACCGTTCCGCAGTACACGAGTCGACCGGCCAAACCCCTGCAAGTATCATAATGGGCCGAGAGCTGCGACTTCCCTGTGACCTAAAGTTTGGGATGCCGCCAGGACAGGATATCGCTGGAGAGGACTACGTCAGTAAACTCCGGCAGCGAATGGAGGACATCCACGAACGAGTCCGTTTGAACATCCAGAGTGCCAGCGACCGAATGAAAGCGACTTATGACATCAATGCCGATGATGGAGGATTTCAGGTTGGTGACCTAGTTTGGATGTACAACCCGATGCGTCGCCGGGGCCTGTCACCGAAATTACGGAGTTCATGGGAAGGTCCGTACAAGATCATCAAGAGAATAAACGACCTGCTATACCGAATCCACAAGCCACCCAGAGGTAAACCCAGGGTCGTTCATTTCAACAGGTTAGCCCCTTACGCTGGAAACCATGACCAAGTCCGCACCCTCAGATCACCAGAGGATGCGATGACGTTCCAGAAATTCATGTCCTTATACTCAAATGGACAGAAAGTGTCACACGGGGTTACTCGAGAGGAGCCACGGGACCTTTTCAAAGTGCCAGTCGATTACGCCCTAGCACACTGCGTCGCAGAAGATTTTCGAATGTACAGGGGCATCGCTGTGGTGTTCTCCAAGAAATTTGGACAACTCCAATCACTACGGAAACAGAATCCAGAAATTGGTGGTGTGCTACAGCTGAAGAAGGGCCAGAGGAACATCTATTACTTGGTGACCAAGAAGCATTCCCAAGACAAACCGTCCTATGAAGATGTCTGGAGGAGCCTCACCCAACTGAGAGATGCGATGGTGGAACAGAATCTGGTAGACTTGGCAATCCCAAAATTATCCTGTGGTATTGATGGGCTGGATTGGAGAGTTATAAGAAGTATGTTGGAGACGATATTCCGATCCAGTGGCATCCAGATTTTGGTTTGCTGTAATCCTATTCCACGACCTGACATGAAGACTGTGGAGTGTTATTTCTATCGAACTTCACGATGCAGATATGGGGAATCCTGCAAATATCGACACACTCCAAGGATGACATTTCGGGACGAAATATCCCTAAGAAGGGGGCAATGTGGCGAAGTTGCGGGCGATGCCGGACCTGAACAATCACGCAATCAACGAATGACGGTTTACTACTCCTGAGCCGCTCGCTTCGCGAAGAATCTGGTCTTATCGGGGAACGTTTCCAAGAAATATCTCCAGCATTCTAGCAAAATGAACGGTGTATATAAACAGAACCACGCAGATAGAAGTCAGTCAGTGAAGTGAAAGTCGAATATAAATAGTAGAGTGATTGTTATGTAAATTAGAGTAATGTGAATCATTGTATTTCGTTAAATAAATTATTTTAGTCAGTTAATTAGAGTATAAATCTACTACAGTGGTGTTAGAAGTGCGATTTTTAAATAAAGAGTGTTCGTGTAAGTAGAAAGTTTGTGTATTTCGATCAATCATTTTCGCGTGTGAAATAGACAATAATAATAATAATAGACTGGTGGCCGTGGAATAGACTGTGTGAAATAGACAATAATAATAGTAATAGACTAGTGTCCGGGAAATAGACTGCGTGGAGAAGCAACGAATATTCTACAAACCCCTCACGGCACAAGAGCAAGAGGACTACGAGCAGCTGATCAAACATCTAGAATTACGGTATGGACAGACTCATCTAGAACATGTATACCACTCACAGCTCAAAAACCGCTGCCAGAAGTCAAGCGAATCCCTACAGGAATTTGAAGCCGACATTGCAAGCTTGGTTCGCCTTGCATACCCAGCAACACCAGAAAAGGTAATGGAACGACTAGCAGTTCAGGCATTCTTAGATGGACTTCGTGACCAGGAAACGAGACAAGCATTAACACTAGCTCGTCCAACACATCTCGTGGATGCATTGGCACGCGCTTTGGAATTTGAGGCAGCGAAGCAATCCTGCAGAAGCCAAAGTAAAGTCCGAGTTATTGAAGAAGACTCACAGGAGCCTGCTAACCTGGAAGCTGCCATAAGAAAGGTGGTGAAGGAAATGTTGCCTGAGAGAAGACAGATAAGATGCTGGAATTGTGGAAAAATTGGGCATGTGCGTAGCAAATGTCCAACATTCGAAGAATCGTCACCGATGCAGGAAAACTAAAGAAGGTCGATGAGGAGGGGCAATCGTCGACCTGTATCCATCAAGCCCCCGATAACAATGCATATGTCGCTGTCCTTCAACGTCAAAACAATGGAGTCTTTGTAGACGGTCCCATCAACAAAGAGCATTGCACCATGCTGCTAGATACAGGTGCGACTAGGACAATCCTTGGACCTGCTTTTACTAAAACAACAGAGAGAATTGAACCGTCATCCTGGAAGCTACGCACAGCAACAGGAGAGCCGGCCACTGTACATGGTGAGCTACCGATAGAACTGATTCTAGGAAGCACAAAAGTGAAACATCGGGCATTAGTAGCGGACATTGAGGACGACGCAATTATTGGAATGGACGTCATGAATTCCAGAGGGTTCGAATTGAACTTCAAAGAGGGCGTCCTACGTGTGAACGGAGAAGAGCTAGTGCTACATGGAAGAAGTGAAAAGATTATTCGTGTTCTGCTGGCTGAAGATGTGAGTGTACCCGAGAGGGCTGAGACCATACTGGAGGCTCGCTTGGATGGAGGTGCGAGCAATGGAAGCGTGGTTATGTTCGAGCCCAAGCTTCATGATGAGAAAATTGGACGAAGGATTGCACTAGGCAAGACTTTGTTGCGTGCTGATGAAATTGTGCCAGTAAGGGTTATGAATGTCAATTATTACCCAGTGACTTTGAAGAAAGGAACTGTTTTGGGGCACTGCTCGTCAATTTCCTCTGTGATCAGGAGTGTACACGGTACTGTTTGTCAAGAGAACAATCTGACAGCGGAACTGGAAAAATTAGTTACCCTCTCTTCCAAGGGCATTAACCCATTTAAAACCACTACCAATAATATCCCAAAAATCACCAATTTTTTAATGAATAAATATTTATTTATATATTTTCAAATATCTTTAGGGTTTTAAGAAAAAAAATTGAAGAACTGAACCAAGATTTTTTGCGTTGCGTTAACGCAACATTGGCAAGATATGCATTAAAAAAATTCAGTTATGATATTCCTTAAAACAGTTCGAATGTAATGGAACTCTACATTTATTACACATAAAAACGGTTGTACTGTTGCATAATCTGCATCGTCTCCTCCAGTTTTCTGAATTTCTCTCGATTATATGACCAATATCATCAAGTCGAGCAGGAGATGGAATAGATGATGTAGAACCCCGTCCTCGAATGGATTGTGTCCTACATTTTCCGGTACTAATGAGGCTCCTTACAAGTTCAGACCTGAAATCCAGCTGCGAAAATGGCTTGTCACTATACACAAGTCTATGAAGTTTCCAAGCATTTGCCACAGAAGAATCTAACATGTTTATGAACAGTGGCCACCACCATTTTTTTCCACGAATGTTGATTCGGTAATTTGCAATCGCGTTATCATGCAAATCAACGCCGCCCATATATTTGTTGTACTTGGCAATCATGTTTGGTTAGGGAATCGAAGTGTCACGTTTTTCTTTCCGATTGTAGCGTTTCACAGGTACAAGGGGCTGCACAGATTCACAGTTGGAAGCCACTGTTACCACAGAATTGTCATTCCAACGTACTACACTAATTTCGTTTACGTGATCGTAACGAGAATCCATAGCACCACGCTGTTTTTTTCCTAGAGACTTATTATTCTCTAATGGGCATTTCAGCATCCTATTCTCGCGTACAGTTCCAGTTGCAAAATATCCCTCATTTTTTAGATAAACTAGTAGCTTATAACTGGTGAAAAAGTTGTCGAAGTAAATCTTATGAGCTGATCTGGTTTTCAGAACTTTCAATAGATCAATAACAACTTCTTCACCTAAACCAAATTCTTTCTTGACTTTCTCAGGATTTTTTCCACCATAAGGTATGAATTGATATAAAAATCCATCGCTAGAGGTTAGGCACCACATTTTGAAACCGAAACGTACCGGTTTTCCCTTCAGAAACATTTTTGCTGAATGTCGGCCAAAATAGGGTACCATTTCTTCATCAATCGACAAATGCTGTCTGAAAATGCCGTATTTCAAGTTATTCACGTTCAGAAGATCAATTAGCGGTCGAACTTTGGCGAATTTGTCTCCCTTATCCAGCTGATTGTTGTCGGCAAGGTGAATGTTTCGTTTTATATCAAGAAATCTATTTCGAGACATCGCGCTTTTCACAAATTGTACTCCTTTATCTTCATGAGATGACCAGTAAAGTTGTAATTGTGGGAGAGTGTGATATCCACTCAAAATCAATATTCCCAAAAATATTTCCAAATCACCATTGTCTAACTCAAACTTGGGACGGTTATTATCTCTTGAATATTTTATGGAATTAGAAATGATGAACTCCATTACTTTCTCATCGAACATTTGTTTGAAGAAATCAAGTACAGATTTTCCATGAAGCACCTCAATTATAGATTTCACATCCCGTTCCTCATTGGAAATAGCATCAATCTCATAGTCGACAGGTGTTCTACACCAAGTGATATTTTCCATCTTTGCTGCTTTTTTTGGTGGAGGAAGAGTTACCTCTTGTGAAATACTTTCCTCGTTCTCGTTAGCCACATGCATTATTTCAAACGTTCCTGCTAAATCGTTAGGCAAATTTTCTAGTTCACCAATCACATCATCGTCGATGTTCTCTTCATCCGTAAGATCATCTACATCGGGTGGTATATAACAAATATCAATATTTTTCTCATCCAAATCAAAATCTTCGACAATTTCTTCTAATTCTCTGAGAGTCAATGGTCTCTTCCAGTTGTTCATTTTACTCTGCAAAAATTATAATGAATATTTGAAGACCACACGTCAGAAAAAAACCACTCACCATTGGTAACTTTACAGTTCTCACGACGATATACCGATGCACGACAACGTCCCCAACCTTCCTATAGCACTGCATGAATGAGACTAAAACGGCCCTACACCATCGGAATAATATTGGAATTCGCCAGACGTGAAAATACAAGTTCTGACTTGAAAACTTTTCAGACTATCATAATTACACTGTTCCCTCCAATGTTGCGTTTTCGCAACCTCATATTCATACAGCTCAAAAAAATATATCTCAATCATTTCATTCTCATTTATCATGTGAGTATGTTTTAGGAATATTATTTTATATGAATCTCATCATGGATGACGAAAATAGTGAACCGATGAGTTTGTAAGGACTATTCATGATCACAAGGTTTTCTGGTAGAAATTCCGCAGTGAATGATTATCCCTCATAGAAAATTTCAAATATATTCATGTATTAAAAAAAATAATTTCTGTATTTTCAAGTATTGTTTTATTACATGCCACTGAAAGATCATCAAAAATTCGTTTTATCGTTCATTAAAAAAAATGCTATTTTTGATGTTGCGTTATCGCAACCATGGCAGTAAATGGGTTAAACCAGCACAACAGCACAGATTGAGAGAATTAGTCAAGAAGTACCAAGACATCTTCGATACCGGACAAGGAAAAGGGGGTCGAACGAATGTAGTCCAACATAAAATTGATACTGGGGACGCTCGACCAATCCGACAATCAGCTAGAAGACTTCCTCTTGCCAAGAAGGAAGAGGCTGACAAAATAGTCAGTGATATGGGGAAATATGGAGTTATTGAACCGTCTGACAGTCCATGGTCCTCTCCAGTCGTTCTGGTGAAGAAGAAAGATGAATCAACACGCTTTTGCGTAGACTATCGTCAACTGAACAACGTGACGAAGAAAGACAGTTACCCTCTTCCGAGAATAGATGATACCCTAGACACGTTGGCCGGCTCCACGATTTTCTCGACCCTCGATCTGAAGAGTGGATACTGGCAGGTAGAACTGGCTCCAGAAGATAGAGAAAAGACAGCCTTCACCATCGGCTCAGGACTGTGGGATTTCACCGTCATGCCATTCGGACTTTGTAATGCTCCAGCAACATTCGAGAGATTAATGGAGACGGTTCTGAAATGACTCTCATGGAGGACGTGTCTGGTATATCTCGATGACATCATTGTAGTTGGCAAATCGTTCGAAGACCACATTAAAAACCTGGAGGAGGTATTCCTGCGACTGAGAAACTCTGGATTGAAGCTGAGCCCCAAGAAATGCCACCTATTCCAAAAAGAAGTACGTTACCTTGGCCATGTTGTCTCTGGGCGTGGAGTAGCAGTGGATGACGAGAAGATTAAAGCAGTGAACGAGTGGCCTATCCCGAAAGATATACACCAACTACGTAGTTTCCTTGGTTTGTGCACATACTATCGCCGATGTGCTGGGGTTTGCCAACATCGCTAAACCACTGACCAGGCTCACAGAAGTTCAAACAAAATTCCAATGGTCCGAAGAATGCCAAGACTCGTTTAGGACGCTGAAGGGAGCATTGATCAATGCACCGATTCTAAGTTATCCCCTTCCGAGTGGAAAATTCATTTTGGACACGGATGCCAGCAACGTGGGACTTGGAGCTGTCTTGTCCCAGATCCAGGATGGGCAAGAAAAGGTCATCGTATACTTCAGTACAACTCTCAGTAAACCGGAGCGTAACTACTGTGTCACCAGACGAGAACTGTTGGCTGTTGTCAAGGGAGTAGAACACTTTTATAAATACGTGTACGGGAGAAGATTCCTGTTAAGAACCTACCACGCAGCCCTTAAATGGCTTCTACAGTTCAAAAACCCAGAGGGCCAAGTAGCACGTTGGATCGAAAGACTCCAAGAATTCGACTTCGAGATCGAACATCGAGCAGGGACTGGCCACAAGAACGCAGATGCTCTGTCAAGGAGACCATGCCCAGACGACTGCTCACACTGCCGACGAGCAGAAGAGAAGGAAGCAGCGATTTGTAGAACCACGGCAGTTGACAACAACTGGAATGACAACGAGGTCCAGAAAGACCAAGAAAGCGATCCAGATCTTGGTTTAGTCGTCGGCGGGAAAAAGAGTAATCAAAGACCAACATGACAGGAAATCGCGAGATATTCCCCAGCAGTCAAATCCTACTGGGCCCAATGGAATTCCCTTACCCTGGACAATGGGGTCCTGAAACGTGTATTGGAGTCCGAAGATGGTGGGGAAGACAGACGTCAGATAGTGGTGCCCAAGAACAGAAGGCATGAAGTACTCCGAGAGATCCATAATGGAGTTGCTGGAGGACATCTGGGTGTGACGAAGACCCTGCAGAAAGTAAGGCAACGGTTTTACTGGGTCAATTGTCAAGTTGATGTCAATGACTGGTGCAGAAAGTGTGCTGTTTGCGCTGCCAGCAATGGACCTCGGACACGACCCAAGGCCCCAATGCGTCAGTATAACGTAGGTAGTCCATTCGAAAGAATCGCCATTGACATCGCCGGCCCGTTCCCCGTATCAGATAACGGAAATAAATACATCCTTGTGGCAATGGACTATTTCAGCAAGTGGGCCGAAGCCTATGCCCTACCCAACCAGGAAGCCATCACCGTCGCGGACGTCTTGGTGAAAGAGTGGATATGTCGATTCGGCGTTCCCTTGGAGCTGCACTCGGACCAGGGCAGAAATTTTGAATCCAATTTGTTCCAAGAAATGTGTCAGATGCTGAACATCCGAAAGACGAGAACCACAGCTCTACATCCACAGTCCGATGGAATGGTTGAGAGGATGAACAGGACTATCAAACGCCACTTGTCCAAGTTAGTCTCTGACCATCAAAAAGACTGGGACCAGTATCTCCATTTGTTCCTGATGGCCTACCGTTCCGCAGTACACGAGTCGACCGGCCAAACCCCTGCAAGTATCATAATGGGCCGAGAGCTGCGACTTCCCTGTGACCTAAAGTTTGGGATGCCGCCAGGACAGGATATCGCTGGAGAGGACTACGTCAGTAAACTCCGGCAGCGAATGGAGGACATCCACGAACGAGTCCGTTTGAACATCCAGAGTGCCAGCGACCGAATGAAAGCGACTTATGACATCAATGCCGATGATGGAGGATTTCAGGTTGGTGACCTAGTTTGGATGTACAACCCGATGCGTCGCCGGGGCCTGTCACCGAAATTACGGAGTTCATGGGAAGGTCCGTACAAGATCATCAAGAGAATAAACGACCTGCTATACCGAATCCACAAGCCACCCAGAGGTAAACCCAGGGTCGTTCATTTCAACAGGTTAGCCCCTTACGCTGGAAACCATGACCAAGTCCGCACCCTCAGATCACCAGAGGATGCGATGACGTTCCAGAAATTCATGTCCTTATACTCAAATGGACAGAAAGTGTCACACGGGGTTACTCGAGAGGAGCCACGGGACCTTTTCAAAGTGCCAGTCGATTACGCCCTAGCACACTGCGTCGCAGAAGATTTTCGAATGTACAGGGGCATCGCTGTGGTGTTCTCCAAGAAATTTGGACAACTCCAATCACTACGGAAACAGAATCCAGAAATTGGTGGTGTGCTACAGCTGAAGAAGGGCCAGAGGAACATCTATTACTTGGTGACCAAGAAGCATTCCCAAGACAAACCGTCCTATGAAGATGTCTGGAGGAGCCTCACCCAACTGAGAGATGCGATGGTGTAACAGAATCTGGTAGACTTGGCAATCCCAAAATTATCCTGTGGTATTGATGGGCTGGATTGGAGAGTTATAAGAAGTATGTTGGAGACGATATTCCGATCCAGTGGCATCCAGATTTTGGTTTGCTGTAATCCTATTCCACGACCTGACATGAAGACTGTGGAGTGTTATTTCTATCGAACTTCACGATGCAGATATGGGGAATCCTGCAAATATCGACACACTCCAAGGATGACATTTCGGGACGAAATATCCCTAAGAAGGGGGCAATGTGGCGAAGTTGCGGGCGATGCCGGACCTGAACAATCACGCAATCAACGAATGACGGTTTACTACTTCTGAGCCGCTCGCTTCGCGAAGAATCTGGTCTTATCGGGGAACGTTTCCAAGAAATATCTCCAGCATTCTAGCAAAATGAACGGTGTATATAAACAGAACCACGCAGATAGAAGTCAGTCAGTGAAGTGAAAGTCGAATATAAATAGTAGAGTGATTGTTATGTAAATTTGAGTAATGTGAATCATTGTATTCCGTTAAATAAATTATTTTAGTCAGTTAATTAGAGTATAAATCTACTACAATATATTATAATTCAACAATACACTTGAACCTCAATGGACAGTACACCCAAATGAAAATGCTTAAAATGATGGTTTCAAAATAAACCTCATTGATCTTCTGTCTTCAAGAAACGTATTTTCAGAATGATACAGCACATAAATTATCCAACCATACTTGCTCCTATGTAAACACGAACAGAATGAATTCATCCACCAGACATTATGTTTAGAAAATAATTAATTGCTATGTAGGTTTTGATGAATGATGTAAGTAGATTTAGTTGGGATTCTTGGGATTTCTTTCTATTCCAAGCCAGCGCCCTTCCGAATGTGTCGGAGCTTTGGAGACTGGGCCCCACTGGAAAATTTTAATTCGAAATAAATAATAATGGTTCACTTCGTCTGCCCAGAGCGGATGACTCTCGCACCCAATAGTCACTTACCCTACGTGCGTAGGGAGTGATTATTGGGGTGAAAGACCATAAAATTATATAATTTTGAGAAAGCTCAAACAGTTAAAAAGCAGTATTAGTAGCTATAACAGGTCGAAATAATATATGACCGCAACTCTCCAAAAAGCCAGAAACACGTGTTTGGGGTTTGCTTGAGGGCTATGTCCGATTAATATAATAAATTTGCTATATTGGTTGGCAAAAACCCTTTACTGCTAAGTATTTCATGGTTATTCATTCAGATATCAGTTGAATGAATAACCATTTGATGAGATCCAATAGATTGAAACAGTTGCCTGCTGTTGACATTTCAGTAAGTATTTTTTAAGAATTTGTGAGAGTTCATTTGGCTTCATCTATTTCAGGGTATTTTAATTCGAAGATATCATCTCCAACGATATGAAATATGGATGAATTTGATTTGTACCTCCCTTTCGCTGACTGTTGCTGTGATAGCAGATGAAGGTACCGGAAAATCTGAACGTGAGTTGAATTGATACTCTCCCAAAAAATATGCCGCATAAACCGGAGCCATAAAAAATTATTTTTTTTCATAAAACACATTATCAAATTTTTCAGAATGAACAATTTGAAAATATCTGAAATCATTGAAAACAAAAATTGTAAGAGTTATCGTACCCCGAAATTCAATATCTCTAAGATAGAAAGGACATGATGAAGTGATATTTGATTGAATGTTGGTATTGGAGAAGGTCCCACTCAAAACTGAAGTATGGTATATTTCACTAGTACATTTCTACTGAATCCTATCAAACTTTTGGTCAACTTAATAAAGCTGTCCTCATTTTGAGTACTACTCAAACTGGACAATGGACTCGTGCAGAGAACACTTCAAAAGCCTGTCAATTCTAACAATGATCTCAGTATATATCTATGAAGTTGTTTGCTTCGTTTTAAAAAACAAAAATCAAATCGAATCTGAAATGATTAAACATACTCATGAACCAAGAATGAAAAACAAATTGATAACTACCAAACATTCCTTCACTTCATACCATGAAGTTGTGAATGATGATGGCAGTAAATCTTTCCAAATTCATAAAATACTCGAAAAATATACGCATCTTGAGAAGAGAAATGAAACATCTTCTCTATAGTAATAATACTGTATTTGTATTCTTGAGAATGAAAATAAATGAAATGGAATTCAGTTTATGGGAATGGACGAAGCTCAGTTAGAAAGCCTTTCCAAAACCATCTTTATAGGGACAGTTTCAATATTTCAAAATAAAATATGCAACCAAACCTAGTCATTCACTTCCGGATCCAACATGTATGGTATACAGGATGTCTGGTAAACACTGGATCATACTTTGTTGCATTTCCGAATCTAGCCAATAATATAATTTCTTAGGTAACTACCTCAAACAAATAAAATCTTTATAATTCAGTATAGAATCATACTTCTGATTCACAACTCAACCTATCAACATTCTAATATCAAAACATTTGAGTTCAAAAAAACACTGACACTATATGTGTGAACTACTTAGCTACATAGACGAATATAAAAATAAATTGAATGAAGCAAGTGACGTACATAATCAGAATACAAGTCACAATAACCTTCTGCAACTCTAGATCTCCTGTATTAGCTCTTTTCAACTTCCACCTTTACAGTAGTCAAATTTTATATGTTACCCAACGATACGAAATGACTACAACTGTTAATCTCCAATGCGAAATGTCTATTCAGACCGTTGGCCTATGACACTAGAAGTGTCGATTATCCGCGAAGGTATGCCCTTCAAGGGATTTGATGGTTGAATTATCTAGAAAAAAGTGGTTTGCTGGATCGGTATCTGGTAGGCTCCCTCTCTGTTCAATCTTCTTACGGTTGAAAGAAATGTTGAAAATGTCATTATAGGAGCAGCTGTACAAATGTATTGGAATAGTCGGGTCTAGCTAAATTAACCGGGCTCCAGCATACGTCTAGGTCGGTCCTCAAGGATGGCATACGGACCGGAAGTTACCCTTCACCGATAGCTCCCTCACATTATCAACGAAGGAATGCCCTTTTACCCACTTTGACCCATCGTTCAGTGTTACAATATATGCATACAATTTGGGTCGGCGAATTTAGCCGTATTCGAAGGAAAGGTGACGTCATTGACGTCAGGGAGGGGGGCTACCGGGTACCGATCCAACCACCCACTTTTTTCCCGATAATCTAACTTGATCTTCATGTCTCTTGAAGGGCATACTATCGGAGATAATCGTCCCCCCTAGTGTCATGGGCCAACGGTCTGATTGGAAAAGGACGTCATCATATTTTTGACGGCAATATAGCAAACTCGCAACTGTTCTTGCAGCTTCAATTTATCTCCTACAGTCTCGAAAGACGTGTCCCGGAAATGTATATATAGTAATATTTACACTTGAAATGCGATTCGGAAGACCCAATTATCAAACACTCATAAAAGACCCATTCGATTGACAAAAGACTTATTTCGTAGAGAATCATAGTGAATTAAAAAATAAATGATACTACAACTTTTGTATAAATTATTTCAAGTCCTGGACTATCAGTTGCGACATTAACATCATTATCAAGTATCCGATACAAGATATACAACGAGTTGTTAGTGTATCAACATGATCAAAATATGAAAATAAAGTAATCAGCGTATTTCAAAATCTGAACAAAATCTCCTAATGAGAGTAATTGAGAGCTATCCAATGACGAAAGACCAGAATCATGAGGAGTAGACCCAGTTGTTATTTTGGGATATGACATTTTATCAAAGCATGACAGTTTGAAAATTGCATTTGGTGGACCCAAACCTCCCTTAACATTTTGTGGATTATCGACTACAAAAGTCGACCCCCCTCCATTGTTTACCAATTTGACAACCCACTGTGAGCCAATAGCAATCAAATCACGAAGATATTCTTTCGATGACTTCAATTTCATAAAGGATGGAAATGGAAAACTGATGGTTTTATTGAAACAAGCAAATCTCCATCATGGCGATCTCAACCATTGATCACAACCAATGAAACCATGAAAACCATGAAAAAACAATGGATTTTGACAATTAACAAATGATCAAAAAATGCACTATCCTTGATCCAAAAATCGAAGATATAGTGCAAAAAGTTTCCAAATATGACGTTTTCAGCTCAATTGATTCGAAAAGTGCCTACCATCAAATTAAAGTTGAAAGATAGACCAAACACTGCTTTCGATGCAGAGGAAGATTGTTTCAGTTCAGTAGGATCCCATTCGGAGTCACAAATAGAGTTACCTGTTTCCAGAGAACAATAGATGATATCATAGAACGAGAAAATCTCAACGGTACTCACGCCCATTTGGATGATGTTGCAATATGTGGTAGGAACCAAATCACGATGAAAATTAGAATAATTTCATAGAGATCACCGATAAATATCATCCCACTCTAAATAAAAACAAGTGCATATTTTCTGTTGATACAATCCATATCCTTGATTACACTATCAGAAAAAAGACAATGAAACCTGATGCCAATAGACTCAAGCCTTTGCTGGATATGCCTCTACCAGGTGCTTTTGATTCCTTGCGTCAAATTGTAAAAATGTTGGTTACTTGCATTTCAGACTCTCATCGTCTCAATGGATAAAATATGTTCACTTCTTGTTTCAATAGCTTGAATCTGCAATCATCTCCAGGTGAATACTGACAAATTTAAAATCTACACGATGTTTTATAGGTCTGCCAGTGTGGTGTAGTTACGTTGTAATTACGCGCGGTCTGGTAGTGCTCGTGTTTTCGCTCTTTTTCTGTTTTCAAAATGGTTAATTAGCAGTCTCCATATGTTTTTGATTCCCACGCTTGGTTGACTGAAGGCACCATTGGCTTCGATGCAGGCGGTTTCAATAAATTTGAATTTGAACCAATGTTCATCTCTATGAAGAACACTAGCCTCGTCCCAAAGAATTCGTTGATGCTCTGTCCATGCGCGGTCGGAAATTACCGATTCAGATGTTTTCCCCCGTAGAGTCCACTATTCTTACAGATAATGACCGCTTGATCTCTCCGATATAAGAATCTCCACATTCACATGGTACCTCGTATATACAATTTTAAATGAGGCGAAGTTTTGTATAGAAGTGTATAAATTCTCTTCGTTGCAAAGCGCTTTCGACTTTCGTCATCTTCAGTGCTTCCTGAAAGTAAATACTCAGTTGAGAGTACCGAAATTGAATTTAAAAAAAGAGGTTATGAAGTTTGGAAAATTACGAAAAATAAGTGAGTACTTACATGTCAGGCAACAGGAAGTTTCGAAATATGTAAAAAACATTGTTTAAAATTATAAAATCATATTATTCTGCATAAGAACTTACGAAAAGCATGTTAGAACTCAGACCATGTGGTTTTTGTAAAAGCGGTGAGGACGAGACAGAATATGTCAAGTCAAATGTCAAATGTCAAATGTCAAAGTGAAAATACCAGTACCAACTTGAAGAGTGGTCTAGTAAATAATTACGAAGTGTTACCAACGTTAAATCAATTATATTTAATCCTCTGATGGAGGGAAAGGAAATCTCTGTCCAGGTTTACTTGCGTATTCAAACAGAGCTGATTTTTGGTGAGTTCTTGGGAGATCTCCATATCCTCGAACAAATCCTATGTAAGAAAATTTTTATTATCAATTTTGTGTAAAATTTTTGAATTTCTGTTAGGGCTAAAATTGTGGTTATTAAATTTGAGATGATTACCAAATACAGATTTATCTGGTCGCTTCAAATGTTCGTTAATACGAGTGAGAAGTGGTCGACAGGTTCTACCAATGTAGGAGGCAGAGCAATCAGCATAATCAAGCTTATACACACCGCTACTTTTCAATTTACTACTTTTATCTTTAGAATTGACTAAATGTTTACCTAAATTGTTGTAAGCTTTAAAGGAAACTTTAGTACCGGGTACTGTATCTTCAATGGAGTTGGAAATGTCACTATACAAGTTTTGATCAAAAAAAGGCAAGGAGAAGTATTTCACTGAAGGTGAATTGACTATAGGAGAGGTACTGAAGGCAAGTCTTCTGTCTGTTATATGTTTAAATTTATTAATCAATTTATGAATAATGTGAGGTTGATAGCCATTGTTGACAGCAATCTGTTTCAATATATTACCTTCACTATTGTAATTTGAATGAGATAGAGGGATTTTCAAGAGCCTATTAACGTAGCAGTTAAAGGCGGCCATTTTATGTTGCATTGGGTGATGAGAATTAAAAGGTATGACGTGATCAGTCTGGGTGGGTTTTCTGTAAATAGAAAATTCTTATTTGTTGTTCAATTTAGTAATGGTGAGATCCAAGAAGTTTAAATTATTATCTGATTCAACTTCAAGAGTAAATTTAATATTGGGGTGTAAATTGTTTAGAGATTCAAGAATGTCAAGAGCATCGTTGGAGTTACCTTCAATGAAATTTTAGTTGAATTCTATTATGTTCTTTGATTTCGTCTTGATGAGGAAGCTTCTTAAGGTACTGCTGGATTGAGAGCAGCTATCGATGTTGTATTCGTTTCCGATTATTCTAATCTTTTTGGAGATACCCCTGATGTAAGAAAAGATAAGAACGGGGTTTTGTGGTCATTCTTCGATCGTCTTGGTCCTTTGGAGTTGTGTCTGAACTTCTTTTATACATTTTTCGGAATATTCGTTTTGGCATGGGTTCTTTTTGATGTGGTTCATTTCCGCATCAAGAGACTCCTGGTTGTTGCAAATACACATCGTTCTCTCCATAAACGTTCTTATAATTCCCCTCTTCATGGAATTTGGGTGATTGAAGCTGTAGTTGAGATACTGTCCGGTGTGTGTCTCCTTCCTGTAAACAGAGATGAGGATACCGGTGTTTGTTCTTTCAGCTTCCACATCAAGAAAGGTCAGGGTACTGTTATTCTCCTTTTCCATCGTGAACTTGATTGGATCCCTCGTGCTATTGATTCCTGTGAAGAAGTTCTCGTAGTGTTTATCTCCGCATGGAGACCATCGATGGACCGTTTCGGAGAGAAAAATTGCGAGAAAAAAACGCGTGCCACAAGACCTCGCGTAATTACAACATAGTTACACCACACTGGCAAACCTATAAAACATCGTGAAGAATAATAATTTCTAAGTATTCACCTAAAGACGATTGCAGATTCAAGCAACTGAAACGTACTGAAAAATTGAAAGAATCAGAATTCTTTCAAACATTGGGACGATGGAAATCCGAAATGAAAGTAATCAAGTTACTACATTACAACCTTGAAACAAATATAGGAATGTTCTTCCATTATTCCAAATGGATTCCACGATTTTCAGAAAAAATTCAACCTCTTGTACGTGCAACAATATTTCCTTCGAATCCTGAAGCAGCAGCAACTTTTTGCTAGCTCACATCCGATATTGCCTAATCCGCTGTTTATCTATCGACAAAAGTACACCCTTCTTAGAAGAGACCGACGCTTCGAATCATGCAATAAGTGCTATATCGTTACAACATAATTTCAAGAAGTTTATCGTACTCTGAACAAAGACATTCAACTAATGAAAAGGAAACGTATGCCGTTGTTGGAGCACTGTGAAAATGGATATATTATTCAATTGGCAGACACTTTACACTCATGACGGATCAAAAATCTTCTTCTTCCATGACAAGAACCATGAAAAAAAATTAAAATAATGAGGTGGCGACTAAAGACGTCATGTTTCGAATACGATATAGTCTATCGAATTGGTTCTAACAATACACCTGCTAATGCATTCTCCAGAATATGTTCAGCTACTGACGGATTGGACAAATCGGTGGAGTTACATGATGAGCTCTGTCACCCAGGAGTAACAAGAATTTATCATTGGCCAATAAGTTATTTCATCATATAGAACATGTTCGGAACTGACACCCAATTTTTGTAAGTATCAAAGAACCCTAATCAAAGCTACTGCCCCACTAGAACTCCTCAATATAGACTTCAAAGGACCCTTACCATCAATATTTGAAAATTGTTATCTCCTTACAATTGTAGACGAGTTCTCCAGATTTCCTTTTGCCTTTCCATATGACATCAGGAACAGTCATCAGTTGCCTCAGACAGCTATTTGCGATTTATGGAATGCCTCTTTACATTCATTCTGACCGTGGAGCTGATTTGGTATCGCACGAAGTGAAGACATTCTTGAGTTCACACGGTATTTCCACTAATCGAACATATCCCTATAAGGAAACGGACAGGTTGAAAGATACAATGGTATCATTCGGAAAACCATAACCTGGCTTTGAAGTTTCGAAACCTGGATTCAAAATGCTTGAAAACTGTTTTGCAAAATTAACTTCTCAATTCAATCAGATCTCTGTTGTGCACTCGGCGAATGAAACTCCTCATGAAAGACTGTTCATTCATCCTCGTAGAACGCTGAACGGATCTTCTTTACCTTCTTGGCTCACATCACCTGGTCCGATTCGAATGATAATTGACAAATTTGAGATAGAGGGTCCAGTCTGCTGTACAAATTCTGACTTTTGATCCGTGTAGGGGACATATATGAGAGTTTGAAAAGTGATGTTGGCAAGAAAAATGCTCTTGCGCAACATAGATAACAGGCCACCATCTTGGAAAATGACAGTGTATGAAATCACATGGGTTTTTGGGCGACTGTAATTACAAGAAATATACGTAAGGGCTAAATAGAACAGTACACAATTACAATTCCAATAGTAAAGACCGCAATTTTTTTACCTGTGGCCATTTTGTATAGAATATGTTATGCTTCCAGATGACTTTCTATTATACAATTCAATTCTGCGTCGAACCCATGCATGTCATTTAATACACTATTATTTTCCAAGATGGCGGCCTGTTATCTATGTTGCGCAAGAGTATTTTTATGCCAACATCACTTTTCAAACTCTCATATATGTCCCCTACATGGATCAGAAGTCAGAATTTGTACAGCAGACCGGTTCCCGTACCTTGCTATTTATGAATCGTAGGATTTTCTTAGTGAAAATGCACAGATCTGGGCATATAAGAAACTATTTGGAGGTTTCATAAATTTCTACAAAAGTTCCATTGACTGTAAAACAATTCCTTGAATAATCTCTGAGATAATTCCAAATATCCAAAAAAGTTGTAATTATTTTCATTATTTCTTTTTTAAAAAATTCCACAAAACGATTGTGATGGGGCAAAAACTGGGGTTTTCATCAACAAACTAATTTATAAAAAATAAGTATAGGCAATTTGCGTGTTTTATTTTGTGGGGGAAAAAACCTTTATCGCTTGGTCTAAGTAGGTATGTAGTTAAATGGGAATGTATGAAAATCTGCCAATCTCTTAGCTGTATAGAACAGTATTAGTGAACGTTTCATCACAATCAATATTATATTGTAACGTATGTTACATATTGAGGAGTAGGTACATAGACCGTTTGATCGCATTCATGTAATATAACTCAACTGTATAAATCGTATAAGTGATAGTTTCATCACATTGTATATTTTTCAACGTATGTCACATATTATGGAGTAGGTGCATGAATCGTTTGATCTCATCCATACTATATAGCGTATGTCATACACAGAATGTATGAGAACATGCCAGTCTCTGATATAAGGCGCTGTTAGAGTAAAAAGTGTTTTTGCAAATACGTAAAATTTCGTGTCAATATATTTACTCGTTGCAGCAATTTTTTTTCATTTTGCTTTCCGATAAATGTATTTTGGATCAAACACAATATATTCACGTTTCCAGCATTATATATATTAAAAAAGGTAATTTCCATATATTTATAAATTCTATCTATTTCATGTCGTCATCAGAAGACGCAACCGATGCGAATTAGCACATACTCCAGGATATGGTAACAGCATTGCTTCTTAGACAATGGTAACAGGGCGAATTCATTAGTACATAATTTGGCTGATAGATGGTAGCCCAATGTTATTTCAGTCATCAAAATGCATTCCCAGAATATTTCATTAATTTTTTTGAGTAATCACTGGATTATTCGAACTGATGAAATTCGAGACACAAAGACAACTGGGACAATTGCACAATGACAACAGCCTGTGCCACTGCCTTCTGTTACCCACTTTATAAACTAATGAATTCGCCTAGGTGTCATGTTGAGCAAACGTGTATAGAATTGCGTCGGTTGCGCAATTTTTTGACGACCTCAATTAAATAGATTGAATTCATAAATACATGGAAATCCACGATTTCTTATAATGTAAATATATTGTGTTTCATCAAAACTAATTAAATTGGAAAGCAGAAATAAATACTGCTACAACTGATAAATGAATTGTCACGAAATGCCATATATATGCTCTGAGCTGTATCAAAGTTCGTTAATTAGCTCAGATGCTGAAATGTGTGTTATATAGCATACAACGGACATATAGATTATTTGAAGTTATGCTGTTTTACATAATGTATCAGAATATGCCGTCTCCATGTTTGTATGAGTCACACTAATTTGTTAAAAAATACCATTGAATTCGACAATTTGCAGATTTTTTTTCCTTCAATTCTGTCACCAACCTGAGTCCGAATACTCATAATTAATCTCTGAAATTAATTTTATCGAGAGCCTGTTGCAGTACATCCAACTGCTTCTTCTGTGTGTTAATTCTTTTGGTCTTTCCCGAGTCACTTGATTTTGATTTTGATTTTTTGGCATTCTCAATAACTGTTACAAAGACACACTTTTTGCATAGTATATCGTCAGATAGTGTCAGATTTAGGTGCCCCATTTTCGCATACAAGCAAGCCTCCAATAATGTTGGAAAAAAATTACATCAATGTTGAGTAAAATAGAGGGAAATTTACGAGTGCCTCCTGGGAAGAGAATATCGAGTTCCGAATCTATTGGAGATACTAATATTCCACCCTCAGGCAAATACAAGCCAATGAGCCTAATGTAGTTCTCTTCGACCATCAAAGTAGGACGATCATTGTCATAGAGCTTTCGGCTCCTGGCGAAACGAATACTATGAGAAAAGAGAAGGAAACGCGAACTAATAAATATCGAGATTTTCTTTTCGAAATCCGCCGGCTATGCTCAAACCATTCTGTTACAGTGGTGGTTCTAATCATAGGAGTAATTGGTGGAATGATAGACACATTGCTTTCGAACCTAAAAATCGCATACCAGATGCCGTAATATAGCAGAAATCTCTGACGGACGGAAGCAGAAGGCCGTAATCCTTGGTTCACTCCGTTTACTCAGGGCACACAATTCTCGGACCCAATAGTCACTTACCCCAAGGACGTGGAAAGTGTTTATTCTGATTGATTGACACCAGTATGCACTCCAAATGTATCATGGCTCCGGAAACAAGGCCTAACTTGGACATTTCTAACGAGTAATAATAACCCCGCTTAAATAAATTTTTAACAGCTCATTTATTGATAAATAATATGCTCTATATGGTATACTCGGGCCATTTGTTATGTAGTCTTAGAATCAGTTTTTCTAAGCATATGCCAAACGTCTTGCCTGAGAAAATGGAGTCAGTTTCCTTAAAATTTTCCTGCAACTTCTTTATGTTCTAAAGATTTTATGGCCACGCTTTATACTTAAGCCATCATTTTAACGGAATTCATAAGATTTTTTTTTGCAATTAATTTCGTTGATGGAAAAATAACTAAAGAATCGAAGAGAATTTCGGTTAAAGTTCACGACCCCGAGATCTACGTAACCATTCGCTCCATTCAAGTCGTTATGTTTTTTGGTCTGATGACGATATAAGTTTTCACAGTTTTGATGGGCTTTTATGGAAAAATCTGTCGAAATTTCGATTTTTCCTCACGACATTATTCCCTCATTTCAAACCTTCAGGCACCTGCAACACTCAAGCCTTTGGTATTCCGAAGCCAGGTTCTATCAATTGATGATTAGGTGAACACGGCTCTCGTGAAAATATGGGCAACATACTCGTAAATTTCCCTCCATTCCACTCAATATCGATGTACTTTCCAACCCTATTCGAGGCTTGTATGCGAAAATGGTACAACTAAGTCTGTCACTATCTGACGGTCTATAATGAAATTGCTTCCGATGTTCACGAGGTAGGGCAAAAAAATTTAGTACGCTGCCTGATAAGTGGCTACGTATCAGTCGAACAGTTCGTCACTTATAAGATTATTCTTCTTCAAGAGACGTAACATGAAGGACCAAAAGGGAAAACTACATTGTGATTTGTAATTAGGTATATCGAAGAACAAGCAAAGGAAATTTGGGAATAATCTATGACGATGAATGAATGCGACGATATGTCCCTCCTATAGCGAAAGATTCATCTCTCTCCTGGATTTGAATTGTATAACATTTCTACTGAAATAAATTACTAAGCAGATCGTAAATTTCAGCTACTCCAGATTGGGTATTGCACATTACCAGTATTGCAGTGTTACTAGCCTGGATTGAATTAATGCTCCTAATTGGACGATTGCCAAGTCTGGGATATTATGCCCTTATGTTCTCGGCTGTCCTGCAGAACGTCGTTAAGGTAATGAAATCATGATTATTTAGCTACACACATGAAACAGATTTCTTCAATCAAAAATATACATACTCTTGAATAGAATAATCTTCTGAAAAGAATAATTATTTCTAATTGATGAATAAACTCCCATTTCAAACTGATAGATGTTTGGTTCTTTTCATAAATTCCCTTTAAATGAATTTGCTTGCAGTGAAAACATTCTACTCTTCATCCTAGAAAACACTCACATTAACTCATTGTGAAACATAATCGTGTTGACACAAGAAAATAATTCTTTGGTAAATATCACTAACCGTGACACGTGACACATTCAACCAATGAGCAATTAAAGCAGGTGGCGGACCGCGACCTGCGATCCTGTCATCCAGTTTGACCATTTGGGTTGGAGGTTATGATGCTATGCGTACCTATATGAATGTTAGTTTTGTGCCTAGTGGAAACTGTTTCCATAAAATAAAAATGCAATATCGAAAATTAAATTTGGCTCATTATGGGCCAGTTATGAAATTGAGTGAAATATATTTGGGTCTTCTACAGTTTTGTGTCTAAAAAGCGAGTGGCGTTGTTTATGTATTCGATCAAACTGCAATATGCGTCACTACTAACCGGTTTTATTGAGAACACAGTTATTAAACTTGAAACTATTTTCACATAAAACCATTATTTATACCTAAATTGTTCGTAGTTGTGAATCTATGATATGTTCATCTATTCAATGTTGTCACAATGAATTCTATATTTTATAGCCAAGTGCAAAGTGCAGACTGGAACCCAACCTTCAAGTTGATAGAAGAATAGTACTCATTATTGAAGTTGCAATATTCTTGTCTCAACCAGCTCCCAAGATTCAACAAAAAAGTGCCCATTATTGAAGCTAAAATATTCTTGCCTCAACCATCTTATGAAGCAAATGTTCACTTGCTTCGAAATATTTTCCTTGTAAGTGGCCAAGAGGATTCCGTCAAAAAATCAAACTAACATTTGATTGGACCTATTCAAGAATACAATCTCTTTGAATCAACGCATTTATGCGTTTATGCATAAAAATTTTTTTATCGGTGTAGATTGTGTAATGTTATTTCGTTCCTAGGACTTTCGAATTGAATTTTATCGAAATGACGGTACTATTTCTATTTACCGTAACTCAAGAAATCAGTTTGAATCACACAGTTTTCGCTTCAAAGTGAACATATTCTTATTCAATGTTCGGTCCTGTTACTTGAACACCTATCTGGAGATGAAAGTGTCAAAGGCTGCTTTGGTAAGTGTTTGTGGTAAATGTATTTCTTCCGAAAGATGGGTCCCCCGGAGATGGTCAACAAATGGTCGGTTAAATTTCAATTTAATTTGATTATAATCCTATCGTCGATGACATGGATTATTCAGTCGTCCCATGAAGAAAACGCTGCTCACTGTTAGCTTGTGGATAGATAAAAGAATTATTCACTTTTTTTCACGTCTAGTTCATGAACTGATTTCCGACAATGTGAAATATCTATCTTTCAAAATCGCTGCCAACCACCATTTTCTAAGATATTTTTAGAAGGCGAAGTTGTTCGAGTCTTAGAATTTTCTTTATTCGATCGAAAAACTTCAGAAGAAAATACTAGTCAAAAACAAAATGGCAGACTAAGGAAGATTTGACAATAATGATTGAGGTAGTTGCCATTTGCCAACATAAAGACCCAATTATGCTTCCCCTAGTGGAAGAAATATGCGTGTGTGTGTATTTCTTCTATTCAATGTTTCGTATATACACTTTTTATGGACTTTGAATCTAGTAGGAACATTTTTCATTTTTAATTATATCACACATTGAATATTATTGAACTTTATGTATTACTTGTATTATTTTATCTGATTTTAACAATCTATCGTTTATATTTATACAATTTTACGTTTTAGAATTTTTCATTTTTATAAATTCTTGTTTCTCTTTCATGTTTTACATATTTCACACTTTTACACTTCATATTTATACCATCTTACATTTTACTTTCATACATTTTATACTTCTATTTTTAACATTTTTCATTTTTACAAGGTTCTGTACAACCCATACAATACACTATTATATTCCATCTATATTTTGGGAAACAAGTGCTTTGCACTCATCCCTACACTACTTTATTCTCTCTAGCATGTAGTTATTCGATTTGTAATTGCATTATATTATTCTGAATAAAGTTATTATTATTACTTTTCCCCAAATAACAAAAAGTTTGACACTACAATCTTTGCCTGAAAATGTACCAATTTTTGATGGAAATCCCTCAGACTGGCTGAACTTTATTTACCAGTTTGAGAATTAGTCAAAAATTTGCATAATATATGTAAATTAGTTGATGTCTATTAAAAATGTATTTCATCTGTTCACTGTTAACTTTTTTACTGATATGATGTTTGCAGCTTTCAAATGATAGATCTGAATCTAGAAACGTTCCTAAGAATTTGGTGTTATGCAAAATGTTCATTTTTGCATTATGGATATTGATATCTGTGGGTATATGATTATTGTTATTGATGGAATATTGCATAAGGATGGTTTTCGTATGATTGACTATTAATCGATCAGTGTAGTTCCAGTCACTGAATCTGCTATATAGTACATTAAATATGTTATCAAGTTCGCGTTGATTTTCACCATGGAATGCTACAGACGCATCATTGGCAAATAAAACCAAGCAGTCAGTTTCTATATAGTCAGGAAGGTCATTGATAAACATCAGAAATATTAGTGGACCTAGTATAGAACCTTGTGGGACGCCTAGGTCAACATTGTTCATTTCAGATTGGACACTGAGCTTCACAATGATTTTCCTATAGTTGAGATATGACATCAACCATTTAAGTCAATATTTGCATGATGGAACGTTTTCTTTTGAAATTTAATTTCTTGCTTGTATGTTTTTGATTGATTCCTATACCGTGTTTCTAAATTTTCATTGCTGATATTATTTCTTTTTGAGATTGGACAGCATAAGTCAAGTGCATTTGTCAACGTATTGAGAAAACTCCTAAATGTTTCATTGATGCCAACCAGGGTATACAGAGATGGAAAGTTATCTTCTTGCAAGCAAGCTTGTAATCTTTTGATATTATTTTTACCAGTGTCCCTGAAAATAACTTGATGATATTGTTTAGTGTTTAAACGTTACTCTTATATTCAGCTCTGATAACCCATACTAACTCAGAATGTGAAAAAGATAATAAACTCACTCGAAACTAGATTAATGCATTCTGAGTAGGTATATAATTTCAATGGCTCTGGATGAAATTGGAAGATTTCCTCACATGAAGGAAAAGAGATTGAACTCATTTGTGGAATTTTCTCGTGGTATACATTTTTTTTCCACCGTAAAATGATAGGAAGAAAATATCATAAACGCAATCCCATGTTGCTCATAAAAATGTTGAATGAATTGCCGACCACTTACATACTGTTGCGGGTGGACCATATCTCTTAATTGAAACCTGAAGTAATTATCATAGAATTATCAAGTTGGATAAACGAAAAAGCAAATGCAATAATACAGATTCACTTTCCAAAGTTTGACGAGAAATTAAATATGACAGCGAAGATGTCACGTTGACCACTCCTGACAAATTATTATCATAAAAAAAAAACGCTGAGATAGAAAGGTTCGCGGATGATAGATGGTCTTTGAAAACCAAAAAAAAATTTCCTTTTTCTCTCTTACGCCTTTCCACAATATACGACAATGTCAGAATGAAACAGTATGTGGAATAGATGATTGCAAAAAACCCACACAGTTTTGCATTCTGAAAATAATGACAGTAATTTGGTAGCACAAAATGGACCTAAATCCTACTGATATATTCATAACATAAGCGATCCATTTGAGAATCCTACCTTTTACTTCATGTCACAATGGTAAGGAAGTTGGGACTTACGTTTTGTTGGACGATTCATCACTCTCATTGACAAAAAATCAGCGGATTCTTTAGATACCAACGGTCCAAAACATTATTTTTGCAGTGGACAAATGAAGATATGTTTGTTCGACGGTTGTAGACGATGTAATAACCCCTGCGCCAGTTGTCCCAAAAACTAGTTGACTGACGGCAGGCTATCGATATTCAACCTATTCAAGACCTAATATTGGAATATCAGCCTTTATTGAACTGTTGCGTGTTTGGTCCCTCAACTCTTGGACTATTAGGATCAGGTATCATTTAAAGGTCAAAGCGCGAAATGTGCATTTACTTATTTCTCTCTCGATTGAAGTTTATTCGGGTGCCCTAGCATTTCTAACTTGTCAAACACCCATCACGAATCATAATTTATCGATCCCCCAAGTAATAAATTAATGAGTGTTATGGAAAATGTTACGATCATATGGATTAACTGAACACTGACTTTCGAAACACAAATGTATTACAAAGTGGATATTTCTTACATACCAACTTTCCATTTTCAGGTATTGCTGGCTTTTCTCTGCCTTCTAATAGGGTTTACTCTCAGTTTCTCCATCCAATTCCACAACTTTGAGCAATTCAGCGACCCTTGGAGGGCTCTTGTGAAAACGACAGTTATGATGATGGGGGAGTTCGAATTTTCCGATTTATTCGCAGAATCCACCCCCAACCCTCCACTACTGCCAGCGACATCGCGTATCATTTTCTTTTTTTTCATCATTCTCACCAGCATCGTTCTCATGAATCTTATGGTGGGTGTAGCCGTTAGTGACATTCAAGAGCTTCACAGGAGGGGCCGCGCAAAGAAACTTGAAAAACAGGCTGAATTTCTTTGTCAATTGGAGAAGGTAATTTCTTCCAGGCAATTCAAATCCAAGTATATTCCTGCAGCGATAAGAAATGTTTTTGCGAAAATAAGTTTTATTGATACTAAATATGAAGTGAAATCGTGTGCTGCTTTTCAACGTAGTCAGAAGATTCCACGGAGAATTATAGGTGAGTTACTTTGAGCTTGTTTAAGACAGGTCTGTTAAAAATAATTATTCTTATGGCTCTTGGTCTTCACAATCATGAATAATAATGGATTGATATTCAAATGAGAAATAGAATTCATGAGTTATCCAGAAGTTGAGGAATGCTCTCGAGTTACTTGATGAAATTTCGCTTCATTTATGTACAGGGCTCATTAGATAACAAAATTATTGGATTGGGTATCTGTTGTTGATTTCTATCTTTATTATATTATATAATGAATGAATGAAATGAGTACAGATAATATTATTCAGTACAGTAGTATTTGTTCCAAAACTTTCTCACTTCTCTGGTACACACAAGAAGTGTTGACAAGATGTATATTGTACAGATATTTATTTATGTATTTATTTATTTAGTACATCATTTTACAGCCAGGGCCATTTACAGACTGAGGCAAAAAAAATTTGAGGGCTTTCCGCCATATTACACAATAAAAGAAAAGTAGAAAATTACATTGTAAAAAATTTAACACATGCAGAAATTCCGTATGTGAACTGACAAAGAACTCAGTGAGAAAAAAGTTCACACATATATCAATGGTAGTACAAAACAGAGAAAAAATCGTCCCTACGAGTTTTGTCTTTCCACCCATATTGATCAGCGTAAAGACTAGCCTTATATATTTTCATCAGGACTATTTCTTTCACGGAACGGGAAAAATTTGAAATGCATTCGCGAAAAAATACAGTCTGAAGCTCAAGCAGTAAAAACAAAATATCCAAACAACTTCTCTCCGTCAGTTCAAACGATGACTCAAGATATAAATATTAGCGTCCAAATAATAATTTCTCACTTGTCGTTGTTGACAATAACGATGACTGATAATAACTCTTTTAGAAAATTTACAGAATCTGAACTTTTTATAGAAATTCTGTAAACAGGATTATATACACGCTAGACAATTTCTTCATTCACGTGTGTTCATAGAGTAATCCCAGATCATAGAACGTACAGATTGGGTTACATGAAATGATATAAATTGGTTAATTTAATGACAATAACGATAATTATTGAATGAAATCTTGCTCAGTGGTGAGTACCTTTGATGATATACTTTAACTGGAGCCTGAAGGTCAATTCTCCACAGAAATGATGAAATGAAATTATTGTTTTGTTTTAATTCTCAGAGTACTGATTAAAAAAATTCATGGTCAAATCTAAGCATTTCAAATAAATTGCCTCTTTCTTCGTGAAATATAGTTAGTATATTATAATCTATACTATTGGCGTTGATTCTTGTAAATACATTTCTACTGATAAGTGGGATGGAAATAAAAAATTTCAATTTACGCAAAAAAAATTGCATTCAAATTTGCTGATAATTGTTTTAACACACAGAGTCATCTTCGAAGAGTAACAAACTAGCTCACCTCCAAAACATTGTCTCCTTAAATGCCGAATAATTCCAAGTACATGTATAAAATATTGTTGAATGGCTTATTTGAAGATTGATTTTATTCTATAGATTATAACCGTCAGGGAGCAGTTCGGTTGATACTAATGAGACAGTGTTGATAATTGGGGAATTGGACCGGTCTACTGATAATTCAAAACTAAATTGCTATAGCTATCTGGGTATTTTTTGATTTCTATGGATTCTAATGTGTGTGATTTTAGGATTGTGTAATTCGAATCCATAGAAATAAAAAAATACCATGGCAACAATAGCTATTCAGTTCTAAAATCTCATCAGTAGCAACCCAACTGCTCCCTGATGATTAAATTCCAAAAAAATATTTCAATCTACTAATAATATGTAACTTAACAATATTTTATACTTGCAATTGTGTGTTGAAACAATTTTCGGCAGATTTGTTATAAAATATATTTGTTTGTGCAAATTGAAAGTTTTCATTTTATTTCTATCTATTAGTTAGTGTATATTTAAATAACCTTTCCATTCAGAGTTCCTGATGAAAAGAGAACAATTTCTCAGATTCTTTTACAAAAATTAACGAGTATATCAGAATGGAATCATCTTGGTCGATGACTAGCCTGTCGAATCAAGCACTCAGGTCAAATGTCTAGCACACTCACTATTGGAGTTGGCCCTGGCAGCAGCGCATTTAAAATCAAGATACCCCAAAAAAAAGCAGGAGAGATAAAACTTGGTAATACAGTCTATTTTGACAACCTCAAAAACATAGTGACTTTTTGAGCCCTACCCTCTTAGGCTTTCGACATCATTTCCAGTTGCTTCAATATTCAACTTCGTATGTCCTAGAAGAAAAATGCCAAAATTTTGTTCCAACAAAGGACATGACAAGATCGTTTACCAGATCCCTTCACGAGGTACTGGATGGCCCACCTACCGTTAGGTATAAGGCCTATTTCTACCATACATCTGTCGATGAACACTGACAAGGAAACCCATCCCATCTCCGCACTCTAAAAATTAGCGAGTAAACAGTCTGTTTTGATAATTTGAATATAATTTCAATTTTAAGATTTTCTCTCTCGTGTTATTGGTTAGTAATTGTTACTGGTTTCAGGTTGACGAACACGGTTTCAGGTTGAGGAACACTCAGTGTAACCTTTCGTTGTAGCATGAATATTTACTCGTCATCGAATGTCATTTTTTGCCCCATCTGTTTACGTGTTGTAATGTTTTGATTGTAATATCGTGTCTGTTTTCAATGCGTGGTAGGTATAAGTAAGGTTATTCGGGACTTTCATTGTTTAAAAAAGAACACAGAAAAATTCAATTCTCTGCTATTTTATTCACGACGTTTCAACTGTCTTATCAAGTATATGTAACTACTGTTGATTTTAACAGTTGAAACGTCGTTGATAAAATTGCAGAGAATTGAATTTTTCTTTGTTCTTTTTTAGACATTGGAAGTCCAGAATAACCTTATTCAAAATGAAACATTATCAGCCAGTTTCAAACAAATGTGGTAGGTATGTTAGGTGTATATGTGTTAGGCTTTCTCCCATTTTTGTTCTTGCTTGTGTCCTTTGTGTAAGTTGGCATGCTTCCATTATGTGTTAACTCTTTTTGTCCGCAATCGCATAGGCCGCCCGTTTCTATCAGTATAAATCTGTGGTAGTAGCTCTGTAGATTTCCGTGTCCTGTTATAAATTGTGAGTCTTCCACGAGATAGCTATTCTTGTCCTACCTACTTTGGAGAATTTGTTGTATGCTGTTCTGTACTTGTTTGACTTAACCCATGCTATCTGCTTTAGCTTGTTTGTGTCTTTCTTGTCCTTTTTGTTCCAATGTATTAATAATAATAATAATAATTTGTCTTTATTTGTCCTCAAAAAAAAATACATACAGAGGGCAAATGGGCGAAGTCTAGTCATGACCAGACGAATCTAGTCAATTCCTACTCAACTCAACCCTGCTTGTCTTCGTTTGTGATATGCGCTCTAGCTATGCTGTCAACCTTCTTTATTCCTGGGTCTGACCTGTTTGTATATGTTATATGTATGGATTGGCCAGTGTCATATTTGTAGTGGCTGTCCATAATATCGGTCCTAGACTTGACATCTATGTTCGTGTTGATGTTGCCAGTACTAATTTTTTTGTCGGTGAGGAAATCGATGCTTAATTTTTCTAATTTTTTTGGTGTCTTTAGTTTCTGCATGGTGTTTTGTACGTTGGTATCCAGACGGTGTTGAATGCATTCGATATGCCCAGGATGATGAGCTTTGTATTGAGTTCTTTGCCTTTGTTGTTGTCGATATTGTGAACTAGTTTTTGTATCGCATCGCTATTGCTTTAATTTTTGCGAAATCCATGTTGTCTGTCGACAATTTTGTTTTGGGTATTAAGATGATATTTAAGCCTCTGGGTAATTAATTAATCAAGTAGTTTGACCAGTGTAGGTTGCAGTGAGATGGGTCTATGGCCTTCACCTTTCTTTCGGGATCCCTATGATAGAAACCTCCTTCCATATTATAGGGAATTTACCACTGGCCAAGGCTTCATTATAGATGTTTAGCAGTTTTTCTCCTATACTTTCTATATTGATTTTCGCTGCTTCATTAGGGATTACGAACTCTGCCACGGCTTTATTTTGTTCAAGTCTGTTGGCTATATCTTTCAGCTTCTCCACAGTGAAATCTGGGTCCTTTACAGTTTGTCTTGGTTATAGTGGATTCTGTAATTTGATGTTGGTATGTTATGGGTCGTCTATTGCATCTTTTGGGGAAAATGTGTTCATAATTTCTACTTATATTTGATCCTGTGTTTTTGCGCTTGTCCCATCTGCTTTTTGTATGGTGCTCAGTTGTGTGCTTTGTCTCTTGTTCTGGTGTAGTATTTCATATACCAGGCTCCAAGGATTGTTTTGGCAGTTTTTGGTGATGTTCATCTGCAAGGTTTTTCTTGCTTTGTTTGTGTTTTTTCTCAGTATGTCCAATTCTTCCGTCCACCATATTTGTTTCGATTTGCTTTCTCTTTTCCTGGTAGAAATAGATTATAGACAGGCTTATCCGCAGGCTTTTTGTATGTCTCCAGCTTCAGTTTCAAGGTCCTGTCTTTGGTGGTGTGTATGCATTGAGAGCTTCAGTGAATTTCTCCCAATTGGCGTTTTTGATATTGTAGTGTCTCTTTGTTTTGTTTTATGTAGTTTTTGCTAGACAAAGGACAGCGATCAGTGTGTCTTCATCTATCAATTCCGATATTATTGTATGGAAAGATATCAATCTTTTTGTTTCATTACTACCAGACCAGACCAATATTATTCAATTCTCTATTTCCTGAAACCAGGCAAAAGAAAAGCTGCAGAACAAGTTCAATTCCCACAAAGTTTTAATGATGAAGAAATGGTGAAAGATAATATTCTCTTTTTGCATTTTGTCAGTGGTTGCGATACGCCTGCAGTATTTGGTCGAGACGAGAATGAATCTCTGAATAGTCCTACTTCTTAGAATTCCCAGCAACTGAAGTATAATAGGAAGAGACTGCAGATGGTGCCACGATCACTGCAGCAGACAAACAATTAGTAACAGTACTGCATAGAGTTGATTCTCTTCGGTGAAAGCCATTTACTTATATAACAAAAGGAAAGTTCGATCTTGACTCTTCACCACCTGCTAGCGCAGCAGCACAACAATGTTCATCCCGAACTCGTCGTCAGATTCAAACTTGGTGTGATGTTCAGGAAATTTTTGGGAAAATGGATGGAAGAGAAGCTATGCTAGCCTTAAAACACTTACACACGACACAAGAGCTTGCTCCTGAGTCTATGCCTAAATTCCACTCCTGCAAATGCAGAAAAGGATGAGGCTCTTCATGTGGTTGCAGAAAGCTAGAGCCCAAATTTCCGCATGAATTGCAAACGTTGGTGAGATTTTGAAAGACTAAGTATAGGAAAAAGACATAGAAATCCGAGTTGCCATCCAAAAAATTTCAGAAATTGATGAAAAAACAGATTTAGGCGAAGAAGACCCAAAAAAATAGGAAGTTATCCATCAATAAATGAACGTGGATTAGGTCTCATTGTGAAATCATAATAAAGGATACGCGCTATCACATTCACTTCACGGTTGGTGTGAAAAGTAGTACAATTACCAAAATAATAATCACAGCTATGTAAGGGCGTGGAGCAGTGGTTAGAGCGTCCGAATTTGGGTCGAAAGGTCCGGAGTTCGAGCCCCATTTGCAGCTGGGATTTTGATTTAATTTGACCACTCATATCATCAAAATCTCGTGGCTGGACTGGGGTGAGTCCTGCACCATTCACTGTTGCGTTCCAATTAACAGTGCTGCTCCTAAGGTTGCGTATGGCGTTAGTGATAATGCCTATCCATAACACGTGGCTAATGACCATAGTAGTCGATGCCAAGACACCAAAGAAAAAAAAATTATCGCAGCTACTATTTTTCTCAAAAAAACATTGATAACAGTTATAGTTCAGTAATATAATACTTAAAATAAAAACGAAACATCCGAAATGAAGAGGAAAAATTAAATAAATATTGAGATTCATTCCATAGGTTTACCCAACCATTCTGTTGAAATGGTGGTTCTGATCATATGGATCTTTGGTAAAATGATGGACACCCTGCTCTCTAATTTGAGAATACGGCAGAAATCTCTGCCGGACGAATGCAGAAAGCTGGTTCTCCAGCATGCTTTCCGGATATATTAAAACTTTAGCCTTGATTCTCTTCCATCCATTTTATTCAGAAATTTTCCGAATATCACACCGAGTTTGAATCTGATGACAAGTTCGGAAAATGGCTAGACTAAAATATACCATAAGGGGAAAAGTAATAATGATAGTATTAGGTGATCATGATTAATTGACGATGAATTCAAATTCAGTTGATAATGGGGCATTCCAAAAGTGTTACGCCATACATAAAATGGCACTTGGCTCTAAAACCATTCATTCAAAAATATAAAAATTGAATCAGATGTTTGGATGTACATTATTAAACTTCTTTTTAGTATGCACCATACTGAAGTTGTTTTGTAGAAACCAGATTTTGGGTACAAAAAAGCGAAAAAACTGTTCAGGGTGGGGGGTCACAAACTCAGAAGGTTTATATTATATCTGAATGTACTATATACTACCAAGTATCAGCTCTCTTACATCACTTGTAGGATAAAAGTTCATGTTGCATGGGCATCGTTATAAAAAAACCTGACTAATTTCATCATAGAAGCTGATAACAGACACTATAGGTATTTATTTGGAGTAAGAGACCTAAACATTTTCACTGCTGTTTTGGTCCTATGAACAAATGATGCCCATCAATGCCCATCAATTTTGGTCCTTGACTATGTATGTGTGTTTGGTTAATTTTCTGAGAAATGATTTCGATATTCCAAACCTGTTGTTCACTAAATTACATAATCTGTAAGTATAATATTATATTGATTATTTACCTTTTCAGATTCTATAGCACATATCGGAAAAAGTCGCAAGGAAATCTCGGAAGATAATTGATGATCAAGATGAAAGAAGACATCAAGAGTATTACAATCAAATGAGTTATTTGTAAAAATTCATTAAAATTCTCACTAATATTACTATCTTTAATATTACACCATCATCTCAAAAATCCAACTGAAATCAATGTGAATAAATCCCCTACACTACAATGAAAAACCTTTTTATCATGAAAATCAAGATATCTCAACTTATGTATTGTGTATACGACTATGATATGGTATATCTTATCGACAAACAGTCTATCTACAGTGTCGACATGAATTTCCACATCATGTGAGGATTCAATTGTTATTCAATTTCCGCAAATTCATAGTTCATGAACTGTCGGTGCTTTGAAAATTATACAAAATGACGATAACGATTTTTTGTCAAAGGACCCCGCACACCTCATATGGAAAAATAGCTCTTCGTCAAATTTCTTGAATTTTTGATATGCTGTTGAATTGATCATTCTGATGGAATATTTCAATGAGCGCAACACGATCCTATGACTAGTTTTCGAGATACAGGGTGTTGAATTTGAAAAATATTCACTTTTCAACACTTCGTATCTCCCAAGATATGATTTAGTTCTAGTTTATCTTTTGTGGTATTTTCATCACATCTGTGTTTGACAAATTCATGAGAAATTCATTTCCAAATCTTTTCGTAGTACAGGGAGATTTCACTTGATAATAATGCTATTTTGAGACTTTCATAATTCTGTTGTTTTATAAAGAAAAAATGCGAAAAAGGTAGAATTACAACATAATATAATAAATTCATTTCATCTATCATCACAGTAAATACATTTCATACAAGGTGATTCACGTAGAAAAGTAACGAATTTTCGTTTTTGGGACACCTTGTAGTAATAATTGCACATAAAATGACAAAATTCTCGTATAGAATGTTGAATGATGTGTTTCATCGTATACAGAGTCGAATGATGTCAAGTAGAAAAATTAGTTATACTTTAATAAAGAAAAACCTTGATTTTTCTCATCACCCTATATAGGGATTCCGAAAACGTAGCAATATTTTTTCATTAGAGAACTTGAAATAGTGTCATTCGTATTGTAGAGAACTTTCATCGGAATCCTATTACGGGTTTTTCATATACAAGAAGAAAAATATGTGAAAAAATCTGAGATTATCATAATCATTATCGCCCTGTAATACAGAAAGATTTGGACATGAATTTCTCATGAATTTGTCACACAAGGAAAATACCACATAGGATAAATCAGAATAAAATCATAATTTGTATGTAAGTATTTCTATCTGTTAATATAGAGTATATACTTATTAATTCAAGTTCTTGGCAAATTTTTACACCAGAGGAACGTTTCAGGAACGTTCACTCTCAATGCGTTTGAATAGAGGACATGATATTGATGTTTTGCAAATTGCGACATATCGAAGACAAGCTGCGGGAAATCCACCTATTGATATTCAGGATGATACAAAAATATGTTTCAATTGTAATAACACAGTGATGAATGACATTATTGCTATGGAAAATAACCAGAATTGCCTTCGTCTCGATATGTTGTTCCGCGTATCAAGTCGTGCGTGCATTATTTGTAATACTCGTCAAAATAATCAAAGACTTTCTTTGGTAGGTAGATTGGATATTTTTGTTGCTTCTGATATCTATGTCCCAGATTTATCGAGAATCCTACATTATCCATGACGGGCATCTTTATTATAGTCATGGCATATATCTGGCAAGGCCGTTCAAGTTGTTATTGGTTAATTATCCATATTTCTAGTGGAGTAGGCCTCATGCGGGGACACTACTGTAGAAAAAAATGCACCGAAAACTTTACGTCTGGGGTGGCGTGGAAATGAGTTGAAATAATGTTGATTTCACTTCACTGAATTCCTTACTTCTACGTTTTGAATAAATATCTAACATAAGTATCTTCTCATTTACATCAGGAGACTCCAAAATATTGGTCAGTCTACACATCCAGTCTACACTCCAGTGAAGTCAAGTGGTCATTTATTAGCGTAAAATAATGAAAATATATTAACTTTTTCACAAATTGTTTGCCTTGTATATGAAAAACCCGTAATAGGATTCCGTTGAAGATTTTATACGATATGAATGAAAGTACTTCGAGTTTTCCCATGAAAAAATATCGCTACCTTTCTCAACTCCTTTATGAGCTATAGGATGATGAAACAAATCAAGGTTTTTTTTATTAAAGTATAACTAATTTTTCAAATTGACATCATTAGACTCTGTATATGATGAAACACATCATTCAACATTCTTCACGAGAATTTTGTCATTTTAGGTGGGTTTATTACTACAAGGTGTCCCAAAAATCAAAATTAGTTATTTTTCCATATTCGTGAATCACCTTGTATAAATTGTATCAACTGCGATGATACATGAATTGAATTTATAATATTTTGTGATAATTCTACCATTTTTCGCATATTCTCTTTATAAAACAACAGAATAATGAAAGTCATAAAATAGCATTATTCTCAAGTGAAATCGCCCCGTACCACGAAAACATTTGGTAATGAATTTCTCATGAATTCGTCATACAAGGATGAGATGATGATACCACAAAAAATTATTTCAAACTAAATCATAACTTGGGAGAAACGGAGTGATGAAAAGTGAGTATTTCTCATATTCAACACCCTGTATCTCGACAACTAGTTATAGGAAACGGTTGCGCCCATCGAAATATTTCATCAGAATAATCAATTCAACAACATATCAAAAATTCATAAAATCATAAGAAGATCCATTTTCCCATATAAGGTGTGCGGGGTTATTTGTAAAAATCGCAAAATGTTAAATTGTCTTGACTCAAAGGGATGATCAGGATAACGCAGGCTATCACCGTTTTTTTCCATTTGCAAAGCAAGTGCAAGCCTATGTCGCATATCTTCCACAGAACCAGGTGCAACACCGCGAACTGCTAGTTCATAGGCCAGTTCATTTTTTTCCAAACGATTAATTATCATTTTCCGTGACATCTCTACTGATATCGCCAAAGAACTGAAATTCCACGATAATCGAACCAACACTCACAATGGACACCACTTGAAACACACGAGAAGTAAGAACCAATCAACAGCGCAAATACGTGAAAGAATTGGGGTCGATCACACTAGAGCAAATTCTTCACAATTAGGATAATTCTACGCGCGAATGCTGATACTGTTAGTGAAAATGAGAAGAAAAAAAAATTAACAAATTAAAAGATGTCTCTTTCAATTCCTGAATTGGAGGTTGATTGTTTTTTTTTTTAACCTTGCCCCACGTTGGGCGCCAAAAATGTAACGCTCCTCTAACGCGTCACAAGATTTTGGCTGTCGCTATGACACACCAAGTATTCGACTCCGGCCAGACTCGAGTGGAGATGGGAATGGGTGGATAAAATTTTTTTTATAGGGCGCCAGGTGACTTCTTCGAATACTCTTACCGCTCTAAACCACAAATCACCTAAATTTAATTAGTGCAGGTATGTCAGGTGATACCTCCAATAAATCAGGAAAGCAAGGAAAAGCAAAAATATAACCTCACAAAATTAACCTTTTATTAACTTCAAAATTACACAAAATTATTTGTCATATAAGGTGCTTCCATGCACAATTATCATTTAAGGAAAATTTACCAAATCAAAATAAGTAGAAATTAAAGTTTTCAAATAAATCTAATCACCCGGAATACCAAATTAACCGTTGGCATAAATAGATACTTTTACTCTCAGTATTTAAGCTTGGGCCCAAACCTAATAACCGGTATATTGTTAAACGAAAATGTCGGGACAACTTAATGAAATTTACGGATTTCCTGTACAACTTGGCAACATTGCATTAAAAAAATCATATCTATCAATAAAAATAATATAGGTGTACCACGTGTAAAGGAATTATGAAATTTATAGATTTCTTGTACAACTTGGCACCATTGCTTTTAAAAAAAATCATATTGATCAATAAAAATAATATAGGTGAACCATGTGTAAAGGAATTATGAAATTTACAGATTTCTTGTACAACTTGGCAACATTGCATTACTAAAAATCGTATCGAACAATGAAAATAATATAGATCACCCATGTGAAAGTTATTCTGTAAGTCTTGGACTTTTTGTACACTTGGCAACATTGTACAAAAAAATAAAAATGGATGCAAAAAAAAATCAAAAACAATGAAATGTAAGTTGAACATTTCCAAAATGATGAGTATTCCCCAACATTAATAGTTCTGAGAACAAAAAGGCAACACCGTACCACTATCGTGAAATGTAGCATTGAATAGTCAATCAAATTCCACCCAAAACTCGACAAGTCGTTGCCGAGTGAACCACAAAATGAAATTGACCCACTAATTCAACATTGTTCAAAAAGAAAAATTGATTGAACTAGGAGTTATGTGAGCCGTACTCGCAAAATCGAACGGCTCACGTTTACACCAGAGTGTATAAAAGATACACTACTGTCTCCCAATAATCATCACGGTAATTGATAATTATAGAAAATCAAAAATTGCTTACCTTCGATCCTTGAAGGGTTTCAGAGATAAAAATGTCTACAATCAGTGAGTTCTATTCACGTGTTCTTATTTCAAGAAGGGTGACGTCCAACGCAAAAATTCTCAAAATTCCAACAGTATTGCGCTTCGTGCGTAACTTCTACAATGAACAAAAATTAGATTCGCTATTGAATCACTAGTTAAGAGACTTTGATGGAATGTATCTAATGAACGTACTACTCACGGGGAAGTCGTCGATGATCCTCTAACGAGTTTGAACTGACCTGCCCTAGACCAACAGATTCAACAACATACGACTAGGTACAGTTCCATATATTGGAATTATTTGGATTAATCCTCTTATGAGGTGTAATTTTCTCAACACGGCTCCACAAAAATTCCTTTACGACGACCTTTTTTTTACCAAGACATGACATTGTTAACATAGATACGATTCGCAGTTATTATTTTATTTTTTCTAGTAAAATCTCGAATCTTCTAGAAGTATTGAAGGTTTGACACATATTTGTCATCATTCTTCTCATCTGTCAGTTTCACGTGGAAAAAACTAAATGTCAAAATGACAGCTGTACATCATAACTTCCGGAAACATGACACGAAAAGGAAATGACAAATGGTGACAAACTGGATGGAAAAATTAATCAATCAGTTCAATTCACAGGGTGTTGCAGCTGATTTAATGGTAGAAATTTATTCATCCTTGCGTTAGTTGATATTGTGATTTTGGAAACAAAAAATTGAGCGTTACACACTGTAGGTCGAATTAAATTGAATAATGTTGGCATAGCTACTCAGCACCCTTTGAGTACTTCATACAAATTGATACCAAATTTTGATTTTTCTGGTAAAGATCCCTGTTCACCAAATTTTGTGCAAAAAAAAATCTTGGCAAAAGTTATTTATAATAATTGAAAATTAAATTTCAACTTCCTGTATTTACGAAACGAAGCATGGGCGGATAAACTTTCTATCTTGGAATAAGTGAAATATTCACCCTTCTTTGTTTCAATAGGTACTCAATAAATACCCTGTATATTTTCTCTTGGTTCTCATATCATATCAATCCCTACCTCTATTCTCCGCATTCGCAATACTTCTGAATATCACATGATTTCCTTTTTCATGTGAACATTAGGATTGAAAAACTTTTCGATCACTTGACTGCGGGTTACCATTTTCATGAGAATTTCACCTAACACAAACTTCACTATAAGTTTCCCAGCAAATTCATTCCAGAACACCCAACAATAATAGGTTTGATTAATATATTGCATACATAATTAATTTAAACGCGTAACTGATAGATTCTGAACACTGTGGTTTGTTAGTGACATAAATTACATGAGGGTGAATATTCAACGCCATACGAGGAGATGTTTCATTAGCAAAATGCAATTTGCAGTGTAATCCATGACAGCAGCATTTTGAAGTATACCAATCGGAAGAAGAATAGTTCAATCGATCACCTTGACAAAAAAACTTCGACACAATGCAAAGATAAAAGCGATCTTGTGTGATTTCAAGAGATTCATTAATTTCTTATCAATTATCAATTATGTTTCTCATGAAACTGAAAGTAATCTAATTTTTTTACATTACATTCCTGCAGCACACAAAGTGAAAGACGCAAACGACCTATACTACTTTTAATAAGATAGTTCGTGGATGAAAACCCCGGTTTTCGCCCCATCAAAAACGCCTTGAGGAATTTTTTTAACAAGAAATAGTGAAAAAAAATACAGTTTTTTTGTTTTTAGCGAATATCTCAAATAGGATTAAAGGAATCGTTTCACAGTAAATATAAGTTCTGTAGAAAATTATATAACCTAGATAATGGTTTTTGAAACGACTTGATCGCTGCATTTTTTACAAATAAAATCCAGGAAAACCTCTAAAAGGGGAACATATTAAAAAAATTCCTAATTCTAATGAATCTGTTCAATATTACGGATGCTGAGAGATGATAATATGTGGTCTAACTGTGCGCAAGATGGTTTCTGTCCGATGTGTAGTTTTTGCACAATCGCGTTATCAACAATTTAATGGCAAATCTTTTTAAATGCGCCGATTTAAAAGGGATATCATATTATTCAAATTCTGTGAACGGCGTTTGGAAGAAGAGATCAAAATCAACAATTTTTTAATTTTGGATTTTCACCTGAGAGGAGGAAAATGTGTTCAAAATGTCACTGGAAGTTACTCTAAATGCTTCAAAGTGCACCAGAAGTCGCCCGTACTCAACTCGAGCTAAGTTCAATGCGACTTCGGGTGACTTCTGAAGCGCTTTCAAGCGTTTTTACCAACATTCAGTGACATTTTCAGCACATTTTCTACCTCTCGTGTGAAAACTCAAAATATACATAGTGTAGATATTGATCTCTACTTCCAGATGCCGTTTACAGAATTTGAATACGACGATTTTCCTCAAATCGTCGCATCTTGCAAAGATGTAACAATAGCAATTTAGTTCTCAATGACCAAATTGACCTGTACAATTCACCTATAATTAATTATCTCACTAGTAACTACTCAAATGCTCCCTAATCCAAGGTATATGTCATTAGGAAATTTCATACCTGCAATTGTCATTAGTGAAATTTCATGCATGTTATTTTAATATTTAAGAAAGTGATTTTGACGTTTCTTTAGTTGATAACTCGCTCAGATGATGACACCGTGTGTCGAAACAATTGTAAGCACGTTACAAGTATATTTTTGTGTAAATTGAAAGATTTTATTTTCTCTTTATTTATCATTCATGATGAATTTACACATATTAAATGCCACCACGATAGAACAATGCAAAGAGGTGCCCTCAAATTTTTTATTACGCGATTGTGCAAAAACAACACATTGGACAGAAAACATCTTGCGCACAGTTGTACCACATATTATCGTCAGTTCCCGCAATATTGTTTGTCCAGCTTCAGATTTATAAAATAAAAAATATATTAAAATGGTCTATTTTTCGAGTTTTTCCCGGATTTTCTCAGTGGAAAATGCACCGATCCGGTCGTATGAAAATCCAATTTGTAGTTTTTATAAATCTCCACAAAAGTTTATTTCACTGTAAAACGATTATTTGGTTAATCTTTGAGATATTTCCAAAAAACCAAAAAAGTTGTGATTGAAAAACTATCTTATAAAAATCAGTATAGGCCATTTGAGTCTTTTATTTTGTGGGGGAAGAACCTCCATAGCTTGGTCTATTACTACTCATAGCACGAATATTCAATGTAGACTCACAGTAGCTTTGATATAGATGCGTTCAGATCTTGGTGAATGTCATGAACTGCAAATTTTCCGTGTGACCTTTGACAGTTGCATCCCACGGATGGCCCACCTCTCTTTCGGTATAATAATAATAATAATAATAATAATAATAATAATAATAATAATAATAATAATAATAATAATAATAATAATAATAATAATAATAATAATAATAATAATAATAATAATAATAATAATAATAATAATAATAATAATAATAATAATAATAATAATAATAATCGACTTTATTCAATCCTAATGAAAAGGTGAAGCGTCACTTAACAGTGTTTTTCAGCTTAACCTACAAAATAATTACATTAAATAACACACATATCGAAAATATATCGTAGCCTAGAGACAAAACGAAATTAAATACAATATTTCAGTGAGAATTTTTCTTTTTTTTCAAATTTTTCTGTCACTAGGTTAATTTCTAAATGTATAATAATAATAATATCAACAACAATAATTTTATTCATGAAACCCTAAATATATATGAGTAGCAGTTCTATATTCAACGGAATGATAATAGAAGAATAATAATAATTATAATCCCTACCAAGTACCATGTACAAATGCTGAAGACTTGACCTACTGAATCGTTGAATCATTAGGCATTGTTTTCAATTTTTTTTTTGAATTCAGTAGTGAATAGTCTTCATTACATGGTGGTAAGAAGTTGTACATTTTTGTTGCATTATATGCGAAACTACGTTTGAAGACAGAACAATTAAGAGGTGCCTGTTCCTTGTAGAAATATTGTTTATATTTTAGAAGCGCTCCAGTTTGTTTCTGAGATATATTGGGGTATCTGTTGTGAGAATTTCATGTATAGAAGGACGAAGATGAAGCGTTCGAAGAGAAGATATGTTCAGTTGATATGCTGTTCTGAAAGCTGGTGAAATGTGGTCAAACTTCCGCATTTCGAAAGCAAATCGCACACACGAGTTTTGGATCCTCTGTAGTCTCATGTGATCAAGATTTATTGATGCTGGGCCACAAATACAATCACAGTAGGCAAGTTTTGACATTTTTTTGATTCTTCATTGTCGATCATGAAGTTGCAACTTTGTTTCATCATATCTTTTTTACTATTGAGCCAAAAATTAGAACTTTGGATTCAGTTGCAGTCAATTTCAGATTGAGAAATTTCAATATATCAAATTATTTCAACAAATTATTATTTTTTTATATTTGTAGCTTCGTGGCAATTATCTGTAGAGAAACTGAGATAAATTTGGGTGTCATCAGCATGCTAATGTATTTCACAGTGACTCAAGCATTTGTCAAAATCAGAAATATACATTGTAAAGAGTAGAAGGACCAAGTATTGATCCTTGAGGATTTCCCAACTTCCGCTGTATAACTACATAACGTTAGTTCTGGACTTCAACATACTTGTGAGCGGCCCGTAAAATAACTTTTCATTAGAAACAGTGCACTTTTATCAAAACCATGGTGTTTAAGCTTCCTTCCTTGTAATTCGTGCTCCAGGGTATCAAATGCCTCAGTATAGTCCAATAGTATGAGTATTGTCACTTGTCCACAATCAGTAGAAGCAAGAATGTCATCAGTGATACAGGCCAATGAGGATGTGTTACTATGATTGGTTCCAAAACACGATTGGGTTGGTGGAATAATATTATTTTGAAAAATGAATCGTGAAATTTGTTATTTCATGATCATCTCCATTACTTTGAATGATGCTGGTGAAATACTTACAGCTATTTGCCTCGGTTGTCCTTAATAACAAACTCAGCTAAGTGGAGGATCAGCTTAAGGTGCACCTCAAGGTAAAGATGGTTTGCACCGTTGACTCCTGGCCTGAACCTTACCCGAATATTGGAAATGTTTTGCAACAGCGCGAAAATGATCACGTAACCAACGACAGGACGACAACGCAAAGTTTAAAAAAATATTCACATTGCTCTGTCAGTTCTGTATAATTTTCAAAATTTGTCTCTACCGGGAAAACTAGCCACAATATCGCCAAGAGAGCTGCATGCACATTAGTTAAAATGCGTAGTTTTTTAGCTGCCCTAACCTGACCTGACTTACCCTAGGTAAACAGAAAAATATCCATCCAAAATGTTTACGACATAAAGATGTGGTTGTTAATTTTAGATGAATAAGAAGAATTGAAAAGACTCGCCATTCCATTCCTCTAGTACAAAGCAACATAATATTTTTATGCTCGTGAGTAATATAAATTTGAATATCGATAGACATTTTGTATTAAGAAATAGGTATAGTGTTGAATCTGAAAATTATTTTCCTACTTTCACGTCATAGGGATATATCAACCTCAATCAGGTTTAGTATATATGGACCTGTAGGTTTGGTCACCATAAATAGAGTGAAAATTACAATCACATCAGCAGAATCCAGAAAAAGTGCTCGAAATACTTTGAACATAACGAAAATATAAAAATGTTTCATGTAGGAAAAGTGAGGTTAAGTAGTTAAGTGGAACATGAGCCTGGAGAATCTGAAGCTAATCTTGACTGAGGCTAATGTTGTCTTCAAACAGCGGTGCAAACCAAAATCGTAATCTAAGGTCCTTTAAGTCTCAAGGGTAACTGAAATTAAATCGGTGCAAAGAGCTGTTATTGGTCTGAGATCAGAACAGTCCATTATTTTTGACACTTTGGAAATTGGTGGAACTTTAGCACATTTCCAAGCCATAGGAAATATACCTGATTTTAAGGCAGAATTAACGATGAAGGTAATGCGATCTGATAGATGAAAACTAATGAGTTCGATCATCTGCTTGGAAATGCCATCGCAACCGACAGCGTTGAATTTTAGCGACTTCACGCATTGTGATGTATCACAATTTGACACTTCACTGAAAACAAAGGTGCTCTTATGATTAATTTCGTCATACATTTTCAGTAAATCAATTTGATTATCTGATTTTTTGACAGCAGTAATGTTTATGAAATGGTTTTTGATTACAAGGCACTATTGACATAGTTTCCGAGTTCTTCGTAGAAAATCAAATGATTGATATCGATAATATTCTTATATCTGGAGTAGGCTTCATTTCTAGTTCAGATCATTTCTTCGATGTTGTATGTCATCCATGGGCTAGGTTTTTTGGTTACCCAGTACTCTCTGAGAGGACAACAGTGATCGAAAATCATTACCAAATTGTCAGTTGAATACGAAACCATCGACATTTGCAAAGGATAAAGACGATCCCATATTGTAATTTTGAATATGATTTCAAAAAATATTCTCGTCGGAGTTTTTCCAATCACGACTTTTTCTATATTCTGAAAGTTTTTCACCAGAATTATATATTTCACACGAAGTTGCGCAATGATCAAACACATCGTGTAGGTTGATAATAGAACAATTTTTTATATTTTCTATATTTGAAGTGATTATGACATTTAGTAAAGTTTGACTAGTGTCTGTTATCCTGGTTGGCTCTGTTACTAATTGATTCAGGTCAAATTATTCTAGAAAGTTATTGAAATTTTTCTTTACCGACCTATTGCCAAGAAGGTCAATATTGAGATCTCCTAACCAAACAATTGTGTCACATTCAGGAATTAGTTGTGAAACCGAGTTCTCTAAATAGTCAACAAAATCTATGATATCACTTTTTTAATGCCAAAGTTTCTACCGTATGTATTCCGAAATCCCCGGTAAGAAAACCCACTACTACTAAAAATTAGAGGGGAATACCATTCATTTGTTCATTACTTTTACATTACTCAAAAATATTTTTGTTCATTTTCAAAAATTCAGTTTTTCTCAATTCTGATATTATGACATTGCCGCTTTCTGTATTGACAAGAAGGTACTTCCTCATGAGAGTGATACGTTTCTTGTCAGTTGTCTTCGTCGTCTAGTATCATTAAATTGCCCCAGGTGTTTATGTGTATTATTGTTTCTTTGTCTAAGTGTTTTCTGTCCGTAAATGTAGGTGGGTATGTCATGTTTTTGTCTTGTTAGTGTTTGTCTAGCGTTTTGTATTTTTTTATGTTGCATTGTGTGTATGATATGTTTTGTGTCTTGAAATTGTTATTTCCGTCAACTGATTGCACCCCTACGCGTAACCCTCGGAAGTCTTCGAGAGACTCGTGTGAGAAGACGCAGCCCTTACCTTTTAATGTGTGATGCCATGTACGTCTTCCTGACCCTGACCGCACCGGCAGGCGCCGTCGGTTGCTCTGAGGTTGAAGCTTTGGTAATATGTAATAAGAAAAGGAAGAAAAAATATAACTTTTGTCCAGTTTCCACTAACACTTTACTACTTTATTACTATATTAATAATAAAGTAGTAAAGTGTTAGTGGAAACTGGACAAAAGTTATATTTTTTCTTCCTTTTCTTATTTCATCATGAACTTCCACAAAATAAATAGATCATCAATCAAACAAGTTGGTAATATGTGTTGATGTTTCCGTGTCCTGTGATTGGTTGTGTTGTCTTCCAATAGAGTGCTTTGAGTTGAGTGTTCATTGTTGGAAATATGCTGTGAATTGATCTGCCTGTTTGTGTTGTTCCAGTTTAATTGCCATTCGTGTAATTTTTGTTTGTGTTTGATTGCCCTCAGTTCCTTTTTTGTTTTGTGTGTCTTCATGATTTCTTCGTTTGTGATGTTCTTCTTGGCTGCGTTTTCTGACCTTCGGATTCCTTCATGTGTTCTGTTTTGTGTATACGAGGTTGGTTTGACAAGTACCACCAAAGTCTGATAGATGGTACCACCGGCGCGTATCGAGGTCATGTTTGGTTATTATCATCTCCTGAATGAACTGTCATAATCTGCCAGAAATACTAAAGTTTTTGAAGTTTGGAAAAATACTCGGAGAGTATATCTGGAGGCGAGAGCTCTAATAGGCTCCGCCTACCAGTAAATTGTTATACCATTGGCCGACTAAAATGTTCGGCTAGTGTATAAATAAAGGCTCAAATGACTGTTTTAGGCAGTCATCCAGGAGCCGCCCGAGGGCTCGGACAATTCCCAAGAGAGAAGTCCTCACTTCTGGATGGCTCAGTAGTGTATAGTAGAGTCAAGTGTAAATAGTATTTCTGGTTTTTAGCGATCTTCGGCCTGGCATGCGAATTAATGGAACCTCGTTGGTTGGCAACACCAACAAATCCAAAAAGAATTCGTATGTCAGACACGTTCCTGCTGGTTTTCCAAATAAATGAAGAGCTCCGGAGTTGCTGAGATTTTGCGACAATGCCGTACCTCGGATAGGTGGTACTGAGCTAGCCGGAAGAGGTGAAACATCCTGTTTCCTACTATCCGAGTACGCGCATTTGTTGACATGGCGCCCGTAGTGGGGCCCCGCGAAATCAAGGAGATTCCAAGCGGCTATCGGACCCACTGAATAACAACTTTTCCAGTAACCCGGACTTGAGGATACTTATCGGAAAGTTTTCTTGGATGCACTTTCGGAATGATTCTGAAGCGAGTTATGCCAGTGGAATCGAGGATGCCCGTGTCCTTCGTGGGTGCGATGGAAGTGTTCCATTCCACAGCCAGCTTGTTGTTCCTGAGCGGATGGCCAGGGCAAAATGACATAGTGAAAGCTACCTCGCCCAACAGCTGGTTGTCCTAGCCAGTGGGCAAGGGCGAAGACATATGGTGCCTCTTTGGAAGCTGGATAATGAGCGTATTTGGATATATGGCACATCCCATAAAAGTTTCGTAAAGGAGTAACCTGGAATTCCTACGATAAGCCTGCAACAACATCTGCAAGATTTGGATAGCCAGTAGTTGTAACATAGTTCTCTTTTAGGTTTTATTTTTAGGTACACGTTCGAGAGAACTGGCCCTTTTTAGGGCAAATCCAACGACGTTCCATCCGCATGCCAAGCGATCCCTTAAAGGGGGGCCGTGTCATAATCTGCCAGAAATACAAAAGTTTTTGAAGTTTGGAAAAATACTCGGAGAGTATATCTGGAGGCGAGAGCTCTAATAGGCTCCGCCTACCAGTAAATTGTTATACCATTGGCCGACTAAAATGTTCGGCCAGTGTATAAATAAAGGCTCAAATGGCTGTTTTAGGCAGTCATCCAGAAGCCGCCCGAGGGCTCGGACAATTCCCAGGAGAGAAGCCCTCACTTCTGGATGGCTCAGTAGTGTATAGTAGAGTCAAGTGTAAATAGTATTTCTGGTTTTTAGCGATCTTCGGCCTGGCATGCGAATTAATGGAACCTCGTTGGTTGGCAACACCAACAAACCCAAAAAGAATTCGTATGTCAGACACGTTCCTGCTGGTTTTCCAAATAAATGAAGAGCTCCGGACTTGCTGAGATTTTGCGACAATGCCGTACCTCGGATAGGTGGTACTGAGCTAGCCGGAAGAGGTGAAACATCCTGTTTCCTACTATCCGAGTACGCGCATTTGTTGACAGAACGCACCTCAAGTTTCAGCCATATTGGTTCATTTCTTTATGCGTGGTATTCGTGTAAATTAAGGAAGTCGAGTGATTTTTAAGAAATGGACGAAAAATTTCGTGTGGTATTGAAACATTACTTTATGAAATTCGAAACGCCTCAGTAGACTAAAGAGAAGCTTGGAAAACATTCTGATGACTCTTCACCTCCGATTTGAACCGTTTATGAGTTTTATAAGTAGTTTCAAAACTTCCGGACTGTCCATATGGGCACAAGTGACGCGGAACGTTCTGGACGGCCTGTGGACGTTACGACTCCAGGAATCATTGATAAAATCCATGATATGGTGATTGATGACCATAGAGTTACGGTGCGTGAGATTGCTAGTGCTATGGGCATTTCTACTGAATGGGTACACATTATTTTGAAAAATATTTGGACATGAGAAAGCTATCCGCAAGATGGGTGCCGCGATTGCTCACGCTTGACCAAAAACGGAATAGTGTTGCCAGGATGGTTTGCAGCTGTTTCAGAAGAATCCGGAGGACTTTAAGCGTCGTTTCGTCACTGTGGATGAAACATGAATACATCATCATACTCCTGAGACCAAACAATGGGTTACCAAGGGGGAATCTGCACCAAAAAATGCGAAGACCGTTCGTTCGTCCGGAAATGTTTTGGCGACTGTCTTTGGGAATTTGCAAGTGATAATTCTCATCGACTATCTGGAAAAGGGTAAAACTATCACAGGTAGATATCATTCATCGTTATTGGACTCTTTGAAAACCTAGCTGCAAGGAAAACACCCGTGATTGGCACACAAGAAAGTCCTTTTCTATCACGACAACGCACCTGCACACACCTCAGCAGTTGAGGTCGCAAAATCAATGGAAATAGGATTCCAACTCGTTTCACATACCCCCCATTCTCCAGACTTGGCTCCCTCGGACTACTATTTGTTCCTCAATTTGAACAAATGGCTAGCGGGACAAATATTTAATTCAAACGAGGAGGTGATTGCTGGAACATCGTTGGACGAAGTCTTTAAACCTAAAAGGAGAAAAGGGGAAAAGGGGAAAAGGGGAAAAGGAAAAATAAAAAAGATTTACCCCAAATACGTTAATAGTTTTTATTTTCGCACGCACTTGTCAAACCACCCTTAATTTGCATTGTTTGAACCCAATCGTGTTCTTCTAGTATTGGTTTTTGAATGTTGCTTGTTGTGTTATCTGTTGTGGAAGTGTTTTCTATCCATGTTATAACTTTTTTGAATATGTGCGTATTATTGTGTTTCTGTCTGTTATTTTCATGTTTTGTGTGGCTTTGTGTATTGCAATGTGTTCTGTGTTATGTATGTCCTTGCCATTCGACGTGCTTCTACCGAGAACGGCACATGTCACGTGGTCTCTGGTTCCTGCAACGCCGAATGCCCTGTGTCCTTGGTCATTCATGGTGGAGTCAGTATAAATGTGGGTTTTGCACTCTCCTATTATTTCGAGTGTTTTATGAATTTTTGAGAGATGTGGTTTATCAGTTTGTTTGATTTTGTTATTGTTTTGTTATTGTTTATATTCTCTTTGTGTAAGTATGAGTGTGTGTTTTCTACCTCCGCTTCAACTTGCATCGGAATTGTACCCGCCAGCACGTACAGGGCATCTGTTGTTGCTGTCCTATAGGCCTCCGTAAACGCCAGAAGAAATGGGTGTTCTATGGCTCTGAGATGCGTCAGGATTCTGGAGTCGTGTGCTCTTTGTCCCCAGATCTGGGCTGCGTATAGCACCAGAGGTTTCATCGCCCTTCCGAAAATGATCTTGAGGATCTTCCTGCCTGCTCCCCATTCTCTTTGATCGATCACGAACAGCCTGTTGGCTGTGTCCTGTGTTTTGGTCCTCATTGTTCTGATTTCTTCCATCCAAATGAAAAAAAAACCGGTGAACTATACAGTTTGTCAGGCTGAATCTCGCGGGTGTCTGTTTCACTGAAAAAAATCCTAATATCTATATTTAAATTGTCCTATCAAAGTTTGTATTGTCTATCTCACTTACATGATTTCCTCGTTTTTCTGAGTATGCTTTCGCTTGTTCAGTGTTAGCTTGCGCCAAGGTTCTCAAGTTTGAGATTCGCCATGCATTTCACTTCAACATAAATTTGTCTTCTTTCACTTAGGCGTATTCAATAACAGGTCATAAATTATCATAGGAAAGTATATCGCTAACATCATATATGAATTTCAATATGGAAATGTCGAATATTCCATAGGGAATAACGTCGTAGTGAGTATTGAATTCAAACTGCATATTCTGAGCCATCGCATGTTACTGTGGGTAACAGGACGAGGACGCAATCCCGGAGGCAGTATAAAAATTGCACTTGTTATCCACTGCACCATTTGATAGTTTGTGAAAAATCATTAGGTTTTCTTGCATACCTTCTGTGTTCTAGTTTTTCGACACTGAATTCTCACCTTAGTGTGCAGATTGTGCTATAGCTAACAAATTCAGGGCTCACACCGTGTTCCTTATAGTACATAATATCTGATAAATTCATTTTGTATCGTTTCAATTCTTTGTTTTGAGTTTCATTGTTCGGGATCCCATACTACTGATGCAAATTTAAATTTACTGCAAATAGGTCAACAGTATTTTGATAACGGTGAGAAATTTGTATCGGTAAACTCCAATGTGGCACGTTGTTCTTTGTTAAATCATGTCACAGCAAAGTTGAAAATATTTAATTAAATATCTACAAACTGATGTTCAACTAGCTCTTTGAACCTCTATCGGATGGATTTTTTTAATTAGAACTCTAAGGCGCACTATTGTAAATATTCATGTAGATTTAAGCCGAAAATAACAACTCCTTGAAGATGATTTAGTCCCAATCTGCCCAATCTTGTTGTTCTTATTCTCTCTTCAGGATGTACTCGTTAAATGGGTATTGTTGATAAGATTCACAGAATAATTTTTTAACAATTTTCTCCTGTACATTGATGATATATATTACAGTTGTTCTTATTTTCAGGGATTTGGTTGCTACCATACTTCATTGATTTATCTCCATTGTTTTGAATAAATCTCTACATAATGTACGGAAAACATCATAGCAATCGGAAAGTGGGTATGAAATTCCTATTATTCTTGAATACTTGGAGCTTGTAAGCTTTGGGGATTATTTCCCCTAACGAGTTCCAGAAGTTCATCGTTCGCTCCTTCCATTAATGATAAATTTTTCATTAATATTTTTTAAGAAAAATATTCAACGCAATTCTATGGTTATAGAATTACTAAAGGTCATAATGCCATTAAATCCAACATAGAAGAATGAAGATTCCTAAAGTTTTGCCAATGTTTTTTGAACGAGAAAAACAACTACGATTCGAAAGCAGTTTGATAGCGACACTTCCAAAGAGCCATACGAAATACCAAACGAAACGACTGTGGCAAATAATTATATAATTCTACAGCGACAAGAAAGCTATCGCTCAAAATGAAACTGAATGATTTTGCCCCCTGACACAGTTACTTAACAGAACAGAACTAATTATTTCAACCGTTTTTGAGTTTTTGGTGCTGTTATATACGTTTTCTTTAGCATTTTTTGTAATTGATCGAGTGATGACCAATAGGCTTCGCCGTTCTGATGTCACAGTACGATGTTTGGATCCACACAAAGAAACACAAATTGTTTCAAATTACTCCTCAAATAGTTTAAAATGTAATCAAACCCGAGATTTTAGTTTATCGAAAATGTTTGCTTCACTTCCAAATAGAGGAAGCCGAATACGTCTTAAAATATAGTAGAGTGCGTCACTTCAATGCGCCACGACAAATAACAATAGTCGGACTCTATCTACACAGAATATATATATTATGGCTTAAGTACACTTTTCGAGTATTTATGCTTATTGCTTAAAAGGAAACAACTCGATAAATTGCTCGTGTGTCAAGGCAAATATGGATCACTTCCTGACCTCATATCACCCTTCTTTCCATGTTGAAGTTTCCAATTCGCTGCCTTGTGTACAATCCATTCAATTCTAATATTTGCTGGTATAATTTCGTTAGCTCTTAGTGTGTTAGCACGCATTTGTCAAGATTTTTATGAGCAAATGTATTCAGACTCAATTTTACTCTTTTTTAGTTTGAATTCGTTGTATAATTTAAATTACTTATGTACAATGAACGCACATTTGTTGATGTGACTTGTGTAAACTGTAGACGAAAGGTTATACAGTGTGACACACTTAAGATGAAGACACCCCTGTATTTTAGTCATTTTTGAAAGCAGAGATTTGATTTTCGGTACAGACGTATAACTTCATGGGCCGCACTTTTCACAATACTCAGCCCGACTGACAGTCTTAAACCCAGCCTACTGCGATCCCGCGAAAAAGGCAAATTCTCGATATTTTGCGTCGCGTTGGAGATACCGAAAGAAGTTATTCAAAAAAGTTGCTTAGAAATCGATTTTGACCCTACATACCAAATTTCAACGCAAAATTCGAATTTTGAATTTTTTTGTAATTTTCGTATTAAAGTCCGATTTTCAATTAATGGTTCTGAATAAGAAGCTACGAAAACAATAAATTTGTCATAATGTAGGAATAAGAATAAAAAACCTTATGTTCATTATGAAAAAATTAAAATTTTGTTTATTAGTCAAAATTCGAATTTTGCGTTGAAATTCGGTATGTAGGGTCAAAATCGATTTCTAAGAAACTTTTTCGAATAACTTTTTTTGGTATCTCCAACGCGACGCAAAATATCGAGAATTCGCCTTTTTCGCGGGATCGCAGTAGGCTGGGTTTAAGGCTGTCACTCGGGCTGAGTATTGCGAAAAGTGCGGCCCATGAAGGTCTACGGCTGTACCGAAAATCAAATCTCTGCTTTCAAAAATGACTAAAATACAGGGGTGTCTTCATCTTAAGTGTGTCACACTGTATAATATAATTGAAGCGTAAAACCCATAAAAATATACAGGGCAATTCAAATTCGACCCCCACCATTGGATCTCCTTAAACTACAGGAGATAAATCAAAGCTTAAATTGGGGCAAAGTTGCGTATGCTGGTGCTTAACAAAATACTGATTTGAAACTTTGAAAATTCCGAGTATTTCCGGAAATATCGGGAAAAAACTGAAAATCGGAATTATTTTTTCTATCGTTATTTGACAACATAGCTCAAAACAAAAAGTACATTTTCATTGATACTTTTTTTCAGCTACGCGTTTCCATGTTCAGATTTACTATCCGACGTTTCGTCTTCTGACATTCATCATCAACTTTTTTTTCTGTTATGGGCGCCATATTTTTTTTTTTATACAGAAAAATAGTGATCCTCATTCTGATTTCATTGATGTATAATTTGTTATGATTTGCACAGATATTAAAAAAAAACAACTTCATCTGAGACGATCATGACTCAATCAAAAAATTTTGTTTGATGAACACTAGTTGTCAGAACTCATTAAACATCATAAGTTTGCACAAATACTTCAGTCGAAATGTCCTCATTTTCAAATGAAGAAAAACGAGATATGTTGAAACTTTATTGTAAATTTGATAGGAATAGTACGAAAACAACACAAATTTATTTTGAATTATATCCGGAAAGACAACAGCCGGATAGAACATTATTCGGAATTTTGGGCAAACACTTGGCTGAGTACGGTGCGTTTCAAAAAACAAGAATGAAATCATGAGCTTGTAAAAAATGCACAAAAAGTATTACAACAAGTGTTCGAAATGATGGCCTTCCTCTTAGTTAGTTAGTTACATAACCGAGCTCGTCGTCTCAAATTAAGATCAGCCCTAACAATATCCCTTCTTCTGATAGACCTGAATTGCGTGATGATATTGTCTCTAATTTCATCTACTGTGTCATATTCTTGCTCTCCATGGATTCTGTTCTTTAAAGTGCTTCACAAGAAAGTTTGCAAAACTGTAAGGTCAGGTGACCTTGCCGGCCACCTCACTGGTCCAGAATTTCCTAACAACCTATTAGGAAATATTTGGTGTAAATATTCGCAAACTGCTTTTCTATTGTGTGGAGGAGCCAGCAGCTGTTATAATTAACAAGGGGAAACGTATCCATATATTCTTCGAGTTCGTTTCTTAAGAACCGAAGGTAGGTTTCCCCGTTCAAAGTATTAGAGAAGAAATGATGTCCAAGTATTCGGTCGTCATAAATTCCAGCCCGCACATTCAAGCGAATCCGAACTTGTGGTCTGACTGCTCAGAAGTGTCGTGGATTATTTTCACTCCAAATGTGGTCATTATTTCTATTAAAAACACCACAGTTCGAAAAAGTTCTTTCGTCGGTCCAAATAATGTTTCTCAAGAAGTTTGTAGGGTCTACCCTATTCGAGAGCCAGCTACAAAATTCCATGCTTCTCTCAGGATCACCTGGATGTAATTTGTGTGAAATATGTATCTTATAACATTTCAAACCACTTTTTTTGAATTCCCTCCAAACGCTCGTCTGTGGCACATCCATTTCTGCCGAGACTTGATGTGTTGATTTGGAAGGATCTGCATTTATCTAAAAAAGTACCAAAAATAATTATACTTCTTCGAATATGGAATAAACAACTATTTTACCTCGGCTAATAAGTTACGTCTAATATTTTGTTTCATTCTGCTTCCATATTTCATTCTTGGTTTTTGAAACGCACCTCACTCAGCCAAGTGTTAGTTTGTCCAAAATTCCGAATAATGTTCTATCCGGCTGTTGTCTTTCGGGATATAATTCAAAATAAATTTGTGCTGTTTTCGTACTATTCCTATCAAATTTATAATTAAGTTTCAACATATCTCGTTTTTCTTCATTTGAGAATGAGGACATTTCGACTGAAGTATTTGTGCAAACTTATGATGTTTAATGAGTTCTGACAACTAGTGTTTATTAAACAACATTGTTCGATGGAGTCATGACCATCTCAGATGAAGTTGTTTTTTTTAATATCTGTGGTTTCAGAAGTGCAAATCATAACAAATTTTACATCAATGAAATCAGAATTTTTCTGTATAAAAAAACAATATGGCGCCCATAACAGAAAGAAAAGGTGATGATGAATGCCAGAAGAGGAAACGTCGGATAGTAAATCTGAATATGAAAACGTGTAGCTGAAAAAAAGTATCAATGAAAATGTAGTTTTGGTTTTGAGCTATGTTATCAAATAACGATAGAAAAAAATAAAAACGAAAATTCCGATTTTCAGTTTTTTCCCGATATTTCCGGAAATACTCGGAATTTTTTAAGTTTCAAAATAGTATTTTGTTGAGCACCATAATACACAACTTTGTCCCAATATAAGCTTCGACGTATCTCCTGTAGTTTAGGAGATCCCAATGGTGGGGGTTGAAAACCTCAAAATAAACATATAAATTATAAATCAAACTTGACAATTTGCATGAACTTCTCAAAATTTACTCAATGTTTTCAGGACAACACAAATAATCACGATCTATTTCGATAGACGGAATACCTACCGAACGAAGCGATAGTAAACAAGTAAGTAAGTGTAGAATTCTACTGTCGCTAGGAAGCGAGGGTACGAATCCCACCATAGTATACCCATCAACTAGACAAGACGTTCAATCTCAAACAGTATTGTCTCAAATGCATAATATACGCTGTATGTTGTGGGTTGTATTTAGTTTTGTAATATTGACGAAGGAATGACTCACACAAAGTGTTCTTTCTGCTAAAAGATCTAAGTGCAGTGTTTGGTAAACAAGTAAGCTTGCTCAGATTAGGTTTGAGTGTGATTTTGACTCAGAATCTGACAAAGTTGAAATTTGTTGCTTCGGTTTTGAATTGAATAAAATCAAACAAAATACATCTTGAACAGCTTCAAATAATTTTGAATTAAATATCTGTTTTATTTGTGATGTGATATGTCAAATATTATTGGTCAGTTCAGTTGGTAAATGGATAAAATTTTGAGTTACATCGTTTTCCATGTTCTGAGTATTTTTATTGTATATTTCACCATAATTATCAATCAACTCTATTTTGCCATTGGCCGCAGTGGAGGGCCTGATACGGGCCCACTCAGGCTCAAACCTAACTCTGCTAACAATTTCACGTGTAATAAAATTGATAGAAACAGATTTTCATTGCGTAGGTTCCTCTATATTAGTGGCTACGTGTGCGTGCATGGACAGTATTTGTGGCATACGTTCAGATTTTGGCATACATACCCGCGTATGTCACGTTAATTTATTGCAATATCCGTATTCTACCACCCATTTTGAGCAGATCTATACCTACTTCAACTTTTTTTTTGTGTAAGTTTCCACAAATGGTTTTCAGGCATGTTACCCTGAAAAACAATACTTGTGGCAAATACACATTTGCATTCATGATGCTGAATATTATTGCGCTTGATTCACGACAGGATTCTTAAATGATCATTAAGAAGATAATTTTGTGGACGAAAAACACATCAGAAAATGTGTACACAAGGACACCGCACTTTTGATAGGCAAAATGGTTCTCGGTGAAATTGTCTGAATTTTTAGTATATTGTCAAAAATATATGGAACATCCTGTACATTAAAATATTTTATATTTCAATACGTGGGTAACCTTTTTACAATTCAGTACGTGAGCGAAGATATTTTATTTTGAAACACAATTTGTCCTCAACATGACATGGTAGTCGAGTCGAGTTTAGAGTTCTGCCGTGCCCACAGCTATGGGGGGAGTTTGGAAGATTCGATAGTAAATAAATGGAAAATGTTCATAAACTGTTTGAGCCAATATGTATTGTAAGTATAGATCTTTCTAAAATAATTTATATAAAAGTAACAAGTCTAGGAGAGATTCTTCAATTCTTTAATTATCCGCGGGGATAGCTCGAACGGAGAGCGCCGGTTCACCGATATCTGAAGCCAAGCAATGCTATGCGTGGCCGTGGTTTGGATGGGTGACCTACGGACCTCCTTTCGATATTCTCCTCGGATCGTGCTAGGAATCGCACGTAAAAAGGTAAGACCTCGTTAATCCTTGGCTCGCACAAGTTTCGACTTTTGAGGGTTGCCGTTCGTAAGGGGACGACAGCTGGTTAACGGAAAAAACAATTTTAACAACAATTTTAACAATTTTTAACAATTTTTAATTCATTAATTCTTTATTGATTATTTCCTTCATTAATTTCAATCGTCTAAATTGCATATTTGTACATAGTAAAATAAATATTTTTATATTTTTCTAAAGTGTTTTAAATCTATGAATGATCAGTATCTACCTAGTTAGTCGTGAATCAACCCCAAGTCACGACAATATTGTAGTATTCGATGTACTGATTGAACATGCAGAATCGCAAAGTTCGTTGATGGATAGATTTTGGAATACAGTGCATTCAAGTTAAAAATCAGTAGTTTTTATTTAATTAATGTCTCGGGATTTAAAAGTGCCAACTGTATTTTTTTTTGCTTTCATCATCAACGTATTTTCATGTAAAATTTTGTACAGAGTGAAAAATACAAACATTTTGGTAATGTCTGAAAATTCGATGTAATAATGAAATATAGATAAAATTATTTTGGTATGCAATATACTATTCTCATTCCATCATTAATCACAATTCATACATTTCGTATAGGGTGATTTGAAAAATTGGTGAAATATATGTCCGTTTCTTTCGAACACATCCTGTACATTCAAGTGAATTATCATCCTCCGAAGATAGCTGATACCGTATGAACATGATTTCGTTTAGATATATTGGGTGATCATGAAGATTTTCGATGATAAATATGACAAAATATCAACGTTTCAGAAATCACCCTGTAATTCACGACGAACCAAGTGGAATTCATTCATCATTATTTATTATATTCATCATCCTCTCCTCAACACTGTCCTGAAAATTCAGTTTCCTACTATAACTCGTTTCATAGTTATTAATTGAGAAACTTATAACCATTTGCAACGTGTTGAGGAACTTATTCACGCGTACATTCTACTAGTGGCCGAAATATTTCACAAATAGTGAAACGTGAGAATGTGGAGTTCAAAATAAATGTCAAATAAGGTAAATATTAGAGATAACAATCACGTCAGATATATAAATTCAATAATGTATGGTACATATAGTTAAGTGAATTTTGTTGGTTTAAGCTTTGTCGGAATAAAAAATGAACTATCTGGAAAAAGTGAAAATAATTGATGGAACTCTTTTATTTCTAATAAGAAAATTTGAATCTGACAGTGACGGTTTTTTTCTAATTTGTATTCCACTCGTATAGAGGTTTCCATGATTTTTATATTTGCTGGCTATCAATAGAAACATATAGATATCTATTACATTTCATCAATATAGGTAATTCAATACGTAAAGGTAACTAATGACTAATAACTAATGGATCTTATGAAACTAAATATAAGTAGTAACGGAGGCATGAATAGAAATAGTCATATTATACTGGTTGTTTTCAAAGAGAAGATTCAAAAACACTAGAAGTGGACGAATTCATTGCTGAGCCTAATCTTGTACGATTACGGATTTCCTCAAGATTCAGGAATGCTGGTGTGGCTGGTATACAATGTCGAAGACTTCATAGAGTCTCCAATAACTGGATATTATTGTTATCGATAGTCAGGGGACAGAAATTAATCAAACACTACAAACGGGAATAGAGATTAATTCACCTCCCGAAATAATCTCAAACTCCCACCATATTCATAATAACAGAAATAGTAGCTATTTGATGTGATACACATCTCTATGATTCCTCATTTCCAAAACAGCACCCGAAGCCCGAAGAACGCCTTGCAGACGTCATTAAACCTGTAAATTGTCTTGATTTTTCTTTTTCATTCACTTTCCGTCAACGACAGAATCAAAATGTACCCGATAGCCGATAGGGTTTTCTTGTTGTATTAGGACCGTGTTGCGCTGCTACGGGGAAGGTTAATTCGGTTAAAGGTGTTGTCACCTTCAGTGATTAGTGATGTCCCGTACTGGGGCTCCATACATGATTGTGCAAGTCAAACTATCCATGCATTAAGAATTTTATCTGGCTCAGTTGTAAGTTGTAACTGATGTGTCGGATATTCAGTCAGTTCCTAAATGGTAGATGGAACTGGATTGGTCATCACTCTGCATATAATGTTACATACATTTTGATCTCCACATTGTAACATTTCACTATTTGTTAGAAATCTTGGCCACTAGTAGAATGTACGCGTGAACAAGTTCTTTCAGCTCGTCATGCAAATGATAGTTAGTTTCTCAATTAATAACTATGAAACTAGTCATAGTGGGGAACAGAATTTTTAGGAAAGTATTGAGGAGAGAATGATGACTATACTGAATGATGATGAAGGAATTTCACCTGGTTCATCGTGAATTAGAGGGTGATTTCTGAAACGTTGATATTTTGACATGTTTATCATTGAAAATTTTCATGATCACCCCATGTATCCCAACTAAATCATATTAATACGGTATCAGCTATCTACGGAAGATGATAATTCGCTTGAATATAGAGGATGTGTACGAAAGAACCAGCCATATATTTCACCAATTTTCCAAATCACCCTGTACGCAATGTATGAATTGTGATTAATGATGGAATAAGAACAGTTCATTGCATGAAGAAATAATTTTATCAATATTCCATTATTACATCGAATTTTCAGACATTACCAAAATGTTTTTATTTTTAACTTTGTACATAATGATATAATCTGCACCATATGAATGATATTCAGTAATATGAAGGTACGTTGATGATGAGAGCGGAAAAAATGCAGATGGCACTTTCAAATCCCGAGACAATAATTAAGTAAATATTACTAATTTTTAAATTGAACGCCCTGTATTTAAAAATCTATCCATCAACGAACTTTGCGATTCTGCACGTTCAATCAGTACAGCGAATACTACAATATAAAGAAAATTCAGACAATTTCACCTAGAACCGTTTTACCTATTAAAAGTGCGGGGTCCTTGTCCTTTCGGAAAGTGGGATAAATAACAAATAAAAAGAATTAAGAGTATTTAATGAGATGGCATTCATTTTTTGCGGTTATACGACTTTCGTACTCGACTGTACCATAAGTTTACAAATCACAAACTCGTGTCATATGAAATAAAAACAGTCAATAAGCTCGGTTAGGATGATTACGATAAGGGATTATAGTTTTGTGAGATGATCATGACAAATACAAAACTTTTCAATTCCTTCGTTAATGAACATACAATCGATATAGTGAATGTTTGGGATGGAATAGTGTTAGATGTAGCATCTGGCTGTTCATTCATGTTTGAAAATTTTAATTTTTTGTTGAGGTTGCTAGAAAATACGATCAACTATAATATTTATCTATCGTGGACGATTTACATTTTGCACTAGAATTTTTGCAAAAAAATTAGCTTATAGATTTCCGAATGTTTGGATTTGTATCACCAAACTTCATTGTATCACGTCCTACCATTGATGCCGTGTTGAAAATTGATCTACAACTTCAAAATACCTAAAAACTTCCATTTGGAAAATCAACCAATACCGAAAAAGTTACGTTTGTTATGCTGTAAGTAGCGTACAACTCTGTAGACTTCATTTCGCGAAATAATTCTCATATGACAAAATTTGAAACAGTGTATTTTCCAAAATGATGTTGAAATAAATATAAATGTTTCTAATCGATTTGGCAGCGGCACATCTGAATTTTTTAATATAATAATATTTCTATATGTTTGAGTCTAAGTATTCTGATATTTTTGAGTATTACTGTATTGTGACAATCATAACGTTAGCTCAATACACATGAATAATGTAGAATCTTTCTCGATAAAGATGAGAAACCGTGTCGCCTTTTTATTCACTTTATAATAAACGTGTTTACCTCTGAGTTGCTATAATTCAAAATTTTCTGGGGGACACATGGAGGGGTAAAAATAAGTGACACTCATTTCAATTTCCTTGCGATGATATTTGAAGTAGTTTGGGGATCATTCATTCTTTCCTGATTCTCGGGGATATTATTTCAATATCTTTGTATTCCATTACGGAGTCGTTATAGTGGCATAATCTCTCCCAAATCTAGACTAAATCAGAAATTTATATTTTTTAGTACGTTGCATAATTTTTTTGAGTTCTACAAAATGAAAGTAATGCAATAATAATGTTTCTGTATACATTTTTATTTGGATTGCTACCTAAAATTTTGGTGAAATTTCCGGTTTTCATATAAAACATGAAGAATAGTTCATGAAATACAAAAATATTGATGGTTCATGAGACGAGTATTCTCTTATATATTTCATTCCTCTGACAAAATGAATAACTAAATGATTGCGGAAAACACCCTTGGTTCAGAAAAACACACAAACAGATCACAGGAAAAACAGTTACCAATTGTACTATGGAGATTATTTTCCTAGCATGTACCATGACACGTTTTCGATCACCTCGAATCAATTTTGTTTCCATAGGTCTTACCTACTGTAATAAAAATGCCCTCAACTTTATTCAACTAAATCATTTTCACTTATTCACTAACAAATTTATTTAAAAAAAATTAAATTTGACCTATTCATTTTGCACAAATAAGGCTTGTTCAGCAACTTTAAATTTAGCTGTAAACTTAACTCTTCCTAATTCACTATAAGCTCTGCCTTCCACCCAGCAGAGTTCTTACCGATGGGTCCCGAGTCTTCTAGAAACGACGAGAGAGGCCTTTCTTATAAATTCGGCGGATCGCCTTTCAGAAAAGTCTAGAGTGTTAGTTATTCCCCGACTCACGACTATCGGGGGCCAATATCAAATCTACTAGAAACTGGTTATAAAACATATGCAGTACCCGCTTATCATAATGTGTCACCCGGAGTATTCCGAATAAGATTCATTGTTTAACTGAAACTTGTAGAAGTAAGACGTGTGAGGTGCGGAATATATTGAACTATTGTTAAAGGGAGTGTTTATTGTGATATCCCGACCATCCTACTACATCAGAAGTGGTGAACAGTGTGTAAAGAGTGCCGAAGTCCACAAGAAAATCGAAGCGCCGATATTCAACATTCAGCAGCAGTAGCTCTGCAAATAACAGTGAGGAAAGGCAAAGTCGCCATCGAAGAGATCTCGTAGACATAAAAGTAACAGGAAGGAATCTGTAAGTCATTCTAGGAGAACCAATATTATGCCTCAAGTCAGCAATGCCCAGCCAAACTCAGGTACTGTGTTGTCTAGTATAATTCCAGAATTTGATCCAACTCACATGGAAGTGTCTGATTGGTTAGAAATTGTTCAACATGACTATAATATATATGTTTGGACAGACAGTTTTATAATGATAATAATAATAAAGGTGAATGAATGATGGTTTTTCGGGTTTTTAGGCCGACGTTTATTTAGGGAAAAACTCGACGTTTCGCCAACACGAGTGGTTGGCATTTTCAAGAGAAATGTTTACAGTTTCGATCACTGAACACTACTTGTTTGGTATGCGTTGTCTCAGCCAGTATTTATGGGTCGACGTACTCGTACCTGCGTCCGGTGCCATCGTCCCTGCGTCGGGTACCCCCTCAGATTCATTAATTTCCCGGTGTGGTGTTATTACCGTTTTCTTGAGAACAGGTAGCCATGCTTTATTCAATTGTAACCCATCTTCAATTCTGTTGAATTTGTTGGGATGTTTTTTGATTTCGATTGCCGAAAAACCATCATTCATCAACGATGGCCGCGAAAGCCTTTCACAATTTGTAATAATAAAGGTCTTTATTTTTATCAACCAGGTAAACATTAAATACATTTTTGAGTAATATGAGCACAGCACTCCAGGTTGATAGAAAAATGACGAAGATCAGTTGACAGCACAATCTGTGGTTGCAGATAGCACTGTTTCTGTTTTTCATCTTAAGCGAAGTAAGAAAATAATAAAGAGAAATAACAATAATCAAGTAACAAACCGTTAGAAGTAAGAAAAAAGTAGAAAAAAAGGTAAAAAAAAATATCAATATGTACATGCAGATATTATTATATGATATACATATATTTATTGGCAATAGTTATCAGAGAAATTTAGATTTGGTTTTGATTAGCAAGTAATTTCAATTTTAGACCTAATTGAAGGCTTCTATTGATTTTAATTTCATTTCAATTTCATTGGAAATTTCATTATGTGTTTTTGATGACTGGTACGTGAAAGATCGTTTGAACAGTTCGGTGCGATGTTGTGGTGTTGTAATTCTATGTTTGAATCGAGTATTTACCTAATGGATATCAGTTTGGTGAACAATGTTTCCAAACAGGTATTGCGGTTGTTTGTTTTTGATGATTTTATGAAAGACACATTCAGAGTGTAGATATCGTCTGTTTGACATATTCAGCCAGTTAAGATCTCGTAATTTGTGGGAAATTCTTTGGCGTTTCCTAATACTACAAATAAGCCGCATACGAGAGTTTTGAACGACTTGTAGCCTCCTAAAATCGTTTGCGTCGATACAGGGGCCAAGAACTACATCTCCGTTGGTGAGTTTAGATAATACCAGAGCCACGCATAGTATTTTTCTTAAAGCCAACTGAGAGATAATGGCGATTGTGAAAAATTGACTTTATGTTCACATAAGCGTTCCGGATGCAAATTTTAACATGATGTTTGAATCGCAGTTGATCATCAAAAACCAGGCCAAGGTTTTTTGCCTTGTTTACTAGTGCAATTTGCTCTCCATCAATATTCATTCGGATTACTTCGTTGATTTGCAAACGAACTTTAGTTGGTCCAAAAGCTAGAAAAGAAGTCTTTTTACTATTTATACTTGGAGCATGTTCGGATGACCAGGTAACAATATTGTTCAGATCATAATTTATTTTGTCTACTGCGTCCTGATAATTTTTAGGTATGAAAGAATAGTATAGTGTATAGTATAGTGTATCAGGTAACAAATAAATTGAACGGTACAGCAAAAACATGGTATGATAGCTTCATACAATGTGAATTAGGGTGGCCTTATTATACTTGAGTAAAGTGGAAGCAATTATCGAGCACCACTTTCCAAAGTTTCAGAAATGCTTATGAGATGCTAACCATAAACCAACAGAAGGTTGCTCGCTATATGAATTCCATTTCATCCATTTGGCGAAAATCAATTAATGTAAATTGAATTTTCCTAATAGTGATAAGGTGTCCTTAGCCGGTGCCAAAATTTGTTGATAATAAACATATATTGTGTAGTTGTTGTGGTAAAGTTGGACACAATCGTGACAACTGCAGACACAGAAGCAAAATATGTAATTCATGTTCGAGAAAAGGGCCCTGTTTGAATAAAAACAAATCTTCATCTACAAGTATATAAAAAAAATATATAAAAAAAAATTATTTGAAAAAAATGTTGAAGGATAGTAGAGTAGAAAATGTTGAGGTGATTCAAAAAAACCAAGTAGCTTCAATATTTTACAAAACGCTTCATAATGGCGGACATGAATGTATTGCATTTATAGATTTTGGAGAAAAATGACGTTAAATTATACACTATAGCTGTAGGTTTACCTCGAGGAAATGGACAGGTGGAAAGAACAAACCGCACAGTGCTGATGTCTTGGCTACGATAGGAACAGAGATTCTTCCGACAGGTATAACTTTAAAAAGGACCTGCATACAGAAGATCCAATGGCCCAGGAGAAGGAGTTGTAGCATAGAAACACATGAAACACTTCAAGTTTCAAAATCGTTAAGGTAATAATAATGAGCCCTTTGATGGCATAATGATCCCTTTGATGGCATAATGAGCCCTTTGATGGTATAATGAGCCGTTTGATGGCATAATGAGCCCTTTGATGGCATAATGAGCCCTTTGATGGCATAATGAGCCCTTTGATGGCACAAAAGAGCCTTTTGATGGCACAAAAGAGCCCTTTGGTGGCACAAACGAGCCTTCTGGTGGCACAAATGAGTCCTAAGATGGCAAAAAATTAGCCCTCTCAGGACACAAATGAACTCTCTGAAGGCGCAAATGAGATATGAATAGAATTAATAATTATATTCTATTCACTTACAGATGAGGTCCATCATGGTTGCTGTTGAGAACAACAACAGGTCAGGATGGCCGTGCAGTACCCGCTTATCATAATGTGTCACCCGGAGTATTCCGAATAAGATTCATTGTTTAACTGAAACTTGTAGAAGTAAGACGTGTGAGGTGCGGAATATATTGAACTATTGTTAAAGGGAGTGTTTATTGTGATATCCCGACCATCCTACTACACATATTTCCTCGAACAGCGCTGGGACCAGAAGCAGAAAGGTCTGGCCCCAGTTCGTTACATTGCCCTGTTTTTGAGTATATTTTGCTCAAGAATTCCAAGATATCCTTGGATTGTGACGATACCATCAAGATCCTCCATCTCTGCAACAGGAAGTTTCATGGAATTGATACTCCACGATCTCCATGTTCAGTTCCAGAAGATTGTTAAAACATACCAAAATATTGACACTGCTGGATCGGAATATCGTTTTTCTACGACCATTAAGAAAAATGAACATTTCAATTGCGTCTTCGATTACGAAACCTACCACGTTGTAACACCGATTTTCATTCCCCACGGGCTAGCTGTATCGAAATATCCATTTCCTACGACTTTCATGAACTACTAGACTGTCATTATAGGCAGGTATTAACGAACTTTATGAACATAAATAATATCGAATCAAGTTTGTTTACGTCTGTCTAATAATTTGACATTTCACATCAGTAGATAATTACAAAATAGTTGATTGTCATCGTAGTGGAAAAATTTGAATAATTGTCAAAATTATTGCCGTCACGTTTCCTATCTTTGATCGTGGAGAAAATATAGTCTGCTACTCGGTTAGAATGAAAATTCGTGATGCTCGTGGTTCCTCACGCTCGCCTTCGGCTCCCGCTCGGAATTTTCCAATCGCATCGAATTTTCATTCTAACCTTGTTACAGAATATACTAATCTAAACCATGTAAAAATGACGACAGGAGAGTTTATGATAAAAAGGATTATTAAAAATATTACAGATTTGTTAATGATTCAGATGGTCGTAGAAAAAGTATAGTGTACAATGAGCATGAAATGACATACATTTCCCACGAGTAGGTATATACCTACTCGTGGAAAATGTATGTCATTTCATGCTCATTGTACAATATACTATTTTCTACGACCATTAAGAAAAATGAACATTTCCATTGCATCTTCGATTAAGAAACCTACCTCGTTGTAACACCGATTTCATTTCCCACGGGCTAGCTGTATCGAAATATTACATTTCCAACGACTTTCATGAACTAACTACTAGACTGTCATTATAGGTAGGTATTAACGAATTGTATGAACATAAATAATATCGAATCAAGTTTGTTTACGTCTGTCTAATAATTTGACATTTCACATCAGTAGATAATTACAAAATTCGATTGAAAAAATTAAGTTATTGAAAATGATTAGCGATAGTGAAGATGATTTAACAATTAAATTAATAAATTTATATCAGAAGCTCCTGATAATGCCTATATTCTGGCAAAGGTATAATTTTCTTTTCATAAAACCAGAATAATTTCAATAAAAAGATTGATTACAATCGGTGTAACGAGTACTTTGTACTTCGTTATAAATTTAAGGGATTAGCGCAAAAGCCACCTACACTACTTTTGGAGATACCCTCGTATATGTACGTAGTGTTGATCAGTCGCCTGAACAAACTAACCTTGCGCGACAGAATAGGAATTTTGACAAAAAACACGAATTGGCGTTCGAGAGGGCGACGTGGATTTTGGTCTTTCTTTTTCTCGTGGTACGGTGTCTCGATAACTCAGGACGAGGAAGTTTTGAATTTTTTGATTGCTGAGACGTTGGAAATGTGGTGAGTCCGTTCCGATATTATCTGTGGTGGCTATTCTTTAAGTTAATTGTATAATCAGTGCCTAAATAATTTACGCTATTTGAAAGAAGTAGACGTTGAAAATATCTCCAAGAATGCTGGATTCCAGATGGATCAGTGTGTTTTTTTTAATCTTGCCGGTGATCAGTAACTTTTGGAAGTTTGCTCGTAATTTGATTCACTAGTTACCATCACACGAGTATACTTGCCTGTCTGATTTCCATTGTAACGAAATTATATTTTCGTAAAACGTAATTTATGCTAAATTTCAGTTTTATCAATTTTATTTACTTACAGCCCAACATATTGTATGGTCTTTTCCAGATTTCTCAGATAGTAATTTTTTTCGTTTTGGGGTCGTCGAGACAGCTTAACCATTTTTTTTCCCTCTCGGTTCTGCATACCATTTCTTTCTTTTTTCTTCGTTCTGCTTTGTCTCCTATATTATTTCTTTCTACTCATATGTCTCTACTGTCCTAATCACTTACCGGTATCACCAGATTTTGTGATTGAAAATTAAAATTATACCTTTTTTTATTTTTACTGATAATTTTCACCTCTCAGTATGTGGTAACGAAATATTAAAATTGAAAGTTTAAACGATCTTTATCTGTTGCTAAATTAATTTATCATAGCACAGGGGTTTTTCTTTTAGTAATAATTATTGAAATTAAAAGTTTAAACGATCTTTATCTGTTGCTAAATTAATTTATCATAGCCCAGTGGTTTTTCTTTTCGTAATAATTATTAAAATTAAAAATTTAAGCGATTTTTATCTGTTGCTAAATTAATTTATCATATCACAGGGGGTTTTCTTTTAGTAATAATCGGTAATACAGTAGCAATACTGGACCCCCGTTTGTGTGGTCATTGATATTTAATTTATTGTTGAGTTTAAGTAACCTTTGAGGTTTACAAAAGGTACCTTTTTTTAACCATTTAATGTATTCAATACCCGTGGCTGATACATTCGATTGTTTTACATGTAATGGAGTCTTGCCTACCCGGGAAGATCAAAATTGAATTTGGTAATTGTTCAGCACACCTACTTGTTATATTATTATTAGTTGTTTTACACTCTATATATTAACAAAAGAGGTAAATCAATTTTGATGGATGTTGAAATTGTCAATATATATACTTTTGATGACAAGATAGTTTTTCTATCATTTAATTCTTATTTATATAACATGGCGCAGTCGAAGTTCTGAAGCAAAAGTAGGAACCCGTCCCAGTTATCGAAATATAATATTCATCAAGCGAAGAAATGGAGTTTCTCAAACAACCTGAGGAAATGTCACTTAGCGGTGACTTAGCTTTGAATTGGAAGAAGTTCAAAGCAGCTTATAAACTGTATATAGTAGCATCTGGTTGCAGTGCAAAAGAAGATAAAGTGAAAGCGGCAGTTTTGTTACATATTATTGGAAATGGAGCTCGTGAGATATTGGAGACATTGAGTTTGACAGAAGATGAAAAACAAGATGAAAATAAAATTCTACAAGAACTTGAGAAATATTTCGTTCCAAAAACTAATGTTAGCATTGAACGTCACAAATTCAATACTAGATATCAATCAGAAGGTGAAAATTTTGATTCATTTTTGAAAGATTTGAGAACAATTGCAGCTTCATGTAACTTTGAACAACTGCAATCCAGTTTGATCAAGGATAGGATTGTATGTGGAATTAGTGACAAGAGAATAAAAGATAGACTACTCCGTGAAGAAAATTTGGAATTAGATAAGGCCATAGAAATATGTAAAGCAGCTGAGGAATCTGAGAAACATATTCGAAAGTTGTATAATGAAAACGAACATGATAAAGAAATGTGTGAAATAAAGAAGAATGGAGATTCAAGGTATATGAAGAATGTAGAGCGGCAACAGATAAACACAAACTACCAAGGCAGGAGTTGGGGATCGAACATAAGTCATCCATCAACCAGCGGGGCTCATTCATCCATGATGCTAAGAAATACACCAAGTAGGGTCACCACAAGTTGTCCTAAATGTGGTTACTGCTCTTCACACAAGAGATGTCCTGCAGAAGGAAGAAGATGTAATCGTTGCCATAGATTCGGTCATTTTGGGAAAGTTTGTAGATATGAAACAAAACATGAAATATGTCATTTAGTTAACACCAAATCAGAGCAATCAGGTGAGGATTACGATGAAAATGTTGAGTATGTACTTGGTTCTGTTGATAATTATTCCAATGAGTATGATTGGTGTGTTCCACTGAGAATTTTGAAAAGCAACAAAAGCGTTGATTTTATGTATATCAAGAGTTGCTTATCTCTCATAATTTAAAACCATGCAAATCAAAAATAACAAATTATTCAGGCACACAAAAATTGTATCTGAACCAATTAGTTTCAAACTGAAACCTAATTATGAAGCAAGTGTTGTACCATGCAGAAAGGTTCCATTTCAACTGATTGGTAAATTGAAAGATGAGTTGGAAAAAATGTGCAGAGATGAAATTATCGTGAAGGTGACCGAGCCAACTGAATTCGTGAATCCCATTACTATCGTTAAAAAAACGAACAATCAAATACGAATTTGCCTTGATCCACAAAAATTGAATCAAGCGATTCTTAGGGAGCACTATGAGCTACCTATATTTGACGAACTTGTTCATGATATGAAGGGTTCATGTTATTTTTCGGTTTTAGATGCATTCAAGGGTTTTTGGCAAATATCACTGAATAACGAGTCATCAAAATTAACAACTTTTGCTACACCTTTCGGAAGATATCGATTTTTGAGATTGCCATTCGGTTTGTCAGTTTCTCCAGAAATTTTTCATCGTATATACAGTGAGATATTTGAGGGCATACCAAATGTTAAAATTTATATAGACGATATAATTGTTTTTACAAAAACTCGTGAGGAACATGAAAAAATATTGAACGAATTATTATCCAGAGCAATTGAATATGGGGTTAGGTTCAACCCAGATAAATGTATTTTTTTTGCCACTGAAGTAAAATACATAGGTCATATCCTTTCAAAAGACGGAATAAAACCTGACAATAAAAAAATTGAAGCAATTCATCGAATTCCAGAGCCTACTAATATTAAAGAGTTGAGTAGATTTTTAGGAATGGTGACTTATGTATCCAAATTCATTCCAAATTTTTCTCAACTCACAAGTAATTTGCGTGAATTAACAAAAAATAATGTGAATTGGCTTTGGACGGAAATTCATTCGAAAGAATTTGAACATTTAAAAAAAAAGTTAACAGAACCTCCTCTATTACAATTTTATGATGAGAAACTACCAATTGTTTTGTCAGTTGATAGTTCGAAAGACGGTATGGGTGCCGTCATTATGCAAAATGGAGCTCCAATTGCATATGCCTCGAAATCTCTCACAGAAAGCCAACAGAATTATGCACAAATAGAAAAGGAGATGTTTGCCATCTATTTCGGGTGTCATCGTTTCCATCAGTATCTTTATGGAAAACAATTCGTTGTTGAGAGTGATCATAAACCATTGGAAATTATTTTTAAGAAAGCATTGAATAAATGTCCTTTGCGACTACAGAGATTCAGAATTAATTTGCAGAATTATGACTTCATAGTAAAATACAAACCAGGAAAACAGTTGTTTTTTGCAGATACTTTGAGTCGAGCTAGTTTTGATGACGATGAGTTCAAACTGGAAGAATTAGAAATGGAGGCGCATATTGACTTGATCAATTGTGACAATAGCATTAGTACATCTAAATTAGAAATAGTGAGAAATGAAACAAAAAAAGATATTGAATTGCAAATTTTATTAAAACAAATAAAAGAAGGATGGCCTATTGAGAAATGTAAAACACATATACTGATTAGACCATTCTGGTATTGTCGAGATGAACTAACAGAAATTAATGGAGTTATATACAAAGGTACTCAGATAGTTATACCTAAGGTTTTAAGGAAGGAAATGATGAACCGAATTCATTATAATCATATGGGAGTAAATAAGACGGTTGCAAGGGCAAATGAGGTGATGTTTTGGCCATTGATGCAGAAAGAAATTGAAAATTCCGTATTGAACTGCTTAACGTGTGCTACCTTCAGTAGAAAAAATCAGAGAGAAACTTTGATAAACAGAGAAGTTCCTAGTAGACCATGGGAAATTGTCGCGGTAGATATATTTTATTTTCGAGCAAAACATTATATCTTATTGGTTGATGTTTATTCCAAGTTTCCAGAAGTTATTTTGTTGCATGATTTGACTAGTACGGGGGTTATTACTAAGTTGAAGGAGATATTTTCGCGGCATGGTAAACCAGACCTGATTTACAGTGATAATGGACCACAATTTTCTAGTTTTCAGTTCTTGAACTTTATGAAAGAATGGGAAATTGTCCATAAGACATCTTCACCAGGTTACAGTCAATCTAACGGATTCATAGAAAGACATGTTCAAACCATAAAGAATTTAATGAAGAAATCATTTCTAGATAACAAGGATATATATCTAACTTTGCTCGAATATCGCAATACACCATTATCCGTTAATGAATCATCTCCTGCTCAACTGCTTTATAGTCGTAGACTGAAAGGGCAATTACCCATGGAGGAAAAATTATTATTCCCAAGCATAGTACAGGAGAATCATACCGCGGTATTGAAAAATAGACAAAATCAACAAAAAGTTTATAATGATAAACATGCAAAGAATTTAGAAGATCTGAAAGAGAATGATAAGGTTATGGTTTTGAATGACAATGATACTTGGGAACCTGGGGTGATATTGAGAGTGGATGACAGTAGACCCAGATCTTACGAAATTAAATTGTGTGAATCCAACCGAGTGAAATTTAGAAATAGAAAATTTTTGCGAAAAATGAATATCCATCAACATTGCAAACATGCTATTCATACTTTTGATCATATTCCAGAGAGCTCGTTGGGAGAAAGGGTGTGCCTGGAAAACAAAGAAGTAAGTGATGAGAATGAATGTAATGAAAGAACTGAAAATGAAGTTGTTGGTGAGTTTTTTGAAAAAAATGAGTTGTTGAGGCCAAGAGGGTCGAATGATGATGCTGATGATGATTCAACAATCATGAAAAATGATCCCAAGACGAGATCTGGCAGACCAATAGTCAAGCCTGCTTATTTGAATGATTTTGTTTGACGAGTTATATTTTCACATGATTGCTTTGGTTTTGATTAATTTGTTTCAATACAATTTCTTTTTATTGTTTTAAAGAGGAGAGATGTTATATTATTATTAGTTGTTTTACACTCTATATATTAACAAAAGAGGTAAATCAATTTTGATGGATGTTGAAATTGTCAATATATATACTTTTGATGACAAGATAGTTTTTCTATCATTTAATTCTTATTTATATAACACTACTCAGATCACAAGCTTAATCACCTTCAGGAATCAGCTCAATACCGCCTGGAGGGCCCTTCTAGAGATCCTACTGAACGATCTCCGTATCTCCAAACGAAGAACCTGCCGTAGAGAGCTTCGACATACTATTCAGAAGGTAGAACTTGTCAGAGGTGGGACCTGGAACTTCAACCCCGGTTGATCGACGAACTCGGCACTCCAAAAATCAGCTGGTAACCTCTACCCTTTGCAAAGCCACATTATTGTTGTTAGGGTTACTTAAACCATTGCATAATATATATTTCCATCTATATCAGTTATGCACTTCAGCTTATGTTTATATTGTATAAAGTTTTTTTCCCAGCCTTCAGCTGGATCACCTTGTAAATACCATTTTGCATAGAACAGTTCTCTACTGTTCATTTATACTTATTATTTGAATAAATTTGAAAATATTTTATTCTCTGATTTTTTCTTTTGTCGTACTCTAGAGCTGAATGAAATTGCCTTTGCCTTATCGTTGAGTAGTTTGTTTCCTGTTTTGTTCTATATTAAAAATTCAAAATTAGGTGGTGCCCACATTCAGCTTTAGATCAGCAAAACCAAAAGCCAATCGCCGAATTCACCCCCTTGCTCTAACCCATAAGTTTGGTGCTTGACGTGGATGATGAGGTCTTAGCTCAATCTTAGCTTAGTCATCATCACCCACAGAAAGAACCATTACATCGGATTCTATATTTTTGAATAGTTGACAGATACTTTCTATATAGCAGTTGATTTGAACAAATTATTATGTGCTCTAGTATCGACGAGTGTTGATTCAGATGACACATGGACTTTGGAAGGTGGGAGCGAGGGTTCAAATACACGCAGCCACATTTTTTTTTCATTTTATGAAATCGATTAGTGTTTGATTTTTTCTGCATAAAGTTTTTTTATTTCCAAGTTGTACCACAAAATTTCATAAACCTACTCGTGGGAAATGTATGTCATTTCATGCTCATTGTACAATATACTATTCCAACATACTCCTATGAATTATCCAATTCAGCCATCAATCCCACAGGACAAATTGCCAGGTCCACAAGATCGGGCCCATCATCGTATCTTCTAGTCTAGTGACGTTCTTTCAGACATATTCATAAGACGGTTTAACATGGGAGTGCGTTTCAGTAATCAGGTAGAAGATAAGAACTCATTTATCGTTCTCATGACCTTGTACGGAACATTCCACTAGTTCCGCAACTTCAGTGATAGGCCACGGAGACGCTTATGGTATTAGAACCAAACTTGGTCACCAGTTTGATATTCGCCAGCATCTGCCCTAATGTCAGGTCCCCTCCATCTCATCGTCGGCATTCTTAATGTTCAATTGGACTCGTTCATGGATGTCGTCCATTTCCTGCAGAAGTTTGAATACGTAGTCATATCTCTCAGTAGGTATTTTGCCTTTGTAGTCTAGTCTGCACGAACTATTTTGGTGAATTTCTCTTCAAGAGCACCGGAAATTATGAACCAGGGCTCAATCGATTCAGAATGACCTCTAGAAAATTTTTGAAGAATTGCAAAAGTTATAAACAATTTAGTGAAAAAAGAGAGGGGTTTTGGTTTTTTGCAAATATCTCGGAAACTATTGAAGATATCCGAAATTTGAAAAGAGATCCTGAAAGGGGAGAAAATTTCCTAAGGAAAGTCTCACCTGTCACAACTCTTGCACTAATAGTAAGAATTTTGATTCAGAAGCGAAAATAACGCTAAAAGCGGGTGATGAGAGTCCCGTCTGCGCTGATTGATACGGACCCTTGAACAATAAAAATAATTTAACCCATTAAATATCAATATAAGGATTTGAAAAAATTCATTTAACTCCAAGACACTTGAATAAACGAAAATCCACCTTTCAGAACCATACTCATATTTAAAATTTTAATTTGGAGGCGAAAATAGCCTAAAAGCTGATGATGCGAGTCCTGCGTGCGCTGACTGATACCGACCCTTGAACAATAAAAATAATTTCAATCCATGAAATATCAATATTAGGCGATGAAAAAATGTAGTTACCTTTTGGACATTTGAATAAACGAAAATACATGGAAAAAATTTCTTTCCGTAATTATTATATAACATTTGCTTTTGTTAATTAATCAGTTTTTACAAGTATCAAATTTACATACAAACTCTGATTATTGTTAAACTACAAACCTCTTATTTGTTTCACTTCTTGGAGCTATTCTTGAAAGGCTTTGAAAAAGATCCCTATTGGAAAAATTATACAATGCCCATTTTCCACTTTGTTATTAACAATATAAGAGTCTAAAAAATGAAAAATGAAAATAGAGCTGTGAATTTTATTTTCAGTATTCCAATTTGTTCGTATTTTAATCATTTGAAGTTAGACGGAAATGAATTTTTTAAATTTTCTACTTTGTTTAAATAATTGTTATAAACAAATACATTGTTTATAAGCTATTTGAATTTTTGGAATTTTAATCAGCAATAAATATTATGATCTTTGAGATCAAAATCATTTCTTAAAAAAATGTTATTGCTTAAAAACGCATTTGTTAATTAACTATTTTTTTGATACCAAATATCAATATTAAGAAACCATTTTTCTCCATCATAATTTTCATTGCTCTTCGATATTCTGAAAATAAATTATTTATATTTTCTTTGTTTATTTAAACAATTTGTTATAAACAAATGAATTTTCACGATACATTTTTTTTTAAATATTGCAAAAAAATAGTAAAATCAACCATGTGTCATTTGTTGTGTAAAAAAAATTATATTAGTATTTGGTAGAAAAAAAAATAGTTGACTAACAAATGCGTTTTTGACCAATAAAATATTTTTTAAGACATGATTTTCTGCTTAAATAGTAAATAATAATATTCATTGCTGATTGAAATTCCAAAAAAATTCAAATACCTCATAAACAATGCAATTGTTTGTAACAATCATTTAAACAATCAGAGTGAGAAATTTAAAAAAAAGTCATTTTCATGTAACTTCAAATGATTAAAATACGAACAAATTGAAATATTGAAAAAAAAAATTAATTCCATAGCTTTATTTTAATTTTTTTAGTTTCTTAGATTGTTGATAACAAAGTGGAAAATCAACATTTTTTTATTTTTCGATAGGGATCTTTCTTAAAGCCATCCAAGAATAGCTCCAAGAAGTGAAATAAATTAGAGGTTATTAGTATAACAATTATCAGGGTTTGTATGCAAATTTTAAACTTTGAAAAACTAGTTAATTAACAAAAGCATATGTAAGGAAATAATTACGGGAATTTTTTATCATGGATTTTCGTTTATTCAAGTGTCTTGGAGTTGAATGAATTTTTTCAAATCCTTATATTGATATTTAATGGGTTAAATTATTTTTATTGTTCAAGGGTCCGTATCAGTCAGCGCACGCGGGACTCTCATCACACGCTTTTAGCGCTATTTTCGCTTCTGAATCAAAATTCTTAATATAAGTGGAAGAGTTGTGGCAGGTGAGGTTTTCTTTAGGAAATTTCCTCCTCTTCCAGGATATTTTTTAAAATTTAGGATATCTTCAATAGTTTCCGAGATATTTGCAAAAACTAAACCCCCTCCTTTTATTTCACTGAATTGTTCATAACTTTTGCAATTTTTGCCGTCGCATTTTCAAACTTTTCAAAAAGTTTGAAGAAGTCATTCTGAAGAGATAGGACCCTAGATCATAATTTTTGGTGCCCTTGAAGAGAAATTCACCAAAATAGTTCTTGTGGACTAGACTATTGTGGGGTCCCAAATTTTAGGTCACAGCGAAATAGAGCCTCAGTTTGCAATTCTCTGCATATGATGATACTAGCGTGGGTTTGGCTAGCTGACGTAAGTGTAATATAATATTGAGACGCCTTTGGTAGTGGGACAATATCCATTTCAGTAAGAAAGTTGGAACCCACATGGTCCACTAGGCGATATGACAAAAGTTCAGTTACAGAAATAAATATCACTCAATTTATGAGAGGCGTACTACAAACAAAAGATTTTTCGTGAGAATCAGAAAATACATTCAACGTTGTAGATATTGTAAAATCTGGTAATTTCAGACTGAAAAGCTCAAGGGTCAATCGTTTACCATCTGGGTACAACTCGTTTGGATGCCATAGATTTTCCAAGAAAGAACGGTCAGAAATATCTTTCTGATCGTTTAAGCAATTTATTTTTGTCTTAAATAATACATATATGGAAATAGGTCACTCGTTGTTAATGTATGCAAATTATTGTTATTTTAAAATTAAGAAGGCAGAGTGACATCGGACGAACAAAAGAGAATGTTTGATAGTTTTTGTCGACCGTTTTCTATCAAAGTGAAATATAACCACATTCTTCGGGAGTCCTTTGTACGGGGCGGTCAGCCATATGATGTCACGTAATAGGAAAACTTATATGTAATTAATTATGACTGTAGAATACCAGAATAGGGTTTAGAATGCCAAGACCATTCAAGTAACGACACCTACCTTAACATCTTACAAGTAAAATCCTGAGGGCGGGATCATCCCCCCTATCTTTTAATGAATTATAGAGTTAAACCGTTTGAGATCTCAAAACAAGAGCAGTTGGAATTTTGTGTCTGAAACAGTGAGTCGAGTGAAGAAAACTCAGGTCAAGGCCTCACCTTGTCCTGGGACATGTCCGATCTATTTGATCAGAGTTGAAGAGTTTCTTAAGTATTTTAACATTTGTCAAAGTCTCTTATCAAATTCACGTATTCAAAGATGATCTTGGTAAGCTAACATGCTAGATAATAGATTGCCAATCAGATAGGTATTTGTTTTGAGTTATAAAAATATTGTTTTCAGTCTTTTCTTGTATAATCCTTGAAATTTTCAGGATTTTGACATTAATTAGGCAAGTAAAATCTCTCTATCCTTTTTTTTCTCGTAAATATTAACATTCTAGTCTCATATTTATACAGTTATATTCATTTTATCTCCGTTCGCCTCAATAAATGAAAAACAGACTATTCCTGGAGTTTCCTTTGTTATTTAAGTCAATAATTGAACCAAACCAAAAATTACTGAATTACTGAAACCAACCAGCTCTGAACGGGCTAATTAATGGTACGATTGATAAATTAAAGTGTGACCAATCCGGAGCAATAAGCCGACGACGGGGGTATTTAGGTGAGTAAAATTAATTGTTATGATTGAGATCACACATGAGGGTATTATAGCTGAATTGATCTCCACAAAAGTGTTACTCTGTGAAGTTGTTTGTTAAATGAGAGTATTTTGAACATAATAGAACCAAACATTTTTTCACTAGCTCAAAGAATTCACACGCTAACGACCAACCAGCGCTCCAAAATATTTGTATAAATAAATAAAGGGAGGGGACATTAAGAGTCACTCTAATCTGATATTCAAATAATGAAATGTTCAATCAAAATGATTAAGAATTGCTAGTGAAAAAGTTAGTACACATGCACTGAAGAATAAAAGACCATCGGAACAAATGAAAGTACTGTTCTAAATCTAAAACTTTTTGGTGGGCAGAAACTATCTTGGATAAATGACGGTTTCATCCTATTCATCTGCTCTACCATTCCATCGAAATGTGGATGTCGAGCTGTAGTTCTCATCTTTCATATGTTCAACATTTCACATATTGCCTTGAAGAGGTTGGTTTCGAAATGTCTGCCTTTGTCCGAATTCAGCTCCAATGGAACACCTACTCGGCAAATCCACTCCTTCACTAAGACATCGGCGATGGTGAATTTTCATGAAGTTCTCCCTTTGAAGCTTTGGTATTTCCATCTAGTTCCTATAGCTTTGGAAGAATTTGAAAACATTTGAAAATAAAATCCAACGTATTTCATTCAGATTCGAAAAATAAAATTTGTCAACTTATTTTTGACAAAAAATCAACGAATTGTATTTCTTTAGATCAAGATACGTTTGAAAGGACACTCAACTTAGCCATAGGAAATAAAAATTGAAGACTTCTCAATATAATCATGTAATGGACCAGTTAATTTTTGACATTCGTTCAATAGAGCAATCAGTTATTAAAAAATATCTTTAAGATTTAATTTATAGAAATATTTATTATCCATTTAATAACTTGAGATTTAGGAATCTATGGAGCCTATTGGGTTAATTCAGTTGTATTATCAAAAAGAACAAATCAGCATTCATAAATTCTTAAATCTTAAATGTCTAATATTTTTAGGAATTGACAATAATCCTAGCGTGAAAATGCAAGTGTTTAAATATTCGAATGAAAGAGCTTATTCCAAATAGCTAGATGACCATACAAATACTTACATTGGAAGTTCTACATGCTTCATCAAAATTCTGCCCATATCCTTGTGAAAGCCTATACTTAGGTATTGAATTGCCGAGCTGAGAGAGATGTCGTCATAAAGATCTATCCATTTTCTCTATTCCAAATCATACTATCACTTTGAGAGTAAAAGTTGCCCAAGTTATACAAAATATCCTGTTAAACGGGCATTATTTTCATTTTGTACAACATCGAACATGATGCAAGTTGATTTACTATGACAGATAATGACATTGTTTCAGAACCCTGTATTGGGAGTGAAGGGAATTGCTACCCAAATCCTCACAGAGAATACGGCATATATTTTTATTTATCATATTCCCAAGTATATAAGGCATACGTGTGTATTCATCACAACAGTGTTTATATGTGGCATACGTGTGTAGTGGTCATATTCCAACTCACATTTCTGGCATACGTGTTAATTTGTGTAATAGTAAATATGTATATATGTGGCATACGTGTGTAATGGTCATTCCAAGTCACATTCCTGGACTGATCTGGCATACCCGTGTATCCGTCACATTCTTGCATAGATGTGACTCAGGTCGCCACTATAGTTTTTTCTCGATATCTTTATTATTACGGAGGGTATACATAAAAGAATACAATCTGCAAACTGGTAGAAGTCTTATCGACAATCCCATATAAAGGTACCAATGATGCCACAAATCACTATATGACCATACGTGTATGGGTGATTATGTATGGAACATCGTAATAATATGTGCGTTTTAACGCTTTATAGATTTATTTCCAAAAATTTAACTTTTTTTGTCGGACTAATAATTCACAATAATACTTTTGTCATACAATTATCTCTGTGATCAGAAAATAAAACATTTAATACACTCTCTTTCTGTCCAACAAGAGTAGTAGGTGAATAATTTTTTTATTCATAGGTATCGGGCCAGAGGACTACAAGGTTCCGTTTCTTTTATGAAGTTGCAAAGTTTCATATCCACTAAGAACGATATTCTCTCCATTTGTAACTACGATAAAAAACTTTTGTAATTATTATTATGTTCATGCTTGGTTGTAGTAGAAATGTCGAAGAGAACAATTTCATGAGTAAATTTTATGTTTTTGAGACACATTTGCAAATGTATATGAAGTGTTTCATTCACTTATCCAATTCGCAATTTCAACATGATAACTTGCAGTATTACTAGTTTGCAGAACTCCTACAAAATTCAGTGCAAAAATAAAGCAATAAAACATTTTTTTTTGCCATACAATGTTCCGTACATATCAGACTTCTGCAAAATTCTACTGTTTGTTTTCATTGACTTCTTAAATTATTACAAATTGATTGTCTATATCTAGTGGCATGTATGTTCAGAATCCAATTCATCCGCTACAGTTATCTTCTTGATTCAGTGAATTTATTCGATATTATTGAATTTAATTACTATATCAAACTCATACGACGTGTGCATTGCGATTTGTATTGACTCATATTTTTGAACTCCCAAATCCCTTTGTGAAAAAATAAACACACCCAAGTGACCGGTAATATTCTGATACAAGGAACTCAATTGCATAATTTTGTTTGAGTGAGTAGGTAGACCTATCTGTAAACCAATTTTCCATCCGTTTACAATACGACATATTGTTATAAAGCTGTTGAAATGGAAAAAGGAACAGAGCCAATGATATCACACACCTACTATATACACGAACAAAAGTTTTCTCATCGATACTTTGTGCTCTACCCAAACATGATCCAAGAAATGAAACCAATTGAAAAAGACTGGAAGAAGAATAAAAGGAAGTAAAATAACAACATGAGCACATATTCCTTAGGGGAAATTTTGTCGAGACCGGGATGAAGTCTTTATGTTTCAATTCATCGATCGTTTTCAGAAGATATACGTCAACGAATTCCGTATCCGGGCAATTACAAGTTTATCGAAGTGATTTAGTGTTTCGACAAAAAAGTTGGTGCTCGTTGAGAATAGAGAGATGATATAGATAAAGGTAATATAAAAATTACTTGTTTTTGTAGATTGATGTCGTACTTCCTTTTGCTTCGTATATGGGATCACGTCTACTAATCCACCGATTATGGAATGTTTGATAAAGAAATTGATGAACCATTCGTTGGAAATGGGCTGGTGCTCCGTCGTATCAATACAACATTCTTTGACGAACCAATAAGTAGTCCTAGTAAAACATGTTCAAATAACACTCGGTAGTTCTGCCCATTCAAACGGAGAGGTAGTAGATACGGTTCAACGAAACGATTTTCAACAATTCTTACCCAAATATTAACTGAAAAGTTTTATCGGTAGCCCTTTCGAATCTTTCCAAAAAATCATATGCAAGAAAGTATGGTATCATACCAGTGAATCCACGATATTGATTTGATCAAATGATGTGATGAATGAAAAAATGGAGTAGTCGTTCTGACTCTGACTCTCCCGTACTATGTTTTCGATTCTCTCAACATATGAAAATTTTCAGGAGGTTGACAAATATTCCGATATGTTGTGAAAAATTAGCAGTATGCAATTATCGCACATAAGAAATTACTTCGCAACTCAGGACATATGACTGATGCCAGACACTCAATTGTCCATTCACTTGTCTAAAGAAAATATGAATAAAAATATATTCTCGTACCATCATAACTACGCCAATGGATTGAGAAAATAGAAAACTAGAAGTTTAAATTATCACATTGATGAACCTTGATCAGTGTACCTACTTTCAATTTATTTTCCTTCCACCCTGAGTCTCAGAGGAGATGCATTTAAGGACATACCTTGCCAAAAACTCTACACTTCGAAATGAGGCGAGGAATCTGTTTTTGGAGTTTGCCGCTCTTATTCTGACTAACCCTGTATACCCATAATCTGAATCCGCTTGCGGGTAACTCTAAAAGAGATCAATAAACTCCGCTGTATCCTAACCTGATTTTAGGGAAGAAGAAAAAAAAATTGGGGAAAAATCCAAAACGACTCCACATTTATGGATTTGAATTTGCTCTGCAGAGCAAAGGTTTGTAACTTGTAAAGAATTTTGTGGGTTCTGGGTAAATAAAATGCAAATGACGCAGAAACGTTTATTGGGTTTGGACGGGTAGAAAAATTTCTGTTTACAACCAAATGTTGAAAATCTAAAACAAGGATATTGATTTTATTAAACATTAAAATTCTTCTGAAAATATAAACCTTAGAGGTACCTACCTGAAACCCGAGACACCCTGGATTTTTGTAGAGTGAAAATGTGGGGGGGAATCTCCACTTGGCTCTCAAATTAACACAATTGGTAGTATTTGCGAACTCGAAGAAACCAAACGTAAACCAACAAATTTCTTCATCTGTCCTTGCGACTCGAAAAGTATTTCACAAAAAGAAGTTGAATTTGAATGTGAGACACGATACCAGTGGTGGCACCTATTATAGTTCCGAGATTTCACATACCTACTGATTATTTCACTGAACGAGATCTATAAGCTATGACTGAAACCTAAGTTCTGTCACAACTTGCTCCCCAAACTTTGAGTAACATATTTATGGAGTCAGAGTTTGCTACTGTGATGTACTGTAAAGCCCTTTTGAGCTTTACGGATCACTTTGACACCCGAGTCCAGGTTTCGGAATCCTCGGGCGCCACCTCTGTTTAATGTGGGAAGGCCACTTGCTCCGGGCAGCTTCAGTGAAGAATGTATTACTCCAGGGGTCGCTATGGTACCGACCTATTTACTGTTGGCCAGAAAGGCAGGCTTTAATTGCCCTTGCTGGGTTCGATTCCTGGGTAGCTGCTGCTTTCAGATGTGATAAATAAAATGACAATTGAAATTAATGACGTTTATTCATATCAACTAATGCCGGGTTGAAGCTCTATATAAGTTTGGGTTGAAGTTCGGGTTAAATATCGGGTTGAATCTCAGGTTAGAACTCAGGTCAAAGCTCGGGTTAAAGCTCGGGTTGAAGCTCGGGTGAAAGCTCTACTAGCATACACAAGCGGACTTTCAAATCACCTTCAGGCACGAGATATTCAGATTTCAAAAGCTTAGAACTTGATATTTTGCACTCGGGAGTAAAATGCACGAACATCAGTGAGCTTAGCAGACAAAACTTCGAAAGTTCTAGAATTGCGGAAGGAGGGACTGCTTTTCAACTTGAATGTGATACCCGGGAGTAAAGCTCCCTGTGATACCAAGCTCAAGCTGATGCAATAGAGACACCCGGAATCACGGTGAGCTTAGCAGGCAATACTTCGAATGTTCTGGGAACGCGAAAGACGGAACTGCTTTTCAACTTGAATATGATACCCGGGAGTAAAGCTCCCTGCAATGCCAAGTTCAAGCTGATGCAACGGATTCAACTACCAGTCTGCTATTGCTCGACGGCCAGCTTAACAAACACGGCTATGGCTTTTACTCACTAGTGCGGAATTGCCTTTTCAGCTTGAGGATGATACCCGGGAGTAAAGCTCCCTGCAATGCCAAGCTCAAGCTGGTGCAACAAACAGAGACACCCGGGAGTAAAACTCTCTGTAATGTCTTGATCTGATTAGTATAAGAGCCGTTCTGTTAAACTGGATGATTCCGAAAATGGCAAGTTCAAATAAATAAAACATATAATTCTTGTGCCTGACAGGACTTACTTACTCCACCAAATAATTCACCTTGTACCTCTACTCGGACAACCTGTTGATTCGGCGGCGCTTACTGCAAGTCAAATTGGGCGACTTCGGCTCTGGTCGGATCGTGCTGACTCCTTTCTGCTCTGCTGGTCTCGCTTCGGCTGGCTGGCTGGACTAACTGCCGGCTCTCTGCGGATTCTGTCGTCTAGGCTGAAGACTGTGATTTAAAAAAAAATGCGAAACTTCTGTTTCGGATACTCGGCTAGCTCTGGGTTCATTTGTCTCAGCCCGACGCGCGTTTTGCCGATCCATATTTGCAATAGGAATCAAGGCAGAAATTGAGATCCGTGAGAAAAATTGCTAGTTAAATTTTATTTGAAATAATAATTTTTGGGATTTATTTCCTTGGAATGAATCGAAGGAAAAATCCGGAAAATGAAAGAAAAGTTAATATTCAACTCGAATAGGCTTTGCTAGCTACGCCAGCTAAAGATCCAGTGAGAATTTCTAATTTCAGAATGGAAATTAAATAACCCCGAATTTATAGGTATGAGTTATTTCAATATAAATTTTGATTTGTTCTATAAAAATACAGTGGTTCTAATCGTTGTAATGTTTTATATCTGTCTTGGCCCGCCCGAACGAATTCAATTTAACTAGGCCTGAAAAGGTCAGTTTGGTTATATGTGCTGGAGCAGGGCTTGCCAAGACCGATAGCTGTAATAAAGGTATATGCCGGTTAATTGGCCGGCGCGAGAGGTTAGTAAATATGCACAATAAATATAAAGAAAATGTTCCAAAAAAGTTCTGATTGGCAAAAGGCATTCGAAAAGTTCTAAGTTTTTTTTCGTAAATGATTATTTCACCACACTAATATCGAAAATATGTCAGTATTTCGATTTCTCTGAACAGTTTGTTCAAGTCCAAGTTTGAAATGAAAGTTTATTTCACCAAAAAGTTATCAAAGAAATATTCACTATCAAACAATCGACTGTTTATATTTGAAGTAGTTTTCACTGCAATATTCTTGTGATTTCTATATCACTGACTTTGAGAGCACTTGTACTCTGCTTTCTGCACTGCTGTGGAGGGAAAGGTTTTCGGAAGAAAACAGACGAATACCCAGCCACAACCAATGACCAGTGGCTGTGAAGACTTGTTTGCTGGCTGTAGATCAGTTTTCCCCAGAATTAATAGAAAACTCTCTCCATTCAGGAACCCAATACTAGGAAAAGTTGGTTATTTATTCAGTTTCCAACGTGAATAAATATCAGGAACGTTGACGAAGCTCTTCGTCAAATAAAGTGGTACAATTTAGCAGTATAATCGCCAATTGCCCAAAATCACTGAGTTTATTTGTAAAAGTTTCAAAAATTCAAAGTCAAAACTAAATTCTCATTAACAGAGATACGCACTCCTCGATTGCCAGGAGAGAACTGCTTGAAACGGCAAAATCGACCCATATTTATAGTCGCTTGCCGCACGCCAACAGTGGCGCAAAACCCGATCCCAACTCGTTGATTGGAGTGGGCGGGGCCTATTGAAAGTTCCGACTTGGACCTGGTCCAAATTCGAAATTTTGTCAAATTCATTTTTATATGAAAATATTGATCGAAAACCATGATATTACAAATGGAGAGATTATTTATTGCATTAATAACAACATTTAGTTGGCAATTAATGACATGCCCCCCCCCAAGAGATCGCTAGCAAAAACAAGTCAGCAACAACCACATAGTACAGAGGCCAACTAGTGTTGCTTTATTCAAAGTTATACAAAATTTGGTTCATGTTGGACATTTGGTCCCTAGCCAATCGGCGAATAAAAATTTCCCTATCCTGCTGGGTACAATTCTAACTTATATTCTAAGACAACGTAATTTCCAAAACATAACCATAACAAGACAGTAAAATAATACACCCATAATTTTTAGAACATAAACGCAACAAAATAGTACATAATTTTTTTTTTTTTTTTACATGCTAGTACATAATCACAACATTATCAATGGTGAAGTTATATACAGGTTTATTTTTATTCCTTAAACTAAGTAATCGCTGTCTTGACAAAGAATTTACATATTTATTTACACAGGGTTATATAATCAAGGAGGTTGTCAAAGACAGGAAGAAAAGGTTCCTATACCTCAAGGAAATATACTTCGTTATCTTTAATTAGAAATTCTCAAAGTTTATTCATGGATATCTTCCTCGTCTGAAGACGAGGGAGGAGAACGGGGATCTAGATTTCGCTGACCTCGCCGAGGAGCCGGAGCTTTACGGAGGTCATCAACATGGATGATGAACTCACCACCACCTTTATTTACCGCGTAACAACTAGGACCATCTTTACGTAGGACCTGATAGGGACCTACCCATGTTCTTCCAAAGTTACGTTGTTCGCGCTTTGAGTTCTTACATAGGACCCACTGGCCTACTGTAAACTCCACGGGTTGGGGATTATTATGTTTGGGGAAATGCTTTCGCTGGTAAGACGTCGTTGCCTGGGCTGCCTCTGCAACCCGAACGTCTCGGTTGACATTCCGATTAGGACGTCTGGTTTGTTGGGGCAGAGCCCAATCACCAGGGCGAGGAACATCATAACCTAAAAGCAACATGCTTGGAGACATTCCAGTGGCTGCATTAAAACGAGTCCGAAGATTAAATAGAATATTTGGCAACTGAGCTTCCCATAAGTGCTCGGGCTGGTCAAGTAACGCTGCTCTCAGCATTTTCTTGACTTCTTGAGCTCGTCTTTCAACGGGATTTGCTCGTTGATGGTCAATTGCTGACAGTTTGAGTTCAATTCTATGACGTTCGCAGAACCTTTCAAAGGTTCTTCCACGGAACTGACTTCCACTGTCGGTGACTATTGTCTGGGGATATCCCCACCTATTGAAAACATCATTCTGCAAAAAGTTTGCTAATGCTGTCCCATCCGCCTTTGGCACCGCTTTGGCTTCCACCCATTTTGAGAACATATCCGTTACCATTAATAAGTAACGATTTCCTTGTGGCTCACTAGGGTATGGACCCATGATATCTACGGACACCATTTCCCACGGCTTACTGGGCATATTAGGTCAGCAGTTTGAGGTTTAGCTCGTTTGGTCGTAGCGCATGTGAGACACCTGTTCACATATTCGCTAACTCGGGCTTTTAGGGGGGCTAGTTGGTAGTGTTTGAAAATTTGACGATAAGTCTCCTCAATGCCAGGATGACCCACATCGTCATGATAACGCTTAAAAACACGAGGGAGGAAAGGTTTCGGTATTACAAGACGTTTTACGGAGTTGTCTGCTCCTACAAAATAGACTAAACCGTCCTCTATTTCAAATTCCGTTCCAATCCTCCACTCATAAGCAGTAGGGTCATTACTCTCCCGTACACGGATTATTCGATCAATGAATCTTTGGATGCTAGGGCACTCACGCTGAGCTGCCATGGCTTCATCATAAAATGTATTTATTTGTGTAAGGGTTTCAGCTGTCTGTCCTTCAGAATCCTTCTGGAGAACGACAAAAGAATAAAATTCGACAATATCGGTGGGCATTGGTTCTCCATGTCTACATACAGGGTGATCTTGAAATTCAGCTTGCGTGAAAAGCTCGGTAACATGGCCGAAACTTTTCATTGCTTCTTTGGAACATATAGTATCAAGAAATTGGGTCATCCCATTCTCTAAAAGTTCTCGAGCATCCTCACTCAATCCACAATTAGCTTCCGATTTACATAGAATTTCTCCGACCTCCGGTAAAGTCTCTTTTGGTTCGAGAGACGGGAAAAACATCCGTTCTGAGCCAGAAGCAGGGTCTTGACCGGTTTCTTGGTCGGCAGGGTTTCGCGAAAGGAAGTCCGGCAACTGATTCAGTCTGCCCGGAACATGGACGATTTTGAAATCGTACTCTTGGAGCAATAGCGCCCATCGAGTAAGTTTAGATTTGGTATCTTTCATCTTATCCAACCACAGCAAAGCTGAGTTGTCTGTATACAGTGTAAATGGTCGGTCTTGGAGGAGATGTTGATATTTCTGAACTCCCCAAACTATTGAGAGACACTCCGCCTCATTAATATGATACCTACATTCCGCATCATTTAATTTGGCACTACTATATGCAATAATGTCTCGGCCCTTATCTGCCCTTTCCTGGAACAGCACTGCTCCAATACCTATAGAGCTGGCATCTATCTGGAGGCAGTAAGGACGAGAACCGTCGGGTCGGGTGAGTTCCAGAGGTTGAGATACTAGTTCCTTAATCTTCTGAAATGCGGTGTCCGCCTCAGGGGACCACTCGAATTTCTTAGTTTTGTCAATCAGGTCGGTCAGGGGTGCTGCAACCTCCGCAAAGTGCGGAATGTACTCGCGCAGCCACCCTGCCGTACCCAGGAATGATCGAAGTTGTTTAATGCTCTTCGGAGCTGAAAATTCCTTTATATTTATGACATGAGTTTCTTGTGGCCTATTGCCAAACTTCGAAACCACTCGTCCTAAATAATTCAATTCATTTGATCCAAATTGGCACTTTTTTTGGGATAACCAAAGGCCATGGGATCGCAATCTTTCCAGTATCCTTCGTAAATGTACGCAATGTTCCTCAACACTATTCGAATAAACGATGATGTCGTCTAAATAGACCTTACAGAATACGTCTGTATATCCCACTAAGACTGCAGACATTAGTTTCTGAAAAGCCGCTGGCCCGTTCTTCAGACCAAAACTGAGGACACGAAATTCATAAACCTGACCATCCGGCGCGCCGAAGGCGGTATATTTTCGAGATTCCTTAGTTAACGGAGCCTGCCAGAACCCATTCCGCAAGTCAAGAGTGGTAAATATACAAGCTTGGCCCATCTCTCGGACCGTTTCTTGGATCGGAGGTAAATTGGGAGCTTCGGATATTATCAGTTTATTGACTTCCCTATAGTCAACACAAAACCGAAGTTTCCCATCTTTTTTTGGTACAAGCACAACCGGGCTACAGTATGACGAAGTACTAGGTAGGATTACTCCCGCCTCAGACAACTTTCGAATTTCTCCGTGGACGATCTTTTTCCGATCCTCAGACATCCGTCCATATCGAAATTGTCGAAACGGTTTCTCCTGTTTTACTTTTATCTCATGTACCGCGGCTTGTGTCGTGGGTTGCCTGATGGTTTCCTCAAAGACATCTGGGAAGTCCTTGATTACTTCCACAATTTTAGTCTTAGTTCCAGGGGTAAATTGACTTTCCTCAAATCGGGGCATTTCTATATTTATAGGCCTTCGCTCCGAGGGCGCACACCAAAATATAGTCTGGCGAGGCAGGGTGCCTGCGTACAGACATTTCCGTTTAATATCCAAAACCACTTCATGTGTGGTCAGGAAAGGCATGCCTGAAATAATCGGTTCATTAAGGTCATGTAAAACAGTGACAGTGATAGGGTAATCGTTTTCGGAGATTTCTATTGAAATGTCCAAACGTCCTAGGCTATAGCTCGCATTATTAGCGCAGCCAAGCTGTACTGGAGAGGGGTTCGGTAAATTTGTCAAGTCGGTCTGTGGAAACAAATCCGCTCGAACAAAATTCGCACTAGCTCCAGTATCAATAAGTGCAAGGAAAGATTTTCCATTAAATGCGACTGGAATTCTAGGCAGGGCTTTGCCGAACTGCCTGGAATTATCCAGTAAAATCAGTGTTTCCACCTCAGAGGTAAAGTTCGAAATATTTTCCTGATGTTGGTAAAAATTGTTTGTCGATTCGACGGCTTGGGTGATTACCGGTAAGTCCGATTATCACCTGAGCCAACTGTGCCATGGAATCCATAGATGGATTTGCCATTTGCACGGGTTGCACAGGGGTCCTAGTGGGCGAATTTCCAGGCCTCCCTGGAGTTGAAGTAATTGGTTTATTTGGGTCTTCTTTTGAAAAGAAAACCTTCTTATTACCGGGAGGGCGCCACCAGCTCTCATTATTTTGTCCATCGCGGGGAGCTGGAGGGAACGACGGAAGAAAAGGATTTTTGGAAAATTGGAATCTATCTTCCTCTTCCAAATTTCTAACTTCAGCATTCTGACTATATTGGTTCGGTCCTAACTCAGAAACTGTTTTCCAATCATAGTCCTGCATTACATTCGCTATTCTCGCAGGGGGAGAAACAAATGCTGCATTTAACGGAATCTGTTCGACAGGTTCACGTTCAGTGCTAGCAAAAATATTTCCATCATTATTTCCTATTGTTAGATTCTCGAGTAGAATCTCTGGTTCGAACTCACGGCTCAATAAAAAAAATGGATTCATTGAAGAATCTATTCTAAAATGGAGTAGGGTCCCGTTATCCACTCTGGAAACGTAGTCGGCATTAACATGGACAAGTCCCGATAAATCCTCAGTATGATCAAGTCCAAAATTAAAATTATCTCCCACACTTGGGAAATTATACCCGCTAGAATGCCTAGCAAGAGGTACATTAGGCCTAAACTCGGCCCCACGGTGGCCAGCGCCATGTCGTCTAGGCTGAAGACTGTGATTTAAAAAAAAATGCGAAACTTCTGTTTCGGATACTCGGCTAGCTCTGGGTTCATTTGTCTCAGCCCGACGCGCGTTTTGCCGATCCATATTTGCAATAGGAATCAAGGCAGAAATTGAGATCCGTGAGAAAAATTGCTAGTTAAATTTTATTTGAAATAATAATTTTTGGGATTTATTTCCTTGGAATGAATCGAAGGAAAAATCCGGAAAATGAAAGAAAAGTTAATATTTAACTCGAATAGGCTTTGCTAGCTACGCCAGCTAAAGATCCAGTGAGAATTTCTAATTTCAGAATGGAAATTAAATAAACCCGAATTTATAGGTATGAGTTATTTCAATATAAATTTTGATTTGTTCTATAAAAATACAGTGGTTCTAATCGTTGTAATGTTTTATATCTGTCTTGGCCCACCCGAACGAATTCAATTTAACTAGGCCTGAAAAGGTCAGTTTGGTTATATGTGCTGGAGCAGGGCTTGCCAAGACCGATAGCTGTAATAAAGGTATATGCCGGTTAATTGGCCGGCGCGAGAGGTTAGTAAATATGCACAATAAATATAAAGAAAATGTTCCAAAAAAGTTCTGATTGGCAAAAGGCCTTCGAAAAGTTCTAAGTTTTTTTCGTAAATGATTATTTCACCACACTAATATCGAAAATATGTCAGTATTTCGATTTCTCTGAACAGTTTGTTCAAGTCCAAGTTTGAAATGAAAGTTTATTTCACCAAAAAGTTATCAAAGAAATATTCACTATCAAACAATCGACTGTTTATATTTGAAGTAGTTTTCACTGCAATATTCTTGTGATTTCTATATCACTGACTTTGAGAGCACTTGTACTCTTACCATAAGCTGCTTTCTGCACTGCTGTGGAGGGGAAGGTTTTCGGAAGAAAACAGACGAATACCCAGACACAACCAATGACCAGTGGCTGTGAAGACTTGTTTGCTGGCTGTAGATCAGTTTTCCCCAGAATTAATAGAAAACTCTCTCCATTCAGGAACCAAATACTAGGAAAAGTTGGTTATTTATTCAGTTTCCAACGTGAATAAATATCAGGAACGTTAACGAAGCTCTTCGTCAAATAAAGTGGTACAATTTAGCAGTATAATCGCCAATTGCCCAAAATCACTGAGTTTATTTGTAAAAGTTTCAAAAATTCAAAGTCAAAACTAAATTCTCATTAACAGAGATACGCACTCCTCGATTGCCAGGAGAGAACTGCTTGAAACGACAAAATCGACCCATATTTATAGTCGCTTGCCGCACGCCAACAGTGGCGCAAAACCCGATCCCAACTCGTTGATTGGAGTGGGCGGGGCCTATTGAAAGTTCCGACTTGGACCTGGTCCAAATTTGAAATTTTGTCAAATTCATTTTTATATGAAAATATTGATCGAAAACCATGATATTACAAATGGAGAGATTATTTATTGCATTAATAACAACATTTAGTTGGCAATTAATGACAATTCCTTGGTTTTATATCTTCGATCTGACGTCACACCTCCCATTCGTTGCTACGTATATCAAGTAAGCGCGCGCCGATCCCCAGGCTGTCTTCGCTCGACGATGTGCAGAATTAAATTATATCGGGCGATAGAGATCCTGAATCGATTCAGCTGATTTCTCGAACAAAATAAGTAACTTCGTTACACACCCTTCCCTCTTCGGGGAAAAAAATGTGTCAACATACATTTTTTTTTTCATGTGCTTAGGCGCTACAACTACTATAGTAAATCAAAAAATCAACCCTCTTAGAGGGACTACGGAAAAAAAAAACTTACTGAAGAAAAAAAATACACATATCTCGATCAGGTGCCTACCCTTTTAAATGGCCGAACCCTGTATTAGGGGTAGGTACGCCTGTCACAAACAAAACGAAATCTCATTATAATTACAAAACAATGTCAACGGGTGTCTTCGTCTTCTCTCCATCTACGTTTCTAACATTATCGTGCTTCCTCTTCGGCCCAATGAGCTGTAGTCGTCTTCCGGTGATATCCCCTCATGACATCTCTCGGTGAAGGAGCGTAGGCATGATCAAACCACATGCTGTTTCTGGGACGGACATGGCCATTGAGGCAAGGAGATTGCTTCCACGTTGGACTGAAGCTGCTACTTTCTGCAGGAGGCCTGTGTAGGCTGGTACATGGGCAGTCTCGAGATAGGGTCCCCTTCAATCCACAGCGGGAACAAAACAGAACGGTGTTTCTCCGTGGACACGCACTTCGCCTGTGGCCTGTCTGGCCACATTTCCAACACAGATCTTTCTCCACGGGTAGATATTCTTGCAGTAGAATTTCTCCAATCCGGCAGCGAGCAGGTCTACCGATCCTTTTACTACAAGTTTTGTGTCCGACTAATCTACTCCCATCTTGCTGGTGGATCCTGGCATCGTCATCCTCCTCGTAGCTTCTATCCCAAGTTTTCCGGTCAACGAAGCGAGTACTGTCGGGTCTAGTGGGGTTGAAATGGTTATCTAACGAAAGCGGAAGACATTGGGAATCGTTGAAACGGTTTGGCGGAACCGAGTGATTGAAGTGATGGTCATAACAGGAATGTGTGGAGGACGGCTCGGAACGGGCAGTGGTTTGCTCTTGATCTCGGTCACAGGTAGCATCGACAGTCGTGGTGACGGACTTCGGACGTTGTCGTTCAGCTAAAGGAATATACTCAACTTCTGTGGACTCTCTAAGCTGTACTTTCTGCTCAGGGGTCGGTGTAACGGATGTCACAGGTTTGATTGTACCGATAGGGCTACACTGTACAGGCTGTGGATCTGTCGGAATGACTGACCCATCGACATATATTCTTCCAGTATCAAATTCCATACGGAACAGGCGTCTCTTGAGCACATCCATACCTAAAACCATATCGGTAGACAATCCGGGTGTTCCTTTGGAAGATTTTCTAATTTTATCTTTGCTTTGTATTTTACTTGTTGATATTTTTTCATGCTGTAGAAAAAAAAAGTGACATTAGACGTGAGTCAGAAAATTGGTGTATTGTCACTGACAAATTTAATCAAAAAACATATCTTTAAAGTCCAGTTATTTGCAAACCAAACTATAAACGGTGTCCTATACATAGTGGTCCTTCTCGCAAACAAACCAGCTAGTGGAAAATGTCCAAATCTTTACCTCCAAGAATAAGTGCCAAAGTTACTAAAGGAAAAGTACCAGCCAGGTTCTTGGATGATGTCATGGAGAACCAGCTAACAGGCGATGAAAACTTGCAAAACGGAGCGACTGGAAATGATGAGGTTCATCCTGATAACATAGGTGTCAATAAAAATGAGGTACCTCTTGAAAACGCATCTCTCAAATCGAAAACTATTGGATCGAGCAAGGTTTCTAGTCGACAAAACAAAGAATCTGGAAAATCGTCATCTGTCGTAACCAAAAGTAGTTTCATCAAACGCAGGCAATTAGAAATAGAACTGGAGAGGGAAAGAAGACTCGCTGAAATTGAAAGAAGACGTATAGAAAAAGAAACAGAGTTAAAAGGGGCAGAATTGAAAAGTTCACATTCAAATTCAAGCCTACGTTCATCTGTTCAAGAAGAAATACAATCTGTGTCTTCAAAAACGTCGTATGTTCAAGACTGGGTGGACAATTTGGAAGAGATGAAACCGAAAGCAAACCATATCGAAAATAGGTCAGAAATGCTGAATATAAACAAATTCTTGGCCAGACACTCATTCAGCAAAGAACTACCGACATTTTCGGGGGATCCTGGAGAGTGGATGAACTTTATCAATCAATTCAACGAAACGAATGAAATTTGTGGTTTTTCTGATTCAGAAAATATCATTAGACTGCAGAAATGTCTCAAAGGTAAAGCGAGAGAATCTGTGAATGCCTTACTGAGTTTTACACTAGAAGTTTCAAAAATAATCAAAACATTAGAACTAAGATATGGAAGACCGGAAATAATAATACAGGACCTGATCGAAGCAGTTCAAAAGATTCCATGTATGAAAGAAGATAGGCTTGAGAATATTTTATATTTTTCAAATAAAATCAACAATTTGGCAGTCACGGTGAAAAGTTTAAAATATTGTCGTAAATATTGAGTACTGCCCTTTGAATTGTTTTAGTACATTGATCCATTCATCTTATTGTTTATTAATTCGTCCACGATATAGAAATTCATTTTCATATGCGACCGACATTGAAATTAGCGAAGTCGCGTGACGAGCTAAAATCGTTGACCGAATGAAATAAACATATTTCCTTATATAAATACAAGAGGAATGGAGCGATGAGATAGTTAGTAATAGACTCCTGTAGATGAGAGAGCCGTAGCGCTCTGTTAGCCTTATAGGCTAGGCCCTTTTTGCCTTAGCTGTAAGTATTGGTTAAGGATGGTTTTAGGTAAGAGTTTTATTTGTTCCCCATTATATTATTCAATGTCCCTTACTTTATAATGTGTATATAACTTTCCCCAGTATCCCTGTTGTTATTTAATAAATATTTATGTTCTGTTACTACCCCTTGATTTACTATAGCATTTTGTATAAGGGAAGCAACCCCTTATACTGCTCAGGATGCTACCCTTGTAGCCCTAGTCGCGACAATATCCAGAGTATCTATCGAATCCTCAGTTATTAAATGATGTAGTGAAGAAGCTGAACTCGAATTTGAAAATGGAATGGGGTAGGAAAATTATTGAACTGAAAAAATAGAACAAATCCATAACAATTTCAGAATTTTCATTATGGTTGGAAGAAACCAGTGAAGCTGTCATGTATGTTGTTGATAAAGATGTGGATCAGGATAAACGAAAAAGATATGTGTGTAGTACATCAGTTCACAATGAAAAACCCAACGAAAAAACAGTTTTCAAGTGTAAATTTTGTAAAAAAGATTGGCACAAAGTTGACAAATGCCATGAGTTCAACAAACTTGAAATGGACAAACGATGGGATTGGGTGAGAGAAATTAAGGTATGCTTTACCTGTATGGGATCGTCTCATCAAGCAAGATTCTGTAGAAGTAAAAATAAATGCAATATCAATAATTGCACCTTCAAGCATCATCCTTCATTGCATAAAGATATCCAGAGGATTTCTGAAAAAGAAACCAACTGTCAACTCAATAGTTTTGAAAGTAATCATGAAATTCTATTGAGGATAGCACCTGTGGAGCTGACTGGTCCAAATGGTTCATTCAATACCTACGCCCTTTTCGACGAAGCATCTACGATCACAATGATAGATTCTTCGGTTGCTGATCAAATAGGGGCGACAGGACCAACAGAAAACCTTAAAATACGATGGACTAACTCAATGACCTGTGAAGATCAATTTTCGAAAAAGGTATCATTAAAAATTCGAGGTCAACAAGAACAGGAAACATTTACTTTGAACAATGTAGGGACAGTTGGAGATTTATCGTTGCCAGTTCAGTCTATAAACATGAAAAATTTTAGTAAAAAATGGGTGCATTTAAGACAAATACAAATTCCATCTTTAATTGACGCAAAACCAAAAATTTTGATTGGGCAAGATAACATTGGTCTGATTATTGCCAGAGAAGTCCATGAAGGAGGAAAAAATGCACCTATCCTTTCCAAATCCAAATTAGGATGGGTTATCCACGGAAATATTGGAAAACCTCATTTGGGCCGTATTGATGAATACTCATGTTTTGTGAACCATCAAAATTACGATTTGAATGAACTGGTTAAGAATTCTTTCGAAATAGACGGTTTGGGTGTTAAATTTCATGAGACTCATCAAAACTCGGCAGATATTACAGCTACCGAAATTCTTGACAGAACTACGGAAAGAATTAGTGGCAACAGATGGAAAACAGGATTATTGTGGAGATGGGATGATTTTCATTTACCGAAAAACAAACTCACAGCATTGACTCGACTGAAATCCATTGAAAAGAAGATGGACAGAGATGAATATTTTTCTAAGGAATATGTTAAGAAAATATCAGACTATTTGGAGAAGGGGTATGCTAGGAAGCTTTCTGCAGATGAATTGAATCAGAAACATGAAAAAATATGGTACTTGCCTCACTTCGCGGTTACTAATACGAACAAGCCTGGAAAAATACGTTTTGTTTTTGATGCTTCAGCAAGAATTAATGGTATTAGCCTAAATGATGTTCTTCTTAAGGGACCAGATTTGTTGGTGTGATATTCAAATTTCGACAAAAAAATATTGCGTTTACCGGAGATATAATGGATATGTTCCACCAAGTAGAAATCCGACCTGAAGACAGAAGCGTGCAAAGATTTTTGTGGAGGGGTTGAGAAAGGAACGTTGAACCAGATGAGTATGAAATGGTTTCAATGATTTTTGGAGCTGTATCTTCTCCTGCCACTGCACAGTACGTTATGAGAAAGAACGCTTCAGAATTCAAAAACACGTTCCCAAATGCTGTCCAAGCTATAAACAAACAACACTATGTGGACGATTATTTGGACAGTGTTGATACCGTCGAAGAAGCGAAGAAACTAATATCTGAAGTCATCGAAGTTCATCGTCGAGGAGGTTTTGTAATCAGAAATTGGTAGTGCAACTCTAAGGAAGTCTTGAGAAGCATTCCAGAAGAATTAAGGAGTGTCAATAAGAAAGACATGGATCTTGACAAAGAATCCTTGTTACCTGTCGAGAGAGTGTTGGGATTAGTTTGGAACCCTAATGACGACAACTTCTTATTTTCTATAAAATGGAGTGATGATGACTTGCAAAGTTTATCTGAGAACAAAACAACAAAAAGAGGCGTTCTGAGGACTGTGATGTCGATTTTTGACCCGTTTGGTTTTCTCAGCAACTTTACCATAAAGGCTAGAATATTACTTCAGGAGATTTGGCGTTCTAAAATTGACTGGGACGATGAAATTAGCAAAGACCTTCTGAAGAAATGGAGATCTTGGTTGAAGGAGCTGAAAAATATCAGAGTACTGAAGATTCCTCGATGTTATGTAGAAGATATATTCAAGGCTGAGGACATACAACTTCATGTTTTTTGTGACTCCAGCGCACAAGCTTATTCAGCGGTTGCCTATTTTCGTATCAAGATGAAAGAATATACTGTAGTGAGTCTGGTGCTGGCTAAGTCTAGGGTCACGCCCTTGAAACCAATGTCTATACCAAGACTTGAACTCCAAGCTGCAGTTTTGGGTACCAGACTGGCTATCACAATCAAAGAGAATCACAGTATCAAAATCAGCTATACCTATTTTTGGACAGACTCGAAGAATGTGATCAGTTGGATCAGAACTGACGCAGAACTGACACAGAGTAGTAGAAATAACAGATTCTTCTGATGAAAAGTTCTGGAAGTGGTTACCAACCAAAGAGAATGTGGTTGATGAAGCAACGAGAGATTGTCATTATCTTGATTGGAAATCTCGGAGCAGGTGGTTGAATGGTCCAGAGTTTTTGAAAGAAGAAATGGAGAATTGGCCTCACTTTGATGCCGCAGTAACTGATACTTCTGAAATGAAGAAAAAGTTTGTTGCAGCTACCATGAAAGTAGGATCTATTAATCTTAGACAATCCCTACCAGAAATTAAAAAATTTTCATCATAGTTGAGATTAGTACGATCAGCTTGGATTCTCAGATTTAAAGGAAAAATAACGAAGAAATCGCAGCTATCAACAGAACTGACACCTGATGAAATCGAATTTGCTGTAAAGTTATGGATAACGTGTGTACAATCAGAAGATTTCGAAGGAGAAGTTCATTGTTTACAAAATGGCCAAGCTATTGAACCATGTAGCAGATTATACAAATTATCACCAATTTCAGATTCTGATGGAATAATTCGGCTAAGAAGTAGACTGATCTATTCGAATGATTTGGGAGAAGATACAAAATATCCTATCATCCTTGATCCGAAAAATCGCTTGACTCAATTATTAATATACCATTATCACCTAAAGGCAAGACATAATAGACAAGCATATGTTGTTAATGAACTTCGGCAACGTTATTGGATACTGAACGTCAGGTCTGCGGTGAGAAGTTCATGGTTTAATTGTCAATGGTGCAAGAATAAACGAGCCAAAACTGAAGAACCAGAAATGAGTCCACTACCATCCTGCCGATTAACTTCATTTGTGAGACCATTCACAGTAACAGGTATGGATTACTTCGGTCTGATGTTCGTTACCATTGGTAGGCGGAAAGAGAAGCGATACGGTGTTTTAATTACTTGCATGAGCACCCGTGCAGTTCATCTGGAAGTAGCGTATAGCCTGAGTACTGACTCCACTATTACGGCCATTAGACGATTGGCTGGCCGAAGAGGATTTCCGAAAAAGATTTTTTCAGACAATGGTACCAATTTGAGAGGTGCAGAAAAAGAGTTGACGAGAGCTTTGCAAGAACTTGATCAGAACCAAATTACGTCGGATCTAACAACTAACAATATAGAATGGCATTTCATAAGTCATTTAGCGCCACACATGGGAGGGAGCTGGGAAAGGCTGGTCAGGTGTGTTAAAACCTCACTGGCTGTTATCCTAAAAGAAAAAGCCCCAAAAGAAGAAGTTCTACATACCCTATTGATAGAAGCCGAGAACATTGTCAATAGTCGCCCCCTGGTTCACGTTTCCATAGATCATTCAGATGAAGAAGCACCCAACCATTTTTTATTGGGTACTTCCAGTTCTGCTCAAGTACCAGGGAAATTTGATGGAGGTGATTCAATCAGTAGGAAGCAATGGATAATTTCTCAGTTACTTGCTGACCACTTTTGGCGCCGTTGGATACGAGAGTATTTACCTGTTTTGACCAAACGGACAAAATGGTTTCTTCCATCCAAACGAGAAATCAAAGTCGGTGATGTAGTTGTCTTGATAGATGGAGATTTCTATAGAAATTCATGGCCAAAAGGAATTGTCACTGCAGTTCATCCCGGTTCGGACGGACATGTACGAGTGGTAGATATCAAAACAGCTGTTGGTGAATTCAGAAGACCTGTAACAAAACTTTGCGTTCTTGATGTCAAGAAACCACAAGAAGAGTAATGAACGAGAGTTCATCACTGAGAAATGTTCCTGCGGAATATTTTCCAATCACAAGAAGAGTAATGAACCAGAGTTCATCACTGGGAGGGAGTGTTCCTGTGGAAGATTTTCTAATTTTTTCTTTGCTTTGTATTTCACTTGTTGTTAATATTTTTTCATGCTGTAGAAAAAAAAAGTGACATTAGACGTGAGTCAGAAAATTGGTGTATTGTCACTGACAAATTTAATCAAAAAACATATCTTTAAGTCCAGTTATTTGCAAACCAAACTATAAACGGTGTCCGATACACCGGGTATATGTCCAAAACTTTCAATGCTACTTGTCGTTCCAATGGTCAGGTCCGTGCGGTACGTAACCTCCATAGGAATATGGTGACCATTAGCCATTCTGACGGAGCATGTTGGAGTCTCCGTACTGCGCAATCCCAGTCTTCTCCATTGGCCGACTATGCGATCTCCCACATAAGATTTGGCTGCTCCAGTGTCCAGCAAGGCTTTTGTTGTTTCTCCTGGAATCATAACGGTTATATGAGGACGTTCGTCTCCCTGTTCTACGGCTGCTATTAGAGTCGGGCTAGGTTGTGGTTGGCGTTGTTCGTAGCTTGATTCGGTGCAAGGCCGGTCCTGAATTGACCTCAAACACGAACAGTCTTGGGATGACACGCCTTCTCGTCTGCATCGTGAGCAGAATATTCTGGAAGCGACTTGGCACTGGCTTTGGAAATGTCCAATTTGTCCACATCGCCAGCATTCTGGTATCCTCTCAGCTGGTGAAGTGGCGGATGGAGTGGCGGCATCACTTCGTCCTGTGTATGGACAGTTGTCGGTATTGCTTGACGCTGATAAGGTGCCTTGCGCAGTCACTCTTGGAGCTACAGGGGTTGTCTGACAGTTGACGGGATACAGGAGCGGTCTCATTGTTGTGACTGGATCTGTCCTAGTACTACGGTACGGTTTTGCTCTCTGGGCCTGTTCGATCTCTGAGCGAAGCAGCTCGTACGCTCTGGTGACTTCAACAAACTCCTGAACATCTGTGAAATCGGATCTTCGGATTTGGCATCGATACTCTGGATGGAGGTTTCGGTAGAGCCAGTTCAGCTCCTGTGCTGGCGTTATTCCTCCATGCCGGCGAATTAGAGTCTGCAGGTCGGTGATGTAGGCTGCTGTACTTTCTTGCAGATGGTGTACCCTCCTGCTGATGGCTACCTCCAGGTCGATCAGGTAATTCACGAGAAAGAAAAACCTCTGGAAAGCAGTACAGAAAGCTGGCCAGTCAGCCCAGTGGGTCCTGTTGTTCCTGAACCATAAGGCGGGCATGCCTTGCAGCAGTTCAGGCATAGATTGCAGGAGACGGTCTGGAGAGATGCCTTGGGACTCCCGGATCTCTTCTAGCCTTTCCAAGAAGGTAGCGGGGTCTTAAGTTCCATCGAAGGATATTCTCCAGTCCTTAGTCCTCAAGGGCGGCAGCATGGGGCTGAGCGATGTTCCTGGCTGGGGCTGGACAGACTGGATGCCTACCAACGTTCCATGGAGTAGATTCGGAATGGTCTGTCCACCTGTACTTGTCACGGTGACGGTCGGTGGTGCGGCAGTCACGGTCGTTCCTCCAGACGTGGTTGGAAAGATAAACGGCATCATCGTGGTCAGAACAGGCGAAGCTCGGCCCTCTCGTATAAACTTGGACAGGCGTCGACGCTTGTCGTCCACGGTACCAGTAGTCTCCAGCCGGAACTTGGTCAACTCGGCGTCGAGCTCATCCTTCCTCAGCAGGTTTATCCAACCGACTCGGGTGTCTGGTGGTCCGCTTACTCCCGCCGGTGGATTCTGGTTCACAACCGTAGGTTCTGGTGTATTGGATTCCTCGTCAGACATTTCTTCTTGGTTTCTGGAGAACTCCCGTCTTGCTAGCTTCACGGTCAGGCACTTACTTCCCACTTTCGGGATCCCAGCTCGGCTATGGAGCTTCCAATCGAAGAGTGGGTGGCGGAAATCGCTTCTGCGTACTCGAAAACCTAGTAAACGATGTATCGCAAGCCAAATTAAAAATCTGTCAAAATTTGACAGGTCGGTGTTTTTGGCTATTTCGACGTAATTTCACCTTCGGAGATGTTTTCAGGCGGTTCTGGCGTTCTTACTCGGTGATTCGATTATTTCTCCTCCAAATCGGTTCTCAACCAACTTTTGGTAATCGGTGGTCTCGGTATACCATAAAAAAGTCCCTGCTCGGGCGCCAAATTTGTAAAGCCATTTTGAGCTTTACGGATCACTTTGACACCCGAGTCCAGTTTTCGAAATCCTCGGGCGCCACCTCTGTTTAATGTGGGAAGGCCACTTGCTCCGGGCAGCTTCAGTGAAGAATGTATTACTCCAGGGGTCGCTATGGTACCGACCTATTTACTGTTGGCCAGTAAGGCAGGCTTTAATTGCCCTTGCTGGGTTCGATTCCTGGGTACCTGCTGCTTTCAGATGTAATAAATAAAATGACAATTGAAATTAATGACGTTTATTCATATCAACTAATGCCGGGTTGAAGCTCTATAAAAGTTTGGGTTAAAGTTCGGGTTAAATATCGGGTTGAATCTCAGGTTAAAACTCAGGTCAAAGCTCGGGTTAAAGCTCGGGTTGAAGCTCGGGTTAAAGCTCTACTAGCATACACAAGCGGACTTTCAAATCACCTTCAGGCACGAGATATTCAGATATCAAAAGCTTAGAACTTTATATTTTGCACTCGGGAGTAAAATGCACGAACATCAGTGAGCTTAGCAGACAAAACTTCGAAAGTTCTAGAATTGCGGAAGGAGGGACTGCTTTTCAACTTGAATGTGATACCCGGGAGTAAAGCTCCCTGCAATGCCAAGTTCAAGCTGATGCAACGAATTCAAGTTGAATATGATACCAGGGAGTAAAGCTCCCTGTGATGCCAAGCTCAAGCTGATGCAATAGAGACACCCGGAATCACGGTGAGCTTAGCAGGCAATACTTCGAATGTTCTGGGAACGCGAAAGACGGAACTGCTTTTCAACTTGAATATGATACCCGGGAGTAAAGCTCCCTGCAAAGCCAAGTTCAAGCTGATGCAACGGATTCAACTACCAGTCTGCTATTGCTCGACGGCCAGCTTAACAAACACGGCTATGGCTTTTACTCACTAGTGCGGAATTGCCTTTACAGCTTGAGGATGATACCCGGGAGTAAAGCTCCCTGCAATGCCAAGCTCAAGCTGGTGCAACAAACAGAGACACCCGGGAGTAAAACTCCCTGTAATATCTTGATCTGATTAGTATAAGAGCCGTTCTGTTAAACTGGATGATTCCGAAAATGGCAAGTTCAAATAAATAAAACATATAAACATATATTTCTCGTGCCTGACAGGACTTACTTACTCCACCAAATAATTCACCTTGTACCTCTACTCGGACAACCTGTTGATTCGGCGGCGCTTACTGCAAGTCAAATTGGGCGACTTCGGCTCTGGTCGGCTCGTGCTGACTCCTCTCTGCTCTGCTGGTCTCGCTTCGGCTGGCTGGCTGGACTAACTGCCGGCTCTCTGCGGATTCTTTGGTTTTATATCTTCGATCTGACGTCACACCTCCCATTCGTTGCTACGTATATCGAGTAAGCGCGCGCCGATCCCCAGGCTGTCTTCGCTCGACGATGTGCAGAATGAAATTATATCGGGCGATAGAGATCCTGAATCGATTCAGCTGATTTCTCGAACAAAATAAGTAACTTCGTTACAGTACCAACAACTAACTATTACAAATGAAAATATTTATTTGTGAATTACGATTTATATTCTGACAAGTCACTGACTAATGTTGATTGTGATTGCCAAAGTTGTCAACTGCTGTTGTGGAGAGTCAATGCTGCTAATACATAACACTCCTCCCCTCTTAGATAAAGCATCATTGAACCGCATAATTGCCCAGATAGGCTGGAGGTTGCCTTTTTCTGCCAGAACTCCTGACATGCAAGTATCTTGAACAGTGGTCACTGGGTTGATCTCAGGTTGGCATATCATTTCCTCTGGAATTATGGATAGGTTCTGTCATGTCTTTTTCATGGCAATGATCTTGAGCTGACATTGGTTGTCCGCAATCTTGATTCTCTAACTGTACACGGGAACGTAGCTGATCAGTATGCCTTCTGACCGTTTTGCCATCGGGAGTAGCAACTCTGTAACTTAAAGGTCCAGTCGGTTTTATAATTGATGGTGGAATCTACTTGGGTCTGGCCGTGTAAGACATTGCGAAAAATGGATTGTTCTCCTGGAAAATTCTTACTGGCCTTTGTTTCATTTTAATTTATTGCTTAGTCGCCATATCCTTCGAAAAATCAGGAATTACCTTGTCCAGCATCGTATTGAGTCTTTGGCCCATTAATATTTTTACGGGTGACCTTGATGCCAGTGAGTGTGGAGAAATATGCTGAGTGAGCAAGTATCTGCATAAAGGTACGGAAAGGTCTTGCCCTGTCTAATCTTCTGTTATCTTATTCAGGACAACTTTCACATTTTGTACCAATCTCTCTGCCTGTCCATTGCTACTCGGATGATATGGAGCAACTAAAGCTTGGCTTATGTTATTTCTTCGTAAGAACTCTTGAAATCGGCCGACGTAAATGATGTACCATTATCTGACACGCAGACGTCAGGCACTCCATGGGTAGCGAACAACTCTCTCAATACTTCAACGGAGGATGCTGTCGAAGTACTAGGAACTTGTCTGACCTCAAGCCATTTGGAGTATGAATCCACCACGATGAAAAAATATTTTCCTTTCATTGGGCCAGCATGGTCAATGTGTATTCTTTGCCAGGGCGCCCGGGACCACTCCCACGGGTGTATTGACGTGATTCTTGACACAGTTGACATGAATTCACCAAATCTTCAACCTGCTTATCTAGATTTGGCCACCATATGTATCACCTGGCGAGACCCTTCATTTTGACCATACCCGGGTGAGCCGAGTGTAAAATTTCCAGTAATCTCTTTCTCCCTCCTGGGGGAATTATAACTTTCGTGCCCCATAATAAACAATCTTGATAACAAGTTATTTCGTGTTTTCTTTGTAGAAATGGTGAGAATTTGATTCCAAATTTGCTGCCTTCTGCCAAATCCATTGTAAAACTAAGGATAATATCGGATCTTTTTTAGTATCCGCTACGATTTCTCTGGAATTATAAACTTTTTGTGGTATATTTTCCAACATTATCACGTCCTCAAATGGAGGCACTTCAGGTGCACAAGTCTTCAAAGGTAATAATAATATGCTCAAACCATCTGCATTTCCCAAATTTTTGCCAGGGGTATATTGCAAATTATAATTATATGCGTTCAACAATATAGTCCAGTGCAACATTCATGGAGACAAAATTTCAGGAATCATTTAGTCTTTGCCAAAAATACCTAACAAAGTTTTATGGTCTGTATTGATTGTCACGTGGCGTCCAAAGATGTAGGTACTCGTGAAATTTTTTCACTCCGGTCACTAGAGCAAGGGCCTCTCTATCAATTTGATGAAGAAGATGATAGTGTTCTATTATGGTACGCCACTAGTACTTCAACACCATGTGCATTTGGCTGTCCGAGTACACATCCAACGCCATATCCTTCTCATCATAATGTCCTAAGACGGTTTCAGACACAAGAATATTTTTAAGTCTTTTAAATGCTCGCTCTTGTTCTGCGTGCCTCTGAAATGGAACATTTTTGTGTAGCAATTTGTGTAAAGGCTCCGCAATAGTAGCTTTGTCTTTCAAAAAAATGTGGTGGAAATTTATTAAACACAAGAATGCTTGTAGTTCATTTTTGTTTGACGGAGCGGGAGCATTAACGATCGCGTTCACATTGTCTCTCGTAGTACTCATACCATTTGCAGATATTTCAAATACCAAAAAAAGAAAATTTGTTGGCATGACAAATGCACTTATCTTGTCTCAAATGCAAACCGTCTTCTTGAAATCGCCTTAAAACTTGTCTTATTTCAATTTCTAAATCAGCATCTGAGTTACCTATGATTAGTATGTCATCGTAATATGGTAGTACACCGGGTATTCCCGTTAATCGCATGTCAATGAATCGTTGAAATATCTGTGGAGCGACAGAGACGCCAAATTGAAGTGTGATATTATAGTCTGAGCATCCGCGGCATCTTTATCTACACTCAATTGTTAATATGCCTGTGCCATATTTAATTTCGCAACTTTTCCGTCTACTAATGTAGTCAAAATATTTTGCACTGATGGAACTTGGTACATGTCGGTAAGCAATGTTTAGAGTTTCCAAAGTGGTTTTCCACTGAGAAGAAGTGAACTGTATTCCGTGGTCACTCAAAACTTGTTCAATGGGGCCGACGTCTCGAATGATCCGATTTAGAATTGCACGAGAAGTGGCTCGCGGGCATACAACGAAACATACTTCGAGAAAACATCTAGTAGAACTAGAATGAAAGTTACACCTCCACGACTTTTCGGAAGTGGGCCGTAAAGATCAAGGGCAACTAGTTCATTCTTTGTTGAAGGTATGATGGAATTCAACTCGGGATTTGGTAATATACAACTCTTCGTTTTTTAGCATAACCAACACTGTTTAACCACTTTTCTTACATTTCGGGACATGTTAGTCCACCACACTTCCGTCCGTTTAGCTCTCCATGTTTTGTAAAACCGGAAGTGTCCGAAGCAAACATGGTAAACCTCGATAAAATCTCTGATCAAAGATCGTGGAATACATAACAAATAGTATTCTTCGAAACTCTGACGAACATACAAAACTCCTCGAAAAATGCAGAACCTCCATTGCAAAACCGAGTCAACCTCAATTTCATTCATGATATCACTCAGCTAATCATCCTCCCGTTGCAACCGACCTATATTCTTCAAAGCTTGTTATTCGTGTACCTAGAAAAGGCATCTGCAATAATATCACTTCATCCTGGTATAATGCTCTATGTCGAAATCAAAATCCTGAATGGCTGAAGCATATCTTGAGATTCGTGCAGAAAGCAGCCTACAAGTTTTCAGGTACGTGATTGATCTGTTGTCTGTAAAAATCTTAAACTTTTTCTGGATCAGGTTGATACGGAACTTGGATAATGCCCATACTACGCTTAAAGCTTCATTTTCATTCGTCGAGTAACGCGTTTCTCTATCGAGGAGTTGGCAAGATGCCCACGCCACTGGTTTGAGTTCGCCCTCTACGATCTGAAACAACTGACAGCCAAGAGCAGTGTCACAGGCATCAGTCTCTAAACAGAAGGGTTGATCATCTCACGGGTGATATAACTGTGTGGCTTCTGACAAATTTCGTCCAATCTGTTCGAAAGCCTTTTGTTCGACTTCGGCCCATTTCCAGCGCGTTTTTTTCCAGTGATTATGTTAACGGTGCCGCTGAAGCCGAAAAATGTTAGCAAAAAGATTGATCAAACTGAGCTAAACCTAAAAACTTGACTTTGACATTTTTCGGTATGCGGTAATCTCGTAATGCTTGTATTCGAGGTGGGTTTGGTTTGATCCCGGAAGAATTCAAAATGTATCCCAAAAATGGCATTTCTGGACGAATTAATTTACACTTTCGAAATTTCAACGTGGAACCTGCCCCAAAAAAACGATTTGAATATTTTTTCAAGATGACTCATGTGTTGTTCGAATCTTCCTGATATTATTAAAATATAGTCAACATACACTACTAAAAAATCATCAAACTTACTACCTAGGATCGATCTTATACAACGCTAAAAAGTACTGACACTGGTGGCTAAACCGAAAGGCAAAATTAAGTAGCAATATGTCGTACCTTCAAATTTGAAGCCGGTCTATTTCTGAGAATTTTCACCCAATGGTATTTGCCAATATCCAATACTGAAATCACAAGAGGACATGAATCGTGCCTTCTTTGTATGAAGAATTTCCTCTACTGGTCTGGGAGTATCATATTCCTTCTCTAAAACCGAGTTTTAGCGTCTGAGCAAATGCGGACGGTATAATCTAGCTTAAGGGTTGCTAGCATAGGCGGCAAATACGGCGTAGCCATTGGCTTAATCACACCCCACTCAATCATTTTGTTTAAATGCGTTTTAATTGCCTACTTGTCTGCCGAAGGAACTGGATACTGTTTTTGAAAAAACAGAATTAGTAAATCTGACAGGACCTGTTTTTCTTCAAAAGTCAATGGACTATCTGAAACGTCCTTTTTTATCTCCTCTACCGATAGGTACGCAGTTTTTTTATTTATTATTTGTTCACAGTTTTTTCGGCATATTCCACGAATTTGTAAAGATTCTATTTCAGGAAATTCCCTCCTGGTTACAATCTTGGCTGACGGTGCCCAATCTGTATCAATTTTAACAAACATACAGTTTTCCTCGAAATCAAGCAGTATTTTAATTTTATGCAAGAAATCAATCCCAATTTAAACAAGTACTTTCAAGTCAGGAATCAAAAGAAATTCGTTTACAAATTCATGGCCTGCTATTGAAAACACGATAAGCGATTGCTGTTTGACGTGACGTTGCTTAGCTTTAAAGGCTGCGCCAACTTTAACACCTGTACAAAAAAAAGTCGGAATAGTTTTTTGAAATGGTTCTAGCTGATTCCAGACTTCTTCGTTAAAATAACAAATATCGCTACCCTTATTTACCAAAGTCACAAAACAGTATCCATACATTTTTATTTCTGTAGTTGGAGCTCGTACTATTTCACTTTCGGTTTCAGAATCGCTTTGTGCAATCAATTCGTTTCGGGGATTGTTCAATAAGGCGGTCCTGTCTTCAATATTCCTCACGGTAGGACCTGCTAGGGCTTGGGCGGCCACTAGCAGCGTCGGCAGGTGACGGATAGCTGGACAATCTACGGGGTGCACTGTGCAACCCATATGGAAACACCGTAGGTTACCACTGAAATGGTGGCGCTGAGCAACCTTCCAATCCAAGGTGTTATGCGACCCGTGCCAATGGATGCATGCCGGTGGAAGTGCACCGCCTCTAACGGAGCTTGTGGGATACCAGGTGATCCCACAGTATCAAGCCTTACACCTGTACAGGGGGCACTGCTGGTGTGGACTTCCTGTCCCCCACACTCGTGAGAACCAAATGGAAAACCAAACCAAAAAATCATCTGGGAAACTTCCAGCTGAAGAAAACCCAACCAAATCGATGGATATGATCACCGAGGAGATTCCAGTTGAATCACACTCGGTATCAGACACCGTCACTGCTACCAGGGAGGAGCCAAGTGTGGGTCAAACCACTCTTGACGAACCCCTGGAACCCAAGAGTAGTAGGCCTTCTGGAGACGGTAGCAATACCAAACCTCCAATACCTCCTTCTCTACAGAACGTGGCTTCAGATGTGAACCGTTTATATCTGTGCTCAGGAAAAAACTCTCCGGGGAACAGAAAAGTAAAATGAAGATTGCGCAGGCTAAGGCATCTGGGAAAGAAATTAAACACAGGAAAGGCCGATCTAACCGGCGCAATCCGAACACACCTGGGTATCAGCAAACCTCCAGCACAACTGGAAGCAGCTGTCATTCTCCTAAAGGGAGCGAGCCCAGCAAAGCAACCCCTTTTCCTCAGAGAGTGCCTCGCGGGTGAAGAAACCTAGATGCGGCGATCTCGTGGCTGCCTCTGTATCAGTAAACCATAATGAGCGGGGTAGCTACGAGGATACCACAAGAGGTCTGAAGATGGCTGTCGCTCTGGAGAACTATCCAGATCAACACCTGTCAGAGGACCAAGGGACTCTCCTGCAGGGCGCTCTCACAGAGGAGATCTTTGCATGCGAGCCGGGTATGGGTCCGAACTTCCGTAACAGCTACGTCCACAAGGGCGTGCTGGTCCTAACGTGCTTGGATGAAAACACGAAATCCTGGCTCCTTGATTGCGTTTCCAGAATAACCCCTTGGGAGGAGGCTGTCCTTAAAGCTGGATTGGCTAAGGATATCCCCCAAACAACCAAGGTGGTTCTATGGATCCCGAAACCATACAACAAGATGGAATCGGAGAAAATTCTCCAGCTTGTCACAACCCAGAATCTGTGGCTCGACTCTGGAGATTAGCTGTCATTAGGAGACAAGAGGAGACCTCTGTCCAAACTCTTGTTCTCTCAATAGACAAAAAATCTTCGAAGAACCTGCAATCCACAGGAATGAAGGCATTCCTGGGGCTCACACAAGTCAACTTCAAGGTTGTTAGCCTTACTAGGAGTAATCTCAATGCTGCGGGTAGCAACCCTGTGCAGAATATTTGCACAGGGCAATATTGATGTAGCCCTGATTTAAGAACCCTAGCTAGCAAAAGGGCACATATCGGGTCTCGGACAGTCCAAAGGTAAGATCTTTTATAACCGAACCTGCGGAAACGCAAGAACTTGCATACTTGTTAAAACTGACATAAACGTATTGAATCTGTCTGAATTTTCTTACAGGGACAACAAAGCGATCAAGACGACCTACACAAGGGATGGATTTAAGAGGGATATCGTCCTAGCTTTTGTCTACATGCCTTTCCGAGTCCTCCACCATCAGAGCAGGTGAAGGAACTGGTCCAACACTCCAGGTAATTATCGGAGTCGATGCAAACGCACACAATATAGTGTAGGGCAGCACCAACACGAACATAAGAGGTAAATCATTGCTTGAATTTATTGTCTCCAGTAACCTGGAAGTACTGAATGAACCAACTTTTGTGAACCAAAGAAGACGGGAAATCATTGACATTACCCTAGGCTCCCTCCAGGTGGGTAAGCATGTTGGAATGTGGTCAGTCTCAGACAAACCATCAAACTCGGACCACCAACGCATTTACCAGGAGATTGGCAACACCAGTAAGCCAGCTAAAATGTATTGGAATCCGATGAAAACCAACTGGCTGAAATACTAGGAGGAGCTGGAGGAATACCTGAAAAATTTTAGGAATATCAAAGCGAACACACACAGCGCTTTTGATATAGAGGAAACTTCAGAAAAAATTCAAAAGGCCATAATAACTTCGTATCAGAACAACTGTCCCCTAAAATGCTGACAAACTAAAGGAAAGGTGAGCTGGTGGACCACCGAACTCCGGAAAAAAACACGCAAACTATTCAACAGAGCGAAAAAAACTGGTGCGTGGGAGAAATATTCCAAAACACTACAGGAATACAACAAAACAATCAGAGGGGAGCAAAGGAAAGCATGGAGGAAGTACATAGAGCAAACCTCAGAAAGTGCCAGACTCCACCGCATACTCTCCAAAAACCACATAAACCCAGTGGAGACTCTCAAAAAACTCACTGGAGGCTACACAAATACCGGGAAAGAAACAATTGAACTTTTGCTCAGTAACTACTTTCCAGGATCTACCATTGTCACAAATCCCAGCATTGAAAACCCTGTCAACCTTCAGCTGAGGGCAAACAGTGCTGACTGGGAGGTGGCAAAGCGGATCGTAACATACCCGAAAATAATATGGGCAATAAACTCTTGCAGCCCATATAAATCGCCTGAACTAGATGGAATATTCCCTGTCTTATTACAGCAGGAAATTGAAGATTTAGCACCAGAACTATGCAGACTTTACAGGATGAGTTTAGCACTTGGATGAATACCACAAACCTGGAAATATGTGAACGTGGTCTTCATTTCGAAACCTGTCCGAAACTCATACGACCAGACAAAGGATTGCTGACCAATAAGCCTATCATCCTTTCTTCTGAAAGGACTAGGAAAACTGATAGACAGGGACATACGGGAAGCAGCTCTAATAGATCAGCCATTACATATAAACCAGCATGCCTATCTGACAGGAAAATCGTGCGAGACCACCAATTGGTGTCAAGGCTGGAGGATACTGGCGAAGAAAGCAATAGCACTATGCACTTTTCTAGACATCAAAAAAGCCTTCGACAATACATCTATCTAAATTATGGTATCAGCGGCCAGGAGGAGAAACGTTGATGAAACCACCTGCAGGTGGATGAAGTCAATGCTCCAAAATCGACAGGCCCATACCAACATGTTTGAGGACTCTGCGATGCTGGGAATTGCCAGAGGAACCCCACAGGGGGATACTATCCCCACTACTTTGGGACATCGTAGTAGACAAATTTCTGGAATCTTTAAACAATCAGGGATACTTCTCCCAAGGTTATGCGGACGACATAGTAGTCCTCGTACATTGAAAGTATGCCAAAATTACCTCTGAGCTAATAGAAAATGCACTGACGACCGTAGAGGAATGGTGCAAAAGAGGAGGACTAAGGGCAAACCCCAGCAAAACCACACTCATTCCCTTCACACGCAAAAGAATATAGTGGACTTGAAGTCACCCAAATTCTTTGGCGCAACACTACAAGTTGCCGATCATGTCAAATATTTAGGGCTGTTTCTGGACAAGAAACTAACCTGGAACATGCATCTACAACATGTAGTCAACGAAAGCAAAGCATCGTTCATGATGTGCAGAAGAGCTTTTGGAAAAACATTGGGACTGAAACCGAAAGTCATGCACTGGCTTTACACCGTGATCATAAGACCCATAATTACATATGGTTCACTTTTGTGGTGGCCCAAGATGAAACAGAGACAGTCGAAAACCAACCTTGGTAAAATACAGAAGCTCGCCTGTCTGTGTATCACGAGTGGTATGAATAGCACTACAACCACTGCTATGGAAATTATCCGAAACCTCCCAGCTTTAGACATCACAGTCATGGGGGAGGCAAGGATGAGTGCATACAGACCTAAACAAATAGATAATTCGATAACCCAACCACAAACTGGGCACACCAAAATCATCTATGAAGTCAACATTAACGAACTGGAAATTATATCAGACTACATGCTACCACAATACTCGTACGAGAAACTATTCAGAACGCAGCTAAAGTGGAACGAATGGGACTCGAGAGTAGAATCACTATCATCTGGAAACATTATCTGGTACACAGATGGTTCAAAAACAGATGAGGGAACAGGAGCAGGAATATACGGGGGGGGCCAAAAAGGAACGTAATAGTCCCACTTGGTAACAACACCATAGTATTCAAAGCAGAGACACATGCCATAAGGACATGCATACAGATGAATCTAGACCGTGGGTATAAAAGAAAACACATCCACATTCTATCTGACCTCAATACAGATAAAGTCTAAGCAAGTCTTGGAATGTCTTCAGAGCCTCATTGAACTGTCGAAACGCAACAAGGTTACACTTGTCTGGGTGCCCGGACATAGGGGAATTGAAGGCAATGAAAAAGCAGACCAACTTGCAAGGAAAGCATCTGAATCACCATTCACAGGTCCAGAACCAGTGGTTGGAATTAGCAAAACCCGATGCGGAAACCTAATCAATGAGTGAAAGGAATCAAAACACCAAACGTATTGGGACCAAATCGAAGGGCATCGACACTGCACAGCAATGATGAGACGACTGAGCCAAACACTGATGGCTGACACACTCAACCTTAACAGATCTAAGATACGCACGATTACCGGCTTACTAAGCGGAAACTGCGGCCTCAGGAAACACCTACACCATGGGAATGAATAGAGAAACCGTGGACTGTAGACTCTGTGGTGACGAGGAGGAAACAGCCTCTCACATCATCTTTGAATGCGATGCGCTGCTCAACAAGCGCAGCAGAATATTCGGACAGATCACCTAGAAACAGGCATGATTCCGAAACACCTAGTAAATAGGCCTATTTAATTAGGAACCACTGACGACAGAACAATACAATAGACCCCAGCTAGTCTCAGTGTTGAGAGAAACCTCAAGGTAAATCCGGTATCTCGCTCGTCAGCCTTTAACTAACCAACCAAGTCTCTCATGTCCTAGCACTGGACATACAAGTACCGTAGTAACCTAAGATGGACTGATCTTCTAGATTATCATTCTCAATTTCTCTAAAAACTACACAAAAAATAGGTTTATTGGAATTTCTGAAAATATTTGGAAACTAAAAAAATTCTGTTCTTCAATGGATTGGTGAATCTCATCAAAGGTTTTCAACTGAACCCCTAATCCAAAAAAAATGGGTGAGTGGGTGAGGGTGGTGAAGAAGGGGCGATTTTTCATGTTACAGAGAAAGACACTCGACGTGACTCAGGGTCCTTCTTAAAAAACAACAACGTAGAAAATTAATGTACCCATCACTTTAGGACCTCACTGTGTAATCATGTTACCGACTTATGGCTTTTTTTCTGGTCTTAGAATCAGTTTTTTTTTCTACATGCCAATTTCCATAAACGAGAAAATGAACAAAAACTCGTGATTTTCCTGCAAGTTTTCCAGTTTCATATAGTATGATAAGCAAGAACTATGGCTTTTTTATAACAGACTTTTACTTCAACAAATTTTCATTCCACATCATTTTGTTAACGAAAAAGTTTGCCAAAAACGGAAAAAAATTTCACAAAATTTTCCGTCCAGAAAATTCAAGATCGCGCCCCTATTTCAAGCCTTTAAGTACATGCAAACCTCACGGCATTGGTTTTTCACTATCAGATTGTTATACCTATTCATGTGTTAAAATGCCATGAACGAGAAAATAAAAAACAACGATTTTTGTCTGCTAAAGAAAAAATAATTTCCTATATGCCTAGCACACGTCCAATCGCTGAATTTTCATTTTTTGTGATCAACACTGACATAATTTCCAGTGGTTAACATCCTAGAAAAGAGAAAATGAGTCAGCAAAATCTGTCGTTTTCTGACGATCTATTATGAAAACGTTTCAGAGAGAACAGCACAAAACATCATGAATAGAGCTCCATCAATTAAATCATAGCACTGATTTATTCTCAACTAGACATGAATAATGCTATTGCCATCATGTCAGTAGTTACCATATCAATAAAGTCATCCTTTCTATGGAATACTTCTGTATTCCTAACCAATATTTTTTTCAGAATATGTATCTGAAAACCTCTGATAACAAAATTTGTCATTCATCATTTTCTATATTTTCCGGAAATTCCCCAAAATGCATTAAAATTCTTCTGAAGAGTCTTGTGAGTTTATTTTATCTACTATTTCTTTATGATTGTGAAAATATGTAGTTGAGGATCTGCTCTTTCTCGCAGTTTTATTTTATTGTTGGAAATATCATGCAAGTTTTATTTTGAAAATCCAAGCGGCAATTTCCCACCTCGGGAACCGAGTCGGCACTAATGTACGCGGGAGTTCGAGGGCGTGTTGTGAACAAACACGTCGTGAAACACGTTCGTGAAAAACTTGATCAAAAGTTGTATCAAAGTGTATACATATCTGTGATTTCAAAATGTGTGAGTCAGTAAATTTGTCAAAAAACATTGAAAGAGGATGAAATATCCTCAGTATGTACAGGAGTGCCTACTTTACGCCGTGTTGCACTTGAAATGAATGATGGGAGAAACAGGACCATTGAACATCCATCAGATCTGAAAGTATTTTTTTCAGGAATATACCAAGCGTACTAGAGATAAAGCACTCCAGCATATTGATACTGAAAATCTTCCAGTCAGGCTAAATTTTTCATATATTTCAACTGAACAAAAACTTAGGTGAATTGCTGGAAGTTTGACTTGTAGTTAGAAGTCTGTGGCAAATGGTTTCATCCAATGCCAACCCCCATTTTACATACATACATACTTGACTTGTAATTGTAAAAAAACTGGTATTTTTTGCTAATCTTTCTGTGGAGCTTGTGAAGTTGATGCTGTTTGCAAAAACTAGGCTGTATTTCCAGAAGAAGATGGAAATTACGCATGCGATGAAGAGACTGAAGGTGGTATTTATAGCAAACAGAAATCACAGTCCGATGATTCAACTGGTGAACAAGAATAGGACTGATGCTGATGATGATAATGATGATGGTCATTATACTGTTGTGATTAAATAATGACAAAGATTTGTTCGAAGGATGTAGAAGATGTAGTAACCTGATTACTTGCATTTCGGACTTCTATTGTCTTGATGGTTGAAAGATTTCTACTCATTTCAATTCTCCACTTCAGACAAATTGAGAATCTACACGATGTTTCATAGGGCTGCCGGTATGGTATGATTACGTTGTAATCACGCGAGGTCTTTTCCCTCCAAAACAGTCCATTAGCGGTCTCCATAAGTTTTTGATTTCCACGCTCGGTCGACTGAAGGCACCACTGGCTTCAATTCAGGTAGATGAATTTGCGTTTGATTTCTTGAATCTCAATACCCTCTCCTTTCGCCGAACAAGCAATGATCTCTGAACCTTATATACAATCATCTAAGGTGACATAAATTGTAAAGATCTATCACATAAAGCCTCATTTCGAGTACCTGTACGTTTAACTAGGAATAATGATCTCTTCACTGTCCCTAATCACCAGACGAACTATGGATACTTCTCTCCCATATCAAGATTTAGGCGAGAAGCAAACTCTCGTAGCTGTGACATAGTAGAAATTTTACTGAACTCCTTTGAAAATCAATACAGAAATAGATTTGAGTAGCTGACTATCTGTGACATCAATTTACATATTCATATTTATATGTTCACATTTTTTACGTTTGAGTCTTTACATCTTTACATTTATGTATATACAGTGTGTCCCACTTTGAGCAGCCACACCCTCATATTTCATTGAGAATAAAATAATTTGTAATTTTTTTTTTTTTACTATAGTACTCAGGAATACCTGCCTTTATGTTGATGAAACATTCGTATATCCATTTTCACGGCTAACTATGATTAATTGAATAGTGAAAAAGTAGGGAAAACATATTAGGGATTTTTTCATTACAAAATTAAAATCAAATTCTGTTTCAGAATAATTGATAATACAGGGTATCATTTGTAGCTGGCAATGTGATTATCTCATTTTCATCAGTAATATTTACATGAATTTCAAAATTTCTCCACTTTTTACATAATTGACAAAAATATTCAATTGATAGTGCGAAAAATAACTAAATGTTTTTGTGTCTAACTCTGTAATTCACCTACCTATTTGTTCAAAATCATTTCCGATCGGGGAATTTGATTCAGACAGTGGCGTACGTAAGTTTTTATAAAAAAATATTCTTTATATGCTATAATAACAGCTGTTTCATTAAAAAATTTAATTTTTTATCGACGGAATAATTTCAATTTTTAAGACCTTAAATTATTCAGAACATCGTAAGTGAATCTTTTTGATTAAACAACTGTCGAGTAGCACATAAGAAATGTTTTTATAAAAACTTACTGTCTGAATCACTGTCTGAATCAAATTACCATATCGCCTGAAAGATCCAATTTGCTCCGTTTCCCAATTGAGAATTTTTTTAACAAATCAAGAAATAGGTTAGTGAATTACGGAATTGGACACAAAAACACAAAACACTCTGTACCAATCCAGAGAGTTGAAATAATATTAGTACTGATGAAATGAGAAAAGAACAAGCTTTTTTGCGATATTGAACATTACATATAGTTCCATTTGCAAAAAAAATCCGATGACGTCATTTCTCCACCAATAGCAAATCTAAAAAGTATTTGGATCTATAGAAAGGTGCAAAGTGGAATACTGCCGTCCTTAAAAAGACCACCTCATCTGCCAAAAATGTGAAAATTGAGTTAGGCGCTAAAATCAGTTCTAGACAGCTTATATTACATATTTAAATAGGAAAAACACCGTGTTCAATACCCCAAATATATGTTTTTCAAATAATCTATGAACTAGTATCTACGAAAAGATAAGTATAACTAAAGAAGATCCCCGAACTACAACACTACTTAGGAAAAACACGTCATATACATGTCGTCGCCTGCAGATGCCGTAATTTGTCTAGGTAAAACGCAAATGCAGTGTTTTCGCTATGTAGTTGGCGCGTATTTTCATCACCTATTTAGTTTATTCTCAAATTCGGTGTGTTGTTAGTTGTTTTGTGTCAATTTGTGTCTCTCAAAATTGACAAAGAAACAACGTAAAATCTTCGAAGTACAAAAGCAAATAAGTTAAGTCAGAACAAGGACATATTTAATATCGTTTTATAACTTTGCTTTACTTTAATGAGAAAATACAGGATGTTTTATACATATCAGGTACATACGGAAGGGTCATCTCCTTCCTCAGGATATTTTATGAAAAAAACTTGATAAACATAAGTCCGGAAATGCATGGTTTCCAAGATACATACTTTCATCGTGAATCAAATCGTTAATCAAAATAAAAAAATTGAATCTCTTGAAAACACAAATGAATCAATAAAGAGGAAAGCTGATTTCTTGGAAAGAAAGACTAGAAGGAACAATATTGTGATCTTTGGGTTGAACGTATCTGAAGACGAAAACATTGTTGAATGTACACTGAAACAACTCAATCAATTACTAGGCACGGAATTGAAGAGGGGACAAATCAACAACATACGTCAGATTGGACAAAATACACAGAACCCTACAATCCTAGTGGAATTCTTATCATTCCTCACTGAACAGGAGGTGCAAAAAAGCTGTAAGAACTTGAAAGGAACTAATGTTAGTGTTGTATATGATCTATCAAAGTCAGACCAAGAAACAAAGAAATTGCTGTTGAAACATCAGAAGATAGCCAGAAGTAGGGGTTATAACGCCTATGACAGAGGAGCGAAACTGATAGTTAACAACGAGGCATATGAACTGGATTACTTGGAAAGTAATAATTATAATTTTATTCTGTCGTCAGAGAAATCAGCATCCCCATTATTAAAAAGTAGTGAACCAGAAAAAGAGTCTAAAAGTGCCCCCTCAACGCCGAATATCGAGAACAGCATCGAAAATTCTGCATCCGCAGAACCCTTCAAGAAAAGCGAGAGACAGTAAGGAATAGGAAAGGAGGCGAAACAAAAAGGGCCGGTAACTAGGCAGAAAACGAACTCTATAACTTCAACTCCTGTGAACGCTCGTAGATTTTGAAGTAAATTTTATTGTGTAATTTTAGACTTCTTTATACTCTCGAATGTTTTAAATTTTAATTCATAACTTTCATTTATAATATATATATATATATATATATATATATAAGTGAAAATAGAGTATTTTTCGTTTTAATTCCGAGAGTTCTAACCTTTGACAGCTGTTTCGTGCTAACGCACTCATCAGAAAGGATTTATGGAGCTCTCGAAATCAAAACGAATCCACTCAAGAATGAATACCGTGAAGGCAAGACAGATATAACAGAAAATTACTTATGACATCTACAGTCACTAGTTGAAACTTAATTTGACACGAACCAAGGAATCCAAAGTTAGATGTTTATCTACTCATTGACAGGCAGCCAACAATTTGTTGTTCTGACCAACCCAAGGTTCAATCAAGTTTCTCGTACGTTAAGAGGAACGCAAGCAGAATCTAAGTGAAAATAGAGTATTTTTCGTTTTAATTCCGAGAGTTCTAACCTTTGACAGCTGTTTCGTGCTAACGCACTCATCAGAAAGGATTTATGGAGCTCTCGAAATCAAAACGAATCCACTCAAGAATTAATACCGTGAAGGCAAGACAGATATAACAGAAAATTACTTATGACATCTACAGTCACTAGTTGAAACTTAATTTCCTTGGTTCGTGTCAAATTAAGTTTCAACTAGTGACTGTAGATGTCATAAGTAATTTTCTGTTATATCTGTCTTGCCTTCACGGTATTAATTCTTGAGTGGATTCGTTTTGATTTCGAGAGCTCCATAAATCCTTTCTGATGAGTGCGTTAGCACGAAACAGCTGTCAAAGGTTAGAACTCTCGGAATTAAAACGAAAAATACTCTATTTTCACTTAGATTCTGCTTGCGTTCCTCTTAACGTACGAGAAACTTGATTGAACCTTGGGTTGGTCAGAACAACAAATTGTTGGCTGCCTGTCAATGAGTAGATAAACATCTAACTTTGGATTCCTTGGTTCGTGTCAAATTAAGTTTCAACTATTGACTGTAGATGTCATAAGTAATTTTCTGTTATATATATATATATATATATATATATATATATATATATATATATATATATATATATATATATATATATATATATGTTTTAATGATCTAACAAAAATTGTTTCAAAAATAAAAATAAACTGAAATGGATCCATATTTGCGAGATTCAGAATATGAAAAATTCCCCACAAAAACATTGAAGGATATTGGAGAATTTAATGAGCATATATCAACAGAGAAAGTCCAAAAACTCAGTGTCTTTCATCAAAATATAAGGAATATCTACAAAAATTTTGATGAATTAATGATAGTTTTAGAGCGGCTTACCAAGGAATTTGATGTTATAATTTTGACTGAAACTTGGAAAATAAATGAAACTGGCTTTTTCAGGATTGATGATTATGAAGAGTATTATAGCATTGTTTAAAAAGAACATAGTTAGTCAATGCCTGTAGAAAAGGTATTGGACACAAACGCGAGTGTCATCTAGCGTGATTAGTTACAAACTTGAATATTTGACGTCATTTTAAAGCAGGTTTCTTCAAAAAACCCTGATTTTAATGCTTTCCCATTGTTTCAATCAAGTTACGACATGACTTGGAGGCCAGATCACTGAAGTTACGACATGACTTGGATGCGAGCTCACTATCGCCATCTACATGTCGCATCCATTTTGATCCAATTATAATCCCATAAGGTTGACTAACTATCTTCTATATAAACAATGATTATAATAATGGCGATATTAATCAGAATGACGGTGTAATTGTTTATATAAAGATAGGTAGAAGTTATCTCACTGAAATAGTCAAAATTGCGGAATGTAGCGTGATTGTATCTGAGATTTTAATTGAAAATACTAAAATAAAAATAATTTCGGTGTACCGCCCACCATCGACCAGTGCAGACGATTTTGTTGAAAAATTAGGAATGTACTTGAATGAAAAATGCCGTGATGATTTTGAACTTGAACTTATTATGGGGGACATCAACATAAATTTGCTTCTAAACAATAAAAACACAAATGAATATATGAATTTGATGAGCGAATTCAATTTCACCTCCACCATCAATGTAGCCACTAGAAAATACTCTTGCTTAGATCATATATTTGTGAAAATTAAAAATGGGGTAGCCATTGATGTGTGCTCTGCTTTTGTGATAGACAACTCTATCACAGATCATTCCTCTACTATATTAACCAATATTATAAACTACAAACAGATCGAAAAAACACATGAAAATGCATACTTTAAAAAATTCATTGATTATGAGCAATTGAGGAATACAATACTAAGGCACAGTTGGATAGAATTTTATGAGATTGAGGCAGTAGAAGAAGCCACCGAATATTTCACTAATATAATAAAAAACATGATTGAAACACACACGAAAAGTATTAAATACAATAGTAAACACAAAAAAAGGAAACCTTGGATCACAGTAGGATTAATGAATTCGATCAAACGCAAAGAATTTTTGTACAATAATTACAAGCGAGATGTGAGTAACGCACTAAATAAATAAGAATTTACCACATACAGAAACCATCTAAATGAATTAATTAAAACGACAAAATACAATTATTATAAAAATAAAATAAGTACAAACAAAGGTAAACAATTATGGGAAACAATTAAAGAAGTGAGCGGAGAAAACAGAAGCAACATAGAAATGAAGTCGATTTTCAACGAAAGTGGAGAACTCATTGAGAACCAAGCTGATAGTGCAAATATATTCAATAATTTTTTCTCAGATATTGGTCCTAAACTTGCTGGCAAAATAGTCAAACCTCCTTCTCCTGCCCCTCCTGCCACTCCCGCGAGGGACTCCATATTCTTGAAACCAACAGATCCCACAGAGATTTGCAATGTAATACTCTCTCTGAAACCTCACAAATCTCCCGGAATAGACCTGATTAAAGCTGAGACGTTGCAAAAGATCGCAAGAGAAATGGCCCCTCTCCTATGTCCTCTGATAAATAAAATATTAGTAGAAGGAGTATTTCCTTCACAATTCAACAACTGCCACTATAAAGCCCATCCACAAAAAGGGAGACAAAAAAATCCGTCAAATTACAGACCAATATCATTGATAACAAATTTTGCTAAGATATTAGAAAAAATCTTAAAAATCAGACTAGACTATTATTCAACGCAATGTAATATTCTTTCTGCCAAACAATTTGGCTTCCGAAATAATAAATCAACTCAGGATGCTATCTCTACCTTGACAAAACAAATGTATGATGCACTTGATAAAGGAGGGGTGTCACTTTGTTTGTTTCTCGACTTAGCCAAGGCGTTTGACACTGTGGATCATTCACAGTTGTTGGCAGACTTGGAGTGTATTGGCATTAGAGGAAACGCTTTGAAACTGTTTCAATCATATTTGGACTCACGAAAACAAGTCGTAATTATAAACTGATGCATGAGTGAAGAAAGAACTGTACTTTGCGGAGTTCCGCAAGGAACAGTACTGGGGTCACTCCTCTTTGTGATTTACATAAACAGCTTACTCACCTTGCAAACCTGTGGAATCATCATTAGTTACGCTGATGATACGGCTATACTCTATAGCGCAGATTCTTGGGACAACTTGAAACGTATCGTTGAAGAAGATTTCAGTCAACTGATAGATTGGTTCAATTACAAACTACTTACCATCAATTTTGAAAAGACTATGTTTCTACCGCTGAGTTGTTATGCTTCCAACTTACCCAACTATGAAAAACTATCTTTCAACAATCACGGAACTACTTTCGAAATCAATGCAACTGATCAAATCAAATACCTTGGTATCACTGTTGATAGACACTTGAGATGGAGTATACATGTCTACAACGTTACAAATTCCCTCAGGAGATTAATATATAAATTCAGAATATTATCAAAGATACTGGATATCCCTGAGTCAATCACAACTTATTTTGCACTCGTCGAATCCAGGCTCTCATATGGCATTTTAGGCTGGGGAGGCGTAGCTAGCACACATTTGAAGAAATTGCAAACTCTGCAAAACATGTTGATCAAAATAATATTAAAAAAAGATAGATGTTACTCCACAGATCTCTTCTACAATGAAACAAAACTTTTTGATATCAGACAGCTATTCTATCAAAAAATCTTAAAACACCAATACAGAAATAAAGACTGCCTTGTTTTAGTATCGCACTCTTATCAGACAAGAGCTAACACCAACAAAAACTCAGCTATACCTTTATCCTATAAAGTTATTAGGCAACGATGCTACTCTTACCTTGGACCCAGACTCTTCAACACCTTGAGCTCAGAACTTAGACAATCATCTTCCTTTTTTATATTTAAATAAAAAATAAAGAAATATATCACGAGTATAGATCGAATGAAACTACATGACCTTATTGATATGAAAAAAGCCTATGAATCATAAAAAATAAATAAAGAATAAATGTTTATTTGTAAATTTGTCGTTAATATATATGATGTTTATTGTGTTATTACTTTTCATTGCTATACTACTTACTAACCATAACTTATATAAATATGCATAATTTTCTTCAATATTTATCATGTGAAAGGTGTTATTACTGTTTAGATTTATTATTCATACTAACCATATTTTATATATGTAGAATTATTACTAATATTTATCACTTTTTATGTAAGCAGTGAAATCCTGTTAATTTCACTCTTTCGAGAAAGCACAAACAACACCTTCAGGATTAGAAATTAGAATTAAAATCATTCCCTACGGACAAGATTATCTTTTGTAGGGTTTTTGTTTATTTCTTGTACCTAATTCACCATTTTACATGTACATATTTATGTAACCACTGCCGTTCATGAAATATATTGATTGATTGATTGATGTCTGCAGACAGTTTCCACCATCAGGTAGAACTGTCATTGAAAAAGCAAAAGAAAACTAATGATTTTGATGATTTCGTGACAGCTGTCAAAAAAGCGAGTTTAAAAAAGTGGAAGTCAAGACTAAGCAGTGTACAGATTATTTAAGTGTCAAGATTTTTCGTCACATACAAAAATAAAAAACATAGTTCCTAGTCCGTACTTGGCAAAAATAACACAAATTGTGGATAACATGGGATTCTTCTCTTCAAAGTAAAAGTTGACAAACATCTCCGCCAGTATACTTGAAATAGATTTTCTTCAAAATTAAATTTTAAAGAAAAGACTTCCCAGTCCCTAGGTATTAACATCTCCATGTGCAGTGCCTAGAAGTAAAAAAGAAACTCTTCTCAAAAACCTTAGAACTATAATGGACTAGTTTTTTTTTATTATGGATTAATTCTAAAAATTTAAGTAGCATCAAACAAAAATGTGAAAGAATCATTGAAATATCTCTAAAAATGAAAAATTTATGGGACTTCGAAGTTGCGCTTGGAAGAATAATTCCATAGTACGCAGTGTGTGACGTCACGCCACATGAACGAGGCGACTGATACTCGCAGTTTCGCAGAGTGCTTACAAATTTATCGGTGTACAATCACTTGCACCGTTCGTGTCGGGTTTTGTTCATTACACGATGGCTGAAATTTGAAAAATATCCTACAAATACTGTATTGTGCCTATGTGTAGAAGCACGACAATTAAAAACCCCTATAAATTGTTTTTTCATGTACCAAATGACATGAATCAAAGGAAGAAGTAGTGCAAACTAATGAGGCGTGACTCAAATAGACCTAAAAGTACTACATATGTGTGCCTTGGCGCAGCTAAGGATCTAATACGTAATTATTTGTGATCTCAGACATGTGGCGTGACGTCACAGACGGGTCGGAGACCAAGGACGTTCCGCGCTGAAATACGTAAATTTAAATAATCTTTATCTCAGTCAGTAATTGATGGATTAAAAAAAACACTGATTTATTAGTTATGATCTATATTTTAATTCCATCGCGTCATATATAGTATTTTCAACAACACTAAACTAGTCCATTCCTTCAAATGTGCTACAATTCTGGAAAACTCTTGAGGAAGAAGATAAAGATAAATGAGAAAGTTTCGTCCGTTTCTATAATTAGTTAATTTTCGTAGACTATTCATTATTGGTAGTTTCAACAAAAATTCAATGAATTAATCAAAACTGGTGTCTGTTGTTTTATTGTTCTTTTCATAATATGACAATTACGAACTAACTGGTTATTATTTACGAAATTATCCTAAGAAAAAACACCGCATGAGCCTTTTTTCAATAGATGCTATGGTTTTACTTATCATTTTCTGATAAAAATTGAATTCGTTTTCCCAGTATCTACCTTATTAGGGAAAAGATAGGGAGAAACTGCATTTTTCCTAAAATTAAATATAGTTTTTATGAAGATTCATTCTCATAAAGAAAAATCATTTTCTTTTGCAGTGATGTAAGAATTTGGGTACACTTTGAACTTCGCCTAAATTTTGGATTCGATTTGTTCATTATTATATAACCTACAGATGCGGTGGTCTTTCTTAGGACGGCAGAATACCCCTCAACTTTCAAGGTTTTTTTTGATAACCTTTATATTTACTAATATAATTTCATTTTGTGAACCACTATTTACTATTTTATTTCAATTGTTGTCAGATGCTAGTTAATTAAAGATTTTCTCGCGATTTCTGCAATTCTGTTGGGAAATATAATTGGCTTTGTTGAATGAGTGCAACTCTCGTAGCTGTTCTCATAATTGGCGAGATAATTCATTAATATCCATCGTTTAAAACCAACAAATGAAGTGTATGACAAACAATTACCGTGCGAATCTGAATTCAGTCCACTTTGAACTCAAAATTACACAATTCTCAGGTCGCACATCATATCGGCTGAATCTTGGTTCCGCATTGGTCCAATATAGATATATTGTTAATAAAATAATAATGAAATAATATTGGTCCAATATGGGTGTGTAACGAAATTGTAACAAAACGTAATCTTGAAATTTATTAAAAGTTCTCGAAGAGGACAACCATTGAATCTACATCCGGAAGCCATTAAATTCAGCATTCAGTTTACGATACCGAGAAGGGCACCTAAACCTTCGCCCATATGGTTGCTATAAAAATCGTTCCAACACAGTTTCGAGAGTTTTAAGAGGGGTATTTATAAATTCGAACCAAATATTTTGTATCCAATAATCAGTTTTCATTATGAATTCAACGTCATATTTCCGTTAATAGAATTGATTCAAACCATAACCGAGTGTTACAGAAAGATCCATGACATAGAATAAGTAGAAATAAGATCAATTGTTTAGATATAAAGAGTTTTTTTCATAATGCGACAAATTTCCATTATGTTTTTTTTTCTCGAAACGTCGGAATATCTGAGTTATAAAATATTTAATGCATAAGCCGATTGTAGAAGAAACTGAAAAAGGAATTCAATTCACTATTTAATTTTCGAACAACCCTTATATTTACTGCCTAAACAATGGGGATTTCGAAACCCGGGCTTACTTGAAGGACATATATTTTATGCTTCTAAACGGCAGTCCTGTTTTAAATCTTGAGAGTGTTAGATGTTTGTTAGCAACGTGACCTTTTCTGGTGAATAATCTGTTTCAAAATATCAGTTCAATACTTTAGTAAGAATTATACCTTTTTGAGTAGTTTAAAAACGTAAATGTCATAAAATTTTATTCAATTCACTGGTTTTTAATTGGGTTTGATTTAATAACTTATAAATTTAAAATTTCTTAGTTTTCCGGCGTTCTTTTTTTTTCTTCTTTCGGCATAATAAATGTTTTTGGCCGATTTATTTGTTTTATTCAGTTAAATTTAATCTTTCACCTGGGCCTTCGGCCCAGAATAAATTGATTAATAATTTGAGAAGTATTTGAATAGATTGAATTCCAGGAAAGTGTTGAAAATAATAATAAATAAAGTAACTCAAATAATTAAAACTAGTGTGTCTGCAAAGCTGGTAGCAGCTTCCTGATGGTTTCCGGAGATGAGATTTGATAGGTAAGTAAATGTATAATTTTCCTGATGTGTTCCTATATAAACGCTCCTATGAAATATCGAAAAAGGCACCGCTCGGCCTAACAATTGTATCAGCTGTGATGAAACTCTATTTCAACGGAATAGCATTTTATTATAAAATGTAAAAGATTACGTTCCTTTTAAAATTTCCATCTGGACTCATATAATAATTGAATAGATTTCACATCTGATTGGAATAGTTCATTCCGAACATCTCATTTGAATACTTGTTCCGATTATAGATTATTCGAATTCAAATTAATCGTCAGAAAATATGCAACCTTTCAGCATATTTTCTGACGATTAATTTGAATTCGAATCTTTGATCGAATCGATCTACATATCGTTTTTCTCTTTGGCAGATTGTTTTTAAAATGTTTTGAATTCATATTGGCGGCTCGGCTTCACTTATAAGTGAAACAAAGATGGCCACATCAGCGTCACTTACGGACATTTAAAAAAATTTCAATCTTAAATAATTTAATGTAATCCTGATATCTCATTAACATTTGAATAACGTTTCGTATCGTCTTTTGACGAGTCGGTCCGGAAATGTCAAAATTTAACTAGTCTATAACATATATAGTGATGATTCACATTTTCGAATTTTGACTGATTCTATTAATTTCTGGAAATTTAACATCAATTAGACCAGTTTCTGTTCCTGCTTTATGATTTTCAGTGATACAACTTTTTCCACAAGTTTTCCTGGTACGTTCAGAAAATTTCAATCTGCTAGAATTGTGAACAGTGAATAGAAGTTGAAGACACTTCTCCTGGACCTGGTTGATGATCTGTGCCAAGGCCTGGTCTGGTAGCAAATCTTTCATACTTTCATCAGAACTGAATATTATTATTAAAATCATTCATCAACCCCTGTCACTATTAACCAAACTTCCGCATTCAAAATATTCAAATTTAGTTGAGCTGTAAAAATGTACTATTTACAAACTTGCCTTAAGCCCTTTGGTTCTGTTATTGTTCTATAAAAAAGCCCCATTTTTTCTGGTACTTTTGTTAGCCATTCTGCCATTCTTTGTTGGATTTTAGATCTAGCTCTAGCAACACGTTTTACGGGTCTACTAGGTACGATTAGCATCTACAAAGAGATAGATTGTTTTGTTCCTGGTATTTGGATACTGATAAAACTCTCGACATACCTTGTTACTCTTGTGGTTCCTAGGGGGTTGATTTCGATATGAAATTGGAAGGAGTAGCTGTTGTATTTGCCAGAGTTTAACTTGATATTTTAAATCTCAAATGTAGTTGAGTACAGAAAATAAGTGTTTTTAGTGCCCAGTTTGGATACAGTAGAAACTAGACACTGGTAGTTCAGTGTGACAAATGGGTGGGTTTGTTAGGTTTAGTAAAATCCTAAATTTTAACAAATATGAATATGTTTAATGTTAGAAAATGTGACAAAATACTCTTCAAATTTAATCTATTTCTTCAATAGTTATTTGGTAACTATCAATATTTCACTGACAATATATCTCCTTGCTTAACAACCAATCAGTCTATTTCAAATTTTGAAATTCAGCCAATAGAATCGGAATTACAGTGGAAATATAGCTTGTCACTGTATTTTCACGGTGATAAACCTGCTTAGTTTTTGTTTTACTAGCTGTCAAGTGAAAATAATGATTTAAATTATAAACGTCAAATCTTTGTGTTTTGACTAGTTATATTTCTTAATCAATATAAGCGAACGTTGGGGACAAATGGCTATTGGTATCATAGATGAAGCAGTGGAAAAGAATATTCCATTGAATACGGCCAGAAATAAAGAATCAATTACCAGGCAATTCAACAATTTATGCACAAACATGGGTTATATTGTCAATGCGAATACCACAATTGTGGAGCTGGCTGATATTTTGAAAGATTATGCCTGTTATATGACCCCAATTTTTCTCTTTAGTGTTCACGTTGTTAGATTTTGATTTCTGTGAATTACTTCAAATTAAATCGGTGACCCGAATTTTCTTTATTTCAAATCGTTATATTGTCATCCTAAATATAATTCGTGGTATGATTAATAACCCATAATTTTTTGGAATATCAATTCATTTGCAATCCCAATGCAAGAAAATACTACTCGCCCTGCGGACTCGTTGTATTTTAGTTAGAATAGAAAATCACAAGTAATCATTAGGTTGAGGTCGTTGAGGATATATTTTTAGTTTTGTCTCTATTGATTTGAACGTTTACCAACAAAGAAAATCGTTTCGAGCTTCTTTTTAATATATAAATTACATGAAAAGAATATGAAAAATGAGAGTTATTCACCTAGACTGACCAATGCATGTATAAGTTGTAAACTCATTCATAAATAACAATCTTAATGGTTATGAATGTTGAAATGATTACTTTTGAAGAATAACTAGACAGTGGTGTCACAATAAAAATTGCATAATAACGACCCCTTCACCTATGACTATTTACGTGAAGGGTAGGAAGTAAGGTGGAAGGTTACGTTTGTACCATTTTTCATCGCAATATCAAATCAAATCCAATATACTTTATTGACGAAGACAAATAAATTTCAACACAAAGATAAATACAAAATTTTAACATTAAACAAAAGTTGAATATAAAATAAATTTACAAACATAATTCATTCTTAGAACACAAATACAAAGTTACAATGAAAAACAAATAAAAACTCAAAAATTAATATTTGGAACATTTGGTGTGAATACAATTATTATGAACAGATAAAAGTTGTATCATCAAAATACGTAGACATCTGACGATGTTACTTCATTGTTATTTTCTCCGGAATATTTTCTTCTTTTTCTCATATTTCCTCAAAGCATGGAGTTTGAAGGGGTCAATATAAACTGGATCGGGATGTCTTTTTACAAAATTGGAAAATTTTGTATCAGTACCTTTGATTATTTTGGAAACACTTTTGCACCACCAAAATATAGCACATCTTGTGATTAGCTCAAGCACTATAGGTCCTAAATTATGATGTGGGCAATTCATCGCACTGAAACATAAGTTTTTATTTAGGATGCTCTCTAAAACTTTGGATAAGTTTTTTATACTGCATATTCTTGGTATGAGATAAAATAACTGACTGAGAGAATGGGTTATTAAAAAAGTCAAGAAACGTCCAGGTCGTTGAAGTTGACCTCTGTCATACTGTCTTGCATCTATAAAATCATCATCTTCTTCAAGAGAGTGCCTGGTCAGAATGTTATTTCTACAGTTCCTACATTTACTGATGAGTTTCGACTTGAAAAGCGTCTTTGCAATGAATCCACCCATATATTTAATGGTACATCTTCCTAACTTCATTCGTTTTTGAGTGGATACTTCTACAGGGATAGCTGGTACAATGTCAGTCTCATCAACTACTGGAACAATACCAGCAACAATTTTGCCAGTTAAAAAACTTTTTAAATTATCCAATGCATCGACAGACATATCTTTCTGACAATTGGACGAAGGAGAATGAGTGGATAAAAAGTTATTGCAAATTAATGACTTGAAGGAGGTGATGAAATGTGAAGCATCAGGATTTGTATTTCTGATTGAGTGACTTCTAATATAACTGAAAAAATATATATATAAATATTTCATTTGACGTTACAAGGTACTCCCGTCAGATCAATAATCATAACATTATCATTCAGACTTCACGGTTCTCGAGTTGTTGATGTAGCCATGCACCAATTGGAAAAAATATTTTTTTGTTATGTTCACTTTTAGATTATTAGATTATAGATTATAGATTATATATTAGGGACTTTCGCAACAACTTCTAATCCAATAGAAAAGCATTTTCTGATTATGAGTGGTATGAGTTCCTTCAGTTTGAGGGCCTTGACGGGTCCATTACTGAATGTAAATACTACAGGCTGTTTCCACTGTCTGTAAATTCCCTTCAACAAAAACACATTTGCATGATCTGCCAATAATGCTTTTCTCGCTGTCCCATAATCTTCCAAGCCTACAACTTCATCAACACTCCTGTGATAACATATATTGCTGTCAATGGCCATTTCATCAAACATCAATATGCAGAGCTTCTCTTTCTCATCCTTCATTTCTTGAACGCATTTTTTCAAAGATTGAAATATGTGTTTGTTTATACCTGGATGGAACGGAAACTTTCTTAACAAATTGCTCAATGTACGTGAAGAAGGTAAAGCAAAAATATTTCCCAAGAAGCGGTACCCCTTTCCACTACTCTTGAACAAAGACAATGCTAAAATTTTCTCTTCTAACGTATATCTTCGAGATTTCGGCTTCAGATGTTGGTTGCGGAGTTGACACATCATGAAGTTAAACGATGGTAGATTGACATGTTTGGCGAATGTCTGGAAATTTGGTGTAGCTGTAACCTTTTCTGCGGCGGCAAGACGTTCCCTATAAGATTTAATATTTTTCTGCATTCTTGACATTTGGGCTTCCCATTTCTTCACTTTATGGTAGAATACTCTTGCTGTTGGAGAAAGATTTTTAGCTCGAGTCTCATTCACTTCACCCAATATAGTTCTCCTATTAATTCCTAAAAAAAATTATTCATCATTAAATTTCCCCATTGAATTTCATTAAAAATTCCACACCTAACATTTTTGACCAATTGAAGGCCTGAATTTTTCATCGTTACCATAGCAACTAATAAAATTTCCTGGGTAAGGAACATGAAATTACACTGGACATTTTTGACGTTTATAGTTAAAATAATATTATATTGCTTTTGAATTAACATACAAAGACTATTTAGATTTCAAAACAATCAAAAATCCTCATTACCCTAGTATTTTTTTAATAATACGTTGGTGGGAAATTTTTTTAGTGAATACCACTCCAGCTGCAATTAAAAACAAAAAAAATTCTCGAACATGAATACTTTTTAGGAAATTCCTGTTCTCTAAAACATTTCCGGTAATAATTGAAGCTCTAGTGACAATTTTCCTCATATTGCATGAATCAATCAATTATTATTTCAAACCAATGACAACAAGACTCTTTGAAAACACTCCTCCAGCACTTGGTCATTTCAAACTGGTGCTTCGAGGATTCCATATTATTTATACATTTCCATAGTTACAACAATGATGGTAAATATACAGAGTGAGTCAGAATAAGACCGACAAACTCCGACTACAGATTCCTCATTTTGAGGTGAAAAGTTCCTATCAAGGTATATCCTAAAATGCATTCCCTTCGAGATACAGGATGTCGAAAGTACGAAAAAAAATTTAATTTAATTTTTTTCCTCCAAAATTCCTGAAGCAAAAAATATCAAACTTGGTACACTAATCAACGTGATAATTTAAAGTTATAATTTTCAATTTTCGTAAACCAGTGGCGTTGTTGAGTTGGTATGTAGAAATATTTTCATTCATATTTTCTTTGGACAAGTGAGCTTTTGACATTAGTTAGGCTCATCAATACTCAACTTAAAAGTCATAACAGTCCATGTACCTAAAAGTAAAGGTTTTTGAGAAAATTGAGAAAAACTGAAGATATGTCCTGAGTAGCAAAATAAATTCATGTGCAAAAATCGCATAGCATATCGGAATATGTGTCCTTTACTTTTAGGTACATGGAATGTTATGACCTTTAAGTTGAGTATCGATAAGCCTAACTGATGTCAAATGCTCACTGGTCCAAAGAAAATATGAAGGAAAATATTTCCACAAACCAATGTAACAACTCCACTGGTTTACGAAAATTAAAAATTATAACTTCAAATTATCGGGTTGATAAAAGTTCATTAGTGTACCAAGTTAAATTATTATAAATTAAATCTAATTTTTTTTGTACTTTTGACACCCTGTATTTCAAAGGGAATGCATTTTAGGACATACATTGATAGGAACTTTTCACCTCGAAATGAGGTGAAGAATCTGTAATCAGAGTTTGTCGGTCTTATTCTGACTCACTCTGTAGAAACATAATTACATAAAATGAACTGCTTCTGTAGTACTTATTTAGTCCGTGTATGTATTCATGAAATTGTCTGATCAAATATCCCTTCAAAATAAAGAAATTAAGAATAATTTCTGAATTGCTTGTCACTCAAACTGTGCTGCTGTACAAAAACACAGCTTCAACAGTTACATCTCAGAATATAGAGGGTAAATATAAGTATATTGCACTTACTATGACCAATGACAACTTTCTTGGGTGTGGTTGCTTCAGGTTTGGATAATGTGTCAGCGATAGAAGGCATATGCAACAAAGGCGCAGGTGGTAGACAAGTGGATGTCAAGAAAACATTGGAAGGACCAGGTATTTGTCCATCATCCGTTACTCGTGAAGACTCCTCATCAAATTCTGAAATTTTATTTTGAGAATAAAGAAAAAGCATTCAAATATCTGTTCGGAATTTAATGTTAAAATCCTGCAGGGATATTTAAATGTGTGTCATGGCAACCCAGTAGGAAAGATTGTTATCTTATTTCAAAAAAAATAAACTTTTTCAAAGGTGATGAAATATGGATGATGAGGGATAAGTGGTAATTCTGTAAGTGGTATGTTTTAACGGATGTTAATTTTCACACATATTTAATAACTGGTTATTCTGTAAAATCTATATAAATGTAGTGGTATCTCTGCAAAATGTATTTTCATGCCCACACATATTAACATATCTATTTATTTTGTAAAACTTATATAAAGGTGTAACAAAATATGTTAAATGGGTAAAAAATAACATAGCTTACAGAATTACCCCTATAAGCAACAAAAAAAATCCTACTGGAATAACGAGAGGGATTTCATCGTATGAAATTTTAATAGATATACAATAATCACTTATTTGTTTTCTAATCATTGTTCATTGTTTCTTTGAGGGGGCTCATAGAATCCAAAAGAATATTCATGAATTGTTGTAAATGTTAAAAACTCATTATTTGGGAAAAATATTTCTTTGGCACATTGTGTTTGGGCGTGCCAATGCCTCTCATAAAATATTATTTCTGCGAGTAATAATACGGAGGTGATCGAGTAAATATCAAATAAATTAAACTTACCATTGCCAATAACAACTTTCTTGGTCCTGGCTGCCTCAGGAAGAGATAATATGTCGGTGCTGATGGAAGGCACAGGCGGCAAGAAAACATTGGAAGGCCTAGGTGTTTGTTCAACATCCATTACTTGTGAAGACTCGACATCAAATTCTGAAAGGAAAAGCACTTAAATATCTATTCGGAATGTATTGTTGAAATCCTGCAGGGATATTTTGATGTGTGTTTCATGGCCACCGAGTAGGAAAGAATGCTAGCACTTCATTAAAAAAGCAAAAACTTTTTGTTGATGTCACATGGAGGATGAGAAAAATTAACTTTACTACTAGGAGTATGAACACATAAGAAACAGAAACAATTCTACTGGAACGACAAGAGGGATTTATCACATAAAATGTGTGATATACGCACATCACAGGGCGCTGCAATGCAAATCAAACTTATTAAATTTATCTGAATGAAACTTACCTGGAATATTAATAGAAGGAATTGCCGTTCTCTTAAGACCCCTCTTTGTACCTGGCACTAGACAATCTTGTGAGAAATGTTGCTCACAGACAAAATACTTATAATGTATTTCTTTCATTGAAAACTCATTATGGCGCGGTGGTTTAATCCTCTCTATCCAGGCTTGAAAAACTTCAGGTTCCCTGATTGGAAAACGATATCTTCTACTTGTGTTATTATTACATCCACTAACACAACACTTCTTAGGATATTTTGTACGAACATCTTTCATGATAATACACAAGCACTATTCAAAATACTCTTGAATTCAAAATAATCGTAAACAATATCGCAAAACAAAACCGCCAACAGGAAACTTGTTCAACGTTGCCACAAGACAGAGTATTATTCATATAGTTGGTTAGTGACATGCATAGTCAGGTAAGTTGTGACAGTTTGGCCAACAGGCAGTAATGAACAAGAATGAGAATTATTGATGAACAGGTAGACAACTTAATTGTTAATTTCATACAAATCTTTGACCTGAATCGTTGGTCATTTGGAGTAACCGAGAGTAGATCTGCTCCGAATGGAGTAGCTGTGGCAACAATGAAACTTTGAAAGGGATTGAACAACTACAACGGGGCCCACTAGTGGCAAATAGCCCAACACATAGCCCAAGCACCCGCACAGAAAAAAATATCGTGCTGACATCTAGGTTAAATATATTAATTATTCATGCTCCCAGCGCTACAAGTGTCTGTACTGGAAAGCTAAAATAGAAAACCGCGGGAAGGCCGAGCTTACATATCTAAACTTTAGTTTCTGTGATCTGTGCAAGAAACCCAGGAATGCTTTTCATTCCGACGATCTAGAATTTATTGCCATTTCTGTAAGAAACTAGGACATTCTAAACGAATTGTAGAAGGAACAAATTATATCAAAACCAACTTGTATGTAACTCTTGTCACAGAGCTGGACACACAGCAGCTACTTGTTATAGCAAACAGAAAGGAAATCACTGAAGTAACCGTATACATTTAAGACGTCCCGACGCCAAGTACAGAGGAAGTAAGAATACTTCAGAACACGATTTCACGCGCTACCCCTGCGAACGACCATACAAACCAGCGGAGATTCATACGAATTAAGCACAAGAAGCGCACGACAATATGCGCGTTCTTCAAATCAACGGGATACCCCAAAAAGTTTTTATGGAACCAGGAAAACAGATATCTTTAGTGCAGACAAACGTGGTAAAAGGCAAAGAAGTACTCAGAAAACGGAATCGTGTTATTGAGAATAGACAGGGTGAAATAATTTCACATACAGGGTTTGTCAGATTAAATGTTGGAGTAAATGGAAACAAAATATTTGAGAACGAGTATCTTGTAGTGGATTCAGTACATTGGGATGCCAATGTTATAGCAGGGTTTGATTTATTGCAAAAATTGATCTGATATGAAAATAATTAAAACGATTTATTAGGACAATCGATGGATGATGAATTTTATAATGAAAAGCTTGGAAGATTAGAGGAATGTGTTGAACATGTGTTGAACATATTGGATTCTTGGAAGGATAACTTGACGGAGAAAACCCTGGTAAGTTCGGCAACTTCACAGCTGATATTACTTGGACTAAAAGAGAGTGAAAGCTCTTTTAGCTCATCTAGAGAGGGAAACTCCCTAGCAAACCGATCAGTAATGATAAGGAAAGGAGAAAGAACTTTAAATAAGCCAATGAGTACTCTATACAAAAAGAACAAATCATACAAGGAAAGTTGAAAAAGTATAGTAGAGCCCGTAGATGCTCAAATGTGTCCCAGAAAAAGAGGATGCAGGACAAATGAAATAAACCCCCGAAGGAATGAAAGTAATGGAACATGGAATGATAAAACAAGTTTTAAGAAGCCCGTAGATAGCCATTTTTACCCCAGGAATAAGATGGGAGGTATGATACCCCAGTGGAATGGAAGAAAAATTACAGGATATGATAAAGAAAATGTAAAGAAGCCAGTAGTTAACCAGTGTCACCCCAGGATAGAAATAAAATTTCAATAGGAGGAATGCTGCAAGGAGTCCTCAATTTCAGTGAAGTGTCCTGCATGAATTGATACAGTGACCCTGCCACGTAACTCAGGAAAAGTAAAGGATATGCCCAAGGGGGATTTCTTTACTATCACTGGAAAAGACAACGAGCGCAAAGGAAACCGATAGGAAATTAAAATGTTACATGGAATCTGATGAAAAAACTCGAATAGAAGAAGCTAGTGAATATTTTACAGCTCAGTGTGAATCTGGAGGTGTTGGAGATTGTTTGACCAAGGTTATATTTCCACCTCAGGTAACTCAGCTGACATGTTTAGCAAATATTCGTAAGAAAGAGTTTGAAACAGAGGAAAACTTGAAAAAAGCTAAGGTGCCTATGAACATGAATTTCGGCCCTAATAAGAAAGGTCACTTGTATGAAGTTACGGAAGACGATCGGATAGAGACAGTGGATTCCTCAGGAACTCGTTTTCACCCCAGTACGGGATGATACGCGTATAGAGACACGTATAGAAATACTGGAAGTGTAAACCAAAGGACGAGCAGTGCTTTGGACACTTATAGTGATTCCTTGACAGGAAGTCACTCATGTGATGAAACTGGAAATAGGATGACCAGGACGAAAAGAGCCTTGTCCACATGTGAGAATTCGAGAAAGAGAGTCATGAAACTTGGAAGGACAGGAAAGTAAACAAGGTGAAATCAGTTGGGACTCAGGCACACTCCGAAGCCGAGGAAAACTTGAAGGCTGTCGAGAGAAATGGGAGTACAGGAACACGTCCCCTGGAAGCAAAATGTATGATATCATGTTCCACTGAGGTAACCACGGTGGAATACAATATAGTTGTTCTAGTCAGATATTCAAGAAAAGTTAGGTGTATGCACAAAAGTAGACATATTTCTTCGAGTTGGATCGATGAATACGTTGAGCACCAAAGGAAGTCAACTGAAAAGGAAATTCCTTTTTTATTTGTTGTTACTCCTTGATAGGGAGTCACCCTGATAGAAGCTTTGAGAATGTTATTGTAAGGTCAGGAAAACCCACCGATAATTGTTCAACTTCCAGAAAAGGATTTCACGGAAATCTATAAAAAATTCGAAAAATTTGCTTCAACTCCTGTATGACAAACGATAGTTCAAACGCCAAAAAATCCGATTTGTTGGAAGGTAACATTCACAAGGAAAACTAGGAAAATTGAGAGGTTATCGAAATTCAGAGCATCCCTGGATTAAAAAGCAACATTTTAGCCCGAAATATTGGAATAGATGTCAACAAGACAGTAAAGGCTCAGATAGAAGCGATTGGAAATTCTAGAGAGGAAAACTATAAACACCCGGTATCACGAAGAGGGGCCTGCACAAAGCGTTTCCTGTATGCTATAGAAACGAATATAAATAAGGAATAAACTATTGCTAAAGCCAAAATTTTGACATGGAAAGTAAACTAGTCACAAAGAAGATAAGAAAATTAAGCTTGAAAAGAAGTTATTGTAACAATTACCTGTTGAACCCGCTGTTAAATGTAATGGAAGATCAAACATCTTCGCATTGCAAGTAGAATGAAAAATTGCTTGTAGTTATCATGTTTGAAAACAGGACAGCCTCGAATAGTTTTATGAGAAATGACGTTCAAAGTATCAGTAATTTGTAAATACGATGTAATCCGAAAATTCTTGATATTTGAAGTCATATCCCTTGAGTCATCTTGGTTATATTGAACGAATTGATCTGAAATCAATTTGAAGTTCATGAAAATGTTTTGTTCCAAAAAGAGTTATGACTGTTGATGATATTATTTTTGTAAACAAAATACAGCTCTGGATATGTGGCAGAATAAATATGTAACTGTTTATTTGCCAATTTGTTATCAGTTATGGGCAATAGTAGTATATATTGATATGTTTTGCCCATAATTATGATCGGTTATGATAGAAAATCATATCTCATGACCCCGGTTTAAAACAGCTGAATAAAAAGTGTTTTAAAAAACTACCCCCGTGCGGATGAAAAACTCGATTTAAGACGTGTTTGAAACATTAAAAATGCTAGTGCGCGAGAACTTAATTTTGCGGTAAGGTAATTTATTGATCGAGGACATGGACCCCAAAGAGATGTAATGCCCCCAGGTGTTACACGATAACCTGTTAAACAGCATACCACATGTCGTATGCCCAAACTGTCATAGTGGACTTGAATCCACCTACGTGAATATGCCAGACTACGAGAATGTTGGATGTCCACCTGTTCGCCGCCTCCACTCTACAAGTCCTGGAGTTTCTAATCTACATTTATAGTAGATGCGACTTGCATCATTCATCCGAGCCCTTGCTGCTGGATGACCTTAGGCTTTACGTCAAGCTGCCTCTAGCAAGCCGCCCCGGGCATGCCGCCCCTAGCAAGCATCTCCCAGACAGCCGCCCCTAGCAAGCATATCCCAGGCAGCCGCCCCTAGCAGGCCGCCCCTAGATGCCCAGATCTCAGCAGAGATGTAATAGATTAGTCTGGTCAAGCCGACTAGTCACCCTCAGATATATGAATGATGACCCCGATAGAGTACCCGAACACTCTCAGATGCCGGCAAGCAATGCCGCATTTACCGCTTGTCCAGAAGGATAACAGCCTTCTGCCCCAGAAAAACGGATGATGACCCCAAGAGAGCATCTTTTACCCCCGAAAACGTCGAGCAGTGCCGCCCCTCTTATTCACATAGAAGGAGAACAGCTCCCCAGTTCCAAGAACACCGCCCCCAGATGACTTCCGTTTCAACTGGAATGGAGAATCGTACCCGCTCAACAACCTCCGTTGTTAAAGAGGCGAAAAGAAAAGAAAATTGCAGTTCGAAAGTAAGAAATTCTAGTGTGACGGACGTCAGAAATAGATGAATTATTATTCTTGTATTTTTTAAGTTTGCACAGCATTCCGTACGTCGTGAGGAAACTGTCGTATTTTATCTATTTGTTTTATGATATTTCAACATGTTAGAAACGTAGTTGCAAATATTGTTGACTAGCAAGATCATTTACTGAAGTTATGTGTTTGATAACTTGAGCATAGTCCAATTTCTAGGTTGTAACTTCTCGTTACGATATATAGTAACTTTTTGAAAGAAAAATATCCGCTTGTGTTGATACTCTATTGTAAGCAGCACTCTCTATTGTTTGTGAATGAACTCGTACGCAAAAGATAATCTAGACATCGTAGGATTCGTTTGAAAGTTGAAAATTTGTTTCGAATCAAGGATGGGAAACCAGAGTATACGAGGGAGATTCAGAAGTATATCGAGGTACACACATATAGTGTATACCTCTAACTCTCGGTTGGAAGGTATGTGGTAATCCGCGTCTCCTAATATTATTGAATATTACTCACAAATTCCAAAGTCGTAAAGAAAAGGAATAATAATAATAATAATAATAATTGATTTTATTGCCTCAAACTACATGTATTACATTTTACACAATTGTGAGATTCAGAGGTTATGGAGTTTGACGACAAAAGGCAGAGTTCGGTCTTGACGGTAAGATAAGTTACCGAGAGGACGCGCTCTTCCACTCAACCCAGTGAAAACGAAAACCAATACAGAATTCCCTAAAAATTACAAGCTATTGAATCAGATCCAAGTTTATTTTATCAACATTATGATTTATAGAAAAATATATGTACTTCCAACTACTACGAACTAACCTACAATTAACTGATTATTTGCTATAAGTTCAGTGACTAACTTTTTAAATGGTAATGAAGAAATACTTCTTATTTCGGTTGGTATACAATTATAAATTTTTGCAATATTGTAGGAGAAAGATGACTTGAAAAGAGAAGTTTTATGGCGTGGAATTGTCAACTGATTTTTTAGACGGATATTCACATCGTGAATTTGTGAGCGAAATCTCACCTTGTTATAAAGATATCGCGGTTTTTTTGACAATATGATTTTTTGTACAAGAGAACAAAAATGTAGTGAGCGCCTTTGTTTCATATCATACCAACCTATTTCAGAGATTGCAGACGATACGTGACTTCGTCGGCGAAGACCACATATAAGCCTGACACAAGAATTTTGTATCAGTTGAAGTCGACGACTGTCAGATTGCAGTAGAGCAGGGCCATATACACAGTCAGCGTAATTAACGTGGGAAAGGACAAGTGATTCGCAAAGTGTAATCTTACATTTCTTAGTTAGTATATGTCGATTAGAATAAATGAGCTTCAGGATGCTGAATGCTTTTTTGATAGCGAAAGAGACATGCTGAGTGAATTTCAATTCGTCATCCAATATGAGCCCAAGATTTCTCTCACAACTTGATAGTGTCAATAGAGCGTTGTCAAGAAATAGGTTTAAATTATGCCTGTTTCTTTCACGTGCTCCTTTGCGTCCAAATAGCATGGCTTTCGACTTAATAGGATTTATCGCCAAACAAAACTTCTTAGATAAAGAATTCAAAGTATGAAGATCAGAGTTCATATGGTCACAGGCCAGATGAATATCGCTCTCTTTGAAGGGCATGTACAGTTGCGTGTCGTCCGCGTAGTAATGAACAGAAAAATATCGAATGTGTTTGTGAAATTCAGAGGTATAGATAGTGTATAGAAGTGGTATAGAATATAAGTAATAATCAAATACGAAGCGAACTTTCCTCTTGGTTATTAAACTTTGTCAAACTGAAACATAGAAAGGAAAACAATGGAAGAACACCTGTTAATAACGCTAGGAAGGCCAATCACTAGTAAAAAGAGCAAAGAAGATGTGGAATGTGTGAGGTTTTCGTTGTAAAAACTGTTAGCCCATCAATAATCTGACTGAGTGCTTGCTTTCGAGAGGGTCATGAAATTCCTGACATGTCCCCTAAGTACAATAACCCGTACACTGGAAGTGGAAAAGATATTTGAACTTGGTTTCAAACAATAAGGAGGACAGTTTTTTCCTGACCAGTATGGTGCCCTAACCATGTTTTGCAAGAAATCTATGTAACAAGTACAGTGTCCGGAGTTTCATTACCGAAGTTTGTGCCTAGACCGGAATAATGGTGTACTCTTGTAAACTGAGTCGATTGTGTAGGAACTGGTGAAATAATAGTTTAAAACATGGCTCGGAAGTATAATTTAACGCAAAGAAATCAAAGACGAAACTCTTGCTTCGAATAAATCTTGTACTATTGACCCATATATAGGAAATGCAAGGGTCGGTGATTTTTTTAAGCCTTCTTGTCCATCGAGAACACATTTTTCCACTGAGAAAGCGAGGCATAGCTCGTAAACTTGTACTGATTCTGAATGTCAATATTAGGGAGCATCTCGTATAATAATAAATGAATGTTATGTTGTGAAATATGCCCTTTGACTTAACAAGTGTGTACCCAGGAAACACTTGAATGAACAGATGTTATTTATGTAGCAACAAATATATTATTACATTCCAACCATGCCTGATAGTTATATAAAGTGTGAACATTTACTATTGTTTATTTTGATTTGTGAATTATTGGTTTTGGATATGTCAAATATAATGTATATTTGCGCTGGTATCATGCTTGATTGTTTTTATGAAGGTTCGTACTATCACGGTGTCTTGTGCTAAGGATATCGAACACTTGTGTTCCTTGAATTATGAATTTACTGTTACAATATTCGAATTGTGTACACGTTTTGCATGGTGTATTGTTATGCATATTTATATTTTTGCCTAATATCTGTGGTTTATTGGTTGTAATGCGTAAAACAGAGGTATATAAGGTTGGCTATGCTTGAGGTTATTGTAATTGTAATTATATTGTATGTTTGACTGTATTTGATGTGAACGTATATCCAGAATTGTTCATGCATTGTTCACTCTCATTGAATCTAACTATATTCAATATAAGTTAAAAAAGAGTATTTTTCGTTTTAATTCCGAAAGTTCCAACCTTTGACAGTTGTTTCGTGGTCACCCACTCATCAGAAAGGATTTATGGAGCTCTCGAAATCAAAACGAATCCACTCAAGACAGATATAACAGAAAGTTACTAGTTTCGACTAGTGACTGTAGATGTCATAAGTAATTTTCTGTTATATTCAATATACTTATATTTGAATAGTTTTGTGTTTTTCTGTTGAATCCAAGTTATTGCAATAATTGATCGCTCCTTGATTTGCGAACCAAAGAATAGAGCTAAACTTAGCCGCTCAAGTTAAGTTTCTTAAGATTGTCAGCGTCTTAGGACATTTCGAGTACCCCTCTTTCGTCATCAGATCCAACCAGACCTGACGAAGGTCGATACGAGAGGGGGCTCTTTGAGAAATGTCACCGAATGTTCACTTTTTTTTCTCGCCAATATTGCATTTAAAATATTTTGCCAATATGTTCACAATATTGTACCAATATCCTACCAATATAGGTGTGCTGCTTGGGTAACAGCCCAATTACTTGAGCATGCGCGTCGCCCACCTTGCTCCAGGGGCCCATTGACGAGAAACCGCACTTCAGGGACACATTTCTCAAAAATGGAGCATTTTGAGAAATAACATCTCAAGAACTTTTTTGTCAATACTTTACTCCCTACAAGTTCGTTTCCCTACATTATAACGAAATAACCCCTTTCAAATTATTGATAGAATACCGATTTCCCAAGTCTTCCTGGGAATTTTCACCACTTTCCATAGGTTCTCGCTGGTAAAATATTTTTTTTTATGTACTTTCCAAAAACTGCCCGTGTACCGAAAACCAACCAATTGGTTTTTGTTTCAGGTTTTGTAACATTTTGGCTACAGCGACTGTATTGAGGATGTTTTCTACATATTTCAAAATTTGGATTTTTCTAGAAATCCTAAATTCAAATTATATTATTCCATATAATGATTATATTATTCACTTATTCAATGGCCAATTCTGTATGAGCAGAAAGTGGCTAGTGATATTAGCTTCAGCACTCTGGGGCGACTCATTGAATTTTGATGACACGTTCACTTTTCAGCTGCCTGAAAATCCACAAACTATTACATTTCTCCTAATGAAAGATTCAGATAAAAAAATCAATACCAACACTGGCATTTAGATATCCTAAATCATACCACTTCAAATTTATGCTGAATGAAAAGTGAGCTGCTGAGACCTATACCGCTCAGACACCTGCTACCAAATACGATCAATTGTTAGGTGCATAATATTTCATCTTATATCTCCTGAATGCTGTGAGAGGGATTATGAATCAATTATTCCCAAACATCGAATATTCACAAATTGAACCTAATGAAATACGCGTCTTATGAATGTTCTTCCGCTAACATGAACCTCATCTTAGATCGCCTCCTGCTACTGAACATTATTCCGTTCATTCCCCCTGAACGAAAATTGGTAAGACTGTATGTTAATTAACTATGTTAATGATAATTATGATGCCCAATTATTCAGTTGAGTGTTATTAAATCCATTTCCAGTTTTGTCGGATTATTGGCATGATAAATTTCCAGATTGGATTAATGCTCACGAGTTGTGATCATTAACGAGATATTACTCAAGCCATCTGAACTGAACATCACAATATTCCAAAATTAAATCATCCAGTATGCTGCATCTCCCTAGGATTATTAAAGGATAGTTAAGAATCACTTCTGTGATTGATTTTGTGAAATATGGATTGAAACAATCTGTAGGTGAGCTGCAATATCACCCAAATGAACCCCTATATGTTGGGCGTTGCTTGGAAAATAGTTTACAAGCAACTCACACAACGACCCATAAAAATTCAGAACTACCAGTGATACAACCCACCAAAAATATAACGCTTCAACGTTTGGATAATATAACATAAAATACAATGTCCTTGAAAACTTGCTCGTTTTGTCTAGATTATCAAGAAGTGAATACTTGTGTAGGTTGAAGCGGAAGACTGCATTATATAATTAATTTTTCATCAGAAGAATCTAATTTCCAGGCCAATCTCTGTGAAAGGACTAAACTATGCTGAAAGAAAGATTTAACTCCAACTTCAAACAAAAGACACATAAAAATATGAATATTTGATAATTTTCGTGGTTGTCTACAATAATAGACTCAAATATTCCTGATAAGTAACCAAAAGATTGGGTCCTCCAAGTCGTTATGCGAAAAATTACAATTTTACCCAGTCCAAATGCATTCAAACCTTAAACAATTAGACTTTTACTGAGGAATCACGACTCTTTGGCTTCGTTGCTTTTTTCTGGTCCTAACAAATCTCCATAAATAAAAAGAAATCTCTAGTGTTGGATCTGCTTCTCTATATTCTTTTATAAATCACATCTTCATCTTGTCGGCTTTAACATACCACATGAGGCTTCACGATGCCATGACTGGTTCAACCATACTAACAGGCTTTACAACACCATGAAAGGCCTTACGATATCATTACAGACTTTTTGATTCCATAACAAGGTTTACCGTACTTCAACAGGCTTTATAACACCATAACATGCTTTACTATACTTCAACATGCTTTACAACACCATAACAGGTTTTGAAACACCATGTGAGCTTATAATACCTATCACTTTGTTCAATTGGCCTTTATCATCTCTATTATTTCTATTTATTTGGCATATTAGCTCATATAGGTATAATTTATCTCGACCGTTTTTCTTGATTTCCTTGCAGAGCTATGGCAAAATGAAAAGAAAATTGTTAGGCGTGCTTTTATTAAACAAACATTGATATAACTAGAATATTCACCTCTCATTTGTGTTATTCCAGCAATATTAGGAAGGTTGCCAAAATTAAATAAACTCGAAATCAACCTCTAGCGAGCTTCAGCGTTACCAGGTCAAAAATGGACTGATGATCTTTCAAATACTTCCGCCCTCTCCAAAATTTAATTTAACATAAAAACCGTTTCCTTTCATTTCATTGTTGCGAATCATTATAGTACGCATGTCATTGAATTATACCACCGAGACTAGCATTCCGCGATTTTAAAAACTACATAAAAATGATACGAACATATTTCTCTCTCTTTTTTTTACAAAAGTCAAACTTTTTGTAAACGAATTTAATTCGCGATCACCTAGGGTCACTAAATCCTAGAAGGCTTTGGCCTTCTTACGGGTATGGCCAATGGGTATGGAGTCTAAATAGCTCCAATGTTCCAAAAACACCACGAAAATTAGCTCCGATGTTTGAACTAGTGACACATGTCAAAAGTCAATTTTTATGTCATTGCCGTCATTGGAAATGTTTTCAAAAGTCCCAAATTCTTCTGATGAGCCCAGCTGTCACTGATCCAACTTAGGAATATGTTGGTTACTTTTTTTTACTGATACAAATATTCATTTCTTCTGCAAGTGAAGTACCTATCGTGCAGTGAAAACCTGCAAGAATACTGACAAAAGTCAAGAATTATATTGTATTCTCACAGGTGAGTTCAAGATCATTTTGTTTATAAATTATTAATTAGTAGATTGAAGAATACATTTTTCCCATTTTCCTCACTAAAGACAAATACAGATTATATTTTCATTCAAACTTTTTTTTTCAGGATTGAAACAGAAAACCTTGAAATAGAATTGGCTATCACTAGTATCAATATTGAATAACTTAGTGTAAAATTGTGACAGAAATCAGGACTACAACTAAATTTAAAAAGTGAACTTAAGAAATGTTTACTTAACAGATGATTTCAATTCCTATATAATATGACAATATTTCACCTTTGACTGTTTTTGCTTTGATATGACTTATTTTCACAAATTATCCCCATCATTCCTTTTCTAATGATTGTTTGATTACTTCATCAATTTTTATTTTATATGTATTGCTGTTAAACAATTTATGTAAAAATGTAATCCCTCTTTAAACAGAAATGTTTCTTGGGATCAATAAGTGTGTGCAGTGTAAGTATAACAATTTTCGTGTTCACGAGGACTGATAAATTTTTTCTGAATTGTTTAGATGTCAACCCATTTTATCAATTTTCAGATTCATTTTGGAACGAAAGACCCATAAATGGTCATTGAAAAAATTGACCAATTCTAATAAGCACATAGAATGGAAAAGTTGTAAATTGCAAAAATGGAACCTTTTCTTTCGAACAAGTTTAAAAATTCTATATTGACGTTTATCTTGAGAAAATTGGTTAGACCATAAAAATGTTAGTATATTGGTAATCTTTTTAGAACAGCTGTTTCATTGAAGTGAATGGCTTTATTTTCTTGTTTCAACCATACCATTGTAGAGGTCATAATTTACTATCTCAAGAAACTTCTTATTTATGATAGAAATACAAAAAAAGAATTCATTAGGTATATAAAGGAATTATTTTAATCACACTAATGAGAATGTACAAAAATGTAAGATTGTAAATGGGTGAGTCAGAAATGCAGTATTTCAATCATGTCAATATTTTTTGGTTGTTTTGTAATACCTATATGTCTGATAGGTATTAATTTTTGCCTTATGTTTTTTGCTAAAGCTTGATTTCATCTGAGAGGCATTCAGCAAAAATATTTGACACGTGTTATGTAAACTAATGCTAGGCACTTCTGTAAGATTAAAATTTGATAATCGATAGTATTTGGTTTTCGAGTTAGCAGTACCTCAAATTGATACCAAATTTTGAAAATTTGTATTGATCAAACAATGGTAGGTATATATTGACTAAGAAGTATTTGGAAGAACAGTAATCTCTAATTTTGAATAATGAACCCATTAATGGAGAAGTTTCAGTGTTTTTATAAAGGGTTTGTAACTCTGTGGATATATTCAATCAATCATTGGCCACTTTTACACATTATTCTGAAAACAACACTAGGTTCTGCCCTTCTAAAAGAAACTCTCCTGTCTGCAGCAGAAATGGTCGGTTCCATAATGGCTGGTGGTCTGGCCACAGAATATCGGGGCCGTGTCCGAAAGTTGACGCTTTTTTGAAATTCGAGTCAATTGTATACCTGACAATTTCAATCCATCAAAAAATTAGAGTTGATATGTATCCATTGAAATTGAACATGATATCCATAATTAACATATTTGACATTCTGACTTACAAAAGAATAAGAAACATAACCCACTTTTTTTATCAAAATTATCGGTTCTCTCTCTCTTATAACCCTTGCTTCCTGATTGGCGCTTTTGTGTGTTTTTTGGAACATTGGAACTATTTGAAGAGATTGAAACTATTAGACTCCACCCATTGGCCATACCCGTAAGAAGGCCGAAGCCTTCTAGGATTCAGTGGCCCTACGATCACCACGGAGTGGACGACATCTACAATTTGAAATTTCTACGTAAAACTTCGGGAAAACGAACATCCTGCCATAAGATCTAGTGTTAATAAATTGTTGATTATTTCTTAATTGTTCAATATTTGGTTTTATTTTAATGATTTAATGCAAAAAGCATAGCTTTGATATGACTGGTAAGTCAAAATAATTTCGTTCATTGCCACAGTGCAAGAGTTATCCATCTGCAAATGTGTCCATGCTCTCTTTTTCCAGAAACCGGAAATTATTAAAAAACATGGGGAATTAGACTGAAAATCGGGAAGCCAATTGGTAAATAAATGTGAACACTCAATTTTGGAATATTTTACAACTAGTAAGAGAATTTTTGTTTCTAATTGGTGTGTTACTCCATAATAATGAGAAAAAATACACCAGTTTATGTTTAACACAACTATGTTTACATTATTCATGATTTAGATTAGTAAATTGGTAACAAATAGTAAACTATAACACTTTCCGTATATTCAAGAGAACCGCTCTCTTCGGTCGACTCACTAATACTGTCCGGGTTTATTCTCTTATATCCATTGAGCCTTCTAGTGTTGTAACTAACAGGTTTTCACAATTTGCGTATTTTCAGTTATCTTCTACGCTCAAAAGGCAAGACATGATGATTAAAAGGGATCATTTAATATCAAAAAATTCCAGAAACTAGTTCATTAAGGAAACCAAATAAATTTTGAAGACAGTCTAAAAACTCCTTGCTCAACATTCTCTACCTCACGAAATAAAACAGGATTACTGCCTCCCCTTTGACTACTATTTCCGCTTAACTACTGATATATCAGCCAAATAAATCATCATCACCACAGACATTTCTAATGAAATACTCGAAAGTTGAAAGTTAGAAGTAAAAATTCATAATAGAATTCACGTCAACAACTGTCAACTCATAGATAAATGACATTTGCTTTGTTTTCCCGGAGTTTTGGTGCGCCACCTGGTGCCAATGGTGACCGCGAATGAGGTGACCATACTTTAACATATCGAATCAAAGTACGAAGAACAAGCGCTGTCGTCTGGATAGCATTAATGACATTTGTGAACATTTCTTCTCGACAACCAAAAGAGATCTGTGGGAATCAAAAGCTGCAGAAACGAAATGATTATTCCATCTGAAATAGGATGGTATGTCTGTAGGAAACTTATTTCATGTGGTGATCGAATGACAAGTGTCACTTTGTGACCTGTTAATACTAGGAAAATAACTATGTTCCGTTGTCAACGTTATAAGGTGATGTGTGGAAAATGGTTGAAAAGATTTTAGGCAAATATATCCATAATTGTATAAGTCACTTGAAATATGCGAAAAGCAATTCAACCTCCCCACAAGACAGTGAAGAGGCTCTTGCCTCAACCTATAAACAACACTCAAGTGACGATAATAATACACCTGCCTTCATTACGAAAAAAATTGATTGAGAAGAAACAGCTTCATCATATGAATAGTTGGGAGATGTTGAAGGACTGATGAACAGCCCAATTACATTGGATGAACTCCTCGAATGCCTCAGTTGGAGAATTCCTTCCCAGGAACTGATGACATCCCAATAATATTTATACGTCACAAAAACTTATGGTAAAGTATGGAGCTACTCTTTCTTGGACACCACGGAAGAAGTCAGTTGGAGGAAATATCATGGAGTGTATTGGTTACTTCCTGAAAACCCGCAAATCTCGTGTCTGAGCCAATAGGGAATTATCTTCCTCTACAGTTCAGGATAATGGAATTCCACAAGGATCTTCACTAAGTATCACCTTATTCTTAGTAGCCATCATTAATATTATTGACAAATGTCCAGCACCTCTTGGAGCAAGACTAAGCAGATGATCTTGTGGTCTTTGGTAAAAAGAAAAACCCAATATCAGTATACAGCAATATATAAAGATTCATGACCGATCTAGAGGAATATTCTTTATCTTCAGGCCTTCGAATATCAATCTTAAAAAACAGAATGTGTACACTTTTCCAAAAGACTGAAGAACGCCCACCTCAACTGAGGATAGTACCGAGAACATTGAAATCATGAAATTCTTGAGGATGACATTCGACTGAAGACTCAATTGGAAACTTCACATCATGCATTTAAAAAAATCCTTTCAGAACGGACTGAACCTGATGAAAACAATTGCCCCAAGAAAATGCGGGGCTGACTCCGCAACTCTCATGTTAATATATCCAGGGTGTCAATTCGAAAACCTTCCACCCTTTATATCTTCCTTCCAGTAAATAATATGAGGAATCAAAGAACAGGTCAATTTTATTGTCAAGAAGGACACTTCCAAGGAATATTTGTAGCCCTCGTGGTTCAATCCCCTAGGAGGGATAGATGCTACCATTAGAATCTTGAATGGAAAGGGGGGTCAAGTGGCACATCATTTTGATTGTCGATCAATTCTTATTCCAATGATATTCTGACATTTCATTTTTTTATGAGCAGTTTCCGAACAATGGCGTTGGGAACGTAGATATGTAATTAGAATTTACCTGGTCTGAGTTGTATTATTGTATTGACTTCTTTTAATAAAAATAGTTAGAAGAGTTAGTGGCACCATTCGAACCATTGAATGACTGGAATAAATTTATTACGTGTGGGATTTTTTATTTGTTGGTTATTTTCCCTTCACAAAATAAAATTGAATTTGCGAGGTAGACATTTCAAACATAAAATCTACAACAATTATCTTATAAACTAATCGAAATGTCGTCCATTTTGCTTCAAACAGTAATAAAGTCTGTTTTCGACCTCTCCTCTAACATTACGGAAAACTCCACTAGGAATTGAGTGGCATGCTGTTGTAATTGATCTTTTAAGTTTTTCAATATCAGAAGGTTGTGTTTCATTAACAGCGAATTTGAGATGTCCCCAAAAAAGGAATCTAAGGTGTTAAATCCAGTGATCTCGAAGGCCATTTTACTGCTCCCCTTCTGCCAATCCATTGATCCGGAAATCTCTCTTTTGACCACTGTCGGAATGAAAAAAAAAATGATGGGGTGGAGCACCGTCCTGCTGGAAATGTAACAGATCTTCCTGCAAAAGTTCAATACCTTCAGTGTCAATTTGAGTTTCTAGCTCGTGAGTTATAAGAAGATCAATAGTCTCTTGAATCATTCCAAGGTACAGATTGCCAGTCAAGATTTATTCCAGAAATAATGGACCCATAATGGCATTTACAAGAATAACAGCCTAAACATTAATTTTTTGTGGGTGTTGCGTATGCCTTTCCCGAAAAATATGTGGGTTCACTCCAATAGCGACAATTTTGTCTATTAACATTTCCATCCAGAAAATATCAACATTCATCGCTGAAACAGTGGTTTAACAAAAGATTAGGTTGGAATTGACTCTGCACAAGTCCAACTATCAGCATTCGTTGTGAATCAGGTGAACCTTCATCATCCTCCAGGAGATAGCTACTTACTCTAACACATGCTTCCTCTTTATAATCGTCTCTAGAAAAACCTGTCCACCATAATGTTTTCGCTGACAGATTCTGAACTCTCTGTGAAAAGAAAAACAGAATCGACATCCCGTTTTATGAAAGACTCAACCGATATTTAAACAGTTCACACCTCCAAAAACCAAGAACATTCCTCTCCACAAATGTTCCAACCCTTCTACCTTGCAGTACTACCAAAATCACAGTTCAACATAACCTCTCACAGTTTGATAAAACCCAGATGAATCATGGAGTGATCACTGCAGAATTTCATCGCCAATTGGAACACTATGCAGAGTTCAACTTACTCTACACAATTGCATCCAAATCTATAGACGGAGTTGGATCGACCTTCACTTTTGCAGAGATCGAAAAATTGGAAAATGCCTCATTATAACAGATTCCTCAAGTACTCTTCTGGCAATGAATGAGTCTAGCACCCAAAATACCATTATTAATTCTATCAAATAAGAGCTGTTTTTACTGAACCTAAACCAAGCAGTCATCAGATTCGTGTGGGTTCCATCTCATGTGGGCATCCCAGGAAATGAAAGAGCACATCAGTTAGCAAAAGCTACCATCTCAAATCTGTTAACTGCTATTGAACCTAAAATATACTGATCTGAAATCTCTTTACAAACAATCGATCTTCAACAACTGGCAACATCAATGGCATAGTTCCACTTCACAGCTAGCAGAAGTGGAAACATCGGTAAACTCATGGAAACATTTTCCGAAAAGTAGAAGACATCAAGTTACCCTGACACGATTGCGACTGGGACATACCCGCAACTCATAGATACCACATAACAGGTGATGATAAACCACAAATGTGTGGTTAGCTTCCTGTTGTTGACTTCCTTTATTTCAATTGTTACATCCAAGTGTTGTATATCTTTGCACTTAATTGCACTTAATTGCACATTATTATACTCATTATCATTACCGAACTCAACTTGTAAGATACAGGATATTCACAGGAACGCTGGTCTATTACTCATGAACTAGATATATTCACAATAATGCCGCAATGCTTTTGAACATCTGGAATCGGTGTTTGCTGCTAATTTTTCATGCTTTTGGTACCAACTTGTACTATTCTAAGAAGGAAGTCTCCTTGCTGGATGCATACCGTTGTAGCATGTGAATTTTTGCTTCTGTATTATGTTAATTTTTTGAAAGCTTTAAGGTCTTGGCACACAGAAAGCGAACTCTTCGCGCGGACTGGTTTGCTCGGTAGAGCGAACTTTGTATCCTGTACCCTGGTACACAACTGGTATAATGTGATGTTGCATCATCCCAGCAGAACAGGAGGTGAACCACCGCGGCGTACCAGTTGTGTACATGGTACAGGGTACAAAGTTCGCTCTGCTAAGCGAACCAGTTCGCGCGGAGAGTTCGCTTCCTTTGTGCCAACGCATTTAGAGTAATATAGGCTTCAACCCTGTGGTGACCTACTTTCAATGAGCCTTAAAGCAACATACATAAAATATACGTTCTGAGTTGGTTATCCAACGTCATTCATGAAAACCTTATCGATTCAAAAACCACATGAAGTGGGACAGCCAAAAAAATGCCTAATTTTGACTAGCTTTAACTTGGACATTTCTTGGCCCTTGTTGGATTTTCAACCAAGGGTGGAAAGCTTAGTCCTTGATCTATGCGTAAGCGTTGTCGGGTTTCAGTTTTGCAATTCGTTTTATTTGTACAGGGTGAGAATTTAGAACCGGAAACATTTCAATTTTTTGACCAATGATTTAGGAAATGTGAGGGACCCTATAATTTTTTTTTAAATGTTGGGTGAATTGTTGTGCCGGTACCTCAAAATATCTCTGAAATATTCTTGATAAATTGCGTTGCTATGGAAATATCGCCATTTTCTAATATTCCCAATTATTTTATGATGTGGCCTTTTTAGTCAAACAATAGCAGTCACCATCTTAACTGCATCAAGAGATATTTCTACTGAAGATAATTAACACCAATGGTGCGCAAAAAGGGGTTCATGATATTTAGAAACGGAAATTAATTTTTTCGAAAATAATCAACAGTTTTATTGATCGCTACAGTTAAAAGGTGCCATACCTTTAATTAGCATGATGATAACAAATTCATAGTCAAGCAAAAGGGAATTCTGTAATGTAGACAAATTGAAATTCCAGTTTCATTATTTTTTTTCCTACTTTTTGACTTATTCAAGATAAGCATTCATGTAATTCATTGGCGTATGGAATAGAATCAATTATACAAGGCGATCCAAAAAGTTTAATTCATATGGAAACATTTTTAATGATTTTATTAAGTGTTGTTCTTTGTTTCTTGTTTCTTAGTCGTGGGTATTTTTGACGAGCCTTCAATCCCTGATCATGTACGGGCCTACTGGTAGTGCTAACTTCTATATTTATCAATTCTGCATTGGAAAGTCGCGACATTTCTTTCGACTTAAAAATAATGCATTCTAAATGTCAAAATTTTATTTCTGCATGTTTATGTAAATAAAAATGTCACTAAGGAAATAAGGTTTGGACATTTCAAAATCATCAGTGCAGATTTGGTAAAAATTTTAAGATTGCAGGAAAGAAATTATACAGTAAGAGTGATTGCTGAATTACCTGATGTCAAAATATCATCTGTAGAAAGAGCTTTGCAAAGAGAAGCTGACAACGGTACTGCTGCTTACCGACAGGACGGAGGAAGTCGAAAAATAAATCCCCAACAGGACCGAGCAATTACGCACTTCAATCGGAAATAGGATTTCGACCGCCAAAAGAATCCGAGCGCACCTACAGTTAAATGTTTCAGCAAACACTATAAGAAGGCGCCTACATGACCAGGTATTAAATGCTCGTCGTTGAACAAAATTCCCACTTTCAACAAATATCCACCGGGCGAACAGAAGAAGATGTCCGAAGAACGGAATGGCATCATCGGTGAAGAGACTGTCTTTTCGCTGATGAATGTCGTTTCAACCTGTATAATGCCGACGGCAGATTGTTAACTTGGCGGAGACGGAGAGAACTTTTCTCAGAACAAAACATGGGTTTCCAAGTTGCATTTGGCGGTGGTGGATTGACAGTTTGGGGCGGTATTCAACACAACGGAAAGACAACTCTTATGGTGTTTCGAGGGAATGTTAAAAGCAGAGTCTACCTGAATGAATGTCTGATTCAGGAACTTCTTCTGCATCCTCGAAATTATGGCGAAGATTTTGTTCTTGTGGACGATAATGATCGGCCTCATCGGGCAGTATTAGTAAACAGGTATCTGCAAGACCAAAATGTTGATAGTGGTAAATTGCCTCCCAGATCTCCAGACTTGAATCCTACTGAGCACATCTAGAGTTGGATGAAGTTGGAGTTTTCCCGAAGGAAACGTCAGCCAGAAACTCTTGATGATTTCGAAGGGATGATTCTGGATCTCTGGGAGGCAGTTCCTATAGAACTAGAACGGAATAATTTCGAGCATGCCAAGTCTTTGCCAGGCAGTTATTCAGGCTGGAGGGAGGCCAACGCCTTACCGAATAGGATTAATAATCTTGTTTTATAAATATTTGGGGTTTCTTTTTACTTTTTAAATAACATTTTCTTATGTACGTAAACATATGGATCCATTGAAGAGACATTAATTAAATGTATGCATCATGTAATAAATGAAAAAACAAAATAATGATACTGGAATTTTAATATGTCTACATCACAGAACCTCCTTTTGCCCGCCTCTGAATTTGTCAGCATCATGCTAATTGACGGTATGGCTCCTTTTTAACTGTAACGATCAATAAAACTGTTGAATTTTTTCAATAAAAACGAATTTCTCAATATGATAAACTCCTTTTTGCGTGCCACTGGTGTTAATTAGCTTCAGTAGAAATATTCCTTGTTGCAGTTCAGATGGTGGCTGATATTGTTTAACTAAAAAGGCCACATTTTGAAGTAAAAACTGAATTTCATAAAATGGCAATATTTCCATAGCAACGCAATTTATCGATAATATTCTGATGATGTTTCGAAGTATCGGCCCAACAATTCATCCAACATCTAAAAAAAATTCTAGGGTCCTCACATTTCCCAAATTATTGGTAAAAAATTTGAAATGTTTCCGGCTCTAAATTCTCACCCTGTACAAAGAGAACGAATTGCGAAAAAAGGAACCTGATGCCAACGGCGCATAGACCAAGAATGACGCTTTTCACCTTTGGTTGCAAATCCAACATCGGCCAAGAAATGTCCAAGTTACAGCTAGTCAAAATTTGGCCATTTTTTTACTGTCCCATATCATCTAGCAAGTAGTTTACATGCGCTAAACTTTGGTTTACTGAAAATGCCATGTTGCCAAGTTGACCTTTTCGGATTACAAAAAATGTTTTATGAAAAAATCACTTGACGTCTCGATTGTAGACCCTCATTTTATTCTAATGCTACTATTTTTGTTTTGCAGAAATGCGCCGTTGCCAAGTTTTGGTGACTTGGGATTATTGCATATCTGATATGGAAAGAATAATTGAACGTCTCGATTATGGACCCTCAACCTATTCTAATGATACTATTTTTTTTGGCGGAAGTGCACCGATGCCAAATTTTGGTCTATTAGACAACTGGAAATCTGATATTAGGATGATTCTAGGTGGATAACAAACTATTCAATTAGACGAATTGAGCTATGAAACTCAAACATTGCGGAAATACGCCAATGTTGCCAAGCTGTGGGCGCTGGAAATCATTAATAAAAGATTTCAGGAAATTTTGTATAGGTTGGGGGTCTATAATCGAGACGTACAACTTTTATTTTCATATCAGGTTTCCAGTAATCCAAAGAGGTCAACTTAGTAACAGGATATTTTCGCAACACAAAATTGGTACCATTACAATTGGCTGAGGGCACACAATCGCGAACGTCAATTTATAGAGATAGAGATAGGAGATAACCAACAATTTAAATCAGGCGTAATAAAAGGATCATAGCATGGGAGTGGCAAAAGACTTCGCTCCCAGCTCCACGCAAAAGCCCTATAGCTTAATTGGCTGTTTTTTGTCAGTAAGGAGTAATCTTAGATCGCGTTATCCACGCTCAACGGCCTTTTCAACTTAATAATTATGGCCAGTTGAGCAATATGCCCGATTTAAATTGTTGGATATCCCGTAAAACAAGATTGAAGTTTTGTTGAAACTCGTCCCTTATGAAGTAGTGAATGTTTCGTGAAGTGTCTATTTCATTATCTCCACATATGAAGGCTTGAATACACGTATTGATATCATTTTGTTTGGCGGAAACAGAGTGATACCCACTGTAACGCCTAAGGTACTTACTAATGGAATCTGATGTTCTGGTTCGAATACATGGATTGTTTGCTAATCCTACAAGATTGCACAGTATGATTATCGATCTATTATAATGTCATTATATGACACAAATGAGTTCACACAACATTATTTCAACAATAATCTACGAAAAAGCAATGACAGAATATGACAGAACTGTCAGAGATTTACTTTATGGAAAATATAAACAGTGATAATCTACAGCGTTGACAAACGACCAGACACAACAAACTCTACACAACCATTTGGAGAAGCAAGTTAAGATTTTTTTCAATAGTTTGGATTTTGAAACTAATAAGTAATACAGGTACAAGTTGCATGATAATGTAACCATCACCCTCCTTTTTCTTCGATTATTATCGAATGAAATACGACACAATTTTGTCTATGTTAAAGACTTAGCACCTATGAGATGTGACAACACCCAACTCGATATCACTACTACAGATTGTGACCATTCACGACTTCAGACCAGGATGTAAACAGCTGGGTCCAGTACAATACTTTATAGGGCCATGTTTGTTCCCACTGAAACTGCATACATCATGGTCCTATTTGTTTTTCATAGTAACAACTTGTATTTCTGCTTACTAGAATAGTGTGATCTGTTTTAAGCTTTGTAAGTGTCGATCTAAAAATGATTAAAGGTAAATAAAAATTACTTCAAAAACAAATTTTAAAAAATAAAAATAAATCACTCACCTTTTGGTATCCAATGTTGTCTTCAACCGAATTTTTGTGGATGAATCATGTGTATGTCTGAGTTCTAGTTATTAAGAAGGTTCATAAGGAGTGTCTTCTGTTTTGAGTTGACTGTGATTACTGAGAAAATATTACTTTTATTTGTCAGCTATCCGAAGCTATTTCAACTGTCACCTGTCATCTGTAAACTGTTTAATTTTTCGAACTACCATTGTAGCCAAATTATCTCCTGGGGTGTCTGACAGGATACAACCAAACACATCATTATTTTCAAGCTGGTCAAATTGGTCGGTTATGCATGGAACATGCAAATATTGAAATATCTGAGTGTTGGTACCCCTACTTCCGAAAAGAAGGAATACGGTGGATTTTGTTTCCGATTGAGTTTGATGGTACAATTTGTGGAAGCTACAGGGGTATAGCCAGACAGTGGTTCCTGGTTTTCTTAGGCTGACGAATCCTGAATTTGTGAAGTGATTCTTTGGATAGTCCGTTCTTCCTATCTCACCATCAACTCCAAAGTACTGGCTTCTGATAGATGCATATATTGGACAGTTACGACAATTTGGCATTTGAAGACCTTGTACTGAGCTAACACCTTTTTTACTGCAACATAAAATCCTTCACGGAAGGTGAGTTTTCATATTTTTCTTTTTATCGTTTTTATGCTAGCGACTGTATTGAACGGCTATTTACTGAAAAACATTTATAGGGTTGTAGTACCCGGTGGATTTTCACCCAGGGAATTTTCACGGTTCCTGTTCTGGTTGGGTATCTCCCAAGATTTGGTTAAGCCCCACATATTCCTGTTGTGGACATGTCTGGTATTATGGCTCCAGTATAGCTCATTTGCCCGAAGTGTAAACTACCTGGTTTCGCCTGATAAATTGCTGATTACAGTCAGTTATGATGAAACCTTCTTCATTGAAAGACTTTGTAGACTCCCTTCCCTCATAACTCCATTCCTGGTTGGCCTAGGATCGTGACCTTAATCTTCACGGTGGTGTCACCAGAGAAACATGTTTCACTCACATTTCTTATACACTCAGGATGAAATCTTACCTTTCTATTTTGAAATATTGATTCTAATTCAATTCTCAATCATATCTTCAGGTTGGAGTTTATATCTTTCAACGACTATCTGCAAACCACCACATAGTAGAAAATTGATCTTTCAATAAAATCTCAAGTGAAATCAATTTAACCTCATATGCATATTGAATATAATTAGAATCACAATCTGATTTCTGGAAACTGTTACTCCAGTGATGATTCATTCATATCAAATGTTTGTGTGTTTATTTAGGTTTCATGTATTTATTGATGAACACTCATCAACTTGACAACATTTGAATTGTCTTTATTGGGATACGCAACTTTTCAAGTAAGTACTATTTGACCTTGACATATTAAGAGTTGCTGTGGCGCCCCCTCCCAAATTTTTTACCATTATGTTACTGTTGAATGATTTAATTCTGTTATAAACGAACCCATAGTGCCTACTTCCTTTTCATTTAAATTTTCAAAAATAGGGCTGCAAAGAAATGGGTCGCAACGTGTTATATCGTTATCAGTAGTTGAAAGGTTTAGTCCATATCGATAAATGAATGAACATTGTTTCAGAAACATTGGTGTTGAAACATTGACAGGAATTTTGGAGAATATTTTGGTGGAGACTCATTATTAAACATTTTTGTGTCGTTTGAGCGTATTGTTTTTGATTGCTGCAGTGTTCTTGGCATTAGACATATTTCGCGTAGTATTTGAAATATTTTGGTGTTAATTCATTATGGATATAGCATTCAGAGTTGATCATTTGCTTCAAGCTCTGCAAATTATGAATTGAGAATAAGGGGTGTAATTTCAGGTCGTAATCAATATGATAAAAGGAAAATTCTTGGTAGACTTCTTGCTGAAGAACGACAAGCTGGTGCTGATGTACAGGTTTTGTTCCATCCTCTATGACTTCGTTATGGAAAAAAATGAAATTCAAGCTACTTAATATTCGGTCAACTTACTTATACAAGGTTTTGAAGGACCCACTACTGACTTCATTCATACAATTCGATTAATGTATTGTGGCGAAGCTGCGGACGATGCTGAACCTGAACGCTAACGCTGACAGCGAGTGAGCGCATATGACTTTTGAGGCTCTATGCACCGAGAAGAATCTGGTCGAATCGAGTAATAGAGTATTTTGTTGAAATTATTGAAGCATTGTTTTTCGTCAAATAAATTATTTCAGAGTGAATTTGTTTAACACGTACAGTGCTCTGTTTCAGTGCTCTGTTTTATTGTAGATATTCGTATGGCCTGATATAAATTTATGAGCAATGGAGAACGTGGAATAGTTCTTGATGTATCTTATATAAGTGTAAAATGTGAAAATAAAACAACCATTCAACATGGGCCGTGGTGATCGGCTGGTAAAAGCGTACGCCTCGCAAGCGTGGGGTCGTGAGTTCGATCCACCGATTCACCGGTCTCGTGCATGGCATCACACGTTAAAAGGTAAGGGCTGCGTCTTCCCTAGCTCACACAAGTCTCTCGAAGACTTCCGAGGGTTGCGCGTAGGGGTGCAATCGGTTGACGGAAATAACAACAACGTTCGAAGTAATTTTTGTATAACGTATCGGTGCATCATGAGCACTGAAAGGGTTACTTTTGGTGTGCGCATGTATGAAAATATTCTGATTCATTGAAAATACAACCGCCAGTTATATTCAAGAAGGTAACCGGTGCACCCGTCCGTCATGCGCATTTCTGAAAAAATGGTTTGACGCACTGGTGCGTCATGACCACTGAATGTGTAATATATACTACAGTGGTGATCAGAAGTGGATTTTGAAAGAAAATACAGAGTGTTCGTGTAAGTAGACAGTTTGTGTATTTCGGACAATGGACCTTTCCTCGAGATATGAGAAAACACTGTAATGAGAAAGGATATACGCTAATATTACTCGGGATTTTTCTATTTTCATTTTCTGACCGCTAGTTTCTCTATAATGAGAAGAAAAGTGATTCGTGACGTCACGTTCATCAAAACTAGACTTGGCAACGTTTTTAAAGTTGTGCACCAAATACTCATTCAAATATAATGTGTCGTATGACAGTTGTCATTTGGTACCAGACGAGTTCGATCGTCTGTTTCACGGGGCAAACCAATAAGAATCGTTGTCTCTGTGTAACTGGTTAGCTTACATTAAACTTGGACACAAGTCAAGCAGTTCCATCAAATATTTATGTTGCACACGAACAGGCCCTACGTGATTTCTTATTTGAGGTTAATGCGGTTTTCAAAGTTTTGAAAGTTTCTGTTATTAGTATTCTAAAATTCTTTTGATTCCTGTATCTGTACCCCTGCAACAAAGTGAACATTTCGAAAGAGTGCACTGTACCCGGTTGTCTGAACTCTAGTGAAAATTCTATTAAACAATTTTTTTTGCGCCTAAAGAAGCGCGTCGTAAAATGTGTTTCGAAGCAGTGAAGAAACCCTGTGTAAAAGCGGAAATATATGTTATTGTGAAGAACATTTCCAAGTGAGTACTTTACGTTATGTTATTATTGTATTCAAAGCAGAGTTCAAGGAAAGATTTAAAATATTAGTCATTGCTCGTTTCTCATCAAAAAGATGGTGACCGATCGGAAATATGATAATATGTGGAATTTTTTCTCTGAGTTGATCAAGTGACAATGTTTTAATTATTTCTCAATGGCTTATTTCAAGCTGGAAGTTGTATTTTTAAGGAGAACGGTAATGCCTGTTCCGGAAAGTGGATTATGGTGAAGGGTGTTTCCGATGAACGTGACGTCAGCGGCACAATTTCAAATGTGATGTTTCTCCAAAATGAAAAAAATATAGTGGAACAATTTGTTAAATGAACGTTTCAGACCAGAAACTATCGATTTAAACGAATTTGGCAATTTATTTTTCGTAAATGTAAAGGTCCATTGTTTTCGCGAAAAATAGACAGTGACTGATGAACATTATTCGTGAAGTGGACGGAGACTGATGAACTTCTCGCGTTTGAAAATAATAATAATAATAGACTGGTGGCCCGGAAATAGACTGTGTAAAATAGACAATAATAATAATAGACTGGTGGCCCGTAAAATAGACTGTGTGAAATAGACTGAGACAAATTGTGTTCGAGGAAACTTCGCCTGGTCGATTTGAAGGTTGCGGAATTGAGACAAGAACTGGAGGAGAAAGAACTTGACACGAGTAGTAAAAAGGCCGCGGTTCAAACAAGACTTGCCATGGGACTAGTCCAGGGAAGCGAGTACCTAGAAACCTTTTTATTAGAAGATTCTGGAATTGATTTGGGTTCCATAATGAGTAAACTCGACGGAATGGAAGACAAAATGCAACAGAATTTGCTGAGTTTGAAGGAAGAACTTCAAGGAAACTCGAAAAATCTGGAAGAAAAACTACTGGAAAATTCGAAGAGTCTGAAAGAAGAATTTCAAGAAAAATCCAAAAATTTGTAGGAAATTCGAAGGGTTTGAGGCAGGAGCTTCTAGAAAACTCGAAGAAAACGAAAGAAGAAATTTGTGGCGTGGCGAATCGATTAGAAGAAAGAATGGGGACTGTCGAGACAGATGAAAAAAATCAAAGATGGAATTAAGCAAGAGAGGGGGAAATTGAAGGAAACAATCAGTGATGAAATCAGAGGCGGCATCAAAGATGAAATTGAGAAAGAGATGGGAAAATTGAAGGAAAAACTTAGTGACGAAATCAAAGGCGGACTCGAGGCGGAAATCATAAAAATAAAGGAGAAAAGTTGGAAAACCAGAATGACACTACCCACACCACAGAATCTGTCAATGAAAATTCAATGCTGGAATTGAGTTTGAACTCAGATGATGTTCAAAAGGGTTTAAAAGATGTAAAAATCAGTCCTGAAATAGGAAAACTCTCTATGAAACCACCTCAGTTTGATAGAAAAACACCATTGGCAAATTACCGCCGACAGTTTGAAGCAGCAGCAGAGGCGAATGGATGGAATGCAAGAAAAAAAGTTGTAGCATTAACACTGGCGTTGCGTGGAGAAGCAACAAATATCTTACAAACTCTCACGGCACAATTACAAGAGGACTACGAGCAGCTGATTGATTATCTCGAATTACGGTATGGACAGAGCCATCTTAAACATGTATACCACTTACAGATCAAAAACCGCTGCCTGAAATCAAGAAAGTCCCCACAGACATTTGAAGCAGACATTGCACGATTGGTTTGCCTTGCATACCCAGCCACACCGGAAAAGGTAATGGAGCGACTAGCAGTTCAGGCATTCTCAGATGGACTTCGTGACCAGGAAACCAGACAAGCGTTGACAATAGCTCGTTCAACACATCTCGTGGATGCACTGGCACGCGCTTCGGAATTTGAGGTATTGGAGCAATCCTGCAGAAGCCAAAGTAAAGTTCGAATTACTGAGGAAGACTCACAGGAGCTCGCTAACCTGGAAGCTGCCATAAGAAAGGTGGTGAAGGAAATATTGCCTGAGAGAAGACAGATAAGATGCTGGAATTGTGGCAAAATTTGGCATGTGCGTAGCAAATGTTCAACATTCACAGAATCGGCACTGTTATGTTTTCATTTACTTTCATCGACTTATATATTCATTTCACTTTGTATATTCATTCATAAAATGTAATTAGCATCATGTTACTATAGAGTGGAAGAAACAAAAATAATAATAAATGTATGAAATCGTTCTTCGATCCGCATATAATTGGAATATACCAGGCAAAGAATTAAACAGGCACCGATGCATGAAAACGAAAGAAGGTCGCTGATGAGGGGCAATCGTCGACCTGTATCCAGCAATCCCCCGTTAACAATGCATATGTCGCTGTCCTTCACCGTCAAAATAATGGTGTCTTAGTAGACCCTCTCATCAACAACGATCCTTGAACCATGCTGCTAGATATAGTTGCAACTAGGACGATACTTGGACCTGTTTTTACTAAAATACCAGAGAGAATGGAACCATCATCCTGGAAGCTACGAACAGCAACAGGAGAGCCGGCCACTGTACATGGTGAGCTACCGATTGAACTGATTTTAGGCAGCACAAAAGTGAATCATCAGGCATTAGTAGCGGCCTGAGACCATACTGGAGTCTCGCTTGGACGGAGGTGCAACCAATGGAAGCGTGGTGATGTTCGAGCCCAAGATTCATGATGAGAACATTGGACGAGGGATTGCACTAGGCAAGACTTTGTTGCGTGCTGATAAATTTGTGCCAGTAAGGGTAATGAATGTCAATTATTACCTACTGACCTTGAAGAAAGGAACTGTTTTGGGGCACTGCTCGTCAATTTCCTCTATGATCAGGAGTGTACACGGTACTGTCAGTCATGACAACAACCTGACAGCGGAATTGGAAAAATTGGTTCCCATCTCTTCCGAAGGCATTAAACCAGCTCGACAGACCAGATTGAGAGAATTAGTCAAGAAGTACCAAGACATCTTTGATAGCAGACAAGGAAAAGGGGGTCGAACGAATGTAGTCCAGTATAAAATTGATACTGGGGATGCCCGACCGATCCGACAATCAGATAGAAGACTTTCTCTCGCCAAGAAGGAAGAGGCTGTCAAAATAGTCAGTGATATGGAAAAAGGTGAAGTTATTGAACCATCCGACAGTCCATGGTCCTCTCAAGTCGTGCTGGTGAAGAAGAAAGATGGAACAACACGCTTTTGCGTAGACTATCGTCAACTGAACAACGTAACGAAGAAGGACAGTTACCCTCTTCCGAGAATATATGACACCCTGGACACGTTGGCTGGCTGCACAATTTTTTCGACCCTTGATCTTGAGAGTGGATACTGGCAGGTAGAACTGGCTCTAGGAGATAGGAAAAAGACAGCCTCCACCATCGGCTCAGGACTGTGGCATTTCACCGTTATGTCAGTTGGGCTCTGTAATACCCCAGCCACATTTGAGAGATTGATGGAGATGGTTCTGAAATAACTTCCGTGGAGGACGTGTCTGGTATATCTCGATGACATTGTTTCAGTTGACAAATCGTAAAAATCTGGAGGACGCATTCATGCGACTAAGAAACTCTGGATTGAAGCTGAGCCCCAAGAAATGCCACCTCAAAGAGAAGTACGTTACCCTGGCAATGTGGTCTCTGGGCACGGAGTAGCAGTGGATAACGAGAAGATCAAAGCAGTGAAGTAGTGGCCCATACACCAACTACGTAGTTTCCTTGGTTTGTGCACATACTAGCGCCGATATGTGATGGGGTTCGCCAACATGGCTAAACCACTGACCAGGCTCAGAGAAGGTCGATCTCAGTTCTAATGGTCCGATGAATGCCAAGACTCGTTCATAAAGCTGAAGAAGGCATTGATCAACGCACCAATTCTAAGTTATCCCATTCCGAGTGATAAATTCATTTTGGACACGAACGCCAGCAACGTGGGACTTAGAGCTGTCTTGTCCCATATCCAGGATGGGCAAGAGAAGGTCATCGGATACTTCGGTAAAACTCTTAGTAAAGTGGAGCGGAATAACTCTGTGAACTGTTGACTGATGTCAAGGGAGTAGAACACTTTTATATACATGAACGGGAGAAGATCTCTGTTAAGGACCGACCAAGCAGCCCTCAAGTGGCTTCTACAGTTCGAAAACCCTGATGGCCAAGAAGCACGTTGGATCGAAAGACTCCAAGAATTCGACTTCGAGATCGAACACCGAGCAGAAAGTGGCACAAGAACGCAGATGCCCTGTCAATGAGACCATGCCCAGATGACTGCTCACACTGCCAAAAGCAGAAGAGAAGGAAGCAGTAGAACCACAGCAGTCGACAACGACTGGATGTAACGGTATAATTTTGAGCCACAAAACTTTAATAAAATTAAATATTAAAAGAAAATACCAACCTCCTCATTTTATTCAGATATAACACGTACATATGGAATATACAATCTGTATTCATGTAGTGGTCCATCCAAATACCCAGAAAGATTTTGCAGTGGATACAACTCGTTCGTGTCGAACAGAATTACCTTTTCGGTTAGTTTCAGTCGATGATAGAGGTTATTCGATGAAATTCACAACTTGCGCAGTGCTGACCCAATTTCACTTCTTGGAAGCCTCGTATACGAGCCGTCCCAATACATTCAGGAGACACCTTTCCACACCTTTCAATGCCGCTGTCTTCAGGGCATTTCATTGCACGTACCTTGTAACCTAATTTTCTGCTATTCTGAACGATATACAGGGTGTCCGGTAAACCTTGTACAATATTGAAACTGGTGATAGATCAGGTCATGACTGTTCAGAATATCGGAATTTCACCTCATTAAAAATATCACCGTTTTCGAGATAATGGGCATTTTAAGAATTTCTGGAAAATCGCTACCTCACCTTGGATTTTTGAGTGCCATGTATACGAATTGAGACAAATTCAAATATCTTTGCTGCTGAAGTTCACTGATGAGTGATGCTTTTAGATGTACCAAACAGTTTTTCAGAGAGTGAAAAAAAATTTGAAAAAATGAGAGTAAAATGACAGATTTGAGTTTCAATAATTTTTTTAAAAAACTTTGACATTATTGTCTGAAAGAAACACAACCAATTGGAAGTGGACATTCATTTAGAAAGAATGTTCATTTTGTCCAGACTGTACCATGGTATAAAACAATCTCTAATTATTTTTGGAGAAGGTGATTTCCATTGAATTATGCGTGGTTTTATTCTAGGATTCCATCAACTTTTATACTTTCGCCCAAAAATCATTTTATTTCAATTTTATCAAGATAAAATGTGGAAATGATTATTAACAATGAAGAATAAACTGCTTGGTAGCATTAAATAGTATGTCAATAAAATTAACTTTTCATGTAATTAATCCTAATAAAATTATCGAAATGAAATGTCAGTTATCCGACATGGCACCGATTATCACAAATTCTTGTGATAAATGTCGCAATTGTCCAACATCCAGATGCCAACGAAGTTTCAGAGACCGACAGATATACAGGGTGTAAGCAAATAAGTGCAAATATTTTTAGGAGGTGAAGTCCGTAGAAGCAATAATAGTTTCCTAATGAAAAAATAATAAATACAGCATTGTGCATGAACGGATCTGTAAATAGAATTGAAAAAATCAAGTAGGTGGCTGTCACATTTTGTTTAAACAACTGTAACAGTTTTTTTTCTAATTATTCGAATAAACCCTTTTCATGCTTGTCCGTTGTTTTTCACTATATTAATTTTCTTATCGAGTTGCCTCTTTCATACTCTCTTACTTTATTTCCATAGCGGGGTCGTATCGCCATCTCGACATGAATGGCTGAACGGCTGACCGCTACACAAAATCAATCAATAGAATCGGCAGTATCGATGTCAGGAGCACTCTAGGTTTCCTGCTATCACTTATGCGCTACATCTAGGTATTGAAGGGCGTACTTACTGAAAGTGGTACAGCAGGAATCGTAGTCGGATAGTGTTGACTTCACGGAGTTTCTTTTAAATTTGTGAAATAGATGAAATCGCTGGTCATTTTTGGGTGTGTCGTGTTACTAGCAGGAACGTAGGTCTAACGTTTCCAGAAGTGTGACGATAATTTTCATTGTTACCCACGTATGGGGATTCGACTTCTGGTAAACTCATAGTGATAAGGGATCCTCTTTGATCTTTTTTTGATTAGTTGTTGTGGAGGCAGATCACAAACCTTTTAGGGATTTGAATGACCTATAATACTGGTAAGTCACACCAAACTATTTTTGCACAAAAAAACCGGCATTCATTTGTCTTTCTTTCTCTCATCAGCCCTTAACCTAGGATACGAAACCGATTCACCAAGACGATAATCTTCAAAGTTATTTTTATCTGTAGAGAAAAAGGATTTAGGAAAAAAAAACCCTTCTGTGAAGGTAAGAATAATTTTCATTTCCTTGTAGTGCATAATCATACTGTTTATTTCATTAGCTTGATTCTATCAAGCTCAGAGAATCGTTTTTAAAAATCACTAGATGTGAAATTCACAGCCAATAACTTTAATGCAATTTACACTTTGAATTCTTTTTCCATGTGAAATGAAAAGCACACATTTCTTGCAGCCTGTGATATTTTCTCAATGCTATATTGATTCATTTCGGAATTGTTTCGTTTTATAGACGAAATAACGCAATTTTAAATATATATCTCTGTTGTTTTCTGTTTACGAGGTATGTCAGAATCTTCTCGGAATATATGCAGTCTCAGGATTTCTCATGAGGGTTGACACTGACATATCTCGAAGGGTGTTAAATGGTAATTGATCAGTTTCAATTTTCTACAGGGTGTGCCAGGTGCACATATGTTTTTTGGTTTTATTTGAAGATTTCCTGTTTCTTTTGTGTACTCAATATACGATTTATCCCTCAAAGTTTTAAATAAGGAATTTCTCGACATTGATACAAAAGGTCCCCCACGATGAAACTGGGACTCAAATTAAATTTATTTGTTTAGTTTTTTGTAATTCTATCGGGTATACTTTTTCAAACTGTATATAGGAAGCATTACGTTGCTATTCGCATAAGCTATACAGGGTGATACAGCTATTCAACTAGAATAGTTTTGTGATTATTATCATAGGGGTTACTTTGGTTCCACTTACAGGGTGGATCTGTAGTAATTTTCCAAATAGGGTGTTAAGATTATTTGTGTCTGAACTTATGACGTTTAGATTTAATTATTTATTTTGGATATACTTGCTTATTCAAGTTTATACAGGGTGATCTAGGGAACATTTTATAACAACCCGATTTTATACAGGGTGATCAAGTGAACAGTTGATAGTAATCCGAGTTTATACAGGGTGATCTAGGGAACATTTTACAATAACCCGATTTTATACAGGGTGATCAAGTGACCATTTGATAACAACCCGAATTTATTTAGGGTTATATTGGAAACATTTGATAACAACCTGATTTTATACAGGGTGATCAAGTGTTATTATTGGATCGGAAGATTAAAGTATCAAGAACGTTTCTTATTTCGGATAATCGGCGATAACTATTTTACTGGGTTACTATAGGAGTACATTTCACGTTCTACTTTGTGGTTTTACTCGTCTCCTGAATATTTGTGAGGTTACTGTACCTGATACCCTCTTTTCTTTTAAAGGGTTTTTTTTACTACCGGAACTTACCGAGATCAATCCAAATGGTATTTGGGGTATAACTTGGAGCCAGATGTACCTGGAGAGGGTACTACAAATCATCACCTCACGTTTATTTTTACGATTGGAACTTGACCAAGATCAATCCAAATGGTATTTGGGGTATAACTTGGAGCCAGATCTACCTGGAGAGAGGACACAAAATCATCCTGTCACGCAAGTACCTCAATAAAAGGGTTGAAAACATACTTTATTTTGCGGCATATTTAGTAATGGATACGTAGAGAATATTGTCATTTTACTCATATTTATTTTTCTTTTTGGAAAGCGGAAATTACATCGTGGTATTACCAACTTTTATCGACCTGCGCCTGAGTTTAAGCTTAATCTCTGGGTTATAGTGGGGTTCCAATCCGCCCTTCATTTGGAAATTTCCGCTATTTATTTGAATATTTGTTAATGTTTTTATTTATACTCGCCAACCTTCCTACATTCTTATGTATGATTTAGTTATTTTGTTGATTATCTGATTAGTGGGTTAATACGTTAGTTAAAAGAAATTACATGATAGTGTTATCAGTTATATCGATTTACATGCACCTATATAGCTGATTGTTTTTTTGTTTTATTGTTATTTCTACGGTTAATATACGGTATAAATTCTCTATAGTGTTATCAGTTTTACTTTTATACCTCGGGCTTTACATTTCATGGTTTGGTGTAGGACTTGAAGACCATCTTTTATTCTGGGCAGCTCGAATCATGTGGCGCCCTTGAACACCTTTTTTATGAACCACCCCTTCTTCGCTTTGCTAGTGGCAATTGTCCAGAATAAATATTTAATGAAATACTGATAGAGGAATTTGATTTATTTTCTTTATTATTATTTTTTTTGTCATTCAAATTCCGTAACGGAAAATTTGAGCGCTACATTTGGCGCCCAACGTGGGGCCTGTATTTCTTTTGCGTTAGTTTTATCGTTTTTTTTGTTGGTGAAATTGAATTTGCTTACATATTTTTGTGGGTAAGTTTGGTAAGTTCAAAATGGCTCGAAAAATGTTAGTGAAACGCCTAGACAAGGATGAGCTGGAGTATGAACTGAAACTACGCGGTGTAGCGATTGGAAACTGCGATGAGATGAGGCATCGTCTCTCTATGGCTCTGAGATTTGAGAGGTCTGGAGATAGTCTGAGATATCCAACCTACCCGTTTACGTTTGAAGAAGATGCTGAAGCGGTGCAGAAGAAACTGACTGAAGAATTGACAGGAAGAGTTGCTGGACTAACTACTGGAAGAGAAAGCAGTGAAGCAGTGAAGATTGAAACGAAATTTGCTCATGTTTTTGGACGAATAGACCACATGGAGGCTGGAGCACTTCAAGAGAATATTGACCAGAGGGCCCAGTTGTTGGCGGAGGCTCTTACACGTTATGATGAATTCCTGGCTAAGTTAGAGACGATTGAAGATAACTTGGTACAAATTCCCCCCATGCTAAGTTTATTGCAGGGTGCCGTTGGTGGACAAGCATTCCAAGTTGGGGTGCAGAATGTTCCTAGTTCTTCCCCGCGACCTGTCTCCCCCATCAATCATACTCTATCTTCTGCGAAGATGATACCACCACATAAATGGGGCCTTGAAAAGTTCACGGGAAATTCGAAGTCGGTATCCATATCTGCGTTTTTGGAAAAAGTCGACGAACTGAGATTGGCCAGAAATGTTCCCAAGGATGTTTTGTTGGATTCTGGCTTAGACTTATTCGGGGAAAAAGCCTATCAATTCTATAAGGAATGTCGTCGAAGAGTTTCTTCGTGGGATGGACTAGTTGAGGAATTCAGGCGCGAGTATTTGTCATCAAATCACAATCAGGCCTTATTCGAAGAATTACAGAAAAGGACTCAACATCCGTCGGAGTCAGTTGGGGTGTACTTAGCCATAATGTCCAGCTATTTTAATCGGTTGCGTTGTCCAATATCGGAAGACGCAAGGCTTTTGATAATTATGGGTAACCTGCATCCTTTCTATCAAGATCGATTAAGGGACCCTCTGCCAAGATCAATTGACGAACTCAGGGTGATGTGTAGGAGCATGGAAGCTAGACGGGACGCTATGAATAACTACGTGGAGCCTTCAAGTCGCCGAGCAAATGTTCTGGAGAAAGATCTTGCATTCGTAGACGTTACAGAAAGCGTTGATCGCTTAGAGATCGCCTCCACCTCATCGAATTCTTCTTCCAGCCGTCAGATAACGTGTTATCGATGTAACCAGGTGGGACACAGGGCAATCGGCTGCGCGTTACCGAAGAAACTGTACTGCTTCAAATGTAGAAAGGAGGGATTCACGACGAAAAATTGTCCAAAGTGCTCAACTGAGGGAAACGAGTTGAGGCGCTCTTAACTGGTCGAGGGAGACGCGCCAACAAAAACTTCTCGACCAATGATAGACTAAAACCGATTCTTGACTTCATTTTGGACCATGCTAAGGATGATGAGAGGCCTTATCTGAGAGTTAATATTCTGGGGGTGACATTATTGGGATTACTCGATTCCGGAGCTTCTACCACCATTATAGGGAGTCGAGGATGGAAACTGGTCAGTGGGTTAGGCCTACCATTGGATACAAGTAGAAGGGTGAATTGTAGAGTTGCCAATGGGCAAAGTTGTCAAAGTATTGGGGAATGTTGTATACCATTTCAAGTCAGGGACCGTTTGAGGCTTATGAAAGTATTGGTTGTTTTGGAAGTACCTCATACACTCATCCTAGGAGCAGATTTTTGGAAGGTAATGGGGATAGTACCCGACCTACGCCATGATGAATGGTGCTTTTCCGAATTGCCTGTCACAGTAAATACCATTGAACATCTTCGCAGTCAAACTCTTCTCACTCCTTCGCAGAATTCAGAACTAGAAGCGCTAGTACAGCAAAGTGTGGAACTGATGGGAAACAAATTGGGATGTACAGACCTAGTGGAGCATACCATAGTTACTTCTTCACCCCCCATCAAGCAAAGATACTATCCGGTCAACCCCATCATGCAAAGGCACATTGATGAAGAACTTGAAGAGATGCTAAAGTTGGGCGTTATCGAGAAATCAAAAAGTGCTTGGTCCTCACCCATTCTACTTGTGAAGAAAAAGGACGGGGGCTATAGATTCTGTGTGGACTTTAGGAAGCTGAATGCAGTCACTGAAAGGGATAGCTACCCCTTACCTTATATATCAAGTACCTTGGATAAATTACGCGATGCACACTATCTCTCGACTTTAGACATCAAGTCGGCGTACTGGCAAGTACCAGTGGCAGAACAATCCAGACCTTATACGGCATTCACGGTACCGGGGCGAGGCCTTTATCAGTTCAGGCGTATGCCATTCGGCCTTCACAACGCTCCCGCTACCTGGCAGAGACTAATTGAACGAGTCCTTGGACCCGAACTTGAACCACATGTCTTTGTTTATCTCGACGACATCGTTATTGTTACCCAAACCTTCGAGGATCATTTGAGAATTCTGGATGACGTTTTTCAACGGCTGCGGAAGGCCAAATTGACCGTCAGTTTTGCCAAATGCCATTTTTGTCGACCTGAGCTACGGTACTTAGGATACGTTATAGATCGAAATGGGTTGCATGTTGACCCTGATAAAGTACAGAGTATGCTGCAACTAGCTGCGCCTAAGACGATCAAGGAAGTAAGGAGTGTTATTGGTACTTTCTCATGGTACAGGCGATTTGTGCCGGACTTTGCATCTCTCATTTCACCGATGACGGCCCTCCTAAGAAAATCTCGGAAATTCATTTGGACTCCTGAATGTCAAAATTCTTTTGAGAGGCTCAAAGAATGTCTGGTGACCGCGCCCGTACTTAAGTGTCCTGACTACGACCTACCCTTTGTCGTTCAGTGTGATGCGTCTGCGTATGGCCTAGGAGCAGTTTTAGTGCAAACCCATCCAGATGGAGACCGCGTCATAAGTTACCTCAGTCGATCGTTAACCAGGCAGGAAAGGAATTATTCCACTACTGAAAGAGAATGCTTAGCGGTTTTGTGGTCAATCGAGAAGCTGAGACCTTATCTGGAGGGAGTTCCATTTACTGTAGTCACTGATCACTACTCGTTAGTGTGGCTCCAGAGCCTCAAGGATCCCGCTGGTAGGTTGGCAAGATGGGCGGTAAGGTTGCAGCAATATAACTTTCAAATTATACATCGAAAGGGAAAAGATCACATAGTTCCAGATTCTCTGTCTAGATCAGTACCGGTGATCGACGAAGTAACGGTGAAAACAAGGGATACTTGGTATAAGGGTATGTTGGAAAAGGTCAACATCGAACCTCTGAAATATCCACAGTGGAGGATATGTGACGGACAGTTATATAAGTATATTCAAAGTACTCTTCCTAGTTTGGCATATGAAATGGATAATTGGAAAAAGGTTGTGCCCAAAGAACAACGCGTTGCGGTTTTACGAGAAGCTCATGATCCTCCAACGTCTGCCCATATGGGCGTACTGAAAACTTATGGTAGAGTTTTGGAAAAGTTTTATTGGCCGAAGCTTAAAAGTGATGTGACGAATTACGTCCGAAGATGTTCAGTCTGTGCAGCCCATAATGGAGATAATGCGGCACCTAGAGGCCTGATGACGCCCCAACCACGAGCAACTCGTCCCTGGGAGGTAGTGTCTACAGACCTGATGGGACCCTTTCCTAGATCAAGCAAAGGTCACCAGTACATCTTGGTGCTGATGGATATCTTCAGCAAGTTTTCCCTGGTTTTTCCTCTCCGGACAGCAACAGCCTCTGCCGTGGTGAAAGAGATAGAGGAAAATGCGTTTTTGGTTTTTGGAGTTCCTCGTCTCGTTTTATGCGACAACGGCCCGCAGTACAAGTCGAAGTTGTTTTCGAATCTCATGGAGACGTATGGAGTGAAAATCCGTTACAATGCCCACTATCATCCTCAAGCGAATCCTACCGAACGGTACAACCGAACTCTGAAGAAGATGTTAGCAGTCTATGTATCCGATAATCATCGCAAGTGGGACTCGAATCTGGCCATACTCCGTATTACATAAACTTCGGAAGGAAGATGGTATTGCATGGGGGTGAGTTCGAGAAGAAGAAACTCGAGGAAGAGGTTGATCCGCGGGATGATGCTACTCAAGATAGGAGATCTAGGGAAAATGATTTCGAGAATTTGTTCGCAGATGTCCGAAAACGCCTGGATAGTGCTGCGGAGAGGAATATGAAGCATTATAATCTGCGTCGTCGACCAGAACAACTCTTACCCAACCAAATAGTTTGGAGAAAGAATTTCGTACTCTCGGACGCATCCAAGTACTTCACAAGTAAGCTGGCTCCAAAATTTGTCGGTCCCTTTATAGTCATGAAGAAGGTATCGCCTTGGACGTACGAGTTAGAAGACTCGGACGGGAAATCCAAAGGGGTTTGGAACATTAAAGATTTGAAGCCAGCTAGCGCTAGTGAAAATTTACCTCGGTAAATTTTCTTGAAGTAAGAGGGAAATGTAACAGTTTTTTTTCTAATTATTCGAATAATCCCTTTCCATGCTTGTCCGTTGTTTTTCACTATATTAATTTTCTTATCGAGTTGCCTCTTTAATACTCTCTTACTTTATTTCCATAGCGGGGTCGTATCGCCATCTCGACATGAATGGCTGAACGGCTGACCGCTACACAAAATCAATCAATAGAATCGGCAGTATCGATGTCAGGAGCACTCTAGGTTTCCTGCTATCACTTATGCGCTACATCTAGGTATTGAAGGGCGTACTTACTGAAAGTGGTACAGCAGGAATCGTAGTCGGATAGTGTTGACTTCACGGAGTTTTTTTTAAATTTGTGAAATAGATGAAATCGCTGGTCATTTTTGGGTGTGTCGTGTTACTAGCAGGAACGTAGGTCTAACGTTTCCAGAAGTGTGACGATAATTTTCATTGTTACCCACGTATGGGGATTCGACTTCTGGTAAACTCATCGTGATAAGGGATCCTCTTTGATCTTTTTTTGATTAGTTGTTGTGGAGGCAGATCACAAACCTTTTAGGGATTTGAATGACCTATAATACTGTAAGTCACACCAAACTATTTTTGCACAAAAAAACCGGCATTCATTTGTCTTTCTTTCTCTCATCAGCCCTTAACCTAGGATACGAAACCGATTCACCAAGACGAAATTCTTCAAAGTTATTTTTATCTGTAGAGAAAAAGGATTTAGGAAAAAAAAAACCCCTTCTGTGAAGGTAAGAATAATTTTCATTTCCTTGTAGTGCATAATCACACTGTTTATTTCATTAGCTTGATTCTATCAAGCTCAGAGAATCGTTTTTAAAAATCACTAGATGTGAAATTCACAGCCAATAACTTTAATGCAATTTACACTTTGAATTCTTTTTCCATGTGAAATGAAAAGCACACATTTCTTGCAGCCTGTGATATTTTCTCAATGCTATATTGATTCATTTCGGAATTGTTTCGTTTTATAGACGAAATAACGCAATTTTAAATATATATCTCTGTTGTTTTCTGTTTACGAGGTATGTCAGAATCTTCTCGGAATATATGCAGTCTCAGGATTTCTCATGAGGGTTGACACTGACATATTTCGAAGGGTGTTAAATGGTAATTGATCAGTTTCAATTTTCTACAGGGTGTGCCAGGTGCACATATGTTTTTTGGTTTTATTTGAAGATTTCCTGTTTCTTTTGTGTACTCAATATACGATTTATCCCTCAAAGTTTTAAATAGGGAATTTCTCGACATTGATACAAAAGGTCCCCCACGATGAAACTGGGACTCAAATTAAATTTATTTGTTTAGTTTTTCGTAATTTTATCGGGTATACTTTTTCAAACTGTATATAGGAAGCATTACGTTGCTATTCGCATAAGCTATACAGGGTGATACAGCTATTCAACTAGAATAGTTTTGTGATTATTATCATAGGGGTTACTTTGGTTCCACTTACAGGGTGGATCTGTAGTAATTTTCCAAATAGGGTGTTAAGATTATTTGTGTCTGAACTTATGACGTTTAGATTTAATTATTTATTTTGGATATACTTGCTTATTCAAGTTTATACAGGGTGATCTAGGGAACATTTTATAACAACCCGATTTTATACAGGGTGATCAAGTGAACAGTTGATAGTAATCCGAGTTTATACAGGGTGATCTAGGGAACATTTTACAATAACCCGATTTTATACAGGGTGATCAAGTGACCATTTGGTAACAACCCGAATTTATTTAGGGTTATATTGGAAACATTTGATAACAACCTGATTTTATACAGGGTGATCAAGTGTTATTATTGGATCGGAAGATTAAAGTATCAAAAACGTTTCTTATTTCGGATAATCGGCGATAACTATTTTACTGGGTTACTATAGGAGTACATTTCACGTTCTACTTTGTGGTTTTACTCGTCTCCTGAATATTTGTGAGGTTACTGTACCTGATACCCTCTTTTCTTTTAAAGGGTTTTTTTTACTACCGGAACTTACCGAGATCAATCCAAATGGTATTTGGGGTATAACTTGGAGCCAGATCTACCTGGAGAGGGTACTACAAATCATCACCTCACGTTTATTTTTACGATTGGAACTTGACCAAGATCAATCCAAATGGTATTTGGGGTATAACTTGGAGCCAGATCTACCTGGAGAGAGGACACAAAATCATCCTGTCACGCAAGTACCTCAATAAAAGGGTTGAAAACATACTTTATTTTGCGGCATATTTAGTAATAGATACGTAGAGAATATTGTCATTTTACTTATATTTATTTTTCTTTTTGGAAAGCGGAAATTACATCGTGGTATTACCAACTTTTATCGACCTGCGCCTGAGTTTAAGCTTAATCTCTGGGTTATAGTGGGGTTCCAATCCGCCCTTCATTTGGAAATTTCCGCTATTTATTTGAATATTTGTTAATGTTTTTATTTATACTCGCCAACCTTCCTACATTCTTATGTATGATTTAGTTATTTTGTTGATTATCTGATTAGTGGGTTAATACGTTAGTTAAAAGAAATTACATGATAGTGTTATCAGTTATATCGATTTTCATGCACCTATATAGCTGATTGTTTTTTTGTTTCATTGTTATTTCTACGGTTAATATACGGTATAAATTCTCTATAGTGTTATCAGTTTTACTTTTATACCTCGGGCTTTACATTTCATGGTTTGGTGTAGGACTTGAAGACCATATTTTATTCTGGGCAGCTCGAATCATGTGGCGCCCTTGAACACCTTTTTTATGAACCACCCCTTCTTCGCTTTGCTAGTGGCAATTGTCCAGAATAAATATTTAATGAAATACTGATAGAGGAATTTGATTTATTTTTTTTATTATTATTTTTTTTGTCATTCAAATTCCGTAACGGAAAATTTGAGCGCTACACAACTTGTGACTTCTGTCGTAGTTTTTTTGAAATTATTCCGCTTGTTTCATTCAGTGGTATTTATTTCTTTGTCATGCCGTACACACGTTATACTCCTCTAGAATATGCGCATATGCACTACATTTATGGTGAATGTAGAGGTAGTGCTACTGCTTCAGCAGCGCTTTATGCAGAACGGTATCCGATTGCACAATGCCGCTCAGAGAATCGCTGATTTAGGGGATATAACCTACAACGCAGTTGAAAAGGTTCTTCTTGAAAAGATGTAGTCTCTGCGTAAGAGGGGATAGAAAATTACATTTTATTTAGTGCGATGTTGAATAATCCTTATAGTGGTTTATAGTGTATGTTGATTAAAAAAAAAACGTTAAATTAATATTTACTTCTTTACATCTCATTGAATGCTTCTAAGCAGTTGATTCGTTTTAACTCATAATTATTCGTATAAATTAAAGACGATTTGATCTTCACAAACTTTTATTTCACCACGACATGTTTCGCTATCACAGTAGCTTCTTCAAGTGATTATACAATAAGCTACGTACATCCATTTATATACCCTGAACATTAATTACAACTAAAAACACACTTAACCAGACAGTTGATAATTCTAATTAACAATGGTATACCTGCCCTACCTGCATTAATGAAATTGTATCCGAGATGACAAAAGTAAACATTCTAGTCTTAAAATAACAATCAAGTGAAGGAATTTCTATTCAAAAACATTAATTATAACATAACTTAGCAGATTGATTATAAGACTATATGCACATTAGTTCTCTCTAAGAAAACAAATTCAACAATGGTGAATTATTCAAATCAAGTTGGTCATTGAGTAGTAGGTTTGTATTTTTAAGTTTATTTATTTCTGATGATTCTAAATGATTTAGCTTTAATCCTTCATTTTCTATGTGTAAAATCTCGAATTCTTCATCAAAAGTGTTATTTTCTTCTAAAAGATGACTTGAATAATATGTTGAATTTGTTTTCTTATTCACATAACTCATATGATGTTCATGAGTGCGATTTCTAAATGTTCTACCAGTTTGACCAATATATACCTTAGGACAAGTACCACACTTCAATTTATATACCCCTGATTTCTCGAATTTGGGAGTTCTGTCTTTATTATTTTTGATAAACCTTCCCAACGTATTATTTGTTCTATATGCGACTCTTATATCCTGTTTATTTAAAAATGAAGCTACCTTTCTTGTTGGTTGTCCAAAATATGTTAAAGCTCTATAATTCTGATTATCTGTTTTTGTGACCGGAAAAACATTGTGAATAGCTTTTGCGTGGAGTTTTTTAGAAAGTATTGTATCTATTAATTTACTATTGTACCCATTGTTCACTGCAATTTGTTTTATAATGTTGAGTTCTTAATTGAAATTTTCTGCTGAAAGGGGCAAATTTACTAATCTATGAATCATGCTGTTATAAGCTGCTACTTTATGTTGAAAAGGATGGGTAGAATCGCAATGAATAGTAATATCTGTGTGGGAAGGTTTGTGGTAAATTGAAAAATCATGCTTTTTGTTTATTTTACTTATGGTCAGATCTAAGAAATTAATTGAGTTTAAATTTTCAACTTCAATTGTGAATTTTATGTTTCTATGAATATTATTAATATATTCGTGAAAAATTTTTAATTGCCTGTTAGTACCTGTGAAACATACTAAAACGTCATCCACATATCTATACCAATACAAGAAATGCTTAATTAAAGGATGTTTGTGAATCACCTTCTCAAGGTTATCCATGAAAATTTCAGCGAGTAATGAACTCAAAGGATTTCCCATGATCAAACCTTTTGAAGAAGAATAGATTTTATTATCAAATTGAAAATAGTTTTGTTTCAGACATGATGACAATTCTCAGAATAACATCACACTCTAATATAATCGAAATTCTACTCCTTCCAAAAATAATTATCGTATGTTTTATACCATGGTAGAGTCTGGAGAAAATGGGCATTCTTTTGTAGTGAATATCCACTTCCACTTGGTTATGTTTTTTTTTTCAAACAATAATGTCAAAAAAATTGGTAAAACTAAAATCTGGCATTTTACCCTCATTTCTTGAAAAATTGTATCGTTATCTGAAAAACTGTTTTGTACGTCTGAAAGCATCTCTCATCAGTAATCTTTAGCAGCAAAAATTTTTGAATTGGTCTCAATTTGTAGACATTGCACTCAAAAATCCAAGGTGAGGTAGTGATTTTCCAGAAATATAAAAAATGCTCATTATCTCGAAAACGGTGAGATTTTTACAGAGGTGAAATTCTGATATTCTCAAAGTCCCAGCCTGGTCTATCACCAGTTTCAATATTGTACAAGGTTTTCCGGACACCTTGTATAATCAAATAGCTCTCTATCAACGATTTTGTGAAGTGTTGCTCCTACAGTTCGTTCAACCAGATTGGGTTTTCTAAACGATTCACAGTAATTATTGGCAGATTACAGGTTAGGGTTGTTGTTGTTGCTTTGTGATTCGAAATGAAGGACACCACTGGGTTATTTGTTCAGTGTTGCATCGTTGCATTCGAATGTTTCTTGTTGCTCTTGGAAAAAATCCTGAAAATAACGAGATCACCATCAGTATGGAGCCAGATCTCATTTAAATTAGGTTAAGGTGTAGGTTTATCAGATACGGCCATGATTCATAGAATTAGGTACGTACCACGTTATTCAGATCCATAATCCCGGGGATGATAATTATTGCTTCTGCGAAGCTCAAACAGGAGACGGCCACAAAAGATTCTATTGTTTGTTTCATTTCGTGTTCGTGGGCGGAGACTGTCATTTAGTAATGGTTCTCACTTGTCATTGTCAGTGTCGATAGACGGACGGCAAGTAAGCTCTCTGCGTTACCGACTGAATACGATTTTCAATTTTCTTAACAATTTTGTATTTTTCTCAGAGTTTTCAACTGTATTAGTCTGTCGGAGGGATTTAATATTCATTTCTGGGCAGGCATCCACTTATTTTCTTCAGTTGTCAAAAATCTAAACCTCAGCTGAACTTCTGATTGGTGGATGAATATTTCGTCACTACTGACGTCATTGTAGAATAAACTGCAGGTTTTCAGAATACCAGCTTTTTAAAGTCGAATATTTTCGCTGTTCTGGACTTCTAGAAAAGGTTTCACATTCACCGACATACTTTTTGTGATGTTTTTCCCCATATTTAGCAAAACTCTATCTGATGCTGAGTGCTGATTAGTCAACCTCTGGTAACCTGGTGGCTGAATACAGAAGTGACCCAAGAAGACTAAAAACAAGGAGGGTTTAATAAGCTTTAGCCAATCAGAAACTTGTATCATTTACGCGTCATAGTGACGTAGTTGGGTATGAGTACAGAGTCGAACTCGAATCAAGCTGTCAGCAGTAACTCTCATATACCAAGAGCTAGTCCTTCACTATCTATAGAGAACGGCGGCCATGACATGTTTAACTACGTCACATTTCGTCACAAATGTTCCTTCGTCTCTTTCTACTAGTGCCCTCATTGTCTTATGGGAATCAAACACTACTTGTTTTTAGTCTTCTTGGAAGAAAAAGGCAGTTGATAAGGCTTTTCTTTCCAGTTCGAGGAAAGCGACAGCATTCTTCATGTTAGTTAGCAGATCACACTGAATTGTAAATGTTTCATCAAACATTCTAACGGGATTTGCTCCAGGTGGTCATTAAATTAGTGGAAATTGTTGCCAGTAAGACCTTCTGTAGGTTGTTTATGCTATTGTGTGGCGATCTACAAGATTAACGCTTTCGTAAAGAGGATTACGAATGAGCTAACTACAAAGCCTTTTTGAACAAGATTAGGTTATGCCTATTTGATCCAGCCATCGATGCTGAAGAGATGCACTTCGTCGACTCCGCAGTTACGTCGTAACAGGAAAGAAAATATCTCAGAAAAGCCCTTCTGAAAAGGGGGTAGGTCAATCCATGATCTGTCTTGATAAATGGTGTCTGACATTTTCACTATCTGTTCTATATCTCATCTATTATGCTAGTAGCCTCCTTTATGTGCACATGAAAATGTCAGAAAACCATCGAAGTTATATTGAAGTAGTGAGTTCTTTCTGAAACGTTCTACAATGAGGACATACCGTTGACTGATATTTTCTCACAGAGTGCCCCTAAAAATTCGACAGTTGTTCTAATGATTTTACTCTGAAATAGATTTTAGGCAGGTGGGGGGCCTCGAATTTGTATTTTTGTCGTTTGACCATAATTTATTTACCGAAACAAATAAAATGATACATATTTATGTTAAGTAGGTGTGCACACTCGTAACATAGAAGGAATTCAATCAAAACGTACCAACAGAATTTATTTTCATTTCTTTTGCATTGATCAGAAAAATTTGAAATTGCAGTATGTAGTAAATGAATAATAAATTACGAGTATCTGAAAATAATTTGTAACCAGGATGAATTAACACAGTTATGGTTTTTTTAAAAATAAATTTAGTTCATATTTGAATTCTTGATTTTCACGGGGGGTCACGAAATATACCTCTTTCTAGTAGTTTGCATTTTCAAATTGATTTTTACCTGTTTGAACCAAGTAGTATTGTACATAGGGCATATGCCTACTGTACCGATTTCTTTGTATACAGGGTGGGGCATTAATTATACCTTTTTGTTTGTATACGGGGTGTAGGCGTTTTGTCTATACTTTTGCTAGCCTCTAGGGTAGGCATTTAGTGTAATGATTTTTTTATATACAGGGTGTACTAGATAGTACATACTCTCTCATACTTTCAGGTCTAACAGATGCTGGGGTTAATCTTATAACTATTTCAGTTTGTGGGGGTGGGGAAATCCATATATTTCGAGAATATAGTAAGAGTTTCTTGTTATTTTTTTTGAGTTTACTTACTTTCTATGTTATTTAGACGAACTAAGTCCATGTCATGTTTTTGGTAGTCATAGTCCTACCAACTGACATTTATTTATTTTTTATCAAAGTTTTTCTGTGGGGTGCAGCCTGCTGTGTTGGACTCAACAACAAAGCAATTATTCTTGGGTACGACTGACAAGTCCACAGTCAACATAAATAGAGAAATTGGAATATTCAGTACCAACAGCTGGGACTCGACGAGTCCGAAGACACGCAAGTACAAAAACCAACCATTCTTGATCCTGAACACATTTCGCTGTCTTCCGAGCTGGTTTTTCATTTGCACCTCCAATAAATACATATTTTTTTTTAATAATACCCAAATGCTTGTAAATGCTGCAATAGAATAGAACTTTTGTACAGCGGAAATTATTTGTTAACAATTGTCTACATTGGTGTGTGATTTGTTTTGTCTGCGCTCTAGGCCCACAGCTAACGACGTCAAAGAAATATATTATTTTATCAGGTATCGAAATATTTTATCTGCGTCATTACTTTCCGCTCTTAGTAACCATCACGTTGGTTCTTTTGAGTTACATTTACCAGTGTAGCAGGCTCAGTTAAATTGAGTTTTGTTGGGTGACCTGCTGAATTCCAGTGTTATCATTCCAATATATTAAGTATTTGATATCTTCATTAACATTTTATGTTGCGTACCTTCACTAAGCCGTGTTGACCACTGCTTACCTGCGAGTTATATAAATATAATTTTTTTTGTAATATAAGGTTTATTGGGATTGTGGTTTGTCACTTTTTTGTGTCATTTCGGTTGGTGAGTTGAGAGGATGGTTGTAAAATTGTTTAAAAATTGTTAAAATTGTTTTTTCCGTTAACCAGCTATCGTCCCCTTACGAACGGCAGCCCTCAAAAGTCGAAACTTGTGCGAGCCAAGGATTAACGAGGTCTTACCTTTTTACGTGCGATTCCCAGCACTTTCTCGGGCCATCAGAAAAAATTCTGCAGTCGCCATGGTTTGAACCACCGCCGACCGGCAGCCAGTGTTATATGTAGGGAACTAATTAGGCATTTCAATTTATCTGGCGCCCATAATTCTACAAAATCTTTTGGAACTCACCCCGTCTCCACTGTGGTGAACCGATATGCCCTAACTGTCACCGTGACAGCCCATCACCGTAACCTATTACGCGCGTTACGAGGCCAAGAAAGACTAATAAAGAGATCCAGATCTTGGTTCGGTCATCGGTTGGAGAAAGAGTAATCAAATACCGACATAGCAGGAAATCGCAAATATTCCTCAGCAGTCAAATCCTACTGGGCCCAATGGAATTTCCTTACCCTGGACAATGGGGTCCTAAAACGTGTATTGGAGTCCAAAGATGGTGGGTAGGACAGACGTCAGATAGTGGTGCCCAAGAACAGAAGACAGTAAGTACTCCAAGAGATCCATGATGGAGTTGCTGGAGGACATCTGGGTGTGACGAAGTCCCTGCAGATAGTGAGGCAACGGTTTTACTGAGTCAATTGTCAAGTTGATGTCAATGACTGGTGCAGAAAGTGTGCTGTTTGCGCTGCCAGCAATAGACTTTGAACACGACCCAAGGCCCCGATGCGTCAGTATAACGTAGGTACTCTATTCAAAAGAATCGCCATTGACATCGCTGGCCCGTTTCCCGTATCAGATATCGGAAATAAATACATCCTTGTGGCAATGGACTATTTCAGCAAGTGGACTGAAGCCTATGCCCTGCCCAACTAGGAAGCCATCACCGTCGCGGACGTCTCTTTGAAAGAGTGGATATGTCGATTGGGTTTCCCCTTGGAGCTTCACTCGGACCAAGTCAGAAATTTCGAATCCAACCTGTTCCAAGAAATATGCCAACTGCTGAACATCCGCAAGACGAGAACCACGGCTCTACATCCACAGTCTGATGGAATGGTTGAGCAGATGAACAGGACTATCAATCGCCACTTGTCCAAGATAGTCTCTGACCATCAGAGAGACTGGGACCAGTATCTCCCTTTGTTCTTGATGACCTACCGTTTCGCAGTACACGATTCAACCGGCTAAACCCCTGCCAGTATCATGATGGACCGAGAGCTGAGACTTCCCTGTGACTTAAAGTTTGGGAGGCCACCAGGTCAGGATACCGCGGGAGAGGACTACATCAGCAAACTCCGGCAGCGAATGGAGGACATCCACGAACGAGTCCGTTTGAACGTCCAGAGTGCTAGCGACCGAATTAAAGCAACTTATGACATCAATGCCGATGCTAGAGGATTTCAGGATGGTGTACAACCCGAAGCGTCACCGGGGCTTGTCGCCGAAATTACTGAATTCATGGAAAGGTCCGTACAAGTTCGTCAAAATGATAAACAACCTGCTTTACCGAATCCACAAGCCACCCAGAGGTAAACCTAGGGTCGTTCATTTCAACAGGTTGGCCCCTTACGCTAGAAACCATGACCAAGTCCGCACCCTTAGACCACCAGGGAATACGATGACGTTCAAGAAATTCTTGTCCTTATACTCAAATTGACAGAAAGTGTCACACGGGTGCCACGGTACCACGGAGACACGAGATCTTTTCAAAGTGCCAGTCGATTACGCCCTAGCACACTGCGTCGCAGAAGATCTTCGAATAACCAGGGGCATCGCTGTGGTGTTCTCCAAGAAATTTGGCCAACTCCAAACATTACGGAAACAGAATCCAGAAACTGGAGGTGTGTTTCAGATGAAGAAAGGCCAGAGGAACATCTACTATCTGGTGACCAAGAAGCGTTCCCAAGATAAACCATCCCATTAAGATGTCTGGAGGAGCTTCAACAAACTGGGAGATACGATGGTGGACCACAATCTGGCCGACTTGGAAATCCCAAAATTATCCTGTGGTATTGATGGGTTGGATTGGAGAGTTATAAGAAGTAAGATGGAGACGCTATTTCGATCCAGCGGCGTCTGTTACTATCGGTCGTGATGCCTAAATATTTAATTGTTTTAGATGATGTTATAGTGAAATAATCTAACAGGCTCGTTTCGTAGCTACTGAACGGCATGAACACAGTTTTTTTCAAGTTTATTGTAAGTAACATACTATTGAAATATTCGATTATATTGGGAAATGCAAATGTTATCTTTTGTTTTAAGTTTTCCCAATTATTTTCTTCAAAAAAGAACGCTGTGTTTTCGGCGAAACTAGTATTTCTGCAGGAATGTGTAGGTTGAACAGTGAATTTATATGAATGATGAATAAAATAGGACCAAGAAGAGTTCCTTGAGGAACTCCAAATTTCACAACTCTATTGCTGCTCACTTCATTGTCTTTGACAATACACTGATTTCAATTGTTCAAAAAACTTTTCATTGATTGATGCAGAATTCCTCGGAATCCAATGCATTCAAGAGTCTGGGTGGCTAACAGTGTCAAACAAACAGACATATTGTCGGTTTTTTCGCATCTAAAAAATTGTAAATTTTTTCCTTCCTTCCATGAATCCAAACTGCTTCTCTGATATCAAGTTGTATTTTCTGATGAATCCTGATATTCTGACTTTGATAATTTTTTCTAGAATTTTCGAGATATTTGAGAGAAGCGATATGGGTCTATAGTTTAAAACTTCACGCCTATCCCCAGACTTGTGAATCGGTTTGATAACGGCTATTTTATGTGATTCTGGGAATATACCACTTTCCAAAGACGTATTTATCAAATGAGTGAGCCGTTTCACAATGTGCTCAGCACAAATCTTGAGAGTGTTGGATCCAATGTTATCCAAGCCGGGAGCCTTATTTGATTTGAGTTGTTTTATAAATTTCATCACCTCAGTTTCCTCAGCCAGATACATGTATATTGAATGCATGTTCCTGGTGGTGTTGATTTTTTCGCTCTTTTTAATTTTTTTAGTCGATTTCGAACCAATATGAGTAAAAAAATCATTAAAATGTTCAGCTATATGTTTTTATCCTGTGCATCCATATTTTATTTGTTTTATTCCTACATGATTTTTTTATTTTCAATATTTTTCAAATAATGCCACATGTTTTTTGGACAGTTTCCAGTTTTTCTTCTTCCCCTCTGTAAAATTCGTATTTTGCAGCTATAATCAGTTCATTTAATCTATTTATATACATTTTGAATTCATTCTGCGGTTCTATATTGCTTGGGTGTTTGAATACATCCTTATAAATAATTTTCAGTGTTCATTGAAATTACTAGGCCATCTGTGATCCAATCATTCTTTTTAATTTGCTTTTTTTTTAATTTGAATTGAACACTCGACAACACAATTCCTCAGTTCAGCGATGAATTAGTTAGTTGCTTCGTTTTTATTAAGATTTTCATAAACATTTAACCAATTTTTTTTTGATAGTACATTTTTCAATTTGCTATAACCGATATATTCTTTATAGAATTTCTCATTATTATTTGTTAGATTTTTCAAGTTCAAATTCATATTGAAGTATTACGGTGAAGTGATCAGATATGGCATTCTCGAAAATAATTGGATCAAAATTCTCATATCTTCCAATGGATATTTCAGAAATGTGGTATAAACACGTTCTACGCATGCCTTCCCAATAAACACAGATACGTGAATAAAACGTTGAATTTTTCAAGTAACGCTACAATTAATCATCGTTGAAAAAACGGCAAAATGTCGTTAGGCAATACGTTTCATTCAGGTTTTATAGTAACGTTACCTCTTCACGTTGATTCAAGGTTATTTACACGTTCTTACTGTAATGAAAATTCCACTGAAATATAACGTTATAATTCGGTTACAACTTAACTATGCCTTTTCACGGGGTTTCAACGTTTTTTATCCAGTTATATTCTACTGCAGCATAACGATATATCTTCTTTTGGAAGTCACGTTGTTGAGATACGAATTCTAAACGTTGATGATGATCATAGAATTTCACCAAAATCAAACGTAGAATTCCAGTTATTAGGTAACGTTGATATTCTTGGTTGAATCAACGAGGAATATTAATATCTTTTAATCGATATTACCACCAATTTTAAACGTTACAACAACGTTAATTGAACTGGGGTGAAGCAACGTATGTATTTTTACTATGAATCAACCTTTGTCATCACCACCCTGAAACGTTATACAAACGTTACAAAATGCAATTACTGTACGTTCAATAAACGTTACCAGTATTCAATCTCTATACAGGGTGATCCATTGCTTCTAGATCAATTAGAGAAAAAACATGGTTCCCAAAAAAATATTGGGTTTTCTTCGTATGAACTTTTTTTTACTCGAAATGCTGAAAACATACTTTTTAGTAATAACTGTTATTTTATTTTGGTATAAATTCAGACAGAGGGTAACTCAAAGATCACTTCATCATGAGATTCAGAATGTCCTATGCTTATCGGATGTATCAAAGGAAATATATATTAATATAAATAAAATATTCTTTTTTTTTGTTTAGAGTTTATGGCGTCATTCATATGTTTCTTCACAAAATATAACCAGTCTTTTGTAGTATCTGCTATTTGGATGTGATCTGCTGCTTCAATCTCTTTCTTGACAGCAACTGCAAAAATCATTGAATATAATTAATATGGAATATGGCACATGAGTGATAACCTCACCATAAATGAGTTGGATCACATGTATATCCCTGAAAGCCTTCTTTTTTATCGTTCCAGTTATAGAGGCAAGCCAGCTCATTCGTTGAAATGAATATTAAAATTCTTCTACTGTGATCTTCAGGAGAAGTGCAACCAATTGACTTCAATCTTGTGACCTAACAAATAATAAATATATGAATAATATATACACTGATGAACCGTATTTTATCTGCATACCAAACTAGTATCTATTCTTGAGATTTGAAAAATTTTGAATGCACGACATACTTATGTCCACCAGGCAGCCTATTCTCGAATGTCGCGTGAGATTTGTCGCATTCGACATATGTCGATGGAAATTGTCCCACTACATTGGCATATGGTATTTTCAAATGGGTTCAACAAATATGTCGCATGAGATGAATTTTGTCAAATAACATGAGCTGGCAACACCGAATTTTTTATGTTGGATTGTGTTCTATGCCCCTTCTCTTGTAAAACGTTAATAATAATGACAAATAAAATGACATTTGCTTTTGGAAGTAAGCTAATACAAAATTATTGCACCCAAAATCAAAAGCGAACTTTAAGAAAAGTATGCAAGAAAAAGAAAATGAGCCTCTTTTATCAGAGAATTATTTAGTGAATCTGAACGTGTGCAGTTTTTCTCAGATGAGAATGTAAAAGCACTCCTTTATATCACTCGTCTCTCTCGAGGCCGCTGAAAAATTTTCCTGATTTTCTAAATTTTTTATAGATATCACTAAAGATGCCATTCTCTCACTACAAAAACCTCTGAAAAAGTATCAAAGAATGTTTTGACATCTATAAACTATTCGACCCAACCTATAAATTTCGCATCTCATGAAATTCTCGCATTCGACATAAATTGTCGACTACCTTTGACCATTCTACAATTTGTCTATCAAAAAGTTGCGAATGCGACATTTGAGAATAAGAATATTCAGATTTTGTTCGACAAAGAGCATATCTCGCATGCGACAAAATATGTCACGGTTTGAAAATAGGTTCCCACGTCCATGTTCAACAAGTTTGATATCTACCATTTATCAACGTTTCATGAACTCAACGTTTATTCATCCACCTATTTCCAACGTGTTTAATTATCTACCTTTTATACACGTTTTATCAACGTATTTCAATTAGATTTATCGACTACAAATTACGGCTTTGAAATATAATTACTACATATAGATTTGAGCAAATTGGAATAACGTATGGGAGGTTCCATAGTTCTATACCATCATAATTGATACTGTATCAGATAAATCGCTGATACTAATTGCTGTGAAGAACCATACAACCTTCTTAAGACGACTGTGCCAAATATAATATTACAGATTATAAGGAAACATTTGAAGTTTGTGCAATATACAATTCATCAACAAGGTAGGTAGGTACTTACCAAATTATCCTCTGGTTGAATCGGACACATGCACACATAACCCTAAGAAAGAAGAAATGCCGGGACACTATCGATGGTAGCTGCGGTAGAACTAACTGTTCATCAATGTTCAGCGTCAACGTGATCACGCCATCTGACGGTGCATCGTACAGCGTTGCCAATGAGTGGTTAATTATGAAATAATCGAGAATACTCATTAAGTTTTTCAATGACTGATGAGTAAGATATTATTTGTTTAAAAAAAGTTCAAATCATAGGCCTCGAATCTTCAACGACAAATACTCAATAAATGGGAGATGAAAGTAGATAGTATGCGTTACTTCGGTTTGTTGAATAGTGTCATTTTCAACGTTTATGCAAAATTTCTTAGTTCTATTTGTTACGATGGATGCATCCACTTGAATTAACATTGAAGTGGTCCAAAGAAGACCATAGTTTTGCGGAAATCAAGTAAACAAAGCTATTGATTTTCAACGTATCTCATGGATATAATATTCTATCAGTTGAAACAACTTAGAAAAATGTGCAATCAAAATGGTTTTCTCGATGTTACGCGAAGTTACGTTGTTATTACATACTTCTTTCAACATATCAAACACGTAATTCCATACCGTTCAATAAACGTAGAAAAAAAGGGAAACTGAAACGTAGAAAATAAGTTTCTAAAATCTTCGGGTTGTTCAATAGTGACACATTCAACGTTTACGAATTGTTTCTAAGTTCTGTTGAATAAACGTTGAAAAACCACGATAAGAACAAATTTCATTTTGGAGTTTACAGTACCATATTTGTTGCGATGTGCATCCAGTTGAATAAACGTTGACGTGGTCCCCAAAGAAGACTATTTTTGCAGAAATCAAGTGAACAAAGCAATTGATTTTCAATGTAAATTATGGATGTCTTCTATAAGTTGAAACAACGTTGAGAAATAAGCAATTAAAATGGTTGTCTCAAAGTTACGTTGTTATTAAATACTTCCTTCAACAGATCAAACACGTAAAGTCGTAAAGTTCAATTAACGTGGAAAAACAGAGTTGCTGAAACGTAAAAAATAGGTTGCTCAAAGTTTCGGGTTGTTGAATAATGTCATGATCATCGTTTATGAAATGTTTCTTAGCTCTGTTGAATATACGTTGAAAAACCTCGAAAAAAAAGTTTCATAATGGTGGCTACAGTGACGTATTTGTTACAATGTATATGTATAATTGAATAAACGTTGAAGTTGTTCAAAGAAGACTAATTCTGCAGAAATGAAGTAAACGAAGCAATTTATTTTCAACGTATCTGATGGATGTTTTCTATCAGTTGAAACAACGATGAAAAATAATTAATCTATATGGATGTCTCGAAGTTACGTAAGTTACGTTGTTATCAAATACTCCTTTCAACTGTTCAAACACGTAAAGTAAAACGTTCAATAAACGTAGAAAAACAGAGTTACTGAAAGGTTGCTCAAAGTTTCGGGTTGTTGAATAATGTCATGATCAACGCTTATGAAACGTTTCTCGGTTTTGTAGAATATACGTTGAGAAACCACGAAAAGAACAAGTTTCATATTAGTGGCTACAGTGACGTATTTGTTACGATGTATATGTCTAGTTGAATAAACGTTGAAGTTGTCCAAAGAAGACTAGTTCTGTTGACATAGAGTAAACGAAGCAATTGATTTTCAACGCATCTGATGGATGTTTTTTATCAGTTGAAACAACGTTGAAAAATAAGCAATCAAAATAGTTGCCTCGAAGTTACGTGAAAGATGAAGTTGTTATTGAATGCTTTATCCAACGCATCAAATACGTAATTTCATAACGTTCCATCAACGTAGATGAAAAGAGTAACTGAAACGTAGAATACAGGTTTCCCAAAGCCTCGGGTTATTTGATAGTGTCATATTCAAAGTTTATGTAATGTGTCTTCAGTTCTAATTGAATACACGTTGTGAAAGCACGATAAGGACATGTTTGATAATGGTGGCAAAAGTTACGCGTTGAATCATATACGTTCTTTATGGGTAGAATCAACGTTTGGTTGAATTTGGGTTACGAAAGTCACGTTGCGAAATTCAACGAGTAACGTTTCCTCAACGTCAACTACCACATTTAAACGTATATGATACGTGTGTGTGTGTTTATTGGGTTGCACACGGGATTCTTCATTAATCATTGAAATGAAATTGTTTTCCTGTAAAATATTCAGATACTCATGACAGTAATAATTTTTCCAAGAATATCTATGTTGAGATCCCCGGTGATGATATTTATATCATACCCTTGTTTATTATTCCTCAAGTAATTATCTAATTCAGTATTGAAGGTGATCGGGTAAGTTGATGGTGAACGGTAAATGAAAAGTTTAAGGTGATAAGCATTGTGCTGAAATATCGCCAAAATTTTTAAATTATTTTGCATATTATGAAAAAAATTGTTGAAATTGTTTTTTCCGTCAACCAGCTGTCGTCCCCTTACGAACGGCAGCTCTCAGAAGTCGAAACTTGTGCGAGCCAAGGACTAACGAGGTCTTAACTTTTTATGTGCGATTCCTAGCACTTTCTTGGGCCATCAGAAAAAGTTCTGCAGTCGCCATGGTTTGAACCATCTACGACTGGCAGCCAGTGACTAAAACAATGTCACTTTAACCCCTCGGCTACCTGGCTACCTGAATAGATAGTGGGTATTTGGAATATGAGTACCCTAAAAGAAATTGTTGTGAGTCGCCTTGACTCATGAGTACACATAACTCAAAACTCTTTCGTCACATTAGGTCAGGTTAGTATGAACTGAATAGGCATGTGTGAAAAAAATATCAGTGGTATTATTATGTATTTTTGCCGATGTTGTGTTCGGAGTTGCAATGATATATATACGTTGTAAAACAAAATATATTGTAGAAATCAGGCAAATGACAAGTTTTCTTGCTCATATGATAGAGCCCCCATGTGTGTTCTACAGGCCGTATTTTTCATGTCGTACCACTATTGGTATTTCGAAAATGGTAAATTATACGTAGTTGGTTGAATTAGACAAAACTTGCATATTCCAGTGAACAATGAATTGATGTTTTTAATTCTGAAGTATCACAAACCGTTCTCAAAATATACTAGGTAAACTGAAATGGTCCGTTTTCTTGTATTTGCGTTTGTGCCTCTATTTTTATGAAAATGAAAGTATGTTTGGGAAACTTTCCCCTCAGTTTTGAATTTGCTTCAGTATACTGTACTTCAATTTTCAATACGACGTTTTGTTCTTCGGGGACAACCATCAACTCTTTTTTTTTTAATACGGAGTTTTATTTTTTCTGTATAAGTTCAAGAAGTCCTCATTTTAACGAGTTCAGATATGTATCTCACCTCGTATTTGTTCCTACATTTCCGCCCATAAATTACATCATGGTCTGAATAATGAAAATCCTCCCCGGAATGCGGTGAAGATTTAATTTTCAAACTTATTTGAAAAGGTATATTCAACTTAACCATCGGAGACGATCCATCACATATATAGTGGAGGTGAGATATAACTAGGAAGGTGAACAAACTTTCAGTCTTACTCCACCAAAAATAATCCTTGTTAAATATGTAGATACCATCTAGTCAGAAGGTAGCATGTAATAGAAGACTTACATCAAGGCCAATTTTTGGACGAATAATCCTTCATCTTCAGCAAAATAGGAGTTGGTGATCAACTTGTAACTAACCCATATTTTGCTGAAGATGGAGGATTATTCCTTCGAAACATGTTCTTGATGTAAGTCTTCTGACTATATGGTACCTACAATAAAGATTATTTTTTTGATTTTAGACTGAAAGCTTGTTACATTCCTAGATATCTTTCACCTCCACTGTATGTGATGGATCGTCTCCGATAGTTGAGTCAAATACCCTCTCAAATACGAATAAGGAGGGATTATCATCGTCTGGACCTTGATGATAAAATTCATGGCAGAAATGTAAAAATAAGTTCCAGGTAAGATACATGTCTGAATTTGGTAAGTTGGGACTACTTGATTTCATGGAAAATTACAGCTCCGTATTAGAAAAAATAGAGTTGAGGGCGGCCTCCGAAAAACGAAACGTCATATTGCAAATCAAAGTGCCAGCGCAATGAAGTGAAAATGGGCCATTTCGATTTTCCTCGTACATTTTGAATACGGTTCGTGATACCGATTTAGAAATATCGTTTCATTGTTTACTCAAATAGGCAACTCTTGTCTAATTTAAACAACTTCGTATCATGTACCTACCGTTTTTCAGATTCTAATATTGGTACCTACGACATGAAAAATCTGGCCTGTATATGAATGTTGAGGTTGAATGCAAATGTGGACTTTAACAAAAACGAAGTAATTATTTAAAAAGTGAAGAATAATTTCAATCATGTTGAATTGGATAAAATATCAAGTTTTGGCAGAACTGTAAACGTATTATTGTAAATACTTTGGAAAACGCATTGGAAAGAAGAAGTAAGAACCTAATGAGTTTATCGAGTCACACCTACTCCAAAGGAACATACTTCACCACTAGGTACAGACATACATTTGACAGTCCGCGAACTTTTATTGGAATTTACTGAACGTTTATTTCGGAAATATTTTTACAGAATTCTTGATTGATATGAATAATTAAAAAAATTTGATGCATTCTTGTGAAAATATTCTGGTTTTGATCACTACATCCATAATTCTGAATATCTTCATCCTATACCAGAAATGTTGGCCAACGTTCTGAAATATGCTGATTGATCGAACAAATAGGAAGACGTCAATTAGTTCCGAGACACCCCATCCTGAGAGTAATTCTGTTACGCCAGAATACACCTGTTACGTAAGATAAATAATTCTGATGTAACTCGTGATATTGATGTGCAGTGATACGCACCTCTCGAAGTAGGTATGAAACTTTGGAGTTGTAGGTTCGGGAGAAATTTGACTTCCAGACACATTTCCCAATTATCTTTGTGAGAGAACCGGTTGTAGAGATGCTGCGCTCTAATGAATCTCATGAACATTGAATCATGGTTACGAGTTCGAATTTATGAACTAGATACCAGTAATATTATTATTGTATGGGATTGTGAGATTTTCGGAAAGGACCCCGAACGAAAACATATGGGAAATTGGATTTCGATCAAATTTGCTGAAATTTCATTAGGTTATATTAGGATGGATCTTCAGGAAAATGTGTAAATTTAAATGATTTTGTATATGTCGTTTCTGAGATATGAGCGGTCAAAGTTCTAACGTCCTACTTGGTTATAGGATTGACAAAGAAAAAAAACTGTTTTGTTAGTCAAAATAAAACAAATTCAGGATAAAAGTGTACTCATCGTAACTTGTTGACATGTCCAACTATAATAATAATAATAGTAATCGTCTTTATTATTTATCTTTATTATTTTAAAATTGACTACATATATAGTAATTAACAGACATATATTATAATGAAAATAAAGGGTGACATTTATTTTTGCTTGAGTGCTAGACTCAACCAAAAATATTCTTTCACTTAACCCTAAACAGAGATGTGCTTTATTTTGATACTTATCTATGAAAAACAGAACAAATTAGAACTGATTAAGCTAAAAGTATTAAGTTTTAGTTATTGCAAATGCATTCCTCACCAAAAATGAATTAGTCCTAAAAAACATTGTGAAAAAGGAAAAAAAGAAAATAAAGTGCTGCCATACACTCATCATAATATAATTTATGATAAATCCTAAAGGATATGTTTACCACCAATTCAGAACTAACAAATCGGCATTAGTATATGAAATTAGAAAATCCAACTGGATTAATGTTTTTAATATCTGCTGTGGAGATTTTTGCTCCAAAATTTATTTCTGATTCTGACAATGAAAAAGATGTGTCTTGAAATTTTCTTTGAATTTTTGAATACTATAGCTGTTAATGTCTGATGCAATTGAGTTGTAAATGCGATATGCTTGGTAACTGAACGAGCGTCTGAAAATTTTTGTCGCAAAGGAAGGAACACTCAATAACCCCCTATTTCTAATATTTATGTTATTTATATCAGTGCGATAAATAATTTTACGATGAAGATACAGAGGTTTTTTATTGACAATTACGCAATGACATAGACTTGCAAAGTGAAGCTTCCTCCTGTTCTCCATATTCAGCCATCTAATTTCCCTAGTTTATGCGAAATGCTTTGCCGCCTTCTTACTCCAAAAATTAGACGTAGACATGAATTCTGAACTTTCTGAATCTTGTTTTTGTATGGTACAGTTGAGTTAGGTCCACACAGAGCATCCGCATAATTTAATAACGATAAAACTAGTGTTTCACAGAGTACCTTCTTCATGTTCATTGGAAAAAAATGCCGGTTATCATAGATTAACTTGATATTAGAATAAGCACGCTGTGTCAATGTTTTTACATGCTTTTCGAACCACAAGTCAGAATCCACTACTACACCCAGGTTTTTTGTTTCATTAACCAACGCTATTTTCTCATTATTTTTTTAAATATTAATGTCCACAGATAAGTTTTGCCTATGATATTTACCTCCAAACAGCATGACTTTGGATTTTGTTGAATTGATGAGAAGGCAGTGACCAGTGGCATAATTGACAAATGCTTTCAAGTCTTCATTTATAACTGCACAAGCATTATCTAGTTCTTGAGGCTTGAAACTATAGTATAGCTGAGTATCGTCAGCGTAGAGATGCGCATTGCAGTTTTGGATTTTGACAAGAATATGAGAAGAGTAAATTGAGAACAGTGAAGAACCAAGTATGGAGCCTTGTGGGACTCCAGATCTTACCGGCATATAATCTGAGTAAACAGCATTCATACAGACCTGCTGTTGTCGATTTTCTAGATAATTTTCGATAAATATACAAGCGGTATTGGAAAAACCCATGTATTTTAGCATTCCAACAAATAAACTGTAGTTAATGGTGTCGAAAGCTCGACTAAAATCTAAAAGCACTAGCATTGTAACCTTTATGCTATCATCAGTAATGTGAAGCAAGGCAGTGGTGCGGCTGAAAAATTTAAACCTGATTGAATTGAGGGAAGTAGGGAGTGGTTGTACAGGTAATCCTTAATCTGGGTTTCAAGAGCCCTTTCCAAAATTTTTGACAGCACTGGTAAAATGCTAATTGCACGCAGGTCTTTGAATTCAGTGGGTTTTTTGGGTTTTTTGGTAAAACCCTTACAATTGCTTTTCTCCAAACATTTGAAAAAACATTTTCGGTTATACATAAATTGATTATATGCGTTATATGTGGACAACACAATTTGACCATGTCAATACCCAATCCATCAAACCCCTCAGCTTTAGTCCTTATGCCACAAATTGCCAGGTAGATAAATAAATCATTGACTCCATGAAAAGTAAACTCATAGTCAGTTAGTCTGTTGGATTTATAAAAATTTAAAATTTCATCAGATGGTTTAGTTTGGGGAACGGACTCGATAAAAAATCTATAAATATAATTTGGATCGCTTATCATATCAGGTATGTCAAAAATATTCTCAGGTTGGAATTTATTATATCTCATATCTTTTGGAGCGACATTATTACTAAATTGTTGCTTGAAATATGCTTTTTTCTCTCTCCTAATTGATTGAAATGTGTAGTTACGTAAATCTTTATAGAACTGTAAATGAGCAGCTGTATTTGTTCTTTCATATTTATTTATTGCTTTGTCTCTCTCAGCCATCATCATCTTTATAGGAAACGTTAACCACCAAGGTTTTGTGACTCTTGAGGTAACAATAGGAGCGTGCCTATCGAACAAGTAATTCAAACAATTTACTAAGTAAGAAACTTTATCATCTACAGATTCTTGATCATAAATTCTGAAAAATGATGATGATAATCTTAATAATGAAAGTACATTAACGTGAATCCAGGAAATTGTCAAAACAGTTGTTTTTTGGGATTTATATTCTAGCACTATTCGAAACAACAAGTTATATTTTGGGAAAACATTATAGTTTTAATTGAAATTTATCCAGCTATGTGCACGTTCCAGTGTAATTGGATGAAGAAAAGGTTTGTATTTCGTGCAGAAATCCATTTATAAAATCATAGTAAAGCGCTTTCGACTATAAAGTCATCATCAGTGCGTATCTGTAAGTAAGTAACATTGAATTGAATTTAAGAAATTTTGATAATGAGAATTTTGAAAATTGAAAAATTACTTACTCGTGAGGTGTACAAGAGCCTGATCATAAAAATATCATGTGTCCAGTGGACCATGTAAAAATATAAAAACGGGACATCATATGAAAAACATTTTAAAAAATCCTAATTCCAGGATTAACCTGGATAAAAGTTTCAACAGACAGAGTAACACATGTCTGTTGGAGCTTAGTCTACTGTCAGACTAAATGAAATTGACATTGTGTCAAAAGTTGACAACGACAATGACGTTTGGCTTAGAACATTAACTTCTAGAAACAATGATCTGTGTTTAGAAAATTGATAAATGACCAATTAGTCAAATTGATCTGTAAATCTATTTATAGTTCTGTTAATCTGAACCTAAGAAAACGTGACAAACCGGGAGAAAAGTCTGATGAGAACCTCAACCCGATGTGCACAGAACCAGGTTCAAGAAACAGTCTCTTGGGAATTTGTGAAACCAAGTCTATGCTAAGGATCATGGGACAGGTCTAATGAGAACCTTCACACTTCCCAAAGCGTCTAAAAGGTAGCCCAAAAACATAAAAGATTTAAGAAAGTTTCAGCAGGCAGAGTAACACATGTCTGCTGAAGCTTAGTCTACTGTCTAACTGAATGAATGAAAATTGACATTGTATCGGAAGTTGACAATGACAATGAAGTATTTATAGTTCTGTTATTCCAAACCCAAGGAAATATGACAAACTGGAAGAAAAGTCTGATGAGAACTTCAACCCGATGTGCACAGAACCAGGCTTAAGACACAGTCTCTTGGGAATTTGTGCAACCAATCCTATGCTCTAGATCGTGGGACAGGTCTAATGGGAACCTTCCCAATCCCAAGGCGCCAAAAAGGTAACCCAAAACCAAGAGGCACTACAAACCGAAAAGATTAAAAAAAAATTCAAATTGTTTCAAAAATAATCAATTCAGTGATTCTATTAATCAAAACCAAAGAAATTGCTGAACCAAGAAAAAGTCTAATGAGAACTTGACACGGAATATGTTCTGTTTTTCTAGAACTTGGGTTCTTGAATGTTCCGTGTCAAGTTCTCTTTAGACTTTTTCTTGGTTCAGCAATTTCCTTGGTTTTGATTAATAGAATCACTGAATTGATTAAATCTGAAACAATTCGAAAATTTCTTAAATCTTTTCGGTTTGTAGTGCCTCTTGGTTTTGGGATACCTTCTTGGCTTTAGCAGACATGTGTTACTCTGCCTGCTGACACTTTCTTAAATCTTTTATGTTTATGGTGCCTCTTGTTTTTGGGATACCTTTTAGACGCTTTGGGAAGTATGAAGGTTCTCATTAGACCTGTCCCATGATCCTTAGCATAGACTTGATTTCACAAATTCCCAAGAGACTGTATCTTGAACCTGGTTCTGTGCACATCGGGTTGAGGTTCTCATTAGACTTTTCTTCCGGTTTGTCACATTTCCTTAGGTTTAGATTACCAGAACTATAAATAGATTTACATCAGATCAATTTGACTAATTAGTCATTTATCAGTTTTCAAAACACAGATCATTGTTTCTAGAAGTTAATGTTCCAAGCCAAACGTCATTGTCATTGTCAACTTTTGACACAAAGTCAATTTCATTTAGTCTGACAGTAGACTAAGCTTCAACAGACATGTGTTATTCTGCCTGTTGAAAATTTTATTCAGGTTAATCCTGGAATTAGGATTTTTTTAAATGTTATTCATATGATGTCCCGTTTTTATATTTTTACATGGTCCTCTGGACACATAATATTTTTATGGTCTGGCTCTTGTACACCTGACGAGTAAGTGATTTTTCAATTTTCAAAATTCTCATTATCAAAATTTCTTAATTTTGATTCAATGTTACTTACTTACAGGTAGGCACTGATGATGACTTTTATAGTCGAATGCGCTTTGCTATGATTTTATAAATGAATTTCTGCACGAAATACAACTCTTTTCTTCATCCAATTATAGTTTTAGTCTATCTTAGCTGATAAAAACGTGTCCTGTTCATTGATGACTCTCTTTGTTTACCCAAAGCTATAGAGGTTTTTCCCCCACAAAATAAAAGACGTAACTGGCCTATACTGATTTTTATAATATAGTTCGTTAATGAAAACCCCAGTTTTCGCCCCAGCAATATCGCTTAGTGGAATTTTTGAAGAAGAAATAGTAAAAAAAATTATAACTTTTTTGGTTTTTTGGATATATCTCTAAGATTATTCAAGGAATCCTTTTACAGTCGATAAAACTTTTGTATAGATTTATAAAACCTACAAAATGGACTTTCATACAACTGGATCGGTGCATTTTCCACTGAGAAAATCCGAGAAAACCTCCAAAAACAGACCACTTTTCGAAAGTCTATAATTTTTATAAATCTGAAGCTGGGCAAAAAATAATGAGGAAACTGGAAGATAATAAAATGTGGTTCAAGTGTACGCTAGATGTTTTCTGTCCGATGTGTAGTTTTTTCACAATTGCGTTATAAACAATTTAAGGTCTTATCTTGCAATATGCGCCGATTTAAGGTTAATTGTCGTATTCAAATGTTGTAAACGGCATCTGGAAGTAGAGATCAATATCTACAATTTGTTAATTTTGGATTTTCACCTGAGAGGTAGGAAATAATACGTGTTCAGTTCGGGCGACTTTGGGTGCACTTTGAAGCGTTTAGAGTTTCTTTCAGTGACATTTTCAACACATTTCTTTCCTCTCAGGTGAACATCCTAAATATACAAATTGTAGATATTGATCTCTACTTCCATATGCCGTTTACAGAATTTAAATAAGATGATTTTCCTTGAATCGGCGCATTTAGAAAGATTTGCCCTTTATTGTTCATAACGCGATTGTGCAAAAACTACATATCGACAAAAACCATCCTGCGCACAATTGAACCACATGTTACGATTCATGAGTTTCTGCAATATTGTTTGTCCACCTTCAGATTTATAAAAAATATGAATTTTTGAAAAATGGTATCTTTTTCGAGGTTTTCCCGGATTTTCTCAGTGAAAAATGCACCGATCTAGGCTTATATTAAACCATCTTGTAGGTTTTATGAAACTCTACATGAGTTTCATCAACTGTTAAACTATTCCTTGAATAATCTTTGAGATATTTCTAAAAAAACAAAAAAGTTGTATTTTTTTTAATATTTCTTATTTAAAAAATTCCACAATGCGATTTTGCTGGGGCAAAAACCGGAGTTTTCATTTACGAACTATGTTATAAAAAGTAGTATAGGCCGTTCGCGTCTTTTTAGAACGGGATCCCACGCATATTTTCAAAAATGATTAATAACATGCCGAATCTTCCAGAGTAGCTTCATTTTGCCGAGACGCCCAACTTTTTCCTCTAAGAAAATTCTTGATAGTGGTAGCTAATAAAATGCGCAGGCGTCAATCATGTAGATTTGGTGAGTTGAAAAAGTCATTAATAATAATTAGTTCTTCTGTTAAACCTCCAGATAATTCGACAAAGTGCTCGAAAAAACTTTTGTCCAACAAAACGGATGGTAGGACTGAAGAGTCCCCTACTCCCAACATATCCCAATGACGTGGTCATAAAAATCACTGGTAACCAGTGGTTAATATTTGTATGATTGAATCTTCATATTGGCTGCCAGTCAAAGGTTCAAACCCTCGCGACTGCAGAACTTTTTCTGATGGCCCGAGAAAGTGCTAGGAATCGCACGTAAAAAGGTAAGACCTCGTTAATCCTTAGCTCGCACAAGTTTCGACTTCTGATGGCTGCCGTTCGTAAGGGGATGACAGCTGGTTAATGGAAAAAACAATTTAACAATTTAACAAAATTGTCCTACAAATTGAATGTTAAGTGTTCGCGGTCCTACGCTCCGAAATTGTCAACTCCATGGTAAAAAAATTATTAGAAACAGGCTGAATCTTCGTGAGTGGCTTCTTTTTATTGAGACGTCCAACTTTTCCCTCCACGAAAATTCTCGAAAGTAGTAGTTAAAAAAATACGCAGGCGTCATGTCGATTTGGTGAGTGCAAAAAAATCATCAATAACAGTTTGTTTTTCAGATGAACCTTGAGATAATTCGATAAAGTACTCGAACAAACCTTTGTCCTACAAAATGGATGGTAGGACTGAAGAGTTCCCCACTCTCAACATGTACCAATGACGTGGTCATAAGAAATCATCAGTACCCAGTGGATTTTTCTACCGTTGCTAGCTTCATATTTGTGTAATTAAATGGTCATATTGTTCTAGGTAGGTTTCACAGTACTACTTGCCTATACTGCTCCATTATGTTCTTTTACAAACTTCGAATGGTGAATCTTTGACTGATATCAGAATGAAAAGTTCATATGAACATGTGTACGCATATATTTCGTTTAGGAGATACAGGGTATATTGGTTATGAATGGTATATTGATATTTTTTTTATACAGTGAAAGGACCCTGTATTTGGCTGAATTTGATGTTGTTGTTCTTGATGAGCTGATCAAAAGTGTCTATAGCCACAAAGCTCAAAAATGGATAGTTTTCGAAATATGAAGCTTTCAAAATGGGTTTTTTCAATTTTTTGCAGTATTTGTCCATCAATCGAAAATCACTCATTTCTTGTTGGGATGGAATTTGAATGTTCGGTGCTCAGAAACCCGACTGAAAAATGATCTTCCTCAGTTATATCAGCCACTACCATCGAAAAGTTTTTCATACACTGCTCCACACTGGCTACGAAATGAGGTACAAATTCCAAGATTTTCCGTACATGTTTTCATGCTACAAGATAACGCCAGAATAATTTTTGTTATCGAAATACGTCATATTTTCGAAATTTTTTTCATTATGGTCCCTAATAGTAACTCATTCCGAATATATCTGATATCCAAGTATCGAATGCTTTCCAAAATGTTCATAACGAAGATCACCCAGCTAAAATAGATGAAAACGGAAAGATCATAATCATATGTCCTCATAGATAACAGATGTGATCACTATTGATGTTATTTCAATATGATATGTGATGTATTTCTCACAAATCTCGATAATCTGACAATCGGGTGCCAAGACATTTTCCTCAGAATGGCTCGAAATGGATGATAGCATCTCACAGCCAAACGAAACTGTGAAAATGTCTGCATCTTTGACACCTGATAGTACTTTCCAGGTAGAATAGGAAAGTTTAGGTGTTGGAAGCAAACTATGAATGGAACTTTTAAGATTTACTCCCGAATTCTTGAAATAAATGTTGCATTAAAGTTTAAACATATAAATGAGTATCTACTCATATGACCGTTTGCAAACCAAATAAGCAGATCAATAAAAAAAAAAATTAATACTAAAAGTAACATTTATAATGATATTCAACAAAAAACAATAATAAACTATATTAGCAATCGCAAAAAATCATTTGAAATATTATGAGCCAGATTGAGGGTAAAATGAATTATTTGGTAACCTAAAACTGTAACTATCATCATAAATCATAAAACTTTTGAATGTAATGGGTATTTCTCATCATCGCGGAGAAGATACATTTGACACGGAGCAAATCTCACATTTTCTATAGAACATTCAACTCGATTGTGACAACATGATAATGGACGTGCTATGAGAATCCAAGTCGTTGTGAATGAAAATTAAACAATTGCTTTAACTGTCACATCATAATATCTGACAATTTCTTAAGTCATCAATACTGATTCCAATGATTTAAAGTTGTACACATTGACATCATGGCATATTTCAATCGAATTGAATGCTTCATATGTAATGTGAGACTTGCTCCTGGCCGAATGCAGCTCCTGCGCGGTAGAAAAAATGAATTTAAACGAGAAATTGCGATATCAAGACGTGATATGCAAGGTTATCCTCCAATTCCTGTGACAAATCAAACGAGAATCTGTCTCAATTGTAATAGATCAGTCCTGAACCAAATCACGCTTAGTGAACTAGATCCAGCTTGCGTTCGTTTAAACGTTTTAACGCAAACAACAAGCAACTCTTGTATAATTTGTAATTCTGTTGTGAATATTCAAAGAATATCGAATGAATGTAGAGTTCAAATATTCATTTCAAAAAATATTTACGTACCAGAAAACGTAAGATCTTGTCCCGATCATTTAGATGAGAACGGTTGTTTGCTGTGGGTATTACTGCTAGGTTTGAGGTTTATCACCAGACCTTATATAATAAAAGGACCACAATTACAAATTCTTCTTCAACAAATGAGAGGTAGAGCAATCAATACACAAAAATATGAAGATGAGAACAATTTCATCGTTGCAGATTTTCAATGCTTAGCACCAGTAAACAAAAATCTATTCCAGGATTTGTTTGGATTTTATGATCATGTTCATGAAGAAACATCTTTCAGGTACATCTGTGAGAAAGATCTCTTGTTATTTTTATGCAAGCTGAAACAGAGACTGTTCAACGAGTTTTTGAAAATGATCTTTGGATATTCAAGCAGTCAAGCTGTGAGTCAGGCCATTGCCACAGTAAGACAGTCTCTTATGTGGCGATTTGTCTCTCAAAACGTAGATTTGGGATCAATTACAAGACATGACTTCATAGCAGCACATGTCACCCAATTTCCGAATACGCTGTATAACCAAGGGCCAAACATACCAAGGGCTACTGTATGCATTGACAGAACTCACTCTTATATACCTAAAAGCAGCAACTTTCGCATGTTGCGTCAATCCTTCTGTGTACACAAAGACCGTCACTTGGTTAAACCTGCTCTCATTGTTGCTCCGGATGGTTTCATTTTGGAAATACAAGGCCCATATTTTTTAGGCCATTATAATAATGATGCAGAGATGTTACACTATGAGTTCGAAGTCGATCTATTGAGGGAATGGTTTCAGGAGGTTGATATTTTCAATTTGGATAGAGGATACTGAGACATCACACTCTTGCTTGATAACATAGTGTGGCGAAGCTGCGGGCGATGCCGGACCTGAACTCTCACGTATAGCTAACGACCAACCGCGGGAGACTGTCGATGCGCTTGCACCGAGAATAATCTCGACGGTTCGATGAGTCAGGGCGATTCGATGGAAAATTCTGGGGTATTCAGAAAAGTCAACGTCGGATATAAAAAGAACTACGCAGCGGACAGACGAACGGTCAGTCAGTCAGTGAAGTGAAAGTCGAATATAAATACCTAGTCCCGTGATTGTTATGTAAATTAGAGTATTGTGTTATTGTATCATTTTATTTCGTAAAATAAATTATTTCAGAGGTAATTGGACTATAAATATACTACAGCTGGTGTTAGAAGTGCGATTTCTAAAGATAAATAGTGTTCATGTTAGTAGACAGTTTGTGTATTTCGGACAATTGTTTTCGCGAAAAACAGACAGTGACTGATAAACATTTTTCGTGAAGTGACAGTTGTGTGCATTAACGGAGTATAAACTGATACACTTCTCGTGTGGAAATAAACAATAATAATAATAATAGACTGGTGGCCGTGGAATAGACTGTGTGAAATAGACAATAATAATAATAATAATAGACTGGTGACCCGTGAAATAGACATAGACTAAGACAAAATGTGTTCGAGGAAAGTTCGCCTGGTTGAATTGAAGGTTGTGGAATTGAAGCAAGAACTGGAGGAGAGGGAACTTGACACAAGTGGTAAAAAGGCCGTGCTCCAAACAAGACTTGCAGAGGGATTAGTCCAGGAGGGCGAGGACCCCGACACATTTTTATTCGAAGTCTCTGGAATAGATATGAGTTCCATAATTAGTGAACTCGACGGAATGGAAGACAAAATGCAACAGAATTCGGTGAGTCTGAAAGAAGAACTTCAAGAGAAACTTCTAGAAAACTCGAAAAATCTGGAAGGAAAACTTCTAGAAAATTCGAATGGTCTGAAAGAAGAATTTCAAGAGAGTTCGAGAAAATTGGAAGAAAAACTTCAAGAAAGACTTCTGGAAAATTCAAATAGTCTGAAAGAAGAACTTCAAGAATGTTCGAGGAATTTGAGAGAAGAGATTCTAGAAAATTCGAAGGGTTTGAGGGAAGAGCTTCTAGAAAACTCGAAGAACATGAAAGAAGAACTTTGTGGCGTGGCGAATCGATTAGAAGAAATAATGGGGACCGTCGAGATAGAGATGGAGAAAATCAAAGATGGAATTGAGCAAGAGATGGGGAAATTGAAGGAAACCATCAGTGATGAAATCAGAGGCGGCATCAAAGATGAAATTGAGGAAGAGATGGGAAAATGGAAGGAAACAATTAGTGACGAAATCAAAGGCGGACTCGAGGCGGAAATCATCAAAATAAAGGAGAAAATCAGTAAGTTGGAAAACCAGAATGACACTACCCACACCACAGAATCTGTCAATGAAAATTCAATGCTGGAACTGAGTTTGAACTTAGATGATGTTCAAAGGGGTTTGAAAGATGTAAAAATCAGTCCAGAAACAGGAAAACTCTCTATGAAACCACCTCAGTTTGATGGAAAAACACCATGGGCAAACTACCGCCGACAATTTGAAGCTGCAGCAAAGGCAAATGGATGGAATGCAGGAGATAGAGCTGTGGCACTAACACTGGCGTTGCGTGGAGAAGCAACGAATATTCTACAAACCCTCACGGCACAAGAGCAAGAGGACTACGAGCAGCTGATCAAACATCTAGAATTACGGTATGGACAGACTCATCTAGAACATGTATACCACTCACAGCTCAAAAACCGCTGCCAGAAGTCAAGCGAATCCCTACAGGAATTTGAAGCTGACATTGCACGCTTGGTTCGCCTTGCATACCCAGCTACACCAGAAAAGGTTATGGAGCGACTAGCAGTTCAGGCCTTCTTAGATGGACTTCGTGACCAGGAAACCAGACAAGCATTGACACTAGCTCGTCCAACACATCTCGTGGATGCACTGGCACGCGCTTTGGAATTTGAGGTGGCAAAGCAATCCTGCAGAAGCCAAAGTAAAGTCCTATTTATTGAGGAAGACCCACAGGAGCCTGCTGACCTGGAAGATGCCATAAGGAAGGTCGTGAAGGAAATGTTGCCTGAGAAAAGACTAGTGAGATGCCGGAACTGTAGGAAACTTGAACACGTGCGTAGTCAATGTCCAACCCTCAAGAGGTCGAGACCAACGAAGGTTGTTGAGAAGGGGCAATCGTCGGCCACTACTCAGAAAGACGCGGTGAACAATGCATATGTCGCTGTCCTCCAACGACAGAACAAAGGAGCCTTCGTAGGCGGTTTCATCAACAACGAGCCTTGCACCATGCTGCTAGATACAGGTGCGACTAGGACAATCCTTGGACCTGCTTTTATTAAAACACCAGAGAGAATGGAACCATCATCCTGGAAGCTACGCACAGCAACAGGAGAGCCGGCCACTGTACATGGTGAGCTACCGATTGAACTGATTCTAGGCAGCACAAAAGTAAAACATCGGGCATCAGTAGCGGATATTGAGGACGACGCAATTATAGGAATGGACATCATGAATTCCAGAGGGTTTGAATTGAACTTCAAAGATGGCGTCCTACGTGTGAACGGAGAAGAGCTGGTACTACATGGAAGAAGTGAGGAGATGATTCGTGTTCTGCTGGCTGAAGATGTAAGTGTACCCGAGAGGGCTGAGACCATACTGGAGGCTCGCTTGGATGGAGATGCGAGCAATGGAAGCGTGGTTATGTTCGAGCCCAAGCTTCATGATGAGAAAATTGGACGAGGGATTGCACTAGGCAAGACTTTGTTGCGTGCTGATAAAATTGTGCCAGTAAGGGTAATGAATGTCAATTATTACCCAGTGACTTTGGAGAAAGGAACTGTTTTGGGGCACTGCTCGTCAATTTCCTCTGTGATCAGGAGTGTCCACGGTACTGTTAGTCAAGACAACAACCTGACAGCGGAACTGGAAAAATTGGTAACCATCTCTTCCAAGGGCATTAAACCAGCTCAACAGCACAGATTGAGAGAATTAGTCAAGAAGTACCAAGACATTTTCAATACCGGACAAGGAAAAGGGGGTCGAACGAATGTAGTTCAACATAAAATTGATACTGGGAATGCCCGACCAATTCGACAATCAGCTAGAAGACTTCCTCTTGCCAAGAAGGAAGAGGCTGACAAAATAGTCAGTGATATGGGGAAAGATGGAGTTATTGAACCATCCGACAGTCCATGGTCCTTTCCAGTCGTGCTGGTGAAGAAGAAAGATGGATCAACGCGCTTTTGCGTAGACTATCGTCAACTGAACAACGTGACAATGAAAAAAGACAGTTACCCTCTTCCGAGAATAGACGACACCCTAGACACGTTGGCCGGCTCCACGATTTTCTCGACCCTCGATCTGAAGAGTGGATACTGGCAGGTAGAACTGGCTCCAGAAGATAGAGAAAAGACAGCCTTCACCATCGGCTCAGGACTGTGGCATTTCACCGTTATGCCATTCGGGCTTTGTAATGCTCTAGCCACATTCGAGAGATTAATGGAGACTGTTCTGAAAGGACTTTCATGGAGGACGTGTCTGGTATATCTCGATGACATTATTGTAGTTGGCAAATCGTTCGAAGACCACGTTAAAAACCTGGAGGAGGTATTCATGCGACTGAGAAATTCTGGATTGAAGCTGAGCCCCAAGAAATGCCACCTGTTCCGAAAAGAAGTACGTTACCTTGGCCATGTTGTCTCTGGGCACGGAGTAGCACTGGATGACGAGAAGATCAAAGCAGTGAAGGAGTGGCCTATTCCGAAAGATATACATCAACTACGTAGTTTCCTTGGTTTGTGCACATACTATCGCCGATATGTGCTGGGGTTCGCCAACATCGCTAAACCACTGACCAGGCTCACGGAAGGACAAACAAAGTTCCAATGGTCCGAAGAATGCCAAGACTCATTCAGGAAGCTGAAGGGGGCATTGATGAAACTCTCGAACAGGTAGGATTCCGAGGAAATGCGTATCATTTAATGAAAAGTTATCTGAATGATCGAAAACAATGCGTCACAATAAAAATGAAGTAAGTAACACAAGAGTAGTCAGCTATGGAGTTCCGCAGGGAACGGTGCTCGGTCCTATCTTGTTCATTCTTTATGTGAATTCATTGTTCGAGTTACTGGTACCTGCTGAAATAACAAGCTTTGCTGATGACACCGTCTTTTTCTTTGAAGATAAAAATTGGATGGACCTGAAACAAAAACTAGTCACTGCATTTCCCTTAATCGTAGAATACTTCAATAGTAAATTACTTACAATCAATTTAAAAAAAAACTGTTTTTATTCCATTCACCAGCTATGAATCTAATCTTCCCAGTTACTCTGCTCTTGATATACCAATTAACGGTGATAACTTTAAAATAATATCCTCAAAAACTGTAAAATATTTAGGTATAACGCTAGACTGTAATCTAAAATGGAATGAGCACATGAAGAATCTGACAGAAAAAATTAGATCCTTGGTATTTAAATTCAAGTACCTAAAAAATATCCTCGGCATAAAATACCTGAATATGGTTTATCATGCCCTGGTTCAGATGAATCTGTCATATGGTATAATCACTTGAGGAGGAGTCACTAATAATCACGTAAAGAATTTGGAAACGGTACAGAAGTGGATACTAAAGATCATGTTGAACAAACCATATACCTACCCTCCGAGCAATAAAAGATATAGAGGTGCCATTTCTATATAAACAACACATATTGATGTGAAAGCTGCATACCGCTATCCTTTGTTATGATTTGTAGGTGAGGGGAAGATTTGTTATTGTTTAGAAAACTGAAGCTAAGCTTAGAACCAGTGGCGTGCATTTTCTTATATATTATTAATTAGACAGCAGTAGTGCCGTAGGTCTTCCTACAGATGAAAAGTGAATACGGTTCCAATGCAAAGTCGTCCTGGAGCGCCACAGCAAATAAAAGCTGACATGTACCCGCACTCTGCGAGTGTTGTCAAAAAATAGTAACATGTTTTTACGTTAATACAATGAATTTTTGGATTAAACTCATACGAATGGCAATATTTCCTAAATGGTTGCATAAATAACTTATTCATAAATAGAATTCATGATGAATATGTAGTGGACAAATAGTTATTTATGTAACAGGTGCAAAAATAAGTGACTGTTTATTGTACGTGATGTGAGAATTGTCAACACGCTACGTGTACTAACACAGCATACACTAATTCTATTACGATCTTTAAAAAAATTAGACTTTCATTCGTCAATTTTGAATGAGAAAAGGTAGTGGTTATTGCTGTGGGACAATAGAAATTAAATGGCAAGTCGTTATCAATTTATCATACACTTGATAACGACTGTAGATTTTAACAGTTGAAACGTCGTGAATAAAATTGAATTTTTCTGTGTTCTTTTTTTGACAATGAAAGTCCAGAATGACCCTACTCAAAGTGAGAAATTGTCAACCACTTACAAAAAAACGATAGCAATGTTGTTGTCAGTTCTTGCGCGTTCACGTGGTAAAGTCTTGTTCATCCCCCACGTATTTCGCAAATTTTTCTACGAATAAAATGGCTGCATCAACGATTGGTCCAACATGACTGGCAGCCATTTTATTCGCAGAAAAATTGCAAAATTCGCAAGGGTTAAAAAAAAATAAGCTGAAAGCATTTGATTTGATAATCAGTACGAATTTTGCACTCCGGAAACCCTTATAACTGCGCTCAAATTCTTGCTGGTAATTGCGATAACAAGACGTGATATACAAGGTTTTCCTCCAATTCCTGTGACAAATCAAACGAGAATCTGTCTCAATTGTAATAGATCAGTCCTGAACGAAATCACGCTTAGTGAACTAGATCCAGCTTGCGTTCGTTTAAACGTTTTAACGCAAACAACAAGCAACTCTTGTATAATTTGTAATTCTGTTGTGAATATTCGAAGAATATCGAATGAATGTGGAGTTCACATATTCATTTCAAAAAATATTTACGTACCAGAAAACGTAAGATCTTGTCCCGATCATTTAGATGAGAACGGTTGTTTGCTGTGGGTATTACTGCTAGGTTTGAGGTTTATCACCAGACCTTAATAATAAAAGAGAAAAGAAAACTGTAAGTCACAATGAGCTTATGACAAGAGGCATAAGATGTCCGGAGGACTGCTCACTGCTAATATCCTATACAATAGGAAAGTTGGGTCGAAAATCCATCAGAAAACAACTACTTTCTTGGCCAGGAAAGTAGTTGCTTTCTGATGGATTTTCGACCCAACTTTCCTATTGTATAGGATATTAGCAGTGAGCAGTCCTCCGGACATCTTATGCCTCTTGTCATAAGCTCATTGTGACCTACAGTTTTTTTTCTGTTTTATATACGGTCTTGACGATCGTGGTCATGGGTATTGCTTTGGTTGGGCTTCCGGCACTGAGATGTTGCTCGCAGTTTGGAATTAATCCACTGTGCGGGCGCGGTCTCAGTTTCGGTCTGTAAATGGGTTTGGCTGTCGATTCATTCGTTGCAGTCATTAGTTATTGACTGCTAGACCTACCCTATACTGATGAGGAGCAACACTCCGAAATCGATTATAGGTGGTCCGAATGTTTCGATGAACATTCCCATGCAACCAAGCAATTGCAGAGAGAACCTTGTAGGAACTCTGCACGGAAATTTCATCAGATAATAAAAGGACCACAATTACAAATTCTTCTTCATTAAATGAGAGGTAGAGCAATCGATACACAAAAATATGAAGATGAGAACAATTTCATCGTTGCAGATTTTCAATGCTTAGCACCAGTAAACAAAAATCTATTCCAGGATTTGTTTGGATTTTATGATCATGTTCATGAAGAAACATCTTTCAGGTACATCTGTGAGAAAAATCTCTTGTTATTTTTATGCAAGCTGAAACAGAGACTGTCCAACGAGTTTTTGAAAATGATCTTTGGGTATTCAAGCAGTCAAGCTGTGAGTCAGGCCATTGCCACAGTAAGACAGTCTCTTATGTGGCGATTTGTCTCTCAAAACGTAGATTTGGGATCAATTACAAGACATGACTTCATAGCAGCACATGTCACCCAATTTCCGAATACGCTGTATAACCAAGGGCCAAACATACCAAGGGCTACTGTATGCATTGACAGAACTCACTCTTATATACCTAAAAGCAGCAACTTTCGCATGTTGCGTCAATCCTTCTGTGTACACAAAGACCGTCACTTGGTTAAACCTGCTCTCATTGTTGCTCCGGATGGTTTCATTTTGGAAATACAAGGCCCATATTTTTTAGACCATTATAATAATGATGCAGAGATGTTACACTATGAGTTCGAAGTCGATCTATTGAGGGAATGGTTTCAGGAGGTTGATATTTTCAATTTGGATAGAGGATACTGAGACATCACACTCTTGCTTGATAACATAGTGTGGCGAAGCTGCGGGCGATGCCGGACCTGACCTCTCACGTATAGCTAACGACCAACCGCGGGAGACTGTCGATGCGCTTGCACCGAGAATAATCTCGACGGTTCGATGAGTCAGGGCGATTCGATGGAAAATTCTGGGGCATTCAGAGAATTCAACGTCGGATATAAAAAGAACTACGCAGCGGACAGAAGAACGGTCAGTCAGTCAGTGAAGTGAAAGTCGAATATAAATACCTAGTCCCGTGATTGTTATGTAAATTAGAGTATTGTGTTATTGTATCATTTTATTTCGTAAAATAAATTATTTCAGAGGTAATTGGACTATAAATATACTACAGCTGGTGTTAGAAGTGCGATTTCTAAAGATAAATAGTGTTCATGTTAGTAGACAGTTTGTGTATTTCGGACAATTGTTTTCGCGAAAAACAGACAGTGACTGATAAACATTTTTCGTGAAGTGACAGTTGTGTGCATTAACGGAGTATAAACTGATACACTTCTCGTGTGGAAATAGACAATAACAATAATAATAGACTGGTGGCCGTGGAATAGACTGTGTGAAATAGACAATAATAATAATAGACTGGTGACCCGTGAAATAGACATAGACTAAGACAAAATGTGTTCGAGGAAAGTTCGCCTGGTTAAATTGAAGGTTGTGGAATTGAAGCAAGAACTGGAGGAGAGGGAACTTGACACAAGTGGTAAAAAGGCCGTGCTCCAAACAAGACTTGCAGAGGGATTAGTCCAGGAGGGCGAGGACCCCGACACATTTTTATTCGAAGTCTCTGGAATAGATATGAGTTCCATAATTAGTGAACTCGACGGAATGGAAGACAAAATGCAACAGAATTCGGTGAGTCTGAAAAAAGAACTTCAAGAGAAACTTCTAGAAAACTCGAAAAATCTGGAAGGAAAACTTCTAGAAAATTCGAATGGTCTGAAAGAAGAATTTCAAGAGAGTTCGAGAAAATTGGAAGAAAAACTTCAAGAAAGACTTCTGGAAAATTCAAATAGTCTGAAATAAGAATTTCAAGAATGTTCGAGGAATTTGAGAGAAGAGATTCTAGAAAATTCGAAGGGTTTGAGGGAAGAGCTTCTAGAAAACTCGAAGAACATGAAAGAAGAACTTTGTGGCGTGGCGAATCGATTAGAAGAAAGAATGGGGACCGTCGAGACAGAGATGGAGAAAATCAAAGATGGAATTGAGCAAGAGATGGGGAAATTGAAGGAAACCATCAGTGATGAAATCAGAGGCGGCATCAAAGATGAAATTGAGGAAGAGATGGGGAAATGGAAGGAAACAATTAGTGAAGAAATCAAAGGCGGACTCGAGGCGGAAATCATCAAAATAAAGGAGAAAATCAGTAAGTTGGAAAACCAGAATGACACTACCCACACCACAGAATCTGTCAATGAAAATTCAATGCTGGAACTGAGTTTGAACTTAGATGATGTTCAAAGGGGTTTGAAAGATGTAAAAATCAGTCCAGAAACAGGAAAACTCTTTATGAAACCACCTCAGTTTGATGGAAAAACACCATGGGCAAACTACCGCCGACAATTTGAAGCTGCAGCAAAGGCAAATGGATGGAATGCAGGAGATAGAGCTGTGGCACTAACACTGGCGTTGCGTGGAGAAGCAACGAATATTCTACAAACCCTCACGGCACAAGAGCAAGAGGACTACGAGCAGCTGATCAAACATCTAGAATTACGGTATGGACAGACTCATCTAGAACATGTATACCACTCACAGCTCAAAAACCGCTGCCAGAAGTCAAGCGAATCCCTACAGGAATTTGAAGCTGACATTGCACGCTTGGTTCGCCTTGCATACCCAGCTACACCAGAAAAGGTTATGGAGCGACTAGCAGTTCAGGCCTTCTTAGATGGACTTCGTGACCAGGAAACCAGACAAGCATTGACACTAGCTCGTCCAACACATCTCGTGGATGCACTGGCACGCGCTTTGGAATTTGAGGTGGCAAAGCAATCCTGCAGAAGCCAAAGTAAAGTCCTATTTATTGAGGAAGACCCACAGGAGCCTGCTGACCTGGAAGCTGCCATAAGGAAGGTCGTGAAGGAAATGTTGCCTGAGAAAAGACTAGTGAGATGCCGGAACTGTAGGAAACTTGAACACGTGCGTAGTCAATGTCCAACCCTCAAGAGGTCGAGACCAACGAAGGTTGTTGAGAAGGGGCAATCGTCGGCCACTACTCAGAAAGACCCGGTGAACAATGCATATGTCGCTGTCCTCCAACGACAGAACAAAGGAGCCTTCGTAGGCGGTTTCATCAACAACGAGCCTTGCACCATGCTGCTAGATACAGGTGCGACTAGGACAATCCTTGGACCTGCTTTTATTAAAACACCAGAGAGAATGGAACCATCATCCTGGAAGCTACGCACAGCAACAGGAGAGCCGGCCACTGTACATGGTGAGCTACCGATTGAACTGATTCTAGGCAGCACAAAAGTAAAACATCGGGCATTAGTAGCGGATATTGAGGACGACGCAATTATAGGAATGGACATCATGAATTCCAGAGGGTTTGAATTGAACTTCAAAGATGGCGTCCTACGTGTGAACAGAGAAGAGCTGGTACTACATGGAAGAAGTGAGGAGATGATTCGTGTTCTGCTGGCTGAAGATGTGAGTGTACCCGAGAGGGCTGAGACCATACTGGAGGCTTGCTTGGAGGGAGATGCGAGCAATGGAAGCGTGGTTATGTTCGAGCCCAAGCTTCATGATGAGAAAATTGGACGAGGGATTGCACTAGGCAAGACTTTGTTGCGTGCTGATAAAATTGTGCCAGTAAGGGTAATGAATGTCAATTATTACCCAGTGACTTTGAAGAAAGGAACTGTTTTGGGGCACTGCTCGTCAATTTCCTCTGTGATCAGGAGTGTCCACGGTACTGTTAGTCAAGACAACAACCTGACAGCGGAACTGGAAAAATTGGTAACCATCTCTTCCAAGGGCATTAAACTAGCTCAACAGCACAGATTGAGAGAATTAGTCAAGAAGTACCAAGACATTTTCAATACCGGACAAGGAAAAGGGGGTCGAACGAATGTAGTTCAACATAAAATTGATACTGGGAATGCCCGACCAATCCGACAATCAGCTAGAAGACTTCCTCTTGCCAAGAAGGAAGAGGCTGACAAAATAGTCAGTGATATGGGGAAAGATGGAGTTATTGAACCATCCGACAGTCCATGGTCCTCTCCAGTCGTGCTGGTGAAGAACAAAGATGGATCAACGCGCTTTTGCGTAGACTATCGTCAACTGAACAACGTGACAATGAAAAAAGACAGTTACCCTCTTCCGAGAATAGACGACACCCTAGACACGTTGGCCGGCTCCACGATTTTCTCGACCCTCGATCTGAAGAGTGGATACTGGCAGGTAGAACTGGCTCCAGAAGATAGAGAAAAGACAGCCTTCACCATCGGCTCAGGACTGTGGCATTTCACCGTTATGCCATTCGGGCTTTGTAATGCTCCAGCCACATTCGAGAGATTAATGGAGACTGTTCTGAAAGGACTTTCATGGAGGACGTGTCTGGTATATCTCGATGACATTATTGTAGTTGGCAAATCGTTCGAAGACCACGTTAAAAACCTGGAGGAGGTATTCATGCGACTGAGAAATTCTGGATTGAAGCTGAGCCCCAAGAAATGCCACCTGTTCCGAAAAGAAGTACGTTACCTTGGCCATGTTGTCTCTGGGCACGGAGTAGCACTGGATGACGAGAAGATCAAAGCAGTGAAGGAGTGGCCTATTCCGAAAGATATACATCAACTACGTAGTTTCCTTGGTTTGTGCACATACTATCGCCGATATGTGCTGGGGTTCGCCAACATCGCTAAACCACTGACCAGGCTCACGGAAGGACAAACAAAGTTCCAATGGTCCGAAGAATGCCAAGACTCATTCAGGAAGCTGAAGGGGGCATTGATGAAACTCTCGAACAGGTAGGATTCAGAGGAAATGCGTATCATTTAATGAAAAGTTATCTGAATGATCGAAAACAATGCGTCACAATAAAAATGAAGTAAGTAACACAAGAGTAGTCAGCTATGGAGTTCCGCAGGGAACGGTGCTCGGTCCTATCTTGTTCATTCTTTATGTGAATTCATTGTTCGAGTTACTGGTACCTGCTGAAATAACAAGCTTTGCTGATGACACCGTCTTTTTCTTTGAAGATAAAAATTGGATGGACCTGAAACAAAAACTAGTCACTGCATTTCCCTTAATCGTAGAATACTTCAATAGTAAATTACTTACAATCAATTTAAAAAAAAACTGTTTTTATTCCATTCACCAGCTATGAATCTAATCTTCCCAGTTACTCTGCTCTTGATATACCAATTAACGGTGATAACTTTAAAATAATATCCTCAAAAACTGTAAAATATTTAGGTATAACGCTAGACTGTAATCTAAAATGGAATGAGCACATGAAGAATCTGACAGAAAAAATTAGATCCTTGGTATTTAAATTCAAGTACCTAAAAAATATCCTCGGCATAAAATACCTGAATATGGTTTATCATGCCCTGGTTCAGATGAATCTGTCATATGGTATAATCACTTGGGGAGGAGTCACTAATAATCACGTAAAGAATTTGGAAACGGTACAGAAGTGGATACTAAAGATCATGTTGAACAAACCATATACCTACCCTCCGAGCAATAAAAGATATAGAGGTGCCATTTCTATATAAACAACACATATTGATGTGAAAGCTGCATACCGCTATCCTTTGTTATGATTTGTAGGTGAGGGGAAGATTTGTTATTGTTTAGAAAACTGAAGCTAAGCTTAGAACCAGTGGCGTGCATTTTCTTATATATTATTAATTAGACAGCAGTAGTGCCGTAGGTCTTCCTACAGATGAAAAGTGAATACGGTTCCAATGCAAAGTCGTCCTGGAGCGCCACAGCAAATAAAAGCTGACATGTACCCGCACTCTGCGAGTGTTGTCAAAAAATAGTAACATGTTTTTACGTTAATACAATGAATTTTTGGATTAAACTCATACGAATGGCAATATTTCCTAAATGGTTGCATAAATAACTTATTCATAAATAGAATTCATGATGAATATGTAGTGGACAAATAGTTATTTATGTAACAGGTGCAAAAATAAGTGACTGTTTATTGTACGTGATGTGAGAATTGTCAACACGCTACGTGTACTAACACAGCATACACTAATTCTATTACGATCTTTAAAAAAATTAGACTTTCATTCGTCAATTTTGAATGAGAAAAGGTAGTGGTTATTGCTGTGGGACAATAGAAATTAAATGGCAAGTCGTTATCAATTTATCATACACTTGATAACGACTGTAGATTTTAACAGTTGAAACGTCGTGAATAAAATTGAATTTTTCTGTGTTCTTTTTTTGACAATGAAAGTCCAGAATGACCCTACTCAAAGTGAGAAATTGTCAACCACTTACAAAAAAACGATAGCAATGTTGTTGTCAGTTCTTGCGCGTTCACGTGGTAAAGTCTTGTTCATCCCCCACGTATTTCGCAAATTTTTCTACGAATAAAATGGCTGCATCAACGATTGGTCCAACATGACTGGCAGCCATTTTATTCGCAGAAAAATTGCAAAATTCGCAAGGGTTAAAAAAAAATAAGCTGAAAGCATTTGATTTGATAATCAGTACGAATTTTGCACTCCGGAAACCCTTATAACTGCGCTCAAATTCTTGCTGGTAAGGAAAATATTTTGAAGAAAACTGAAAAATTTTACCTTATCGAATCAGATGAATATTCATCATGGAATTCCAAGACTGGTAATGCTCCTTTACTAATTATAGTTCTATATCCTGACTGAAAAATATGGTGATGCCGAAAGTGAGAACAGATAACTGAGGATTTCTCCAAATTCTTGATTTCTAAGTGAAGTGATTCACACCACAACTGGCATCTGCTCTATTGGTTGGTAACCTGAATATATAATGTATCTGAACCAATGTGAAAGTATCCCGTTCGTTAGATTTTAAAATTGTGATAATATACTGTGTTTCGTTTACAATCAAGAAGTTCATGTCCACGTATGGTTCAACCGGAACCAACATTTTTATTCAAATGGAAACATCGAAAACTTCTGATAAACGGGTTATGTGATAATCCCTGTATATGAACAAAACATTCCAGTACCCAGCAGATTGGATCTATAGCTAGTAACTTATAATTTGAATTCGGTTTCGAAGAGTTGAGTTTGCTAACTTACTTACTTATTTTTCAATGTACCTACTGCAATAAGTATTTTCCTATTTATGAATAGGTAATAATTTTTCAAAGTACAAAGTTTCTTCAAAGCTATTTCAACAAAAAGTGTATTTTTTTCTCACAATCGAGAATCAGTAATAATCAACTTTAATAATACTACTAAAAACTAAGTTGGGTATGCCAATCCAACGTGGTATATGCCATGCTACGACGCCCATGTTTTGATTTGATACTCACTTGTGGAATGTTTGTTTAGTGATTGATAACTTTTTCTGCCCAAAAACTTCACACGTTATCGCCATTTCGCAGAGATAAGGTCTCTAATATAACAATTTAACAATCCAACACAACACTTTTACCACTTAAAATTAAAACAATTATACAAATAGGCTCAAATCCAAACTGAACTGACAGGACGATGAATAAGTTGTCAACGCACGTAAACAAACTATATCGCCAAGTTAAGAGTGAATAACAATACGGAATTCCAACCTGATTAATGAGTGGAAACGGAAATATCCGAGAATGTTCTTTTTTAACATGATCCGAGCATAGATGTTTATAAACAACGTCGGGTATGTTGCTTTCAAGAAAGAGACAGGAAAGCCCTCTCTATATCTTTTATTGCTCGGAGTACCTACCCAAGCGATGATCTGTATAAGGAAGCACTGATAATGGACATTCGACAAGTCTTCACTTTAACGCTGTTGGTGTACCAGCGCAAGAATATAAATCAAGCTAAAAGTATTGAACATGAATATAACACCAGATCTAGATTAAATTCTATTGATATACCAAGAATATTGTAGACTATTGGACAACGAAGCTATTCATATCTGGCTCCCAAGTTATATGGCGTTATTCCTCCCTATCTCAAAGTAATAAACTCTTTATCGCTTTTTAAATCCAGAATAAAAACATGGATATTGGATACACCCAGAAAAAAAATACATCAACTAATTGATCTAAAGAATAATTGAATAATGTATTGATCCTTCGATTAATTGATTAATCCTTTGATTAATTGATTAATATTGGTTCAGAAAATAATTATGTCTGTAGTGTTTTCCTGTTAGAAAAAATGTTATGTTGATATACTGAATAAGTAATAGTTGTTATAATCGATGTTACAAATTGTATCACTTTTAAGTCTTTTTATTTAACATGCCCGTTTCACAAATTATATCTTTTAAAAATCATTTTACCAAATTCATATCTAATCTCCACGTACAGGCTATGCCTTCGTGGATTTGTTATTTATTTGCCTTAATGTTTATAATCACTGTCTTTATTATATGTCAATTATATCGTATTTCTGGTAAATAAATATTATTATTATTATTATTATTATTATTATTTAAATTCGTACTTAGGTACCCAACAAAAAATACACAAAATATGAAGTTTTTGGAAAATATAAATTATTCTGGCGTTATCTAGTAGTATGAAAAGATGTTTGGAAGATCTTGGAATTTGTACCTCATTTCATAGCCAGTGTGGAGCAGTGTATGGAAATTTTTCGAAGGCAGTGCCTAATATAACTGAGAAAGATCATTTCTCAGTCTAGTTCTGGGCGCCGAACATTCAAATTCCATTTCAACAAGAAATTAGTGCTCTCCGATTGATGTGCGAATACCACAAAAAATTTAAATAACCCATATTGAGCTCCATATCATTTTTGAGCTTTGTGGCTATGGACACTTTTGAACAGCTCATCAAGAACTACAACATATTAGAAATTAAGCCAAATTCACAGAAAGCCATTTCCAATGAGAAATGTGCGGGGTCGTTTTATAAAAAATCCCAAAATTCATGATGTGTCGCCCTCTAGCGCCGAATCAGGTAATACGATCGAGTAGGGCAAATGGAGACTTTTACTCGGAATAGCTTCAGTAAGACTTTTGTTCATTAAGTTTGTGCGGGGTCCTTTGACGATATTTGCAAAAATTGTTATTTAAAATTGATTTTTTCGTTAACCAGATGTCGTTCCCTTATGAACGACAGCCCTCAAAAGACGAAACTTGTGCGAGCAAAGGATTAACGAATCCTTACTATTTACGTGCTATTCGACTTTCTCGGGCCATCAGAGAAATATCTGCAGTCGCTGGGCTTTGAACCCACTACCGGCGACCAGAGTGGATAAATGATGGGTACTTCAACTACTTGGCCACTTGACCCCCGTAAAATATAATATCTTTTTTCGAACTGGACTTTTTGAGACCTCTGGAGACACCATACATCCTATTTTACCGTAGAGCAGATTTTCAAAATTCGTCTGACCTCTTTGAAAGTTTTCAATTATGAATTTCAGCTCTTCAGACGACGATGTGGTTTTTCTGGGTTTCCCTGCATCTGTGAAAGCGAATGCGACATCATTTAATCCGCCCCGGAGGACAGACTGATTATTTTAATGATTCTTCTTTTTTATAGTTGTTTTCAATATGTTTATAAAAATTATGAACGCTCAACAAAATATCCCACTTTTTTCATAAACTTTTCACGTATGTTATGCACTCACCAAATCGATATGATTGACGCCTGCGCATTTTATTAGCTACCACTATCGAGAATTTTCGTAGAGGGAAAAGTTGGGCGTCTCGGCAAAATGAAGCTACTCAGGAAGATTCAGCCTGTTATTGATCATTTTTGAAAATAGGCGTGGGACCCGGTCTATTTATTTTGTATGAAAAGAGCCTCTTATTCTTATCTTCAGCTTGGCCTAGTTTGGAATATGAATATTTAAACATTTTAATCATTCCCCTATACTGAAAACAATGAACTGGTCGTTTTTTACCACAAAAAAATTATTCATTACTGCTATTGATTGAACAAAGATAAGAAGGCATTTTCTTGATGAATTCAGTTGTTCGATATTACCTTGATGGAAATTGAACTACTTTTTTCAAGTGATATATCCAATCTCTTCAAAATATGCTTAACATTATCATATTTCATTTTCAATAACAAAATATATGAGCAATTAGAAGGTGTTTCAATGGGAAGCCCACTTAGCCCAGTTATTGCTAATTTCTTCATGGAAAAACTAGAAGAAAAGGCAATTGAAGCTGCAAATTTAAAACCCAAGGTATGTTTAAGATACGTAGACGAGACGTTTATAATTTGGAGCCATGGACTAGAAAAACTCAATGAATTCATCAACCATATCAATGACATACACCCGAATATTCAATTCACCTTGGAAATTGAAAATGAGAAGAAACTGGCATTGTTAGACGTTCTCATTTCTCGAAAAGAAATACGTCTAGAGCATACGGTATATAGAAAACCAACACACACTGGTGTAATCAAGACATTAGTTGATCGAGCTAGAAGAATTTGCGAACCTGAATACCTGGAAGCTGAACTGAAACATCTAAAAAACGCTCTTCTTTCTGATGGGTACAAAGAAAGAGAAATTGAGAGGTGTATGAAAAATAGGTGAGAAATCAGAGACAGAAGAATCAATAGTAGACCAAATGACTGTCCATCCAGTGAACCAAGTAGTAGTCAAACCAACACCGAAAAAAGAAAAGCATTCTTACCATATGTTCCCAGAGTTACAGATGGTATTGGCCGTATTCTACGAAAATATGAGATTAAAACCATTTATAAACCTTCAAAAAAACTGAAAGACCACTTTAGATCAGCGAAGGACAAACGAGACGTACTATGCTCTTCTGGGGTTTATCGCATTCCATATTCCTGTGGCAGCGTTTATATCGTAACCACGAAACGCTCCGTTAAAAGAAGAATCAAAGAGCACAAGGCTTGCTGTCCGTTAGGGCACACACAGAAATCCGCTGTCGCAGAACATACTCTCAACAACGATAACCATAGAGTGAAATTTGAAGAAACTCAAGTCATCTCTTCAACATCTGCCTATTACCCAAGACTCTTCCGGGAAGCAATTGAAATTCAGAAACACCACAACAACTTCAACAGATCCGAAGAAGGACTACAATTGAACAAGGTTTGGCTTCCAGTTCTAAAAAATTCTCAATTAGCTCCCTACCCACAAAATAACGGTAAGAACGATTTTATGATGTCAGCTAACACTATGGACCAATCAGATGTAAGAACGTCAAATCGCAGGTATTTATTGAGACAACGTATAACAAATGTCAAGCATTTGACAGCGAATTAAGAAACAAGAAACTTTGAAAAAAAAAATCTATTGAAAATGCTAACCACTCGTGTTGGCGAAACGTCGAGAACTTCTGTAAACATAAGTCGGCCTTACAACCTGAAGAACCACCATGTAACTGATAAATTGTGAAAGGCTTTCGCGGCCATCGTCACTTACATGGTTCTTCGGGTTGTAAGGCCGACGTGTGTTCAGAGAAGAACTCGACGTTTCGCCAACACGAGTGGTTAGCATTTTCAAGAGTTATTTTGAAAATTTTCGCTTTCTGTAGTCGCTGTCAAATGCTTGACATTTGTTATACGTTGTCTCAATAAATACCTGTGATTTGACGTTCTTACATCTGATTGGTCCATAGCGTTAGCAGACATCATAGAATCGTTCGTACCGTTATTTTGTGGGTAGGGAGCTAATTGAGAATTTTTGAGAACTGGAAGCCAAACCTTGTTCAATTGTAGTCCTTCTTCGGTTCTGTTGAAGTTGCTGTGGTGTTTCTGGATTTCAATTGCTTCCCGGAAGAGTCTTGGGTAATACGCAGATGTTGGAGAGATGACTTGGGTTTCTTCAAATTTCACTCTATGGTTATCGTTGTTGAGAGTATGTTCTGCGACAGCGGATTTCTGTGTGTGCCCTAACCGACAGCAAGCCTTGTGCTCTTTGATTCTTGTTTTGACGGAGCGTTTCGTGGTTCCAATATAAACGCTGCCACAGGAACATGGAATGCGATAAACCCCAGAAGAGCATAGTACGTCTCGTTTGTCCTTCGCTGATCTAAAGTGGTCTTTCAGTTTCTTTGAAGGTTTATAAACGGTTTTAATCTCATATTTTCTTAGAATACGGCCGATACGATCTGTAACTCTGGGAACATATGGTTAGAATGCTTTTCTCTTTTCGGTGTTGGTTTGACTACTACTTGGTTCACTGGATGGACAGTCATTTGGTCTACTATTGATTCTTCCGTCTCTGATTTCTCTTCTATTTTTCATACACCTCTCAATATCTCTTTCTTTGTATCCATTAGAAAGAAGAGCGTTTTTTAGATGTTTCAGTTCAGCTTCCAGGTATTCAGGTTCGCAAATTCTTCTAGCTCGATCAACTAATGTCTTGATTATACCTTGTTTTTGGCACGGATGATGGTTTGAGGTATTGTGGAGATATCGATCAGTGTGTGTTGGTTTTCTATATACCGTATGCCCCAGACGAATTTCTTTTCGAGAAATGAGAACGTCTAAGAATGCCAGTTTCTTCTCATTTTCAATTTCCATGGTAAATTGAATATTCGGGTGTATATCATTGATATGATTAAGGAATTCATTGAGTTTTTCTGGTCCATGGCTCCAAATTATAAACGTATCGTCTACATATCGTAACTGCAAATTTAAAACCCAAGGTATGGTTACGACGCTTTCACAAACTTTGGCCGCTTATTTCTCAGAAAGTATACATACAAAATCATCTGAACTCAAACATTCTTCTGAAGACCCCTCCTACTATAACATAATAGATATATTAGCCAATTTGACCTAGAGACAATTTCCCATATGTTTTTGTGCGAGTTACTTTTCAATTCATGTGTTCAATATACAGGGTGTTTCCGAAATTGGAGCAATAAATGAAATGGGGTGTTCTATGAGACATAATAACACAATAAAGAGCATCAACCTTTTTTTCTGAAGCACTTGAAAATCACCCAAAAATAGACTCATTCACGCACGATTGTTTTGGAAGCACTGGTTTCATTCATCAGTTCCTAGGGCGCCTATCTCCTAGTATTGTGTTTATTACTCGTATTCCCGCACCGTTGCCAGTTTATTATTATTTGGTAAACCTTGCCAGTTATTACATTTGACTTCGAAGTAAACGGAAATAAAAACACTGAATTGAATCAAAATGAGGGCAATGCGGCATTCTAAGTTCATAACAGGGGAGTAAAAAGTTACTAAAAATAAACGGAATTTGATTTCACAACAGGTGTTCGAAATGACCACCACCAATTTCTATGCAGAGTCTCGCACGACGAAGTAACTAGTCACAAGCACGCTGAAAACTACTTCGTTGTCGCATCTGTTAAACGGCGTTGTTTGTCTTCTAGCGTGAAATTTCCCGGTTCCCCATATTCCAGTTTGGTGGAGCATAAACCAAATTCTTCAAAAAACCCCATACGAAGTAGTCCATCACGTTTAGATCCAGAGAGCGTGGTGGCCACGGTATAGGCCCTCCTCGGCCAATTCATTTTTGTGGATATTCTCCATTTGAAAATTCTCGAACTTCTGCACGGAAATGGGCAGGAGCTCCGTCGTGCATAAAGAACATTCTTTGTCTTATTTCCAATGGCATCTCTTCCAAAAGTTCATACAGCTCGTTCCGCAAAAATTCCAAATAAGAAAGCCCGTCTAATCTTGGCGGCAACTCGTGAAGTCCTATTAAAACTCCGTTCACCACTCCACTCCAAAGATTGATAGAAAATCGATGTTAAAAATTCTTTTGTTTGGTTAAATGTGGATTTTTAACACCCCAATGATGTTAATTATGATGATTAAAAATACTATTTCGCGTGAATGTCGTCTCATCGGTGAATAGAATTCCATTCAGGAAATTTTGATTCAGTTCATGTTGACGCGGTATCCATTCACAGAAATTAACTCTTCGGGGATTATCTTCTCGCTGCAACGACTGCACGCGCTGATAATGAAAGGGATGCTGCATATCCTCCTTCAAAGTCCTCCATACAACTTGATTCGAAACCCCTAACAGACGACCAATGCCACGGGTACTTGAGGTTGAATCATTTGCAAAAAATGTCCAGAATTTGTCCTTCAACGTTAATTATTCTGCGAGGTCTATTTCTACCGGCATCTCGGCCTCTGTGTGTGCCTAGTTCACCTGTATATCGAGCCCTTTGGACAAGTGCTACAAACCTACGACCAGCGGGATGGACACGATTAGGAAACCGTTCTGCATAAAGACGGGATGCTGCCACACAATTTTGATGTGTTTCCCCATGAATTAGGAGCAAATCAATCAGTTCATTATTTCTGTAAACGTGTTGCGTGTGCCATTGTAAAAACTCAGGACATCAAACGCGTGCACAAATAAAACTCGATTGTTTTTGGTCATGAACCTCAGGATTAACAAATAGAATCACAGATACTGAAACTCAAACAATAACACTATCTCAATCTCAAAGAACGACAATACCTGACTGAAATCTATTGTGGACATTGTGAACATCATTACCACAAATTGAAAAACACACAGATCGCTCCGCCCATTTTTTTAGTTTTGCAGGCCAAAATGCCAGCCGGTACGCATGGAGGTAAGTAACACGCGGTATCGCCAATCGGTATCGTTCGGCATCGCCCGATCCTAATATTTTTGAATGTAGCACGCGGGCCGGGCGTCCGTTTGGCGCTATCTAGTGCTACTTATCGCATAACTTATAAAATTGTAGATGATTCTACACCATACATAATATGGGGAATAATTCTAGGAAATGGATTTATACTATTCAATGCTTATTTTTTACTTTATAAGAATTGATAAACGTTAAATAATAAAACTACTACCTGTAACGTTTCATTTTCAACGTTACGAATTTACATCTAATTTCTAGCTTTGTCCCGCTCACTCCTATATAGATCCTATATAGACGTGACGTACCCGAGTAGTTTTCGCTGTCGAAGAATTCTTACTAACACTATCCTACACCGTCAAGGTTACGAGTGGCGGACTATTATCCGTGAGTTATCTGTTGTTATGATAACTATCACATCGTTTGACTTAGTTTGTGCTGGTACTGTTTTAGATCTGTATTGTGTAATTTAGTATTGTCTGTCGTCGAATTTAATTGTTACAGGGTCCACAGAGTAAGTGAAGTAAAACGTACTAAAACGTACTTCGGTAGAGTGTTTAGAGTCGGTACGTTGGCTACACTGTATTTTGAAGTCACCAATGGATTTGGTAGTGGGACTTCCGTGTTAGAGCAGTCTATCTGAAGCTGTTGTGTTAGTAGGAACTGGATAAAAAAGTTATTGTGAAGAGCCGTAGGTTTGTGCATTCAAGTAAAATATCTGAGGATATCTAGTGACCTTTGTGTCATCCCATGTCGGGGATCCTTGATCTTGATGCTGTATGGTAGTTTTGGGAAGCTTTGTGGTTCTTGGAAGCGTCGTTGGATTTGGAGCGCTGTTCTGGAACCTTGCTGGTTTTTTTTGAAGATAACCTTCTCAAACCCCTTGAGGGGATCACCATCACATAACTCATCTCGTCGTCTTATAACTGTTGTATTTTGTGTGGAACCCTTGTTAACAAGGGTTTTAGTCCGAGGCCAAGTTCTTGTCCGAGGCCGAGTTCTTGTCCGAGGCCGAGTTCTTGTCCGAGGCCAAGTTTTGTTCGAGGCCAAAGTGTTTGGGTGAGGCCTACGTTTTTGGTCGAGTCCTACGTTTCTGTTGGAGTCCTACGTTGCTGCTGGAGTTATACGTTTTCTGTTGGAGGCCCAAGTTTTCCTGTGGGATGCCTACATTTCCCGATAGAGGCTCATATTCATGTTGAATCTGTAATACGTTGAGAAAACTATTTTGGAGTCCTATCAGACTCATCTGGAGGCTGTAAGTAGCTGCTAGAGACTGCAAGTCCAGAGAATTCCTCTTCCAGAGTCCTGTCGGATGAATAACGTCCATATACCAACAGATAAGTGGTTATAAACTGTGTGAAATATCTTTATTATTTTATTTACTAGTCAAATATTATTTTGAAGGGTTGAAACCCTTAGAACTTTCGTAAAGTTATATTTTAAAAAGGTCAGTAACATACTGGTATTCATAGGTACTTTTTGTTGTAAAATATCTGCGGAAAGCCCATAACATCATATATAAGCGCACGATTTGCACATAATAAACCTCTGCCAATGGATCCATTCGCCGATGTCCCTTTATAATTTGGTAATCTTCAGAGGGTACACTTTCCGTACGGTATAAATATTTACTCACTCACTAGGAATTTATTTTTGTGTTTATGAAACTAATTTAAGCATTCCGTTTCATAGTGATACCTTGGATACCGAAGATAATAATAATACATGAATTTATCATAATTGCCAAACACAAACATTGTCAATTGAGGGTGGATTTAGTCAACATTAGCATAAGCATTATCATAAACATAGCGGCAACATCAAAGGTTTTTAGCACAAACTTAAAATTGTTGTATAAATGGCGCCATTTGATATAACAGATTCAACTTTCGCTTTTGACATATATTTAAACACAATTTTAAAATGATGTTGACTAAATGCACCTTTAATTCATCATGTACATTACCATTGGCACAACAATTTTTTGAACCATATAACTTACCATAAATGTACAGGGTGTGTTTTGTTCCAAATTTTAAATATACAGGGTTATAGTTTTGGGAATTGGTCTTTCCTTTTTCCGATTTCCTAGTTCTTTAGGAGGAAGCCAGTTTCGAACCTGCTGTAGAAGGGAACTAGGTGGTGCCCACAATTATTTTTTTTACAGGTAGGGTGAATTTGTTTTTTTCTATTAGTCACCTAAACGCTCACCTGTAGTTTTACCCACGACCATCTCCACTTCGAGCGTAGCCGCGAGCATGCAGGGATTTTTGAGCGTCGATCCCCGAGACAAACCTTTGTAAACGAACCAGTTGGGGACATATTACTGAGTAAGGAGTATATGTCAATTATATAATCGGTGTCAGAAAAGGATCGTTACATACCTTTTTTATGTACGTACCCTATTTGATGCACTTACCTACATTTTAATGCCTATAATCGCAGTTCATTATTTGCGGCTCAATTTATAACAAAAGAGATACCTAAGTAATTGAACAGAAATTATACCATTTCTGAAACAACTTCAAAAAAGGAGGAGGATCTCAATTTGTCTGTATGTACTTTTTTGTAGCTTCCAACGAATACAGAAAGTTTATGTAAAAATCCGTTAATGATAATATTATCTTAAAGTCAGGATTGCCAATCTTTAACCCTACAATTTTAAACTGTCACCGTATATTAAAAAATAAAGAACTTTAAATAAAAGAAAACCCTGTCCACGCTCCTGTAAATTCCTAGATAGGGAATTTTTTTTTCGAGAGATAATAAAAATTAGTGATAAACCTCATATCTTTTTGGTATCCAGTGTCACAATTTTCACTCGGGTTTGAAGGCCGTGGTTTTTTTAAATTTCTTTCTAACGTTTCGCTAGCGCGAGTTGCTAGCTTCTTCAGAGGCTTATACATCATGAATAATCTCAGATGACTGGAGATTCCGTCTGCGAAGATTGTATTTATTCTGATTTAGGTAGTCTTGTGCGTTGATTACCTTATCTGGATTTGGTACTTTTTCACTAACCCTAATTGACCCCTTTAAACCTGCCAGCTTAATGTCGTTATGATATCATTTGTTATTTCAGAATTGCTTATTACCGTAACTGGGTTAGGCATATTTTCGATAACATTAATTGACATCTTTTTGGTATTTTTAATAGCCATCCCTGAATATTTCGAATGTTTTCTTGCTATCGCTGTGGGCTGCACTGATGTATCTTCTTTCTCCATCTAGTTGTTGGTGGATGACTTATATTCCATGTATTTAAAAGAAGTATGCAATAAACTTAATACTTGAGAGTTTTCTCGGAGGTTGTGTTGCAAAAAAATATACTTTGTGGTTCTTTACATCACAATTGAATCTAAAAAGACTATTTCGGAACTTTGTTACACCAATTTACCAACTCTGCATAATGGACAATTTGCAATAAAAGTCAATTTCCAAATTATGCTCTCATTATAAATAACCAAGAAGCAAATGAGTCTTTAGTGAAAGAATTAGTTTCATATAATTCATAAATATTGTAAAAGCCACTCTTAAAATTTTCCTAATTTGCCGATGTCATCACGTGACAGCAAACGCGCCTACTATTGGTGTGACGTCAAATGGTCGAGGCTGTCTAGGCTTGAAGTTTGAAGGTTATGTTTTTATTTTGGTAACTGTCAGTTTTCACTGTTTTCAGATCAGTAAAGTTGTGTGTTTAGTGTCGTTAACTTTGTATTCAGTTGGTATAATTCAATTACGGTCGTTGTTGAAAGATATTCATTGCATTCATTCATTGTTTTATTGTCATCTTGTGTTTGGTTTATCATGGAACCCGGATTTCTACAGGCAGACAGTGATAATCTACCAAAAATTTACTCTATTATGATGGCCCTGTTTTTTGGACCTAATCCGGACTTCATAAGTGCCGAAATGAGATGAATAAAAGCTTTAAGGTAAGTGTTTTCATGCCTAGCAGAATCAAAGACTTATCTCTCGATCTTCCCAAGAAAACTTGAAATGCAATGTTAGATATTTCAGAATGGAGAAAAGATTTGTGCATGAAATACCAATTCATATTATAAACATTTAGAATAATAAGATGTCCTTTTTACAGATCTACTAGAGAGAGCTATGGGGACAAAGCTGTTGGATATGTGCAGGTGAAGAGAGAAGGAGAAGTTTTTTTGGTCAAGGGTAGGATAACTCCAGAACATAAAGTCACTGTGAAACCCTACTGTGTTATGCTGAAGTGTAATGAGGTAGAAGGAATAGTCGAATATGTTACATGTGAGGATTGTCCTGCATCTCAAGGTAGAGTATTCAAATAGTATTTGTAGGTATGAAACACTAGATTTAGTTGATGTAGAAGAACAAAATCTCTAGCTTTTCTTTGATAATAATATGTATCGCTTCACTTGATAGTTTCATGGTGTATGCTTGTTTGAAATGACTTGCTATGTTTCTACAAGATCCTAATATAAAAAAAATTGTCATAATTCAATTTCGTCTCTAGATTCTGGCCAAGAAGGAATACAAATCCAAATAATAGTATATACAAAAGAGTACAATAAGTAGTTAGGTAGTTAAAATAAAAAATTAACAAATCTCACCCATTTTCAAGTCAAGTGGCCGTGATGCAAAAGTATTAGCCTCTTACTCATAAAATCAGTGTTCAGTCTAAGCATCGGCTAATGAGCTAGTAGTAGTTTGGAGTCCAATCTCACAAAACTGCAGTGTATCCTAAGTTGAAAGAGCTTAGTCGATGACCGTTCGACATAGTTAATAAAATACTGCTTTCTCTATTACAAACACATGGGAAAAAAATTAGACATATTTGTATGTTTGTACACCTGCCTATAATTGTTACTTTGTTTAAAATACAAACTAATATTGCACAGTTAACATTTCTTCAATATCCCCAATTTCTATCCAAGTGGTCATATTAGTGAAAAGATGAAGTTCAAATAGAGATAGGTATTGATGTGTAATTTTTTTTGGAACATTATCAACTGTGTTTCTTATTCACAGGGGGTGCAAACATGCTGTGGTTTTCTTGACATGGATTCATCGTAGGAGCGAAGAACCGTCTACAACAGATGTTAAGTGCTACTGGAAGAAATCTATTCTTTCTTCTGTAGGAACATCAGTGAAATTTATTAAGGCCACGGAAATGGGAAAATCAACATTACCTACCCATCATCCCATCAACAACGGTGTTTTTGAAGGAATCAAGGACTATAGTGTTAAAACTGGAAAAACGGATACAGTGTATACTAAATATTTCAAAACATTTTCAGACTCAGAAAAATTATCTATCCATTATCTTCTAGAACATATCAAATCAGATAGTAAGTTGGGAAGTGCAACAGAATTCCAAAAGTTTTGTTCTATTCTGATAACTGCTTTGCAATGTTGGAATGCTTTCAACGAAACCATAGGTCAGTCTGAAAATCCACTATGGCATGAGTTGAGATATTCCAGAATAACAGCTTCAAAAGCATATAGTGTTCTTCATTGTAAGAAAGTTGATGACATAGTTGTAGAGAGTATTTTAGGAGCTTGTAAAATAAAAGACACAGAAGCAATGAAAAGAGGTCGTGTATTAGAAAATGAGGTCCTATTACTTGTGTCGAAAATATTTAAAAAAAACTAAAGCCATGTGGGCTGATGCTCAACAATAATCATCCTTTTGTTGTTGCTTCGGCAGATATTATATGTGAAGATTTTACAGTAGGAATAAAATGTCCTGTGCATGTGCAACCCTCTTTTCTTTAAATAAAAATAAAAAGGAGCAATGCAGACGGCAGCTCTTCGTCGGTAGGCACTATGGGTTCGTTTATACTTTATAACATAATTATATCATTGAACAGTAACAGAATGGTCACAAAAATAAGAGGGGGCGCCACAGCAACTTTCAATATGTCTATGTCAAAGAGTACTTACTTGGGAAGTTGTGCAACCGAATAAAGACAATTAGATGTTATACCCAAAACTATAAGAGACTTTACCATACGATGTTGTCAAGTTGAAAAGTGTTAATCAATAAATAAATAAAACACAAATAAACACACAAACATTTAATACGAATTAATCTTCACTGGTCAGAGTAACAGTTTCTCAAAAATAAGACTGATTCTAATAATATTCCATATATGGTATCTGTTGAATCTGAGGTTAAAATTATAAGATTTAGTTATGAAATCAATTTTACCAACGCATAGTACTATGTGGTGGTTTACAGATAGTCGTTGAAAGATTTAAACTTCAACCGGAGATAATATCAATATTGAATAATAATAAATAATTAAAATTGAAATTGTAGGATTTCATCCAATATAAAAAATTAGAAAGTGAAATCTGTTTCTCTGGTGACACCAACGTGAAGATTTTTGGACTAGGTCCTAGGCCAACCAGGACTGGAGTGGTGAAGGAATGGAGTCTACGAAGACTATCAATGAAGAAGGCCTCATCACATTTGACAGCAATTCAACAGTTCATCAAACAAAATCAGGCATTCTATACTTCGGCAAATCAGCTATACTGGAGCCATAATACCATAAATATCCAACAGGAGGACGTGGGGCTCAACCAAAGCTTGGGAGATACCCAACCAGGCAAGGAAACGTGACAATTCTCTCGGTCAAATTCGTCCGGGTACAACAACAACCCTATAAATGTTTTTTAGTAAATAGCTGTTCTAAACAGTCGTTAGCATGGAAACGATGGAAAGAAAAGTTGGAAAACTCACCTTCCGTGAAGGGTTTTATCTTCTAAAAAAATATCGGCGTGGTACAAAGTTTTCAAACGTCAAATTGTTCCAAGATAGGCATTTATCAAAATCCAGGACTTTGGAGTTGATAGTGAGATGAGTAGAATGGAATATCCACAAAGGATCACTTAACAAATTCAGGATTCGTCAGCCGAACAAAACCAGGAACCCCTGTATGGCTAGACACCTGTAGCTTCTGTAGCTTCTACCAATTCTACTATCTGACCCTTCTCTCAGTCGGAAACGATATCCCTCTTGAAGATTTTTCCATCCAGGAAGTTATGTTATCAACATTCAGATATTTCGATATTTGCATGTTCTATGCTTGAACCGACCAATCTGACCAGCATAAAAATAATGGTGTGTTTGTTTGTCTCTGATCAGAAACCCCAAAAGCTAAGTTGGCTACACTGATATTTTAACATGACAGTTGACAGCTGACAGTTGAAATATCATCGGACAGCTGACAAATAGAAAATAAACGTAAACATGAAAACAATAAAAATATTTAGTTTATAATCACTTTAAACCCTAAAGATTAAAACAAAGACAATAATTCGAAGACACTCCTTATGAACCTTCTCAATAACCAGAACTCAGACATACATACGAAGCACTAGTTCGAAGACAACATTGGATGTCAAAGTGAGTAGGATATATTTTCATTCGAAGAAATTCCTTATTCACCTTTAATAATTTTTAGAACAACACTTGCAAAACGTAAAACAGATCACACTTTTCTAGTAAGCAGAAATACAAGCACTACTTGGAAAGCTAGACAGGACCACAACCTATGCAGTTTTAATGAGAACAATTCGAAAAGTATTGATTTATTCTGATGGTGCATCCAGAACTTAATTATTCTCCTCGTAGTGACAACTTGTAAAATGTGAATTGATCATTAAATGTGGTTTTGAATGGAAATTACCATGGGTATGTTGATAAGGTTTCTATGAATGACGTAAGACAACCAACCATGAACATATACGTATGTTTTGTTAAGGCTCATTGAAAGTAGGTCACCACAGGGTGAAGTCTACATTGCTTTAAAGCTTTATAAAAAATTAACAAAATGAAGTAGCGAAAATTTACATGCTACAAATGAAACAAATTTCAGAAAATACATAACTCAGAGCAATGAGCCGGCAGCTCGATATATACCTCAATCACAGCACCAGATGCATTTCTTAAATAAAAATACAGCAAAATTTTTTGTAGCTCACCCAGATTTTAAAAACTCACAGGAAGTAAGTATTGTCACTGTGGATTATAGTAAGGAGTATTGTGATAATATTTTGCTAAAATTGGAAGATTTCTGGAAACAGGTAATTTTTGAAATATTGATGAAATGATGTATGCTGGGGTGTTCTACAGTGTTTCCACTTAGGTAGGAGACATAAGGAAAAGTTTTCTACTTTTCATTTTAATCGTTCCTAATATAAAATTCTGCACGTTCTTGAACCTTATTTTGAATAATTACAAATTGAAATTTGTTACTTGTATATGAGCAGTGTCAAAAAATATGAATTTGGTACAAGAGTAGTACTTTTTTCTACTCATGTATATGAAATTGATGATTTTTCAACCAGATACCTACATGAAAGTGATATTTTTTCTGTCTAGAAGTTAAAATAAAACAAATAAATATTATCATGAAAGATGGGAATATACTAATAACAATTTGATGCATTTTTGACACTAATCACAGTAAATCTCACTACTTGGCAATCGAATCAGCAAACGAACGTCACTTCGTTTGACACTTTAAAATTATAATAATTGTAATCCAGTATTTTATAAACATCTATCGTAGAAGAAATATCATTTTCTACTCGAGATGAAAAACGTTTTTTTCGCTCATAAAATTACCATACTCGCTCCGCTCGTGGGCAAATTCTCACATCACGAAAAAAACAGCATTTTCATCTCTTATCGAAAAATATTCCTAATGCTATTTGTTCGAGTATACCAATATGTCAATATAAAAAACCCATTAGTAGGTACAAGGTAGACATGAATAAATACTGATTTTGACTTGATTTGAGTTGATGCTCATTATAGGTTAGTTAAAACTCTAATGTATCGTTCACATTTTTCTATTTCTTTTATGTTTTATAATAATTTATGGTAGATATTTTTATAAATGAAACATCCCATGCACATGTTTACCCTTTGCTAGAATTGTATATTTATTTAATGGTGAATCGTATACCTTTGTGACCAAAATGTTATTTTTATTTAACTGATCCATTGAATAAAGAGTTCTTACATATTAGATTTTTTTTACGTTCTGACTGAACTACGAAAATTTATTTATAAAGTTTTCGATTATACCTTTGTTCTGTTCAGAAGATTGAAGATATTATTTGAGAAGAAAACTGATATATTCAAAAGTGATGGATAAAATGTATGCAAGTTTTTTTCTAGGTAAATTAAAACACAATACAGCTACTGAGTCACAGTTGAATACTTATTAAATGTCCTTGTAAATTTATGATACCACAAGCAATTTTGTTCACATAATTCATATACTGTATCATATCGTTATCTATGCATGCAAGAGATAATAACATTTTAAATTCCCTGAGTCTCCCGATTACTCTTTCTACATGAATGCGTAATGCAGCAATTCTCTTCACAGACTCCACTTCTTCTTTTGTGCTAGCAATATCTTTCAAAACCGAAGGTGGTCGTATCAGCTCACACCCTCTTTGTTTCAGAAGATGAGCAATATTTTTGAAACCCCTGTCTGCCATATCAGACAGCCCAGGGTCTAAATTGTCCAAATAGTTGCAGTCTTCCACAATCAAAGCATCTGTTGCACGTCCGACATATCCACATGACATGAAATTCACAAGCCCATCAGGTGTACAAGAAATCAAATACTTCATGGTATTGCAGGATTTATATTGGGACCAACTCAAAGCTTGATGTACAGGATCACTGGGCTTCTCAATTTGTAGTTCCAAACAGTCTATTATTGATACTACCTTGTTATAACGAGCTCGGAATGGTATAGGCAGATGTAACCTAATTTGTTCAGGTTTGGGCCAATACAAAAGCTTTTCCAATTGCAGTGCCATTACAGGCATAGTATTCTTGAATATTCTACTGATGTTACTGAGTGACATCCCAAAATGTACAGCTAAAACAGCAAATGAATCATCTAACCTTATTTTTTTCAGTGTTATCAGCACATTCAAAAGACGACAAGGAATATTTTGAGACAGTAAGTCAATCAAATGGTATGAGTTTTCTGGAATTTCAAGGAATAATCGAGAATTTTTTTCAATTGCCATCAATGTGCACTCACGAATTTTTCCATCAAAACTTTCTTTGAAAATTTTTTCATCAAAGCTGCAATTCGAGCTTTCTTCAACACTGTCAGCTATGATTGAATCATCAGTTGATATGGAAAGGGAGGCACTATCACTTGAAGAAAATATGTTAATTGATGATTTGATTTTTATTGGAGATGTAGATTCATCAATCATTTTTGCTTTGATTGGGGACAGAGCAACAATTTTGATGGTGCAGTGACGGCTTGTCATTGTACTCTTGTATTTACTTGAATAGACTTGCTAGCTGTTTCACTTTGTTCATAAAACTCGTAAAGCTCCACATTTTCTTTAGCTTTCTGAAATGATGTATTTGGTACACATTCATGACTTAGCAGTTGTGCCTCATGCCGTTTAAAAGCTTCAAACTCGCGAAGCTGCACATTTTCTTCTGGTTTCTGAAATGATGTACTTGCTCTGCATTCATCACTTTGCTGTTGTGCCTCACGCGATTGAAAAGCTTCCTGTATGACTTCCAACCTCCTTCTTTTTGCTGCATATAGTCTCTCAGCTACAAGGGAACGTTCAGACTTCTAACAAGCAAATTTATGTGGCACAACATCTAGTTTGAGCATAGGATTAGCACCAACTAACTTACATTCCTAGTAATTGAACATATCTTTTTCAATCTAAAACAGATACCTTAAATATAAATATGGAAATTCTAACTTAAATACGACTATAAACTCACATCAAAATGATCCTCACAACAGTAACGATTGGTTACACTGACAAGAGGTTCCCTTTTTATTAATTGGCACCATTCCCTGAGTTTTTTGTCGTGTCAAGGCACAGAAAAAAACAATTTACTGGGACTATTGACCGACATACTAGTACACATTGGAACGATACAATATTTTAGAAATCCTTTGCTTTTGTCTTCCATTCTATCACTACATGTAGTTATCCAGCATCCAGCAAGAACAGGCAAATTCATTTCAGAACGGTTAGACCAATATAAACGAGCCTGGTACTTTAATCTCTAAAATTCCTGATGACTCTATTGACAACAATAACACAAATGAACCATCTGACGTCACAAGATCGCCGACGAGAATCGCGCGCGTTTTCGTGTAAATTTGAATCCTAGTTCATGTTTTGATTTATTACTGGGTGAAATATTCGAAATATACTTCCACAATTGTACAGACATATATGATTCAAGATGTACACAATGCAACTGAACTACTTGCCAGATGAAGTGGGACAGCCAATATATTGCTTAATTTTGACTAGCTATAACTTGGACATTTCTTGGCCGATGTTGGATTTTCAACTGAAGGTGGGAGTCATCCTTGGTCTATGCGTCATTGGCGTCGGTTTTCTTTCTTTGCAATTCGTTCTCTTTGTACAGGGTGAGAATTTAGAGCCGGAAACATTTCAAATTTTTTATGAATAATTTGAGAAATGTGAGGGACCCTAGAATTTTTTTTACCTCGAGACATCTTTGAAATATTTTTGATAAATTGCGTTGCTATGGAAATATCGCCATTTTTTGAAATACTGTTTTTATTTAAGAATGTGGCATTTTTTAGTTAAACAATAATAGTCACCATCTAAACTGCAACAAGGGTTATTTCCACTGAAGATAATTCAAAACAGTGGTGCGCAAGAAGGGGTTCATGATATTTAGAAACGAAAATTAATTTTTATTGAAAAAAATTCAACAGTGTTATTGATCTTTACAGTTAAAATCTGTAAGAAGAGTTTTGCAAAGAGAAGCGCTTCAGTTTTTTAAATAACGTTTTCTCATGTACGTAAACATATGGATCCTTTTTCGTACGCCGATGAATTCATTAAAAAGGAATTAATTCCTTGTATGCACCTTTTAATAAAAGAAAAAAAATTTAACTGGAATTTCGATTGGTCTCAATTACAGAATCCCATTTTGCACGCTTCTGAATTTGTCAGCATCATGCTGATTAAAGGTATGGCACCTTTTTAACTGTAAATTCAATAAAAACGAATTTTCGTTTCTAAATATCATAAAATCCTTTTTGCGCGTCACTGGTGTTAATTATTTTCAGTAGAAACATCCCTTGTTACAGTTTAGATGGTAGCTGTTATTGTTTAACTGAAATGGCCTCATTTTAATTAAAATAAAAAAGGAATTTCATTAAATGCCGATATTTCCATAGCAACGCAATTTATCAAAAATATTTCAAAGGCGTCTCGAAGTATCGGCACAATAATTCACCCAAAATCTAAAAAACAATTCTAGTGTCCCTCACATGTCCCAAATATTTGGTCAAAAATTTTAAATGTTTCAGGATCTAAATTCTCACCCTGTACAAGGAGAACGAATTGAAAAAAAAACCCTACACCAATGACGCATACAACAAGGATGACGCTTTCCACCTTCGGTTGAAAATCCAACATCGGCCAAGAAATGTCCAAGTTATAACTAGTCAAAAATAGACAATTTTTGGGCTGTCCCACTTCATCTGGCAAGTATTTTATATAATTATAACGTTCTCCTAACTTTTAAATTTTTTTCTAAATAACAATAGCCATCTGGTAACTAAGAAAAATCTATGATTAATAATCAGATAATACAATAATTGATACCTTTGTCAAATCACGATGACAAAGTGATTTTGGGGAATTGCAGCGGGACAGAGTCGATCGCAAAGTAGCACTCGATATCGCCAGTCTGTCGGTCAGCCCGCGTGTTACTTTCAAAAATACGAACTGGCTCCCGAATGGCGATGCCGTGTGTTACTTACCTCCATGCAGCCGGTACTTAAAGTTCAACTTCCTACCTAATAGCTTCGAAATTTTCGTCTATTATCCAATTGAAATATCGAGTTCCTGGAAGAGTACCTTCAAATAACGTATGCGTATAATACCTAACAACACTGACATTTTACATAGTGGTGAGTCTAATAGGGATTGTAGGAATTCCGAAAAACAGAGATGTAGGTGATGGAAAATACGAATGCAGTCGAATACTGAAACACAACAAGAATCCTAGGTACCTACCTACATAAAACGAATGGATTCGTCAAACGATTCAACCAAAATTCATCTTCGATATGCACGTAAAATAGTCACAAATATCCAAATGAATGCAAAAAGCGATATGATCAAAGAATACTACGACAAACAATAGACTCTAATGTTGGATTTATGCAGCAGTCATAAGTCGTAAGGAAGAATATTCGCCAATGAGTAATTGGAATAAACGGACCAACCAATCATTGACGAATATTCTTCCTAATGACTCAAAACTTGTGACTTATGACTGCTGCATAAATCCACCATAAATCAATTATCTCGCGAGCTTTGCCCTTAAAGGGGAACTGTACCATCTTTCAACATTTAACGTCGGCAACATTGTCAAAGTTATTTATACGCGCCGGCATTTTTTTGTCATCGCTTCGGTCAGATGTTAACATCTAGGTGGGCCGTTGATCTCTGACCAGAGGTTCCCAAAAGTTTGCCAGAATTTTCCGAGAACTACAACGTACTATATCTTCCATTATGAGGTTTTTTCGAGGAAATGTATTCTTTCATTTCGCTTTAATTTTTTGTTTTCTACTACCCCTTTCATTTATTGCTTCAATTTCGGAAACACCCTGTATATTCAGTTGTCTTCTGCCGGATATTGACGGTTTCTCACCACATATCATGCTAAATTGGAATACTGAGAGATCCATTTTCATGCATATGTTCATCAGAAATATGATCAACCTTTCTGAAATGTTTTCGTGTGTTCACATAATCAAAATGAGTCGTTGAGATGGAAAATATCCAATTATAATACTTCACGCCAGAGACTATCCCTGAAGGTCAGAAAGAGTTCTCGTTTTTGATATTGCAAACCCAAAACGATTATAATAATAATATCATTTATTGATGAAAAGAAATGTGAACAATAATATAAAGATGTATAAACGATACATACTCGATAAGTGAGCAAACACTTGTTTCGAGATAAAAATCCCTTACTTAACTAAATAAATAATAATAATAAAAATATTAACAAAATGTCGGAAAAAAACATCAGGAAATAATCAGCACACATAAAAAAGATTATTAGGAGTAATTGAGTATTACAAAAATAAAAACTACACAATGATAAAATCATTATAAATTATTAAAAAAACATTTTAAAATATGAAAGTTGAAAAGGCACATTTTTTAATTGTTACAGTGAACACGTTGTTTAACTAAAAATAATCATGGAAATGCTTATGGTGATATATACAAAATACATATATATATATATATATATATATATATATATATATATATATATATATATATATATATATATATATATATATATATATATATATATATATATATATATAAAATAAATTAAATGAAATCAGATGAAGAAATCTGGTTGAACAATTTCACTACACTTGCCTCTTGGTGTTTCGTAAATGAATTTTTTCACTTTTCTTTTAAACAAGTTGAAGTTCATTATTTCTGTAGTGTATGGCCCCGTATACTGATTACTAATAAAGAATTAGTGGTCGATCACATAAGCGATAGCTATCATCGATGACTAGGGAGTCAGTAGATGCGAGACGTTTGTGGAGTCGCGACTAAAGTGTGCAGTTAAATAAAGTGTTTTATTTCTATTTCCCAACGAGCAAATAGTGAACTTTACATTGGCGACGAGGATAAAACTGTACCAAGTAAGTTCCAAAATATAACTTAAATGGACATTGAAGGTGTTAAACACCGGATAAATGATAAAATGGCATGGAACCGTAATGGCATCGGTGTTAAACTCCGGATGCATTACTTTATTGAAAGCCGTAATGGCAAAGGTGTCAAACACCAAATAAAAACATGACTGTATAAAGAGTAAGGGCATCGGTGTTAAACACCGGGTGCATTACAGATTTATTCAAAGCCGTAATGGCATGGGTGTTGAACACCGGATGCATTACAGATTCATTCAAAGCCGTAATGGCATAGGTGTTAAACACCGGATGCGTTACAGATTTGATCAAAGCTGTAAGGGCGTAGGTGTTAAACATCGAACAAAAACACATGACTGTGTGAAAACGTACTGGTTACACACAGAAAAAATTTGAATTCTAATACGTTTTTACATACTATGTAAAAGTAAAAGTACACGAAAATGTGCAAGCTTCGGAACAACTGAATGAAATGAAGCTGTTGTATTTCAGAAACGATGTCGAACATTCCATCTCTCGAAGCATTCGATTGTGATGGAGATGTCAGTTCTGTTGGACTCCGATGGAGAAAGTGGATAAGAGCCCTCGAAATATACTTGGAAGCTGCCTCTATAACTGATCCGAAGAAAAAGAGAGCGAATCTTTCACACCTCGGAGGACTAGGAATTCAAGAAATCTTTTACAACTTACCTGGTGCAAATGTCACAGATACTGATTGTGAGGATGGTGATTCATATACTATCGCCGTTGAAAAACTTGATCAATATTTTTCCCTGAAGCAAAGTCGAATTTACGAGAGACACCAATTTCGACTTTTGAAACAAGAAACAGGAGAAAAATTTGAGAAATTTTTAGTAAGACTGAGAAACCAAGCCGAAAAGTGCCAGTCTCTCCGTTGAACTTAAAAAGAAAATCTTGGCTACTGGGGATTCAATTACTTTGGAAAAAATTATCGCCGAAGCAATCTCGTCAGAAACTGTTGATAGGCAAATATCGGAGTTCACCGAGAAGCCGGGTTGTAGTTCAGCTACAACCATCAATCTACTTCGTCAGAAGAACATACTCTCAACAGCAAAATGTTTGAGATGCGGATCTGGAATAGAAAAGGGCCAAGTACACGATTGTCCAGCATTCAATAAAGTATGTCGGAAATGTAACTTTAGAGGCCATTATGAAAAGTGTTGCCGCTCAAAAAAAATTAATAAGAACCAGAGGGGACCGCCACCAAAGAAATTCAAGCAAAGACAGCCAAGAAATGAAGAAGTGGACTACGTAGAAAACCAAGAAGATGTGGAGTATGTATTTCACATTGACGATGACGATGTGGTAGATTGTAAGGTAGGAGGTATTGTAATTAAGATGTTGATAGATTCTGGATGTAAATCCAATATCATAAATGATTACACTTGGAGATCCCTAAAGAAATGCGGAATAGTAGTTCAAAATCAAATAAAAAAGCCTAACAAAGTATTTTTCGGTTATGGATCTAAATATCCCCTAGAAATTTTGGGTTCATTTGAAGCAATAATCGAAATTGGACCTCAAAAAGAAGTGGCTTCTTTCTATGTCATAAAGGATGGAAAGAGGAATTTGTTAGGCAAACAAACAGCAATTTCTTTAGGAGTCCTCAAGATAGGCCTGAACATTAATAACTTGAATTCTGAAATTTTCCCAAAATTCAAAGATGTTCTCATTCACATTCCCATCGATAAAACCGTTAAAGCTGTGAGCCAACCTTATAGGAGGATACCCATACCTCTGGAACAAAAAATCAACCTGAAACTTGAGGAGCTTATGCAAGCTGACATAATAGAAGAGGTAAAAGGTCCATCTGAATGGGTATCACCCATGGTTCCTGTTCTCAAAGAGAACGGTGACGTCAGAATATGCATCGACATGCGCAAGGCTAATACCGCTATCTTGAGGGAAAATTATCCTCTACCCACTATGAACAGCCTTTTACCAAATTTTCGAAAAGCTAAATATTTTTCCAGACTCGATATCAAGAATGCGTTTCATCAAATCGAAATTTCTCCGAGATCACGATACATAACCACCTTTATCAGTAGTAAAGGTCTCTTCAGATACAAGAGGCTTATGTTTGGAATAACATCTGCCCCAGAAATCTTTCAAAAGACTCTGGAAAAAATGCTACTACCTTGTCAAGGTACAGTTAATTTCATTGATGACATCCTAATTTATGGAACAAGTGAAGAAGAACATGATCATAGGGTTCGAAATACATTGAATATTTTGCGCGAGAACCATGTACTTCTGAATAAAAGTAAATGCGTTTTCGAAATTATGGAAGTTCGATTTCTTGGACATAGGTTGTCTCCGGAGGGGGTCAGACCATTAGAAGATTACGTAAGCGTAATACAATCTTTTCGGGCTCCGCAAACATTATAAAATACTGGGGGGAAGACCAAAACAATAACTTCAAAAAACTCAAAGAATGACTGTCACATATCAAAACCTTGGGTTACTATGACCCTAGCGATAGAATCCAAGTGGTAGCAGATGCAAGTCCAGTGGGTCTTGGAGCGGTTCTCATACAGTTTGATAAGGAAGGCCCCAGAATCATCGCGTACGGCAATAAAAGCCTCACAGATTGCGAAAAAAGGTATTGCCAGACTGAAAAAGAAGCTCTAGCTTTGGTATGGGCAGTAGAGCATTTTGGTATCTATTTATATGGAAAAGATGAATTTGAACTGGTCACAGACCACAAACCACTTGAAGTTATATTCTCACCTAGATCTCGTCCGTGCGCAAGAATAGAACGATGGGTTTTACGATTACAATCTTTCAACTTCAGAATCATTTATAAGCCGGGTAAAACAAACATCGCTGATCCTCTATCTCGATTGTGCCAAACAAATCCTAGCACATCCTTCGAGGCATACGATCAGGTTAGCCAAATTGTCGAACTGGCTCGCCCCGTAGCAGTAACGATGCAGGAAATACAAGAATCGTCACAAACTGATGAAGAGATATTAGAACTCAAAGATGGCATACAAAACAACAACTGGTCTGAGTCTGTGAAGCGGTGCCAAATCTTCCAGGAGGAATTTTGTCTGTGTGGTGATATTCTCCTGAGGGGTACAAGAATAGTGATTCCAAAGAACTTGCGACAGCGTGTACTAGACGCAGCGCATGAAGGTCATCCGGGAATAGTGGCTATGAAGGGTAGGCTCAGAACGAAAGTGTGGTGGCCAAAGATAGATGAACATGCTGAAAAGATCGTGAAAACATGTAAAGAGTGCCTGTTAGTTTCAACACCCACTATCCCTCAACCAATGAAAAGGAGGCAACTGCCAACAGGACCTTGGAAAGACGTAGCCATGGACTTCATGGGCCCTTTGCCAACAGGAGAACATTTGTTTGTAATAGTTGACTATTTTAGTCGCTACAAAGAAATAAAAATAATGAGGAGCATCTCCTCTATGAGCACAATGAACATCTTGAAAGATATATTTTCAAGATTGGGGTTTCCCATGACTATCACATGCGACAACGGCAAACAATTTATAAGTGAGGAAATAAAAACGTATTTTGAAGAAAACGGCATAAAAATATTCAACTCCATTCCATACTGGCCCCAGATGAATGGAGAGGTTGAAAGACAAAACCGGGATATCTTAAAGAGGCTTAAAATTAGTCAAGCACTCAAGAAAAATTGGCGACAAGAACTGGTAGATTACCAAATGATGTACAATAGTACTCCGCACTCAACAACTGGAAAAACACCAAGTGAGTTATTCTTTCGACGCCAATTCAGAGATAAGATCCCTAGTTCTGGTGATACCGAAAATAGCATATTTGAAGAACATGCCAGAGAAAAAGACCAAACACAAAAACAAATAGGAAAAGAACATGGTGATAGAAAAAGGAGGGCTGGAGAAACGGACTTGGAATTGGGCGATAAAGTCTACAAGAAAATATTGATTAGAGAAAATAAAACAATGCCAGAATTCGACCCAAGCACACACACAGTGGTCGATAAAACAGGTGGGGATGTTGTGATTCGAAATGACGACTCTTGTCAGGAATGTAGATGAAACATCGTCCATCTGAAGAAAATAGAAGGATAATGGAGTGTGTGTGACGATTCAAATTGTTAAAACTTTATTGTTTTCAGATTATTGTTCAGGTCACTAATATTTATTTCTTTCATTATTATTATAAGCTATTTTTATTATTGGTGCATTGATGCATACTCATATGAATTGTTATTGTTATAACTTCTTTGTCGTTACAATATTGTTCAGGTCACTATTACTTATTACTTTCATGATTATTATTATTTGCTATTTTAATTGTTGTTCTTTGATACATACTTATATGAATAGAATACTTATATATGCTTTGTATTTATATTAAGTTAGCCATGGTAATATCAGGTTGTGAAAACGTATAAATGTTCGTGTTATTTTCACATATAAGTTACATAAGAAAAAGGAAGAGATGTAGTGTATGGCCCCGTATACTGATTACTAATAAAGAATTGGTGGTCGATTACATAAGCGATAGCTATCATCGATGACTAGGGAGTCAGTAGATGCGAGACGTTTGTGGAGTCGAGACTAAAGTGTGCAGTTAAATAAAGTGTTTTATTTCTATTTTCCAACGAGCAAATAGTGAACTTTACAATTTCTTTTATATTGTCAGGAATAAAATTAAACACCTTGGATGCTATATAAGAGAATGATCGCTGACAAACAGATTTGCTCATCTGTGGAATAACATAGTGGTGTCTTTGACGGGTACCATAAGTATGCGTAGGTAAAAGGGCATGATTTTTAAATTTTTTATATTTCAATATAACATTCAAACAATATAGTTGTCTCAGATCCAATATTCCGCATTCCTTATATAAAAGATCTGTAGAATATCGGCGGGGTTCCCCTAAGATCTCCAGTGGTTTGATGTGTGTTCTTAGAGCTCCACCCCAATCAACTATGCCATAACGTAAGTGACTTTCTACTAAAGCTGAATACAGTATTTTCATATGCTTGAACGTTAAAATTTTCTTGAGGTACCTGAATTTATAAAGGATGCTCTGTAGTTTCTTGATGACGTAATTAATGTGAACATTCCATTTCAGATTACTATCAATCATTATACCTAAGTATTTGATTTTGTTTACAGGTAATATGGAGAATTTTCGGTTTTGTGAAGTAACAATTTCAAGATGATCAAAATCCGGTCTGTTCGCATTATTGCAGCTGATAGGTAGGTAATTAGTTTTTTCAAAGTTAACCGTCAATAGCTTATGTTCTAGCCAGTTCTTTACTTGTGAAAAGTCAGCTTGAGCTTTTTCTCGCAGTATGTCCCAGTTTTCAGCATCGTGTACTATTGCTGTGTCATCGGCAAATCCAATTATTTCACCACTGCTTCTCAACGAGAACGGTCCGTTAATATAAATATAAAATAAAAGTGGTCCCAGAACACTACCTTGAGGCACACCATATTCAATATTTTGTTCTTGACTAGGAACATCGTCTACTTTTACGATCTGCTTTCTATTGGTGATATAGCTTTTGAATAAATCAAGGTTTACGTTCCTTATACCAATGTCCTCTAATGTTTGCAGAAGTAGGTCGTGACTCACAGTATCGAAAACCTTCGATAGGTCTATGAAAATACACAGACAAGACTTATTCTAATTCAAAGCATTATTAATTTTCATAGTTAGAGCCAGAATTGCGTCCGCTGTTGACGTGTTTTCTTTAAAACCGTACTGCCTATCAGACAAAATTTTATATTTTGCAAGATAAGAAGTCAATCTATTCTTTAATAATTTCTCGAAAATTTTTGATAGGTGTGTTAGTAATGATATGGGTCTATAATTATCTACTTTTGTTTCGTCTCCCTTTTAATGAAGTGGTATTACAATGGAGTTCTTGAAGGCTGATGGCCATATACCATTTTCCATGAATTTATTTATTATGTGAGATAATGGTTTCATAATGAAATCAACAATAACTTTGAGAGTCTCAGCTCTAATTCCGTCAACTCCAACCGATTTCTTATCCTTCAAACCTTTCAATATTGTTTTCAGTTCGTTTTCGTTTGTAGGAAATAGAACAAACGAGTTTGCAGTGAGATACCTATTTGGGATATAATTCTGATTCCTGGTGATTTTATCAGCAAGAGTTTTTCCGGTTTTTACAAATTTTTCATTAAATTCGTTGGCGATAGTAGTTTTGTTGGTTATCAACACACCTGAGTCAGTTTCGAGGGAGCATATTGGAATTTTAGATTTTTTACCTTTACTCAAGTAGTTTACCACCTCCCATAGTTTTTTTGTGTTGTTGTCACATTTTATTATGATATTGTTATAGTAATTGAATTTGGTTTTTTGTATTATCGAATTTAATTTATTTTTGTATTGTTTATAAACATTTTTTAGTTCTACGTTTCCGGGATTCTTAAGAGTGTTTTTGAACATTTTGTTTTTTGTATCTATTGATTTCAATAAAGCATTTGTCACCCAAGGTGAAATTTTCATATATTTTCTCCTACCACTTTTGTATATCGTCACTTCCCCAATCAAATTTGATAGAGTATTAACGAATGTGTTCATTGCGGAATCAGGATTATCTGCAGAGTAAATGTTATCCCAAGATGTCCTTTCAAGTAGTGATTTAAGCTTACTTTGATCAATGTATTGTATACTAGTTGACGTGTTTTTGTTCTGTTTAGGAGTATCGAAAACTATTTGTAATAATGTCGAATAATGATCAGTAATATTCGTTTCTAGAACTATTGGCAAGATGTTCTCAAGTATATAAATTTTTGATTTGATAAATAAGTGGTCTATACAAGTTTTCATGTTGCCTTGAGCTCTGGTAATATTATTGATTGTTGAGTTGTAGCCAAATTCATTTATCGTATTTACGTATTCAGAAATAGTATCGTTATCTTTCAATAAATCTAAATTCATGTCTCCCGTAAAAATATTTAAGTTTTCGGTATTGCTCTCATTTTTTTCCAAAAAAGTTTGCAGACTACCAATAAAATCAATAAAATCAGTCGATGGTGATCTGTATATGGCTGTGACAACTATATTATTTTTTTGATCAAAACTTATATTGATATTCAGCACTTTAATGTTATTAATTAGTACAACTGAGTATTCATATGACAAATGAGACTTCAGGTACACGACAGCACCGTCCTCTGGTTCTTTAGAAAATGGGACACTGGACGACTGTGGTACCAGTCCAAGAAAACAAGTAGTATTTTCCTCTTCACCACAAAAGTCAGCAAGAATAATTAACTGACAGTGAATATCCAAATCAGTTGTATTAATATCAGATAATTGATTACTATGAATTGATATTAATATTGAACTGAAATGTGATCATACCTGAGATCAAATTTGATTGATGTGGACTGGTATGATTTCACCTATCTGTGATATAATATATGCTGGTCTAAAGAAAATTATCTTTTTGACAAAGTAATTTTATGGTTTAAAAAAGAAGAGATTTTTATATTTATATCTAAATTCAGTCCGTCAGTATATCGAGAAAATTAAAATTGTAGGGAATGATATAACATTAAAGAACTGTACACTGCAAATTCTCAAACAATAAATTGATTATGAAATATGATAGTATAAAGGTAGGTACGAATTTATTTTAAAAACCTGTTGTTGTAAAACTCCTGCAGACTATAATAGGGTTTAACACTGAGGAGGTCTTTTAATGTTTTCTGAAACCAATGTTTTCAAGGTTTTCAAGTGATGTGAATGATTATACATCTTGAGACCATCATACACAATCGAGTCCTTTGAGGGTTGACGTAGGTAGAGGTAGTCTGAGATCATTGGAATGTCGGTTGGCATTGGTAGAAGTGGCAGAGGAAAAATTTGTTTCATGTTTGTGTGATAGACAAAGTTTTTCTAAAATTAAGATAGCATGAACCGTTTGAATCTTGTTTGCAGCAACTACGAGCCTGCAAGTGTCCCGTCGTTTGACTTTGCACAGGTATCTGAGTGCTCTTTTTTGTAGATCAAAAATCGACTTTATTTGGCTTTTAGCACAAACGCCCCAGAATACATTAAACGTGACTCTAGTTGTGCATAAATTTTTGCTGCAGTTGAGCCCAATTCATTTGAAAAACCTCTAAGGAAGCTTTTTTTTGGGGGATACAATGTGATCATCAAATTTCACCAAGAAATTTGGCACTACACCTTTTTCAATTGTAATTCAGAAAGTATAACATGTATTTCAGAAAGTATAATTTGTAATTCAGAATAGTAAATTGTAATTCAGAAACCGTAACATGTAATTCAGATTAGTAAATTGTATTTCAGAAACCGTTACATGTAATTCAGATTAGTAAGTTGTATTTCAGATTGTGTATCTTGTAATTCAGATTAGTGAATTACTAATCAGAAAGTGTGACATGTAATTCAGAAAGCGTGAGTTGTAATTCAGAAAGTGTCAACTGTAATTCAGAAACCAAGAACAACCCGTATTAGACGGAGAGCTGAATACGTAGAAATACGTGTGACTCGGTGCAAAGTGAATTTTAGCATTTATAGTTTCGGTTGTCACCAACGTAGCGTGAGACGCCGCCAGAAGGCACCCCGGAAGAATAACGCGAGGGTAGAGGGTTAAATATGCATTTTTTTACGTAAAATAAGTCATAAGGTGCAAGGCTGGAAATTGGCGGAATAATCGGATGTTATACAAATAAGGGGAGAAAAACTTGCCAGAAAACTAGGTGGAAGATAAAGGCCCGCCAGAAGGCGCTAATGTCGTGAAATTTTATATTTTTTTTTAAATATAAAAAAAATCTCATACGTAGTTTTTTGTAGTACTGAGTTAGTACAATGAAATTGTTTGTACAAACTTTTCGATATCTTGTTTAGTTTTTAGATTTTGATGCTTTTATAAAAAAAGTTTCCAAGTCCCGTCTTTTTTTTTTCGATTTATTTTTTTCCCCGCTCTGTTTACGAATTCTAAAAACTGAAATTTGAAGAGTAGGTAGATTTTGTCAAAAGGTATTTGCTGGATTTATTACAATAGTTTGGGAGATCTATCGATTCCCCGTTTTTTTTTTTTTGGAATATTTCACGTTACATTGATTTTATGGAAAAAATTCATTCACATTTTTTGTAGATTTTCTGAAGGCAATCAAAAAAGATATCCTGATGAATTTGGAAAATTTTGAGCGTTTCCGAGATATTTCGAATTTTTAAGAGAGGGGTTGCCGATTACACCCCTTGGCTCCCTCGGGATGTCGAATTTTCTGATCAAACAGTAAAGGAGAAGAATTTTGCAATATTTTGACAAAATTTGTTGGTGCTCCGACGTCGACTTCATTCATATTTCGAATTTTTAAGAGAAGGTTTGCTAAATACACCCCTTGGCTCCCTCGGGAAGTCGAATTTTCTGATCACAGTAAAGGAGAAGTGTTGTGCAACATTTTGACAAAATTTGTTGGTGCTCCGACGGCGACTTCATTCATATTTCGAATTTTTAAGAGAAGGGTTGCTAATTACACTTCTTGGCTCCCTCGGGAAGTCGAATTTTCTGATCAAACAGTAAAGGAGAAGTGTTTTGCAATATTTCGACAAAATTTGTTGGTGCTCCGACGTCGACTTCATTCATATTTCGAATTTTTAAGATAAGGGTTATAAATGCACCCCCTGGCTCCCTCGGGAAGTCGAATTTTCTTATCAAATAGTAAAGGAGAAGTGATTTGCAACATTTTGACAAAATTTGTTAGTGCTCCGACGACGACTTAACTCATAAGTCGAATTTTTGAGATAAGTGCTAAATGCACCACCTGGCTCCCCCTATAGTAGGGTTGAAAAATCCACCCCGGGATCCCAACGGAGGTCAACAAGTCCTTAACGGAATGGTCCTTTTACAACAAAAAATGGACAGTCAAAATATGTGTGTGCTGGAACCAATTTGAAATGAATATTCAAAATTTTAGTGTTGAAAATTTCAACCCTGAATCCCATTATTCAGTACTTCAAGAAAATTGCATATTCAAAATATCCAACCCTAGTCCTAAAGCGAAATTATTTCATTACAATACCTTAATTTGCCGGAAGTCATTTTACGCTACAACCGCATTATTTACCCACCCACTTTCAACCCTGTCGTCAGTAAAGTTATGCAAAAGGTCCACATACTCTATTTTGTAGATATTTGTTATTATTTATCATAATAGCCCCCTTTTGGTGTCTCCGGGGTGTCTCCGGAGATTTCGGCTGCTATCTTTGGCCGCTCTTTCACACCGGTCAGATCTTCGATGGTTTCTGAATTACAAGTGATGGTTTCTGAATTACAATTGAGGCTTTCTGAATAACAATTCACTAATCTGAAATTCAAGTTACTCTTTCTGAAATACAACTTGATAATCTGAATTACATGTTACGGTTTCTGAAATACAATTTACTAATCTGAATTACATGTTACTATTTCTGAAATACTTTTAACAATTCTGAATTACAAGTTACGTTATCTGAGATACATTTTACTAATCTGAATTACAAGTTATACTTTCTGAATTACATATGAAAAAGGTGTAGTTCTATTCTCAATGAAACTGGGATTTGAAGTTAAAGTTATGTTGTCAATACCACTTCGGAATCATACTATATTAGCTTTAAAATATTGGAAGAAAGGATGTTAGAGTAGTTCTTTTATTTCAATAATAACCGAGTAGATAGTTTCATAAAGATCAGTAGTATTTTTATCAGTCCATGGCATCGTGGTATCATCCGCTAATAGCGTCAATTGGTCTTTTATGTCCAAAGAAGCCAATCGTTTAGGTACAGTTGAAATAGATTGTGGATATCTGCTGTTCATGTCAGCTGGTGACGAAGATGTTGTAGACTTAACGATTTGACTTCTATTATAGGAGTGAAAATATGGCTCCGTGTGTGCTCTTCTATATATCTTACTATCTTACTTATCTAACATTTTGATAATTCGACGTCCATTAAGAAATAGTGGTATGAATAGAAGTAAGATAGGATAAGTCGTTCAGTAAGCTTTTAGCTCTTGAAAATGCTAACTTTGTTGGCAAAACCCGCGTCGAGTGTGATTGTGACGTAGTTTTGGTGTTTGGGTAGTTTCTTTTTCTTGAATAGAATTTTTCAATGAAAAAATTATTGTCATAGCTGTGTTGTACTGATCTAAATAAGGTCATTTTCATTGATGGAACAAATAAAGCTCTATGGAATATATTTAATTCATTTTAAATTTATTAGGCAATAACATTAATATATAGTACAGGTCTTCATATACGTATTTAACTAGATAGTTATAGTCAATTTACCTGAGGTACTTTGATGTAGCCGCCTAAAACTGAATGATATTTGTTGCAGTTACACCTACTACCCCAAGGATTGAGTCTGGGTATCTAGAGATCATTTAGTATCCAAAATCGTGAAGTAGCTCATAGAGAATATAATTATATTATGATTTTGATGGTGTGGAAAAGCTGGACTAAGAGGGGATATAAATATATTCAGGGGGTCTCTCCAGGGACTGCGTCGATCAATATATAGAAAACCATATGTAGGCCAAATTTAAAAATTTGGGAGTTCAGTACAGTTCATAAGTGCTATCCGGCTAAAATATCTTGAAGATTGTGGCACTTCCAGTTGTACCGGAAGTGGACCCCAACTTCGTTATTTTCGATAGGATACCCTGTATATTACAAATGTTTTAGATTTAACGTATGATTCTGAACATGTTTTATGTATAATGTCCTATAATACCCAAATCTAACCGTTTTCGAAATATTTCAAATATTAAATTAAATTTTTCAAATGAAAACCCCCCCATTTTATATTCTCATTCGATTCGGCATCGAAAATGAAGCTAACTTTGAACAAGGTTATCTATGCCTACACTCAACAGATTTCGAAATATTGACGAATTAAGATGTCTCAGTTCTAGAAAATCTTGTATTTTTGAGTTTACCTATTCTTAGTTGGCCATGGCGCCCGCAGTTGCGTTGGAAACAATCAACTGCCACGAAAATGTCATTGTAATCAATCATGCCGGCTCGTTTGAATTATTCAAATGAAGATTACTTAAATCTATTTATTATTTATGGCGAATGTAATAGGGTTATCTCAAGAACATGTGATATATTTGCTATTCGGTATCCGCAGAAGCAGAAGCCCTCACAAAACACTGTTGAACGAATCATAGATAACTTCAAAAACATTCCATCTCTGCCAATACAAAAATGTGGATAAAGAAATTCTAAAACAATTCGAATGAAAGAGAACAATTAACGATATTGGGAGGTATACAAAAATTATTTGGTCAGTAAATGTTCGAATTGGCGCACTTTAATTTCCAAAAATTTTTCACATCTCACTAATAAATAATAATGTGTCGCTTTTCGTATTGAATCGCGTCTGAGATTCTCAAGTGAATTCCTCACTCGTTGCATACAATCTTCCATGGTAGTCAATTGGGTTTCATAGACTTGATTTTTAATTGTACCCCAAATGAAAACATCGAGCACTGATAAATCTGGAGAGCGGGGCGGCCAAAGAAATGGTCCATTGTTGGCTATCCACTGGTCATGAAACAATTCTTGTAAACGAGTATTGACTAAGTGACCATTATGCGGAGGTGCCCCGTTGATAAAATAGGTTTCTATAATCAGCAATTGGTAAAGTGTCCAAGTACTCATTTTCGAGATTATGCAAAATATTCAAATATCCTTCACCTGCAAAAAAATTCATCTCATCCTATTCTTGTTTCGAAATTGACATCTGTTTATGGTAAAGGAAAGCTTATCGGGATTCTGCGCAAATAAAAACAAAGTGATACTACTCATGTAGTTTTGTCTCCTGAACACGAATCTGAAATTATTTTGCGGCGTTCTCTACTACTTTCCGAGATATGGCGAGATATTGAGAATTGACCGTTTTCAAACAAGTTTTTCCTTCTTTTGATAGGCCCTTTCTTTACACACTAATCATCCCATTTTTCACAATTACAAGCACTAAAAACATTATTTTATTTCCGCCCTTCCACCCTTCTTAGGACAACACATAACCAACAAATCTGGATATTTTTAACATTTTATATGTAGTGGGTTGGTAACTGCGCGCGATAACTATTCATTGACATCGATACAACAATTTATCTTTGTCCAGATGTATTTCCTTTGCACGGAACCTAAAAACACTCCCAATTTAATTAAAAAATTGATAAGTGCCAATCTATTGTTCACCTAAATTAGAAATTCGTAGAATTTTAACATTTTCAGTTTATGATATTTACGTTAAATAAAACACCAAAATGGCGAAATTTAAACAATTGAACATTGTAATGAAGGGGAAATTATCTGCCCAGAATCAAATTTGAATAGTTAGCACGCGCAGTTACCAACCCACTACATATAAAATTATAAAAATATCCAGATTTGTGGGTTATGTATTGTCCTAAAGAAGGTTGTTTATTTATTGTGAAAAAATTATGATTTAAGTGCTTGTAATTGTGAAATATGGGTTGATTAGTGTGTAAAGAAAGGGCCTATCGAAAGAACGAAATACTTTGAGTGATTTTTGACTGAAAAATCCGTGTTTGAAAGCGCATAAACCTGATAAGCTTACCTTTACCCCGTTTTTTACTCACGATTTAAGTTTTCTTGATAAAAATGCAGTGTCACGACGCTATCACTTCTTATGGCACAATAAACATTGAACTGACAAGACTCTTGAAAATTCAGTTCCCTGAATAGAGGCTGATTTGAGTCACTTCAATAATGACAATTTTGTAGGTTGAAGACACCATTCTTTGTAAATTTAGCTCCGTCTGTCCATATAATATTATCCAAAAATAATTCGTTCCCTTGCGACCAAGTTAAAACGAATTCTCAAAATCTCACTCTTCGTGGAAAATCTGTTTTTTTCAGGTGCTGAACCATGGAGAACTTATATGGTTGAAATTTATGTTTGCGCAGTATTCGGTGTACTGAGTTTTCTGACAATCCTGACAATCCTTTTCTCAAAGATATTGTTGGATATGCAGCAAACTATCCCAAAATGGCAATTTCAATATCTTCATCATCAACAACTGGCTTGTTTCTCTGCACTCTTGCTTCGACGGATCCAAAGTTTTTGAAGTTTCCTATAATTCGTTTAACAGTATTTTGTGAGAGCTTCTGCTTCCGCGGATACCGAATAGCAAATATATCACATGTTCTTGAGATAACCCTTTTACATTCGCCATAAATAATAAAAAGATTTAGTAATCTTCATTCGAATAATTCAAACGAGCCGGCATGATTGATTACAATGACATTTCCGTGGCAGTTGATTGTTTCCAACGCACCTGCGGGCGCCATGGCCAACTAAGAATGAGTAAACTCAAGAATACGAGATTTTCTGGAACTGAGACATGTTAATTCGCCAATACCTCGAAAACTGTTGGGTGTAGGCATAAATAACTTCATTCAAAGTTAGCTTCATTTTTGATGCCGAATCGAATGAGATTATAAAATTGTGGTGTTTTCATTTGAAAAAATGGACTTACAATAATTTTTTCAACCGGATCTAAATCATTTTCTGGTGAACGCCCTGTATAACTCTAATCGAATTGATATCGAAATTCTACGGAACTGGGTCCTCTCCTACGAATAAATCAATTCACAATCGGAAATAAATGATCATGTCCAGAAATAAAAAAAAATAAAAAATTTCGGTCTGCAAACGCAATTTTCAACTTAAAATTTGAAATATTTCGAAAACGGTTAGACTTGGGTATAGGACATTGTACATAAAACATGTTCAGAATCATGCGTAAAATCTAAAGACCTTGATAATAAACAGGGTGTCCCATTTAAAACAACGAAGTTGGGGTCCACTTCCAGTACAACCGGAAGTGCCACAATCTTCAAAATATTTCAGCCGGATAGCACTCATCAACAATAGTGAACTCCAATATTTTTTTCAAATTCGACCCACCCATGGTTTTCTATATATTGATCGATGCAGTACCCGGAGGGACGCCCTGTATATAGATAAACATCTAACTTTGGATTCCTTGGTTCGTGTCAACCAACGTCGCCTTGTGAGCACAAGATCTTCTAACCGAAGCCACAAATGTGTGGTTTGCTTCCTGTTGTTGACTTTCTCTGTTTCTATTTTTACATCCAAGTGTTGTACATCTTCGCACTTGATTTTACCGTACTGACGAGAGCTTAAGCTCGAAACACGTGTATACGGTTGCACAACAACTTGAGGGTGATGCCCAATAACTTTTCTCTTGATAATTTCATATATAGCCCCTCGATAAATCCATCATGATTTATATTTTCCTGGGTAGAATTGTCACGCTGGTAGCTACAGCTGCCGCCGTGGTGACGTTAGTTGTTGCCTTGTACGCACAAGGTCTTTTAACAGAGGCCACAAAACTTGTGTCTGTTTCTATTTTTACATCCAAGTGTTGTACCTCTTTGCACTTGATTTTACTGTGCTGACGAGAGCCTAAGTACGAATCACGTGTCTATGGTTGCACAACAATTTGAGGGTTATACCCAATAACTTTTTTTTATATTTTCATTAATATCCCCTCGACAAATCCATCCTGATTTATATTTTCCTGGGTAGGATTGTCACACTGGTAGCTAGAGCCGCCTCCGTGGCGACGTTAGTTGTTGCATTGTAAGCACAAGATCTTCCAACCGAAGCCACAAATGTGTGGTTGGCTTCCTGTTGTTGACTTCCCTTGTTTCTATTTTTACATCCAAGTGTTGTACATCTTCGCAATTGTTTCACCGTACTGACGAGAGCTCAAGTTCGAAACACGTGTCTACGGTTGCACAACAATTTGAGGGTTATACCTATTAACTATTCTGTTTATATTTTCATATATAGCCCCTCGATAAACCCATCCTGATTTATATTTTCCTTGGTAGGATTGTCACGCTGGTAGCTATGGCTGCCGCCGTGGCGGCGTCAGTTGTAGCCTCGTAAGCCCAAGGTCTTCTAACCGAATCCACGAATGTGTGGTTGGCTTCCTGTTGTTGACTTCTTTTGTTTCTATTATTACATTCAAGTGCTGTACATCTTCGCACTTGTTTTACCGTACTGACGGGAGCTTGAGTTCGAAACACGTGTCTACGGTTGCACAACAATTTGAGGTTTATACCCAATAACTATTCTCTTCATTTATTTATTTATTTATTCATTCATAAAGGGAAATACAAGCGGGACTAACCCAAAACAGTATTTACAGATGGATGACTTCTCAATATACAGAATCTACATATCATCCTAATGTCAAATTACCGGAAATTACAAAATTGGTGATAGATATATAAACTAACAACAAATATTTTCATATATAGCCCCTCGATACATCCATCCTGATTTATAAAAATATGAATAGAAAAGTTATTGGGTATAGCCCTCAAATTTTTGTGCAACCGTAGACACGTGTTTCGAGCTCATATACCGGGTGGCTACGGAAGTATTGCCTACGGAATATCTCAGTTATTGTATGAAGTAGGTTTGTGAAATTTGGAGCGTCGATATAATGACATAAGAGCTAGAATTTGAGCATATTGACATGTTGAAGTTAACTTCCGGTCTGACCGGAAGTAACATCAACTTTATTATTTTGAATGAAAACCCTATTTTTTTTTCTTTTCGCTTCATTCAACATTCAATTCCCTTTCTAATGACATATCACAAGTTGGTATCTAACCAGAAACTAGATCAGAAAAAAATTATTATTGAAATTCACCGAGTAGGCCGTGGAAGCAAAATGAAAGCCAAAAATTGAAAAGTTGGCTATGGAAACCATACGTCACTTGATAACAGTTGCTACTACTGTGATATTTTATTTTCATTCGTCGGCGTTATAAAAAGCCGCCAAAAAAAATATTGGAAAAATTGGGAAAGAAACAATACTCTGTAGGTCCATAACTTAAATAGGAACATACAACTTTTTCTTGCCTGTACTATTCAGCATAACCATTCCTTTCTAATGATATCTTAGAAAGTAATTTTTTGAAATGAAATACCAAAAAATCCAATTATTATTCTTCAAATAACGAAAAAACAGATTTATCGAAAAAAAAAATTCAAATTGATAGGATTAAAGATAAAATAAATTTAAAACAAATGTTCGAAATGCATTCCCTCAGCGTCAATACATTTATTGACTCAGGTGATATTTTCATGTAAAACGTTTCTCAACATTTGGGGCGTGATATCTTGGAAAGCTCTACGAATTTTTACTTCTAGCTCATGTAGAGTTCTAGGCTGTGTGGAATACACCCTATTTTTAAGATGCTCCCATAGAAAAAAGTCGCACGCAGTAAGATCAGGTAACTTTGGTGGCCACCTGACTGGACCATGGGTTGTTATAAGTCTCTCTTGAAAGCGATTTTGAAGATAATTTCTCGCTATTCTTGAATTATGCGGAGGGGCGCCATCTTGCTGGAATTACATTCTCTCAGTTATTTCCGCTGGTAGGTTGTTAATGAATTCCGAAATTTCATTCGTTAAAAAATTAAAGTATCACTCTCCGATTAGTTGGCCTTGAAAAAGAATGGGGCCAACAATATGAGTTCCAACTATTCCTGCCCAAACATTCACACCAAATCCCTCCTGGAAGCCGCCTTGTCGAAACCGGTGCTCGTTTGCTATCGCCCAGTACCTGGAACAAAAGACCGTTCACACTTTTAGCACTTTACACTTCGACTATCGACAATAATCCAAATAAAGTACAGTACCTACCTTGTATTATTCCTGTTAAATAATCCATTGTTGGTAAATCTTGACTCGTCCGTAAATAAGATATAATAGTTAAATAGGTGATTCTCAGCATTTTGTCGAAGAAACCAATTACACTATTCCAGGCGCCTTTCACCGTCATTTTCATACAAATGTTGATGCAACTGATACTTGAAGGATTACAATCGATGTTTTTTCAAAATTTTCCGAGCAGAGTCCTTACTTATAGCTAATTCGGCGCCAATCTGCCTTGAGGAAATTGTGCTATCATATTGTACTAAAGCTAATACATTAATTTCAGTTTCCTCATTAATAACAAATGCTTCTTGGTCTTCGTGACCATCAGGCTCAGTTCTTAATTTTTCTTCAAGCCACTGGAAATACCTTCTTGACGGTTGCTGCCTCCCTGGATATCGCTCTAAATGAAATCGTTCAGCGGCATAAGAATTTTTTAAACATTCACCATAAATGAGAAGCATGTCAATTTGTTCGGTTCGTGAATAACGGGGCATTTTTTGAATATTCCACTAACTGATTTCGATTTCCAAACCCTTTTAAAATGGCAGAATCAAAAACACTACTCCGAACGTCAAAATAATATGGATAGCAGCGTTCGTGACAGCTCTCATTTCTTTTTTGTTTCATTCCAAAATACATCTCAATCAGCCTACTTGTTAATATTTTGGTTCGAATGATTATTGCAATGGAATGATTATTCTGAATAGCACAAACATCGTCCATAGGTAGATATTAGAATATCTATGGACGATGGCACAGACCAAGTACGTTTATGTTCCTATTTAACCTAGAACCTACAGGATATAATTTATCATTCCACATTATTTTTAATTTTATTTTTGCGTATGGCGATAATCTATTTTGTTATTTGAAGAATAATAATTGGATTTTTCGGTATCTCAGTTCAAAAAATTATTTTCTATTATATCATTAGAAAGGAATGGTTATGCTGAATAGTACAGGCAAGAAAAAGTTCCTATTTAAGTTATGGACCTACAGAGTATTGTTTTTTTCCCAATTTTTCCAATATTTTTTTTGGCGGCTTTTTATAACGCCGACGAATGAAAATAAAATATCACAGTAGTAGCAACTGTTATCAAGTGACGTATGTTTTCCATAGCCAACTTTTCAATTTTTGGCTTTCATCTTGCTTCCACGGCCTACTCGGTGAATTTCAATAATAATTTTTTTCTGATCTAGTTTCTGGTTAGATACCAACTTGTGATGTGTCATTAGAAAGGGAATTGAATGCTGAATAGAGCGAAAAGAAAAAAAATAGGGTTTCCATTCAAAATAAGAAAGTTGATGTTACTTCCGGCCAGACCGGAAGTTAACTTCGACATATCAATATGCTCAAACTTTAGCTCTTATGTCATTATATCGACGCTCCAAATTTCACAAACCTACTCCATACAATAACTGAGATATTCCGTAGGCAATACTTCCGTAGCCACCCGGTATAGGCCTGAGCAGGCGAACAGCTAACAAGCAACTTCTGGTTTCCAGAACAATTCTAAAAGAGTCCTACTTGGACATGAATATACAGCATAGATCAGAGAGGGAAGATACAGTCAGATTTCAATCAAGACAGTCTGATTTGAAATAAAATAGTGTATTATAAATCATGTCCAATTCCAACCACCACTGAAGCAAATGAAATCACAACTTTTCAAGAACAAAATCAGAGAAAGTTTAAAGCTACGTTTCTATGACCCATCTTTTCCGCAGCACAGCAGTCTTTATTACAAAGATATGGACAATTTTGTAATTAAATATAACAATTTCTTGGGGCTGAACTTGAACTTCTTCAAATTGTTTTCAGGTCCATTTTGTATTATTGTATCAGATCATATTATTAAAATGTATACTCTAGTGCAAATAAATAGGATTTCTATTATTATATACCAAACGATAGGTTCAACAATGAGCACAATCATAAAATATTTTTATTAAAATACAAGATGTTCCAAAATGAAATACACAACTAAGCTCTATTTTGTTTTTTGGCAACCCTCTGCTTTTGTTACTTTTTGGATTCGCCAATAAATTGTCAATATAACGCACCCCCGTTTCATAGACTCATAGGCAATGTGCATGAAACCACAGAAAAATTCATAACTTCAGAACCATACCAGATAACTCAACCTGTTTCTTCCCAGACGATTCCTCAAGCTTCCGCGCATCGTTTGGTATGCAGGCGAACTCGAAGTCAATATTCCATCGCCAACTACAATTTTTTTTTACAAATTACAAATGGCAATAAATCGACTTTTTTTATTGCAACACTCTTTAGTTTATTGCAACACTGCAAAGCATTTTTGTCAATATAGGGTTTGTGGAGTCTATCTACTCTGTGAAATTTATGAAATATGTTGCAAAATAAAAAATGTGGATGGGTTTTGAGGAATCTAGAAGGCCATCTTCGTGAAATTTGACACATCCTTAAAATTATAGAAAAAATATGTTTTTGAAATTGTAATTGAAACAGGAGTACATTACGAAGAAAATAATTCTGAACAAGAACTGGAAAGAGTGATCAACAATAAACAAACAATTTTTCATATCATCTGCAGTTGTCGAAAGATCTCTGGAGACATTTTCCTTCACGTACCCCCAAAGAAATAAAGGCGTAAGGTCTGGGGATCGCGCTGGCCAAGAAATAGTACCTTCTAGGCCTATCCAACGATAAGGATAGGACTGATCTAAAAATTCTCGAACTATGCTATGGTTATGTACTGGCGCACTATCGTGCTGCAACCACATGGTTCTTCGGAGGATTTTTGCGGAGAAAATGTAAATATATCCTATCATTCAGCATATTGTCGAAGAATTAGTGTCTGATAAAGTGATTTTCAATAATTTTTCCACAAACATTGAGCGACCTTCGCCTTGGTGATCAAATTTCCTCAACTAGTGACAATTTTCGACTGCATAATAATGCATAATATGTTTGTTGGCCGAACCGTTGTTCTTGAAAGTTGCTTCATCAGACAACAAAAGTTTTTTTGAAGTATTATAATTCTCATCAATCATGCCATTCATTCGAATTCAAAACGGAACATTATTTGCAGAATCATTATTATACAATTCTTGGTGTACGTTCAGATGAAAGGTGATTACTTGAGGGTTTTCTTCAGCATCAATATACCTCGCAACTCATTTCCCTCATTGATTCGACAACCAACAATTTCCTTTTGAGTATAAGACACATTTCCAGTGAGTTCAAACCGATCTTTTAACTTTTGGAATGAAGACACCCGTGGAGTTCTTGCTTCTTGATATTTTCCATGATAGATTCTGATGGCTTATGTGGGATTTCTGTCAGCTCTGTCAGCAGTAGACCATATTCAGTGATTTTTCGCAAGTAGAACGAAGTTTTACCAATGCAACGTGTACAATTATTGACAGTACAAGGATATGACAAATTTCACGGAGTTATTTCCATTTGTAAATTGTCATTTGAAAAAAATCGAAGTTGGCGATGAAACATTGACTTCAAATTCGCCAGTATTTAAAAAAGATGCCCTGAATCTTGAGGAATCGTCTGAAAGAAAGGAGGTTGAGTTATCTTGAATGGTTCTGAAGTAATACATTTTTCTGTGGGTCTATATACGACGGTATTATGACACATAAATTGATATAAGTCAAAAACTATTGCAGATAAGTCTACGAAACCGTAGTGCGTTATATTGGGAATTCAGTGGCAAATCCAATAATGTAACAGAATAGAGGGTTGCTATTCAAAAAAACAGAACTCAGTTGTGTATTTCAATCTGAAACATCCTGGATATTATTGAGAATATTTTTAGAAAGTGCTCATTGTCGGACCTAAGGTTTAAAAAAACAAATTGAGTTGATAACTTAGATAGAAAAAATTATGGACCATGCACACACCCCCGCGTGACCCTGTATGTTGATATTAATTGTTATTTATATTTTATGTTCAAAGATAAATTAGATGAAACCTTTGAGGTTATTTTCATAACAAAATTATATTTAAGAAATATGAATAGGGCCACCTATTTTGGGTAAATTTTCTATGACCTGAGCAAAGCGATCGATCGATTGAGTTTCATTTGAAATACTCATTCATAACCGTGCATTCTACGGTTTCACGAAATATACTTGACAAATACATTAATTTCCATTGAATGAAAAGACATCGAATGGAGCTTTAAGTCTAAGAGGAGTACCACAAGGCTCGTTATCAGGGCCTCTGTTATTCCTGATCTACATGTTTAGATGACTTTGACACTAGTATCGCTGATATAAACACAAATAAAAATTACTTTGATAATGATTCAACAACAGTGGATACCACCGGTAAGTACATAGTAATATCAAAGAAAAAAATTACGAACTCAAAAGTAGCGAATTACGCGTCAATGATCAGAAGAAGTGAATAATGTTTTAACGTTGAAGTATACACTGAGCATTAATAATTCAACCTGAGCAAAATTTCTCCGGATCTACATCGACCACAAACTGCCATAGAGTCACCACAGAGATTTGTATTAAAGAAGTAAAATTTTATCGTATTGTTTTAAGTACTCTGGTTAATGTCTCATTGAATATAACAGTCAAAACAATTCATACAGTACTGTGGACATGCTAATCACACATTCTACTTTGCGCATCTCATATTTATTTAAACATTCATAGCTGAAATTGGCAAGCTGGATATATTTTCGTTCGTCATCCACTCATTGCGTAATGATGATGAACTGAAACTCCAAAAATATTAAAAAAGAAGGTTTCTCGATTCACTATGGATTCAAAATTTGTGGTGTTGCCCAAGTGGAATCATTTTTTCTATCCAAGGTCTTACTTGAATTCCTTCATCTTTTAATCTCACTCAACACCAATCGCTAATGTTCACAATGTGATGCAACACTTTCTCCAGTTTCGTTGATTTATTTCAGAAACGCCCTTCTCTTGAATAACTCCTGAAAGTAGTAATATATTTTACACCAGATGTGACTGCAGCAAGAGAAGCCAGAAACACCATCCAATTTGTATGTATTCCTTGCGAGTAATAAAAATAAATCACCCAAAAGTTACCACAATTGTATAACTAAGGAAATTTCATTGCCAGGTTAAATCCATACTGTGATATATTTCCGATGAACTGAATTCATGAATGGTGAATGAATAAACTCAAAATGCACGTGTTATTGTTTTTCTAGTAAATAAATGAATATTATGATATACAGGGTCCTGCGGTGGTCCATAGCTTCTAAACGGCGCAATTTGAAACTTTCTTCCGAATTCAAGCATCTTCCCTTCTTAAGAGAGTATCTTTGGAAAATATTCCAAAGTATACAAGGTGACCCACAAAAGTGCACCAAACCAAACTCATGTTTTTTGTAATGGAACACCCTATATTTCATCACATGGTTGAATAGAGATTACTTTGATCATTCAAAAAATATAGGGTCATGTATGTTCATCAACGTTATTTCCGGAGATATATCGATATTACTTCAAAAAACATAAGGTATTAAACACTCTGTAACTCCTCGTGGAAAAATAATTCCAAAAACTCATGGGAAACGAAATGACTCCAATATGGCCTAGTTTCTGTAACATGACACACTGTTGAAATTTCATTACCTTTCGTGTACCGGATAGATCGAAACGCAAATTGAAATATACCTTGTTTTTTTCAAATGGAAACCCATGAATCAGTCATTAGGTACTGCATGATAGTGTGGGGAGGTCTATATGATAATTCGTTGAGTAACCTGCAATCAACCCAGAATTCCTTATTGAAAATAATATTAAAAAAAAAACTTTATTCCACCGATCAGCTTTATAAGAATGTTGAAACACTTGAAACAAGGGGATTATATATTTATCAGTCTCTGATTTGGATGTTTCATAATAAACCAAAATATATCACCCCCAAAACTAAGCAAACCCGATTCGCTAAAAACAAGTCTATGATATTACCAATTTACCGGAAAGCACACACACAACGATATATATTTTTTTATGGACCTAAATTGTACAATTTCCTGCCATACAACATAAAAACTACCACCTCTTTGGAAAAAATACAAAACATCAATGAAACGATTCATATATGAAAGTAAAAACTTAATAAACATTTTCTGCCGACAAAAAACAATCACTTAATGATAATATCTACCTTCTCGATTTTGTTTAACTAAACCCTTGTTTCTCACCTCATTCTCTCTTACCGCCTACTTTTTTCTTTGCTATTGTTATTACTTTCCTAATATTGAATCTTTTTAATTTTTTTTAGTCCTTAATATTATTGAAATCTGTTACCGCTAAATTTGGAGAAATTTTTTAAACCACTCCAAATTCACTGCAAGGCCACAACACAAGCATTATGAATGCTTAGGTGGGTTGTTTGTTTTTTTGGAAGTGGAACATATATTTGAAAATTGAAAAATGTTAATTCTGTAAATTATGGTATGTGAATAAATTGAATTGAATTGAATATATTCAATGTCATTATTGAAAAGGCCATACAATTTCCTTTCGAATGATGTATCACACTTGGTATTCACTTCACCTTGAAAATAACGTAAATTTACAATTGAAAAAACAAAGATATCTTTCAATTTGCGTTTCGATCTATCCGGTACACAAAAAGTTATGAAATTTCAACTGTGTGTCATGTTACAGAAACTAGATCATACTGGAGTCATTTCGCCTTCCAAAAGTTTTTAGAATTAACGAGGAGTTACAAAGTATTGAAGTAATATCGAAATATCTCCGGAAATAACGTTGATGAACATACATGACCCTATATTTTTTTAATGGTCAAAGTAATCTCTATTCATCAATGTGATGAAATATAGGGTGTTCCATTACAAAAAAAAAATTGGTTTGGTGCACTTTTCTGGGTCACCTTGTATACTTTGGAATATTTTCCAAAGAAACTCTCTCAAGAAGGAAACATGCTTGCTTTCGAAAGAAATTTTTAAGTTGCGCCGTTTAGAAGCTATGGACCACCGGAGCGCAGTTGCAGGACCCTGTATTAAAATCTCATTTATTTGTTTATCCACAATCACCTTATAATTAAACTTTTATCCACACTATGAACCGTATGAAGTACAACCTTATTCACTAGTGGAATAATGAAATTTCTCTATTCTACTAGTTGAATAATGAAAAATGCAATCTTGAATTTCAATCACATTTAACTTATTTTCACCAACTTCACAAATTTTTATAAATGGAGTCGATAAACAATCGAAAATACATAGCAACCATTCAACACCTCCCGATATTTTTTTATGTTATTTCAATGATTTTTAAGGAGGTGACAGCCGCGGTCAGAGCAAAACGTCAAATCATTTTGTGATGAAAAATTTCCGCGATGCGTGTTTTAGATACATTTTATTTGCTTAAGAAATTTAAACGCTCAAGCTTCGTTCTCGCGTTTAAACATTATTGGGCAAATTAAATGATATCTTATACAATAAATAACCATTATTAGCACCCTGAAAACAACTTGTGAATTAATCCGAAATGTAAAGGAAGAAATTAAGCTAATTCTGCATTCCACCCATTCAGAACCAATCAATCAAGACATTCATTGAAACTATAGCCGATAGTATGATAATAATAATGACATTAATAGTAATAATAATGATAATGATATCGATCGATAAAAGGAGAAAATTGGACTGAATGTAGAGAAAAGGTTACTCAAAATGAAACATTGTCAACCACTTTCAAACAAACGTTGAATATAGAGATCTTCTCTTTGAACTCCGTAGGCTGTACCCAACCATTCTGTTAAAATAGTGGTTCTGATCATGGGAGTCCTTGGTGGAATGATGAACGTACTGCTCCCGAATTTGGAGAAAATAATGACTGTCCGTAATATGGCAGATATAGTAGCAGCACTCAATTGCCCCACGGACGTGGGAAGCGGTTATAGGGGCAAACGACACTAGCGCGCCCTCCGGATGAGTCGGAGAACCGGAGACAGGGCATGACTGATACATTCCTAACGTAAAATGAATTAATATTGATATTAATGATAATAGTGGCTGCAAAGAAGTCACTAGTTAGTATGGCAAGAAGTGTCGCGGAAATCATTAAGTTCCGCGATGAACCTTATCACCAAGAGCTTCCACGCGTTGTCGATAACAGAGATAACAGAGATATTCCATCCCTAGCGTAGTTCGAAGCTTTCTACTGAAGGCTTCGGTAGCCTGATCCCCATGATCTGCGCAACCTGATATCCAAGGAAGAAGTTGGAGGGGCCGTCAGATACTCAGTCGAAGGGCAAACCGTGCTCATTCTCAGATACGCAGATTTGTTTGATCCAAAGAATAACAGGCCGATAACATGCTTGAACGCATGTTGAAAGGTTTCAACGCGCATCTTATAAACGTGCATTCTCTCTGCAGTTGATCCGGTGAATGAACGGATATATGAGCAGAGAGGGTCTAAGAAAAGAGTAGCAGGCTGCAAGGAGAATCTGCTCATCGATAGCTGTATCACGCAGGACATCGTGCAGTATAAGCGTAACCTTTCGATGGTCTGGATCGATAACCGCAAGGCATTTGTAACGACATCGCATGAGCTAATCATGCATGTTCTCAGATGCTTCAAGGTACCCGATCAGATAGTGAGATGCATAAGACAGCTGATGACGTTCTGAAAAGCTCGCATAAGATCTGGTGAAGTCAGAGTTTAAAGAGAGCAGGTATTCTTTGGAAGAGGCGTGTTTCAGGAAGACTTCCCCAGCCCTCCTCTTTTCTGCATCTCACTATTTCCTCTGTTCTTTACACTCAAGAAAACCCTTGAGTACATTTGTGGCAGCCCCAGAACCGAAGGCATAAAATCACCCATCTCTTCAATATAAATGACCTCAAATTATGTGTCTCTGGAAGAAGGGATCTACATCAGTCCCTCATTGTGGTGGAAGAGTACACGAATGCTATCAGAAAGAAATTCGTGACCGACAAATGTTCCACGGCTCATCTCAAAAGAGTACGATACAAGGAATGCGGACAGGATGTTCAGCTCGTAGACGGAAGCATCCTACATCATATGGATGCCGGAAAGACTTACACTTACCTAAGAGTGGAGAAACGCCGCTCTCAAGAGGTAATCGCAGTTGAAAACACTCCTCCTCGGCAAGTATCAGCATAAAATTTAAACAGATCTGGTCATCAGAACTGTCGGGTAACAACAATGTTCCTGCAAATAATATGCTTGCCGTTCCTTGGGATCGATGAAATGGACTCAGGAAGAGCCGCGATAACTCAACATTGAAACTCGCAAAATAATGCATATCAACTCATTGGGATCCATTGAGGATTCAAGCTCCCAGTTGCATCCTGATCCTAAATTGACCATTTTACGGTTTTACTACTCCAGACATTGGAGAGGCCGTGAACTTTACAGCTTCTGTATAACATAATGGTGCTGGATGGAGCCTGTAAAGTCACCAGGAGTTCACATTTTCTCCTCCGCATTGTCTGCCACCATGAAAAAGCAGGAATTGGTGCATTTCTTCTCAAGGCAGCAACCCTTGCATCCGAAGAACTTGGTCTCGCATTTGACACTAAACGGGCTATTCCAAAACCTGTTTTCCGTTCAGCAACAAGCTCACATTGGAGATGTGGAGACCCAGATCTGCCTCAGTCTACATTCAGATAAGCCAATGCCTGAGGTCTTCTTCAACAACATCGAAGATCTTGGCTTATCCAAAAATTTTAGCTTCGCCTGCTTCAGTTCAAGTGGGCTGAAATCGGAGACCGACGGATCCGTTATGGCCTGCCACGATGGAGTCTTCAACACCCTGGTCTACCGTAGTCACGTGATGGGTATAGCTCATGCGGTCTCAGCCGATATCCACAGGCATAACGCGGTGGTACACTCGTACGGTATAGGCGAGAGAGGTGATATTGAGTACATTGGGGTGAATGAGAAGTGCCGAATCTATCGAAACTACTCATTTCCCGCTTCCAGTCGAACACAAGTCAATAAGCCTGAGGTTGTCATTTACGACCACCAAATCAGGACGATTTTCGTCAGGGAGTTTTCCGCTCCTGGAGGAACAAATATCGCACAAAAAGAGAGAGAAAACCGACTAACTATCGAGATACTCTCTGTGAACTTCGCATGCTCTGCCGTAACCATTCTGTCAAAATGCTGGTTCTGATCATAGGAGTCTTTAGTGGAATGATGGACACACTGTTCTTGAATTTGAAGGAAATACCTAATATTGCAGAAACATCAGCCGCACGTATGCCGATGACCGTCATCCTAGGTTCATTTTGTCTTCTCAGAGCACATGATTCTCGTACCCAATTGAAGAAAATATTAATAATAATCATTACGGCATGTCGCAAGATGTCAGAAATCACAGCCGGAATGATGCAGAAGGCTGTCATCCTGGGTTCATTACGTCTGCTCAGTGCACACAATTCCCGGACCGAATAGCTGCTCACCCTATTGCTTGGGAAGTTAGTGGGGTAATGATAAAGCCACCGTGCCCTCTGAATTAGTTGGAGCATCGGAGACACTGCCCGACTAGAGAATTTTGATTCGATTCAAATAAAAAATAAATAATAATGTATTTGATGGGTCCCACCCTCTGTATATATTCTATTTTAAATATTGTGCCAGTCTCCGTTACAAAAAATATGAAAATGTGGTTAATGTCAGATGAATTGAAATGTGATATCTTTCTATTTAAGTCTAGTTTGATCAGAAATAATTGGTTTTAAGACGAATTCAGGAACTTCGAGAAGTTGGTGAGAATTCTTGACTCTAATGCTACAAGAGCAGTTGATACTAGTCATATGGTCCTTCGAACTGTATTTCTGACTCTCTTGATTCAGGAGGTACCCAAATGCACAATATGTAAACATTTATGTGGTGTGCTGATTGTATAGTTAGCGTGGCTGTTAGGAATCCACATAACTAAGGAAAACCATAACATCGCTTGAATTAGTCCCAAATTGAATTTTCTTGTGAGGATGGAGCTTCTGTCTGAGCTGTTTGACCAACTTGTTATGTTGATTTGGACAGTCATGGTAGGGGTAGCGCACTGTGCATTGTTGCTGTTTTGTTCTTCGGAAGGGAATGGGATCAAGCTGGTGATTGCTTTTTCCAAAGTAGCATTTCCTTTTCGTACTATTACTACCCGAACTCTGCCTTTAGGATCCGGATGAACCTGGGTTATCCATGCTGATGGCTATTTTACGGGATAAATGTTATCTTCCTTAATCAATACCAATGTGTCCTGTCTTTTCATTTGTACCGAGTTTGTAGTCGATTCAAATATTTACTGGACTACACTTTTCAGAAATCTGCCTTAATTTTCTGAATTTATATCTATGTGTGTCAAGTGCTTTTAGTTGCATCTTGTGTAAAAGGGTTGGGTGGAAATATCATGGAGCTGCCTATCAAGAAGTGTCATAAAGTAAGCATGACGTTATCATCAATATTCTCAGAAAGTGGGCATAATGGCATAGAAATAAGACATGCCTCAATATCTCATACGAGTGTACTGATTGTTTCATACGTCGATGCGTTTATTCCAATTATTCGCCTTAGGTGGTATTTGATGGATATCACTCCTGCCTGGATGGATATCAATATACGATATCACTATATAAGAGAAATTTTTGATGAAAATTAGATAGACGTCATCTATATGCCAACTCCAGATATAGTTGCCGATATTATCACAAAACCTCTTAGTAGCCCAACTCCGATGAAGCATACAAAAACTCTTTGAATCGATAACCACTCCACGTTGAGAGGGGGATTGGATAACATAATACAACGTGGTTTGTTACTTAGGATTCTAATTTCTTCGATTTCAATTGTAGAATTCTCCTTCAAACTGACCGGAATGTTGTGGAGTAATTCTGCTGAATTACTGGACCATTTCCTCAATGTGAAACCTCCTGGTTGGAGCAAGTCTGATAGGTTTTGGAGCTTTTTGTCTTTTTCAAGCTGTTGGCTCTTGATAGAACATCGTCGACATAAAAATCTATAATATCACTTTTTCTGCATCTGGATGTTTGTTTGATTCCTCAGTGGCTAGTTGCTGAAGTATCCTTATGGCCAGGAAGGGGGCTGATGCTGTATCGAACGTAGTAGTCAATTGGTATTCTTGCAGGGGTTGCGTTGACTTGGCTCTACACAATATCCGTTGATAGGGCTGTTCTGCTAAATGCATCATTATCTGACGGTACATTTTTTCGATGTCGGCAGTGAATGCAATGCGCTAGTTTCTCCATCTGAGTAATGCATCTGCACGATCATTCTGTGATCTCGGGCCAGTGTACATTATCTCATTCAAGCTCAAATTCATGGTAGTTTTGCTAGATGCATAGAATACAACTCGTAATTTCGTGGTTGTGCTTTCTTCTCGTATTACGGCCTGATGCGGGATGTAGTACTTTCCCTGATTCACCTCTGTGAATGTGTCCTAGCTTGAGGAATTCATCCATGAATCGGATATATTGCTGATGCAGTTCTTGGTTGTTAGCGAATTTCTTCTCGAGCTGTTGGAATCGTGCTACAGCTCTTGATTTCGGAGCTCCTAGTTTTTCCGCCCTGATTTTAAAAGGGAATCTCACTGTATATGTGACATCGTTATTCCTTGTTGTAGCATTTTTATACAACTCTTCACAAGCTCAATCTTCCGGCTGGAAGGACTATGTTCAAGTTAGGTACGGTGGTAACTTCCATGGTGAGTGTGAGCGGCAAGATATGATTTGCCCTTTGTAGATTTGGAACCCTATTTGTATAGCGCTTACATGTAGAATGAGTAAAACAATCATAGATGAATACTGAGTTTAATTCATGCAGTCCAGCCTCTTATATATGGAATTCAATCATGAACTTTACAAATTATTACGGTTCAATGTCATCATAACAAGGTTAGTTATTGTTCATAACACATAATAACATTGAACTCGGTATGAAGTCTCAATGAACTAACTGTTTACTAACGCACATCATGAATTTGACAAGATAAGTGTTTTCTACTAAATGTTGGTCAAACACTAACTCACATTTGCCCGCAGCTCAGAAGCAGTCCTCTTGCATCTTTTTCAGCCTCATCCTCGTTTAATTATCTCAAGTTGATTACAGAAATCATAATTCTATTTCATCAGATAAGATTTTCAGTGCATTGCTAGTACTTATAAGAATTTCAGTCCTATACATATATATAAAAATTCTCAAAGAATAACTTTGACTCAATTCAAAATATTTCATTTACATGATATGAGCGACGACATAAAGTGAGTGAAAGGGGTTTTCTCAAAGCTCAGCTAACTAGATATATAGCTGTTGTTGAAACAACAAACGAAATGAAAACAATTATTTCAAATCGATCTTGTAAGGAATCGCTTCCATGAAGTTCAAATATCGAGTTTATTGGATTCACTCACTGAGATTTTGGAAGGGCGGAAAATATTCAAAATAAGAATTTATTGTTAGTTTCACGTCTAAAAATAGTCAATATACTGGTCCATGACCAATAACAGATGAATGCGGGTCTACAGACGTTCAGGAAAACGATTGCTTTAGGCTGAGAATTGGTAATGATTTGGAGTTGTATAAATTTGGAGGCAAGTATGAAATTGGTAGTCATTTTTTAAGCAAATTTGACAACAAACAGTGTATATCCGAAGTTCTTGAACCCCATGTTGTCTCTTGCCCCATTAATTTTTGGAGAATTCATATGATTGCTCGACTATAATACGAGACCATACTGCCTTCCAGTATTTGCAGGACGATCTTGGTGCAATGATTCTGCCCGCGAGAATTCCCAATACGATAGTCCGATGGCAGGTGTTACGTTGTAAATTTAATCTAAACCCGAATGCACTAGTTTAACCAGCCCCTCGTATAAATGTAATATTTATTTTGTATTTATATCAATAATTAATGAACACTTACCCAATAGCAGATAAAGGATACTTTGATAAGGCACCTGTGCACTAAATTAGCGCAGTAGATTTCGAACACTTGGTATAAACGTGATATTCATTTATTCATTGCTTATTCACACTGTATACTTGATAACAAAAGGATATTTTGGTCACACAACAGCGATACGTTGGAACTCCTTACTTTATCGTAAACTCTACCTGGAAAAAGCATAAAAAGGTATCAGCACTTTGTCGTGAGTAGAAGATGATTCTCAGTACCGTTATTAATTTCAATTTTAGTGGGGATCCATATCAGAAATGGTTCATTCTTTCGCAGCGATTGCCAACTATTGCTGGAATTTTGACCCACAGGTTTGATGTTATGAATGCTTGTAGCTATTCGTAAGACTTGTGAGGGCTCTTTCTTCTATTGCAGAGCATAATACGAGGCTCTTGTATGAATCCTTTCTGGGTAGGAAGTGGAATATCTACAAAAGAGGTAAATGTTTCAAGCTGTACACTGTCAGGTAGCATTCACGCTCGCAGAATGATTTAGTCCATTCGTTACTGTGAATGATTTGTTGTGCCAATTGTTTGGACTACTTACCTCATGGTAGGAAGTCGTCCCCTTGAGTTCAGTGCTTTATTTTTATATCTTGAGTCTTTTAAGTTAGGTATGTAAACAGAAACTTGGCAGCTAACCTGACACTATTGTTCGCTAGGTTATGGGAAGGTCATTCAGTCGTTTCGTTTCGATACCTCACAAGGGTACGTTCGTTTCTCGATCCGTGTTGGTTCTGGTGTACTCGACGGTTTTATTGTTCGGTGATGGTTGCATTTCAGCGAATTTGTAACTAATCGTGCTATTTAGGTGTAAATTGTATGTAAATATGTAATTTAGTGATTCGTTAGGAGTTAGTTATTCAATATTGGATTGGTTACTCGTTCAAGTTGATATATGGGTGACGGTTAAGTGACATCTACCGGTTAGGTTGGAACTGGCGACCAGAGAAGGCAACAGGGTAGCACACTGCTGTCATCTGGCGTCAAACTTCTGGTCGTCAGGGTCTGTTCTGTGTCTCTCTTTCTTTTGATCGGGCAGATTCTGGACAGTGAACCACTTTGCTGACTTTGCAGGATTTTATGAAATATTTAATTCATCCGTAATTTGGGAATATTTCTGCAAAGCAGTGTTTGATGATTTTGGGGTGAGCAGTTGGTCTGTTGGAATATTTTTTGGCTCATTCCATTATTAGACTCTTCAAGAGGATTTTTGTGGTTATCATCCAGAGTGACCCGAAATCGAGTCCCAGGCACGGTAAGCGACATTTCGTTATGAAATCCATTATCTCCTTGTCGCCTAGTCATATTACCTCGATCCATGTTGAAATATTTTTCATTTTCATTAGGTTCATATAAATCGTGGGCCCCTGTATCTCCAAGCGCCCTATAGGATAGCTGAGGCAGGCTGAGGCATTTGCTACGGAACGTTCATCAGATATTTGTTAAAGAAAACCTTCGACGAGGGTAAGTGTATTACTTTTACATTCAGTGATGATCCCTGTATAAATATCAAATATCACACTATGGGTTCGATTTTGTCTGTTGACTCCTACATTTGACAAAATTACTTGAGTGAAATTAGCGAGTATTTCATTTCAGATAAGAGTAGAGTATTTTGCTGATTTTCTTGCTCTGATTTTTTATTTACTGTGATTCATAAATTATTTCATTTCAATTCTTGGGCATGGTACAGAGTGTCCCAACTTGCATTTGTTGGAAAATCATATCAGGTTGTCTCATAGCCATCATAGGCTACGGAAATCCCTGGTGCTTATATTTTTTTGCAAATGCTGATGGTTACATTTTTCTCAAGGAACTGATACAGGTTGTCTCAGTTACAGAGTGTCCTAATAATAATGTTGTTTATTTTACAAGTGTCTTTTGTCTTGATTCAGGTAGTCGATGATCGCGACTGAGTTATGGGAAACCCATTTATACAGGTTGTCTCAAAACATGCCATCAAACAAATACTGAGTTATTTGAAACATTCATTTATAACTAATGTATATTGGTCTGAAAATTAATTATTAATTTAGAGAATTGTTTGATACCTACAGGTTGTCCCAGAACATTTTGTCAGACAATTACTGATTTGATTCGAACATTTAATTATAACTAATGAATATAAATATCTGTAAATATATTATTGATTCAGACAGTCATTTTTGAGACATACAGGTTGTCCCAAAACATTTCATCAGACAACTATCTGTAAATATAGAGTGGATTTAGAAAAGCATCTTTTGGACATACAGGTTGTCCCAAAAGAATAGTCTGAAACAGAAACAATGTTCCCGATGATAGAGTGAGTTTCTATATCGAGGAGCTGTCTGAAAAGTTTAATTCAAACTGGGAAGGGGAATATAGTTAGGTTTACTTGCTGATAGTAATTTCCTTTCCTAGGGTTTTTTTTCTTGGGGGCTCGACTGCCTTATTGACAACAACACTCAGACTTGGAGGTTCCCAGATATCAGTGGTCCCTTATTTTGTTTCCCTGCGGCGATATTTCACTATTGGCTGGAAAGTTGACGGTACCAGGAAACTTCTAGAGATAATCCGATGCCTACGACCTCCGTGGGATTACACGCAAGTCTTTGATCAGCTTCTTGCTTAAATAGCTTAAAACTTAACTAGCTTTTGCTTTATTAGCTTGAAAGTCCACTAGCTCATACTATTTTTGCTTTACGAGCTTACATCATCAGTAATTATTGGTTTTATTAGCTTTAGTTTACTAGCTTAAGACAATTTAGTTACATTGGTTCACATTTAATTTTTCGCTAGCTTATTGCTTTACTAGCTTATGAACATTCTTGCCTACTTGCTGGTGAAGATTACCATTGTTGAGCGGAAATTGAATGTGGTTAACACTTGCTTGATTTCTCGATTTATATATTGCGGCCTGCGCTTGAGCTCTCGCGACGCCCTCGGAACATATTTGGTAGTGAACCATTCGATTTCTGCGCTCCTTGAAATATTGAATATTGCAACCTGTTTAGGAATTATGAGCGGGGTAGTTAAGCATTACATGCGGTGTTGTTTGCTATGCGGTGTTGATTGCTTTGCGCTTGTAGTTTGCATACCCCTTAATTAATTGGAGTTATTGGAATCCCTAGGTGTTGGCCTGTTACGATAGTGTTCGATTGCTGTGCGCATTGCTTCCCAGTGCTTGTTGTCAATTGTTGCCCTGCTTTCAGAATCTTTAGTTTATAATATTTTATTTATCACTTATGTATATATGTTTTTAATGTAGACATTTACCAAGCCTAACAATTGAACAGTCGCACTTAGATCTTGTTGTGACGTGACCACAAAAATAAATTGTACTACATCTCAAGTTTGTTTTTCCTTTATCATTTGGTAAGTTGATGGTATAGGTTTAGTATGGTAGGTATTTGTGGGTCGGCAAATTTACCTGGCGCCCAGATCAAGATCCTTTATTAATAATCCGAACTCACCCCATCTCCACTGTAGTGTAGCCGCAAATACCAACTTGACATTTGTTTTGGTCAAGTTTATGTGTCTAGCGTTTAGGTAGGGCACACAGGGAGGATTTTCGTGGACGGTTATTGTGGCCGATGAAGTGCAACGGGAAGTTTTTCTCATGTATTCCAACCCGCTGAATCCGAATTTCGAGGGTGATAAGCCAGGAAAGCATCCAAAAAATTGTTATGGACGATTTTCCGAGGGAAACCGAAAAATCCATTGTTTTCCAGAAACAAATGACGACATAATGTTTTGCAAAAAATTATCTGCAAAAAAGGGATCACGAAGTGTTTCTCCAAAATGCACCGTCTTCGAGTAAAACGTGCTCGAAATTTGAAAAAACGCGATTTTCAGTGCCCTCTCATTCAGTCATATAGTGATAGTTTCAGTTTAAAGAGACATTCATGAAAAAATCATTACTGTGGATTTTTCGGCACTGAATTTCCCGATAATTTTACCTTGCATGAAAGCGTCATTTTTATATTCGCGAAGCTCACGTCGTGGACGAATTTCTTATAGTGTCATTTAAAACGAATTCAGCACATATTGAGTGGTATTAATAAAAATCAGTAGTTACTTAAATCTAATGGTTTCATAAGTTAATACTGAGAAGACTATTGATAAAGTTTAAGGACAAACTAATACTTAAAGTATGTACTGATAGAGTATAAGTTTCTACTAATGCTGACAAGTTGCTACTCAAATCTATATCAATAAACGATAGGTTATACTGATTAAATTAAGTATAATCTTTTCAATTTGTAAGTCTGCTTCTTAGCATGCTGATAGTACTTGCTGAAGGTAAATTCCCATTTGTTTAGAGAATATTTCTCGTGCAACGAGCTCCAAAAGTTTATAAAAACAGACGAGAAGATCCTCGTGGTCAAGATAATGTGAAATTATTTCGTTTTAACCCCGAAAGTGTGGCCTGGTTAACGACTCTTTTTTGGGAACTGATAGCGGGTGGGTCTTTTGCTTTCGATAGTACCCTGGCAAATATTAAAATGAATACGTTATTCATTTAAGTTTATGTTATATTTGGCTTCAGGCTACCAGATTGCTGTAGCTGAAGATATTGGTATCAAATTGTGGTAACCCACGTCTCCTATAATATTAGGTGTGGCTCGTGGACCCTAAAGTTCTGTGTCATTGAACTTGACATCCGAAAAGCAAATATGATAACAGTCCAAAACCAAGTATAAAAATGAAACTATATGCGCGGCACGCGCCTGAAGGGAGGTCAATGATACTTGCCCTCTGGAATCTCCAGGAGAAATAGTAATTAAGTCGCGAAGATGATGTGGAATGTGTACAACTAAGTGGTTTTCGTTGTAAAAATTGTCAGCCCATCAATAATCTGGCTGAATGCTTGTTTTCGAGAGGGTCACGAAATTCCTGACGTGTCCCCTATGGACAATAACCCGTCCACTGGAAGTGGAAAAGATATAAAAGCTCGATTTCAAAACATAACCAGGACAGTTTTTCCTGACAAGTATGGTGCTCTAACAAGTGATCTAAGTAACAAGTACAGTGTCCGGAGTTTTATTACCGAAGTTTGTGCCTGAACCGGAATAATGTTGTACTCTTGTAAGTTGAGTCGATTGTGCAAACACTGGTAAAATAATAAACCAATAGTTTTAAAACACTGCTCGAAATGATAATCTGACTCGAAGAAAATAAAAGATAAAACTCTTTCTCCGAATAAATCTTGTACTATTGACCCATATATCGGAAATGTCGTCGGTGCCTTTAAAGCTGTCTTGTCCTTCGAGAACACATGTTTCCACTGAAAAAACGTGGCATAGGTCGTAAACTTGTACTGATTCTGAACGCGAAGATTAGGGAGTATCTCATATAATAATAAAAGAATGTTACGTTGTAAAATATACCCTTTGACTTAAAGTGTGAATCCAGGAAACACCTGAATGAACAGATGTTATTCATGTAGCAACGAAGATATTATTACATTTTTAACCATGTCTGATAAAGATATACAGTGTCAGCATTTACTAGTGTTCATTTTGATTTGTGAATAAATAGTTTGAATATCGCAAATATAATGTATATTTGCGCTTGTAACATGCTTGATTGTTTTTATGAATTGTGCTATGGATATTGAACACTTGTATTCCTTGAATTATGAATTTACTTGTACAATACTTGAATTGTGTACACGTTTTGCATGGTGCATTGTTATGCATATTGATATTTTTCGCTTAATATGTGTGGTTTATTGGTTGTAATGCGTAAAACAGAGGTATATAAAGTTGGCTATGCTTGAGGTTATTGTAATTATAATTATATTGTATGTTTAAGTGTATGTGATGTGAATAATTTTTAATAGATTTTTTATAATCAAATTCGTTTGTTTCTCTTTCTACACTCGACCCTCATTTGATTAAGTAATACGTGTTTTCAAGTACCGACAGGGTATGGTGCAGCCGCTCGCACTGTATCCTTATTTTGATGTGAATAGAGTTAGTTTCGATTAAGATCGAACTAGCCAAGACATTTGCCGTTCGTCACTATATTCGGTGTCAGTACGACATTTGGATGCAGGTATCACAAAATGTATTACATTTTGTGAGCCAAAATATTATTGAAAAATCTCATATTAGGATAAGGTTTTCTCATGTATGGTTGTACTTTCTTTGTTACCTATCTAATTAATTACCTTTGAAATCGTAGGACTATGAAGCGATACAACGGGAAAAACAAAAATGGCAAGCAAAATTTGTCTGTCTAACTGCTACAGGTGCAAGTGATTGTACATTGACACGAATTAAAAAAGTTGTGGAAAATCGTCATGGTAGCGAATACATTTGTCGCAAACAATTTTCCGCAATAAAAGTACAGTAACATGTAACGCTGATGAGTTATGTACAAGTATCAGTGCAGAATGGCCAGGTTCTGTACATGAGAGCAGGATTTGGAGGAACAGTCGTAACTGTGGTGTATTCATAACATTGGACAAATTCACTAACAAACTTTTAACAAATGAACGTGTTCGGAAGATGCTTCAAACAATTAAGGTAACGATTCCCTTTATCACAAAATACAATAAGACTGCCATTGAGAAAAGTGCCATATTATGATAGCATGCTGTGTTCTCAATAGTATTGAAAATCATATAAAAGATGAAGAAGTGTTTGAAATTGAAAATGGCTTACATTTAAACCATGAAGAACCAGTTGGACTACGTGAACTTTAAGTCATACGCAACCATTTAGCCACAAATAATTACGCCAATCAACATAACTTACATAATATAGCTTTTTTTTTATTCCCAGTTATGTTAGCATCAGTATTTTTTGTACTGCCGCCTTCCGGTTATTAATTTTTTTAAATAATTTTTTGGAATCGGTAGGTTTTCCAAAATTATCTACAACTTTTTCATAGTTAACTTACAACATTTTATAGTGAGGCATGATACTATACTTCCATAATATTGTTTAAGCGTGGCAAGACGTCTTGTTTGTGTTATTTATTGCGGGAGTTTTCCCTTTAATTAAAATAATACGATTATCTTTAGTTTGTGAAATACTCCCTATTTTTTTTTTACTTTCGGATGAAATGAACGACATGGTGGTCGATAAATAAATGTAGAAGAGTACATTCTTCGAGGTTTGTTATCGTGCGTTTTTGGAATTTTTTCCGTGTAATCAAATTTCGACTGAATAAGAAAATGCTAAGGAATAATCAGTAGATACTTCTAAGTATCAGCATTGAGTTTTTAATATACAATTCAGGATTTACTTAATGCTGATGCTTATACTTATAAGTAAGTACTCATAAGTAAATACTGATTTTTATTTATACCACTCATGTCTTCATCACAAAGTATTTCAGTGGCGGAAAATTGGAATTTTTTTAATAAAAGTACAATAATTTTCCGGGGAAAATCGAAAATAGTATATTGTGTATCTAGTAGTAAAAGCAATACATTCCCGGACGACAATGTAAATTGTTGGCCGATGCGTTAAGCCGAGGATAACAAGCATTGAAGTCTGGGAATGTGCTTTTACTACGAGGTACACATACTATTTTTTTCTGAAATCGCAATCAGCATTATCAAAAACTAAGAATTCTACATATTGTTTGCGTGAATTCAATAACTGCCTAAAATGTAAACAAGCCGGCAAAAAATTTCCCGTACCGTTTTCGATACGGGAAAGTACTTTCCCGTACCGTTTAGGTCCGAAAACGGTCCGGGAAAGTTCGTTGCTTAGCAACGAACTAAAATACTAGATTAGCGTATTTTGAGGCCTGAAGTTGCTACGTGAAAGTGGGCATTCTTGAACGATTTCAGATTTTATTTTTTCAAAAAGAAATGATGCTATAATATTTTTCATAACAAGTTTTTCTCTAAAATGCTTCGTTTCCGAGTAAAACGTGCTCGAAATTAAAAAATATGCAATTTTTTCGATTTTCAGTAAAATAATGATATTTTCAGGATTGAAAGTGAAAATTCAATGATATTCGTATTTATTGTTTCGATTGTCAATATCATATTGTTATGTACGATATTTAAAAAAAAAGGAATTTCATGGAAAATTATTGTACTTTCAAGCAAAATTTTTTGTTTATTCGCTACTGAAATGCTTTGCAATCACGACAAAATATGTTTTGAACCCGTTTTAATTGACACTGTAAGAAATTTGTCAGCGACATGCTACGCCAATGAAAAAATGCCGCTTTCATGCAAGATAAAATTATCGAGTGCCGAGAAATCGAACAATAGATTTTTTCAGGAATGTCTCTATCGTTATTCATAGTCGAGACATATAATAATAATTTGGGACAAGGTGATCCTGAAAATATCATCACTTGACTGGCACTGAAAAATTTTTTATCGAATTTCGAGCATGTTTTACTCTAAAACGGTGCATTTTGGAAAAAAAAACCTGACAAAACCATTTTTTAGAGAATTTTATGCAGAATATCATGGCGTCATTTGTTTTTAGAAAAAATAGATTTTTTGATTTCCTTCGGAAAATCGCCCATAACAATTTTCTGGATGCTTTCCCGGCTTATCACCCCGGAAATTCGGATTCAGCGCATCAAATGACAGAGGAAAAACTTGGCAGATCCCATCGCACTTCATCGGCCACGAAAACCCTCCCTGCCACCAGACTACGAATCTCATCGAACATATGTAGGATATTATTGGGAAATGAGTTAGAGCCCTGCAGCAGCCCAAAGTTACTTTAAATGAGCTGAGGGATCGATTAGTGAATTAGTGAATTTGGGAGACCATTGATCATAATTGAATAAGGACTCTGATATCGAGTACAACAAGCGGTTATCAGTGCTCGAGGTGGGAACTCAATAAATTAGCAAATCGTTTCAAAATGGAAAATAAATTATTCAATTCATTTAAATAGTCTCCTTGTGAATCTCTGAATGTACTTGATTTTCTAGATCTTCTAGAAATAAGTGAAAGTTCGATTATCTGTTTGCATATTGTCGTAAATACATTAAAATTTCATATTTCTGAATTCGTATAATATACGTCGAAAATTGTTGCGAAATATTTATTCTTCACAATATTCATTTATTATTATATAAGTAGAAAAGTTATTGGGTATAACCCTCAAAATGTTGTGCAACCGTAGACACGTGTTTCGAGCTTAAGCTCTCATCAGTACGGTAAAATCAACTGCGAAGATGTACAACACTTGGATATAAAAATGGAAACAAAGGATGTCAACAACAGGAAGCCAACCACACATTTGTGGCTTCGGTTAGAAGACCTTGTGCTTACAAAGCAACAACTAACGTCGCCACGGAGGCAGCTATAGCTACCAGCGTGACAATCCTACCCAGGAAAATACAAATGAGGATGGATTTAGCGAGGGGCAATATATGAAAATATAAGTAGAAAAGTTATTGGGTATAACCCTCAAAATGTTCTGCAACCGTAGACACGTGATTCGAGCTTAAGCTCTCATTAGTACGGTAAAATTAAGTGCGAAGATGTACAACACTTCGATGTAGAAATAGAAACAAATGTGTGGTGGGCTTCCTGTTGTTGACTTCCTTTGTTTCTATTTTTACATCCAAGTGTTGTACATCTTCGCACTTAATTTTACCGTACTGATGAGAGCTCAAGCTCGAAACACGTGTCTACGGTTGCAGAACATTTTGAGGGTTATACCCAATAACTTTTCGCTAAATCCATCCTTATTTATTATTATATGTATAGAGAACATGTATGTATTGAATATGTAAATAACCATTTTCTAGTTCTTGTTTTTTTTCAGTCGACTGTCTCCAGCTTATTTCCATCCTTCGAAAACGAAAGTTTTGAGAGTCTCATTTTTTTTGAAAACTTTGTGATCCTAATTTTCTAAGGATCGATACTGTCTCAGTCAATGAAGTATTTTATAACATCAGGTACAGCGAATGAGTTTTTTTATCTCACGTAGTCCTATCGGATGTTTCTATCACTTTCGTTGATATGTCAATGATTATTTCAAATTCAGTATTTTTTTCTTGTGATTGAACCATATTTTCATTGAATGCGTGTGCTCCAATCGGTTGTGGAGAGGTCACAGTCTATGGCTACATTCTCTCTTTCCCGCAGCCTGCGCACGCCTACAAACAGAGCGACTTCAAAACAATCCGTGTTGTAGGTATGGCTATGCTGAGTCCATCTATGTCTATACGATCCATGGTGTATTCAGTTTTGAGCTGCAGGAAAACCCGGAAAACCTACAACACAACCCTGAGTGATTTGTGCACACTTTCAGAAGCATCTCCGCCTACTGAAAAATCTTGGTTTACCAGTACGAAAATGGGACGCAATTTTGATTTACTCACTTACTACCAAATTGTGACATAACACCAAAAAAGAGTAGAAAACTGAGTCGAATGTTTCAGTTATGCCAACCATTGGCAGTTAAATTAATTTTTTATCGAAAAAATGCGATCTGCTGAAATCAATGGATGATAAACTACATACAACTCAATTCGATAAAAACATTTATCCAGTATTAACTTTATCTCTACGCCTAAACCCATGAATCAATCGTAAATTCATTGTACAAAATAAACATTTTTCATACTATTTGTTACGGATTCAGTATTATTCACTTTAATCTCCACTTGAATCAGCGTTCTGAAATGACAGTCATATCAATGGAGTGGTAAACCAATATAAGCTGGCAATGAACCTTTCCGCAGAGCCAATTCAATTTCAATCACAACGGTCAGGTTTCGGTCGTCAGATACTCTTTCAGAGCATTTGAAGTATATTTACATCCTCGTTTATACTTCGTTTAGATTATTTGCTCAGTTCTTTTATTTTGTTAGGTTCATCTCAAAATTTTTGAATTCCTATAAAAGTGAACATGACGTAAATAAACAAACGCTCGCCGAACTATATCATCACTTGAAATAATCATCATACTCTCAGATATATTTGTTATACCAAAACCCCTTACTCGTGATACCTCATCAAATTGCTTGTATAAAATGCTCTACTGTGGTGATAATCGAGTTTTGCACATGGCAGACCAACGAAAGAGATTCATTATCAATATTGTTCTGGTTGGGTTGACTTTGCATTGGGCTAAATAGGTGGTTGGCAGCAATTCTGTCTAAAATATTTGGAACATCTTGTATTTAAAATATTTCATAATTATTCAATACCTGGGTAACCTTGTCACATTTTACACTTTAGTATATGAGTGAAGTTATTATATTTTGAAACACAACTTGTCCTCAACTGTAACATGAACAGAAAACAAGAGTTTTCAAAAAGGTCCACTGATAGTTTGATCAGGTAGTCGAAGTTGGAGTTTTACCGTGTCCATAGCTAGTGAGGGCAATAGGGGCAGTTCAAAAGAGTAGAGATTAGATAAATGGAAAATGTATATTCCCGAAGTTATTGTAAGTATAGTATCTTTTTAGAATAATTTGTTGAAACCATTACCAGTCTAGGAGAGTTTCATCAATTCTTTAATTCAATAATTCCTTCATTCATTTCAATCGTCTCAATCTCATTCATATTTGTAGATAATAAAATGAATGTTTTCATATTTTTTGAAAGTGTTTTGAATCTATAAAAGATCAGTAGGTATTATTAAGGTTTTGATAATAATTTATTTTCTAATTTGTAATTATGAAATACCATTTATTATGAATTTCGGAATTATTATTATCATTTATTTTCAGACTCTTACGCAAACTTGATACTCTACCTTGGCTTGGTGAAGCATGTCTTTGCCTCTCAGTGGGATTCTCTGGGTTCCAGGGCTCTTGATGACGTTCGACAAATGAATATTATAATGAATTCAGCAATTTCAGACCAAATAAATGAGAAAGATCATGAATTTCAATAAATATATCGATTTAATACATGAAAAAGAAAGAATAAATCACCGCTGAAGTTAATAATATTCCATTACTTCATATTTCAATTTCAAATGTGAATGAACAAACCTTACATCTAAAAATATGCACCATGACATAATATAGCCCGACCTCCTTAGCATGAATAACCTTGGTTGGCATAGCTTCCCTATTGAGTTATCATCCGAACCTCAACTATTTTATGAAGTTCCATGTCTTCGCGTTTTCGATTAATAATTAACCTTCCAGTGGTGGCGCCAAAGCTTGTTGCACCAGTGGTGGCGCTGGTGTCACAGACCGAATGGGGAGTGGGTGGGATTTTCTTCAAAAAAATTAAATGACTTTCAACAAAAGGTTCATTCAAGAAAGTGTACTACAATCAGAAATTAATTTTTCAAAATTTACAAGTCAAAAAAAATTTTTTTGTTTGTTTTTTTTTTGATTAAAAAAAAATTTTGGAAAAATTAATTTCTAATTGTACAGATCCACAAGCGTAAGGATGCCTCTGAGATGCGCAAACGATAGAAAGCGTGAGTAGATGTGCGACAAAGATCGACTACTGTTTAATAAGGCAGAGCGATTGAGCTCCTGCCCCACTCCAGGGTTTTGTCTACTGCGCAACCAATTCTCGGTGGCATCCTTACGCTTGTCGATCAGTAGTAAACTTTCTTGAATGAACCTTTTGTTGAAAGTCATTTGATTTTTTGAAGAAAATCCCACCCACTCCCCATTCGGTCTGTGACGGATTGTTTGTGGAATAGTTTTCGGTAAATAAGAGTTTATTATCTCTCCCGTGCACTATTGAAAAGTAAATGGATATCGTTCATTAGCTCAGGAAAAAATATATGCATATATCAGACAAGAATAAGTTGCAACTTTTTATAAGGCCTTTTCCTGCGTGTGTGTTTTTGGTGTTGAATCTCTGCTTGTCCTTTATGCTGTCTCATTCATGACGATTCTACGAAGCTGCCTCCAATTGAGGAGTGACTACTGGATGGTATCATTTATCCACTCACTGAATTCCTTGGGAAATATCGGAGTAATTGTTTTTGAACTATTATCTATCACTATGTGTTCATCACTGCAATATTATTAACTTATTATTCACACGTTTTAGAGAAATCATTTCACATTCTGTTGCTTACTAATAATGTTGCAACATGCCTTCTTTTTAGTTGCTTTCATTCTCCCCTTCTTGACAAAAAAAAATTGAATGTTCATGTTTCCCAGTAACAAGAAGTGAAATCTCTTAAATGCTAATGTTTATTAATTTATTGTTAATTAAATACTATATCTAGAAAAATAGTTTTGATATCTTTAGAAAGCTTGTACTTGCAGGATTCTCATATCATTCATCAATTCTGGTTAATTTATTTCCTTCTTTGTCAAATTTTTTAATGCATCGTTTGATGTCGTGAAATAATTGAATATCCAACTTCATCAATGTTGTCATTTATTTTAGTTAATTTTTAAAATAATTCTTGTTTATATTTGTCGATTCGCATAAGTATTATTCCTTTATGTTTATAATCGACCAAGTGTGTCTTTATCTGAATCACTATTTCTAATTTCTTATATTTATCGTTTGAAATTCCCTGAATTCTGTTTGGCAGTTGTTCATGTTCATCTGTTATCCAAAGTTTCCACTTGATTTTAGAAATGCTATGTGTTTTTAATTTTGTAACTATCAAAATCGTAACAGTATCTACCTAGTTAGTCGTGAACAAACCCCAATTCAAGACAGTATCCCATAAACACTTGTGAGTAATTTTCTATTCTACCTACTTCATTTAGGTAATATTGTAAGCTTTCAAATTTCCCCCTCCCACGTCTCCCCTTCCTTTTACCTCCTTCTACCGCTTTCCTTTATGCGAATAATTGAATATCATTTTGGCAATACCATTTAGATGGGAATGATTTCTAGCTTTATGAAGGAAATCAAGAATTGCTCTTGGTTGTCCAACCTGTAGCCCCATGCACTATCAACCCAACAAGAATAATATCGTCATGTTCAAAATATGATTACTAGCATAGAAGAGCAGTTTCAACAAGTTACTCAACAAGGTAAGACAGGTGGGAGTTTTTATTGAAGTTACTCGTTTGGGGTGGCTGGACATAGGAGGGGTAATTGAGGGTGGATTGCTTCATGAGTCATTCGAGTTTTCCATTCATAATATTCCAGAAGTATTTATAGACAACTCTTGATAGTTATGACATTTTGTATGAGATTCAGAAGATGTGAGCATTCAAATTATTATCCTCAATATGGAAAACTTCAAACTGTTGAACATTGACTATTGACACTGACATTGATCCGTGTTGCAGTGCAATACTCTATTTGAGAAATCATTCTATAGTCAAATAACATGATTCATAAGCTACATCTGAGTCTTGACAAATTCATTCCTAAAGGCCGATTCAGATACATGGGTGCCCATGCAGGGTTTTTGACCCGGCACGAGAAATGAATACCTATCGACGTTCACATCAGTGCCTGCCGGCTTGCGTCAAAAATGCACATGATCTAGTGATTTCTCAGCAAAATTGCAATTTTAAAGAAATATCCCTAGCTTTCCGTTGTTGGCAATAATGAACTTGGCAAAGTGATAAAGATTGAAAAGGTTAATTAACAAAGTGTTATTTCACAACTATATCCTGAACTAAAAATTATCATTTATTTATAACTTCGCCTTCTATTGTTCAGAATTCCAAAAGTATTTGGAATTCAGAACTACCCTCCAAGCCCGATAAGGAAATGGTTTCATGGCATTTAATATCAAGGGCTGCATCTCGATGGTAACATATTATGGAAGTGGATCAGTTTTGCCTGGTAGTGATATTGGCTCAGGAACTTGAACTATCTACAGAACACACACCATCTGAAATTCTCCCATTTGTGCCCTCATCAAAATACAAAAATATATTATTTAGTTTGAGAAAGTTCAGCCACTACTCTATTACTAGCAGGTGCTTGGAACATGATGTTTTCCATCAATTTCACCTAGTGCTTCAGGAAATTGCCAATTCTGCATATGGTTACCTAGCAGTAATCCACTCTTCTGTTTCTTTCGGAAACTGACAATGGAAATATATTACTAATTTGGTTGAGAAATGTATTAAATACTAATATACTATCAAACATAATACTTGATTACATTGCAGTTCGGTTGATACAATGATACTTTTGGATTGTAATCCTTATATGCAATATTTTCAGGACTCATTCCATGTGTATTTGTATAGGAAAAGATAAAATATCCGTGGAAACGGGATGAAAATGCAAAAAGAAAAATTATGCAAGTCTTCCTCATATCAACCTCTGGAATTATTACAGAGAATGTGGAGTGACCGGGTCTGGAAGAATAGTTCAAACTCTAGGTAATGGTGAGTTATATAGTATTAAGGCATATTCATGAACTGGAATAGTGCCTCTGAATGGGGGATTTTTTTTCTATCAGCAACTCTAATGGTTAAAGTACCTAACTTTTGAAAGGTAGGTATGTTCATTCATTCTGTTAGAATTTTTGAAACTTTCTGGATCATCTCCCTCATCATCTATCAAGTTTAAAATTTCTTGAATCCTTTCTTTCAATCATGGTCTACCCCACTATCTCCTTTAATTTCTCATCAATAAAGATACAGCTCCATAAATGGGATAATTGCAGACTTCCAAATTATACACGGCCATTCAAATTCGTTTCTGTACATGGGGATCTCGTAAACGATAAGAGATAGAGTGTCGGTTGAAAGATGACAAAGTTGCGTATTTCAGAGACCTATTGAATGATGTAAGAAAATCAAATTTAGCTTTCTTGTTTCTGGAGATATACAGGAAAAACCAAAAAATCCCAAATAGTTTTTTGCCTGTATCTTCTTTATTCGCAGACATAATGAAAATCTGCTATTAAAACTTGATGTGGGCTATCAGAATATATCCATGAATCTTTTATACAGGGTGTCATCTGAGTTGGAAAAATTAATTTCTAATTGTACAGATCCACAAGCGTAAGGATGCCTCTGAGATGCGCAAACGATAGAAAGCGTGAGTAGATGTGCGACAAAGATCGACTACTGTTTAATAAGGCAGAGCGATTGAGCTCCTGCCCCACTCCAGGGTTTTGTCTACTGCGCAACCAATTCTCGGTGGCATCCTTACGCTTGTCGATCAGTAGTAAACTTTCTTGAATGAACCTTTTGTTGAAAGTCATTTGATTTTTTGAAGAAAATCCCACCCACTCCCCATTCGGTCTGTGACGGATTGTTTGTGGAATAGTTTTCGGTAAATAAGAGTTTATTATCTCTCCCGTGCACTATTGAAAAGTAAATGGATATCGTTCATTAGCTCAGGAAAAAATATATGCATATATCAGACAAGAATAAGTTGCAACTTTTTATAAGGCCTTTTCCTGCGTGTGTGTTTTTGGTGTTGAATCTCTGCTTGTCCTTTATGCTGTCTCATTCATGACGATTCTACGAAGCTGCCTCCAATTGAGGAGTGACTACTGGATGGTATCATTTATCCACTCACTGAATTCCTTGGGAAATATCGGAGTAATTGTTTTTGAACTATTATCTATCACTATGTGTTCATCACTGCAATATTATTAACTTATTATTCACACGTTTTAGAGAAATCATTTCACATTCTGTTGCTTACTAATAATGTTGCAACATGCCTTCTTTTTAGTTGCTTTCATTCTCCCCTTCTTGACAAAAAAAAATTGAATGTTCATGTTTCCCAGTAACAAGAAGTGAAATCTCTTAAATGCTAATGTTTATTAATTTATTGTTAATTAAATACTATATCTAGAAAAATAGTTTTGATATCTTTAGAAAGCTTGTACTTGCAGGATTCTCATATCATTCATCAATTCTGGTTAATTTATTTCCTTCTTTGTCAAATTTTTTAATGCATCGTTTGATGTCGTGAAATAATTGAATATCCAACTTCATCAATGTTGTCATTTATTTTAGTTAATTTTTAAAATAATTCTTGTTTATATTTGTCGATTCGCATAAGTATTATTCCTTTATGTTTATAATCGACCAAGTGTGTCTTTATCTGAATCACTATTTCTAATTTCTTATATTTATCGTTTGAAATTCCCTGAATTCTGTTTGGCAGTTGTTCATGTTCATCTGTTATCCAAAGTTTCCACTTGATTTTAGAAATGCTATGTGTTTTTAATTTTGTAACTATCAAAATCGTAACAGTATCTACCTAGTTAGTCGTGAACAAACCCCAATTCAAGACAGTATCCCATAAACACTTGTGAGTAATTTTCTATTCTACCTACTTCATTTAGGTAATATTGTAAGCTTTCAAATTTCCCCCTCCCACGTCTCCCCTTCCTTTTACCTCCTTCTACCGCTTTCCTTTATGCGAATAATTGAATATCATTTTGGCAATACCATTTAGATGGGAATGATTTCTAGCTTTATGAAGGAAATCAAGAATTGCTCTTGGTTGTCCAACCTGTAGCCCCATGCACTATCAACCCAACAAGAATAATATCGTCATGTTCAAAATATGATTACTAGCATAGAAGAGCAGTTTCAACAAGTTACTCAACAAGGTAAGACAGGTGGGAGTTTTTATTGAAGTTACTCGTTTGGGGTGGCTGGACATAGGAGGGGTAATTGAGGGTGGATTGCTTCATGAGTCATTCGAGTTTTCCATTCATAATATTCCAGAAGTATTTATAGACAACTCTTGATAGTTATGACATTTTGTATGAGATTCAGAAGATGTGAGCATTCAAATTATTATCCTCAATATGGAAAACTTCAAACTGTTGAACATTGACTATTGACACTGACATTGATCCGTGTTGCAGTGCAATACTCTATTTGAGAAATCATTCTATAGTCAAATAACATGATTCATAAGCTACATCTGAGTCTTGACAAATTCATTCCTAAAGGCCGATTCAGATACATGGGTGCCCATGCAGGGTTTTTGACCCGGCACGAGAAATGAATACCTATCGACGTTCACATCAGTGCCTGCCGGCTTGCGTCAAAAACGCACATGATCTAGTGATTTCTCAGCAAAATTGCAATTTTAAAGAAATATCCCTAGCTTTCCGTTGTTGGCAATAATGAACTTGGCAAAGTGATAAAGATTGAAAAGGTTAATTAACAAAGTGTTATTTCACAACTATATCCTGAACTAAAAATTATCATTTATTTATAACTTCGCCTTCTATTGTTCAGAATTCCAAAAGTATTTGGAATTCAGAACTACCCTCCAAGCCCGATAAGGAAATGGTTTCATGGCATTTAATATCAAGGGCTGCATCTCGATGGTAACATATTATGGAAGTGGATCAGTTTTGCCTGGTAGTGATATTGGCTCAGGAATTTGAACTATCTACAGAACACACACCATCTGAAATTCTCCCATTTGTGCCCTCATCAAAATACAAAAATATATTATTTAGTTTGAGAAAGTTCAGCCACTACTCTATTACTAGCAGGTGCTTGGAACATGATGTTTTCCATCAATTTCACCTAGTGCTTCAGGAAATTGCCAATTCTGCATATGGTTACCTAGCAGTAATCCACTCTTCTGTTTCTTTCGGAAACTGACAATGGAAATATATTACTAATTTGGTTGAGAAATGTATTAAATACTAATATACTATCAAACATAATACTTGATTACATTGCAGTTCGGTTGATACAATGATACTTTTGGATTGTAATCCTTATATGCAATATTTTCAGGACTCATTCCATGTGTATTTGTATAGGAAAAGATAAAATATCCGTGGAAACGGGATGAAAATGCAAAAAGAAAAATTATGCAAGTCTTCCTCATATCAACCTCTGGAATTATTACAGAGAATGTGGAGTGACCGGGTCTGGAAGAATAGTTCAAACTCTAGGTAATGGTGAGTTATATAGTATTAAGGCATATTCATGAACTGGAATAGTGCCTCTGAATGGGGGATTTTTTTTCTATCAGCAACTCTAATGGTTAAAGTACCTAACTTTTGAAAGGTAGGTATGTTCATTCATTCTGTTAGAATTTTTGAAACTTTCTGGATCATCTCCCTCATCATCTATCAAGTTTAAAATTTCTTGAATCCTTTCTTTCAATCATGGTCTACCCCACTATCTCCTTTAATTTCTCATCAATAAAGATACAGCTCCATAAATGGGATAATTGCAGACTTCCAAATTATACACGGCCATTCAAATTCGTTTCTGTACATGGGGATCTCGTAAACGATAAGAGATAGAGTGTCGGTTGAAAGATGACAAAGTTGCGTATTTCAGAGACCTATTGAATGATGTAAGAAAATCAAATTTAGCTTTCTTGTTTCTGGAGATATACAGGAAAAACCAAAAAATCCCAAATAGTTTTTTGCCTGTATCTTCTTTATTCGCAGACATAATGAAAATCTGCTATTAAAACTTGATGTGGGCTATCAGAATATATCCATGAATCTTTTATACAGGGTGTCATCTGAGTTGGGCCACCCCCATCTTTGAAATTTTAAATACGGACCTGTATTTTTTGTTGTCGTTTTTGGATCGTCGACGTTCACTTAGTACTGAGAAATTAAATTTAATTTTGTATTCGGGATGTTTCGGTAATATTTTATTATAATTGGTTGAATTATTCCCTTTTAAATTACGGCCCTGGAAATTGGTTGACTGAATTAATTAAAAACACAATAGCAACTTTCATGTCTCCCCATGTACCACAGTGTTTTGCGAGAGTATTTCATTAATTTTTAGGTACCAATTCATATTTCTTCACATTTTCAATGTTCTTTGAGCGTTTTCTACAATGAACTTCTATGATTATATGAAACATATCTATCACAAAAAAAGATTATATGTATTGTGATGAGCTGAAAAAGGAATGATGGCAATACTTACATCCGAAACGAACACTATAATTGTAATGAAAATTGAAATGAAGTTATTTATATAGGTACACAAAAAAATAAATGGCGCAATAAATGTTCGAATTGGAGTTCTTCCATTTCGAGAAATTTTTGAACTCGTTTTTCCATATTATTTATTATCCTTAATACACTTCTTTGCTGCATTGTTGCGAAAGCAATAAAAATCCTCAATCTCGAGTCTTCCACATTTTCTATCTATTCGCACATAGAATGTCCCTCATAGAAAATAGTCCAAAATAGTAAGATATGCTGATCTTGCAGGCCATCTTATTGGCCCATTATTTGCTATCCATCTGTTGCTGTATATGGTTTTCAGAAACTGATTAACCTCTCTTGTAAAATGAGGACGAGCTCCATCATGTTGAAACCAGATTCCATTCAACCTACCTATCGGAACATCTTCGAGGTATTCAGTGAAGGTGGTCCTTAAGAATTGCAAATAACGTTCGGCATTCAATGTCTCTTGGAAAATATATGGACCAAGAATTTTATTATCAAATATTCCTGCCCATACATAAAATCCAAATCGCACTTGAGGACGAACTTCTCTGAAATAATTTTCATTGGTCTGAGACCAGATATGTTCATTACTCCTATTGAATACACCGCAATTTGTGCAACGACTCTCATTGGTCCAAATGATGTTATTAAAAAAATTTCCATCTCGTACGATTTGTCTACGCAACCAGTTGCAGAAATTCCTTCTTCTTTCGGGATCTCCTGGATATAATTAATGAACCGTTTCAATTTTGTAACTTTTAAAATTATGCTTCCTGAGAGTGCGCCAAACTGTCGTTTGCGGCAGATTCAATTCATTTACAATTTGTACCGATGATTTCGATGAATTTTCATCGATCTAAAATTCAGTGATATTACTGAGAGTTTTTTTAAATTAAAAAAAAAACTACTTTTTCAACAATACTTTCCTCTATTTCGGGTGGAGTTCAGTTACCATAACTTTTGCGAGGCTTATTGAATGATCCAAATTCGCTGAGGTTTTTGTCTTATTTCTGGAACCAAGTTTCATGCGGTTGACGCCTTTCGGGATAAATTCCCTATACCGCTTGGCTGCAGCATAACTGTTTCTATAGTTTTCATAATAAATCACTTATGGTGCAAGAAAATGTTTAAGACTCGAGAATGAGGATTTTGATTGCTTTCGCAACAATGCAGTAAAGAAGTGTATTAAAGGCAATAAATAATAAAAAATTAGAGTTAAAAAATGTCTCGAAATGGAAGGACTCCAATTCGATCATTTATAGTGGCATTAATTTTTTTGTGTATTTAAATTACTTCATCCCAATTTTCATTACAATTTTAGTTTTCGTTTCGGATGTAATTATCCTTTTTTGGCTTATCAAAATACATATAATATATTTTTGTTGTAGATATGTTTCAGATAATCATAAAAGGTTTTGCTATTCGAAGTTCATTGTAGAAAACGCTCAAAGAAACCTATTATTATTTGAAAAAATACTCTCGAAAAATACTATGGTACCTGTGTTTTTATTTGGCTCAGTCAACCAATTTCTAGGGCCGTAATTTATAAGAGAATAATTCACCCTATCATAATAAATATTACCGAAAAATCCCGAAACACAAAATTGAATTTAATTTTTCAATACTAAGTGAACGTTGACGATCCAAAAACTACAAAATAAAAAGTACAGGTCCTTATTTAAAAATTCAAAGATGGGGGAGGCCCAAGTCAGATGACACCCTGTATAATAGATTCATGGACATACTCTGATAGCCCACATCAAGTACCAATAGCAAAATGTGGACAGATTTTCAATATGTCTGCGAATAAAGAAGATACGGGCAAAAAAATTATTTGGGATTTTTTAGTTTTTCCTGTATATCTCCAGAAACAAAAGGACTAAATTCGGTTTTTTCACATCATTGAATAGGTCTCTGAAATACGCAACTTTGCCATGATTAAACCGACACTCAATCTCTTATCGTTTACGAGATCCCCATGTACAGAAACAAATTTGAATAGACCTGTACATGAATTTTTTTTGTAAGAACTGAGGTATCCACAATATATGTTATAGGATGAATTAAGGTTGATATAAATGAACCAGGGATGAAAGATTCACATTCAGTGAAATATAGTGCGGAATAATTCGAAAAACTCAAAATTAATTTTTCCACTATTGACAACATTATTACAGAACCAAATGAAATATGACCTTAAGATAGAAACGCGCGTGAAAGACACGTATGTGAATTGTGCAGTTTTCAGGCACAAGCGTCAAAGATGCATATGCATGTAAATTGAAGGTGCTTCAAAATCCCAGCACGGGAACCCATGTACCTGAATCGGCCTCAAAGAAAGACGAGTCTTGAATCAGAGTACAATAATCAAACTAATGCATAATCCTCTAAAGAACAAAAATCGCATTTTCGACACCGAAAACTGGTTTTAGAATAAATCTTTTATTCGGACTATATACTCAGTCTGCCATCCTCTACAGCAAATCAAAATATCAGAAAATGTGCAGAATCCTTTGATCCTGAGATCAAAAGGAATGTCTGTATAATCATAAAATAATTAATTTCTCCAAGAATTGATTCATCCACAATGTATCGCTTATGTAAACTCTAGTAAAGCGAGACTCCTCGTAATTAGCTAATTGTAGCTTGTGTCAAAATCAGAAAATATTTGCCCTAGGGGCGTGAAATCAAACCACAGCCAAACTTCAAAGTCTTTGTATAACCGCGATCTACCTTGCTCCACCTTGAGAATTCGAAGTACATCTTGATGCTTCTGGGCAAATTTGCTCAGATGAAATTATCAAATGTTCTTGGATTCGCACAACATTTCGAATGTTTTCGAAGAAATAGGTGAATAATATCTTGCACATATTATAATATCCGTGAAACTATTTTGAATGAGAACTATTATTGTTGTAATTTGATAGGGTTCAGGTGCAATCAGGATAGGATTGAAGTAGACTATCAAAAGAAAGTCGGAATAATACACTCATTTACTGGTACGGTACGAATCAAGAGTTTTAGATCACCAAAATTAGTCCAGTAACTACCGAAATTGTCCACATTGCTTCAGTTTTTATTGATTTTGAACCTGAAGGACTAGCTCTCTATCATAACTACAATTCTGATATCTTTTATACACATTTTTTCATACGAATTATACCTGGTATTCTGAAAATACAAAACCAATATCATAATACCTTGAGTTTATTTATTGTTCCGATTCAGGTATAGATACAAAAATGAATTGAAAAGTCTTTGGTAAATGTTTCTATACTATTTCATTTTTTAGTTCTGTACCAAGTTTCTAACACCTTTAAGTAATGTAGATACTAGATATAAGCATTCATTTTGTATTCCACTCTTTTAAAATATGTTTTGTAAATTGGCTCTGCCATTGATGGACAAATAAATACACAATTCCAAATTAGGATGAATTGTCTAAAATTTCAATCCAGAGCTGTTACTGTAGACAAAAAAGTTTCCAAACTGCAACTTTTCAAAATTCATCGCTTTTCAAATTGAACTGCGGAATAATGTAGATAAAAATATGCTGATGGAGTTCAGTTATCCACCCTATGGCCCATTGTTGGATTAACAAGTTTTTTTTGTTCAACTTGTTTTAGACGTATGTTTGTCTGTCTGTCTTTTTAGTTCTAAAAAAGTTCTGTGAGGATTCGACAGACATCAAATTTTGCACTGGTATTAGGAACCGATGACAATACAATAATTATCCCTTCGACCCCTAAAGGTGAGATAGAGATCGCCTAGGATTCCAGAAAATTTTCCAAAATCTTTTGAAATGTTTTGGACGTGGAAAAGTTATATGAACCTAAATACATGAAATGATGTTCACGTAATCTATAAGTACGAGGTGCCCTTATAATAGCTAGGATATTCACCAATTCAATAATATCTCCATCATAAGTTATCATGGGCATTTTTGTAAAGTGGTTTCTGATTATTCTTCCGAATCATTTCATAAAGTAGTTCTAATATTGTTATGTTAGTCAGTTATGTCAAATTAAGTGCTTAATCCACCCATTTTGATGGTTTAACCGGAACCCGGAATCAAACCAGGATTCAAGTTCTAACTATGCTGTGAATAACTCGATGAATCAAGATTTACATAAAACTGCAGATTATTTCTGACTGAACAACCGGCCCTTGACCCAAAAGTAGGTCAGGTACATATTATTGGTAGGTTTTGAAATTAAAACCTGAAATCCCACTTTGTATATGCCTTATACTTTGATGTTGCTATGCTCTCACTGTTGTTTATATGTATTGAATTAAAGTCATTTTTATTTATTAGTTATTGAAGTAACAAGGAATGTGAAGACGTGTTAACATTCGAGGTGAGCGAATACGAGCCGAGGCAAAGCCGGTGGCTTGTCGCTTGCCAAGGATGTAAACCATAACATAGATTTTAACGTAGTTGATCAATTATTCTCATATGATTTACTTATTCTAGACCAATTAGATGAATCAGATTTCAAAACTGGAGTCAAGAAACAGAAACCTAAGAAATCATCTGTTATAGATAAAATTCCACCATATGTACTCAAGGCATGCGCTAAATGGTTAGAAAAACCCTTATTGTATATTTTTATAATTTAGCTATCAGAAAAAATACATTTCCAGTGTAATGGAAAACAGCTATTTGTGTACCATAACATAAATCTGGTGAAACAAATATAGCAAACTATAGAGGAATATCAATACTTTCATCTACTGCTAAGCTTTTCGAGCACATTTTACACCATGAAATTTATATACATGTGGAAAATAGTATATGACAATGGCGACAAGGATTTATCAACAAAAAATCCATCAACATGAACATATTTTCATTCAATAATGACGTATACAAGGCATTTGAAAATAAAACTCAACTTGACACAGTTTTCACAGATTTCTCTAAAGCCTTTGACAACGTGACCATGAAATATTACTTTTCTTATTGGGTAAATTTGGTGTCAGACATGGACTTATTGCAAATTATTTGGTAAATAGAAATTTTTTGGTTAAATATAATGGAAACTGTTCAAATACATCCAATAATAATTCTGGAGTCCCGCAAGGATCAAATTTGGGACCGTTAATATTTTGGCCATTCATTTATGATTTACCTTCTTGCATTAAATTTCTGAAAGGACTCCTATATGTATATGGACATAAATACAGGTAGGGACTGTGTAGCTCTTCAAAGAGACATCAACAGCGTTCATGAATGGACAATCAATAACAAACTGTTTTTGAATATCAAGAAATGTTATATAATGACTTTAATCCTTGAAACGCATCCAATAATTTTTGATAAGATATGAATTCTGTGGCGATAGAGTAAAAAACTGAAACCAAAGATTCAGGACGTCGATACGACTCCGCATTATCATTCACTCATCATTTTGAAGTAATAGAAATCTGGGCTTCATTATAAGAAATACAGATTGTTTCACAAGTGCAGCGACAACTGAAATGTTGTACTACGCTATAGTAAGATCTTGGTTGGAATTCGGCAATATCATATGGGGCACAAAGTCACAGATATTTTTGGGTAGACTGGAAAAATTTAGAATGAATTTCTGCGGTACCTTTATTACAAAAAAATATCACAGATGACCGGACTATAGGACAGTCAGGACAGCAGATCTCAGAAGAAGTTTTAATGTCCTGTCATTGAATGTGAGACGAAAATTGAATTCGATTATGTTTTTGTACAAAATATTGAACAACGAAATTTCAGTGTCCAATATTTTGAACCTCATAAATTTCAACGTGCCAACCCATTTCACAAGGTCTCC